>CAJGYO010000019.1:2832797-3553297 GCA_904845875.1 Miscanthus lutarioriparius | reverse complement strand
AGAAGATGACAAAGGTGCAAAGCAGAGCATATGTATGTAGATGTGGAGACATTTCAACCAACTTTACTAAGTAAAATACATATTCATTCAGCTACCGCAATGGCCCAATCGCATCGCAATAAGAACACGCTACTTTCACCTTCCAGGATCACGAGTAGCCACTGTGCTGGTTATTAGTCGTGGTGTATCCATCCATCCATCACAATTCACACACGATAACGACGCCAAATGGCACCAGTAAAAGAAAACCAAAATGAGCAGCTAATAAACTGCAGGCGTTAACCCCGGATCATCATACATACACAATCGTCGCAGTGCCACGGCAGCCGGGACGGAGAGCTTTCAGAAGGCGTGGAGGACGTCGGGCTGGGCCGCGGCGGATGTGGAGAGCATGTGGACGACCTCGCGCATGGTGGGCCGGGCCGTGCTGGCCTCCTCCACGCACGCCATGGCCACCTTGTAGAGGTCCGCCAGCAGCGGCACGGGCTCCGGCGCCAGGCGCCGGTCCGCCACCGCCAGGACGGGCTCCGCCGCGGCGGTGGCGTCCAGGGAGCTCCGCAGTCACCTTTGCGCACCCAGTGCACGATGTCCACGCCGTCGCCGAAGCTGCCCACGGGGCGGCGACCCGTGATGAGCTCCAGCAGCACCACGCCGAAGCTGTACACGTCGCTCTTCTCGTCCACGCGCAGGGTGTACGCGTACTCTGCATGCGAGACGGATGGATCACACGGCTTGTAGCACATCAGTTTGAAGTAATTGCAGTTTTCTTGTGAGTAGTGTGCGGAATTTGAATAGATCATGATCAGAGTTTACTGTGCCTAAGAGATCAAGCCTTGCCACATCCATGCACATGTACTCCTACATCAGTATATACAGTACCACTTCACCCCAGCCCCAAAAAGCAGTAGTTTTAAATTTGAATTAGATTAAACTTATTTAAGCTTTTAACCAAGTGTATACAAAATATTATCAATGTACATGTGGGCAGATAAATTGCAAAAAATACATTTCATAATTAGTAAGACTCTTTTGCATTGACGGACAGAGCACTGAAAGAGTGAAGCCGACAAGTTTATGAGGGACCTGACAAGTCAAACATGTGGGCAGATCTGCTCCAGCCAAGGAGCCATGGATGGAAGGAAGCTCTTAAACCCTGTCGGATCAAGCTAGCTGCATGAAGGGCCCACAAGGATACACAAACAAACCAACAGCACGAGCACTAAACCCGAAAACCCAAATCCTGTGTGTGATCCCAAGGCAGGCTTTTTGTCCCCATTGATCTCCACATATCTGCTTTCTAGGACATGCCAAATCCACTGTATCTATCTCCAGTGTCGCCACACTTGTACAGCCTTGCATTGCAAACAGTGAGTTTGGACGCGTGGTTTGCAGTGAGTTTTGTTACCTGGGGCGATGTAGCCGTGAGAGCCGGCGATGGCGGACATGCACTCGGACGTTGGCGCCGCCGCCCGCGCCGCCGAGGAACTTAGCGAGGCCGAAGTCAGCGACGTGCGCGCCTCGAAGGTGGAATCGAGCAGGATATTGTTGGACTTGACGTCGCGGTGGATGATCCTGGGCGCGCAGTCGTGGTGCAGGTAGCAGAGGCCGCGCGCCGCCTCGACTGCGACGCGCGCCCTGGCCTCCCACACCGAGGTGCTGGCCCTTGCCGCCGCCAGCATCTCGCCGAGGGAGCCGTTGGGCGCGTACTCGTGAGCAGCAGGTTGGTCTCCCGGTTGGAGACGAACCCGAGCAGGCGCACGATGTTGCGGGTGCCGGATGCGGCCCAGCGTGGTGACCTCCGCCGTGAACCCGCGGTCAATGGTCGCCGCACCCTCTCCCCACGAGCCGCTTTATCGCCAGCTCGGCGCCGCCGCGGGTCGTGCCGTGGTACACGATCCCCGCGCCGCCCTTTGCCGATGATGTTGTCCTCTTTCAGGCACTCCACCACGTCGTCCGCCGAGAAGTCCAGCTTCTGGAACACCGTCATCTTCCAGGCTCCCGACCGCCGCCGCGCCGCCTCACGCCACGCCTCGCGCGCCATGCGCGCGCCAGGATGGCCAGGACCAGGAGGGTGAGGGGAGGACGAACAGCAATACCAGCAGCTTCTTCGAGTCCCACGGACGCAGAGAGAACAACGAACGCGCGCCGCCGGAGGAAGGAGGGCACGCGCGCCGCCGGCGAAGGGCGCGCCGCACAGCCCCGGTTGCCGACGAACGAGCTCTCGTTGAACACCAGGAACTGGCCCTGCATCGGCACGGGGCCCCACAGCTGGTTGTAGGACACGTCCAGCGTCGTGGAGGCTCGTCATGTTGGACATCGCCGGCGGCAGCTCTCCCGACAGCCTGTTCCGAGACACGTTGAGCGTGCACAGGATCTTGAGCGACGTCACGGTGTCCGGTATCTCGCCAGGTGAGGCTGTTCCGGCTGAGGTCGATGGCGCCGAGGAGCCGCAGCCCATGAGCTCCCTCGGGATGCCGCCCGTGAGCGCGTTGCCGCTGGCGTTGAGCCTGGTGAGGTTCCTGAGCCTGCTGATCTCCGGCGGCAGGGGGCCAGAGAAGTTGTTCGACTCCAGGGACAGCGTCTGCAGCGCAGGGAGGTTGCCGATGGCGGTGGGGATGCGGCCGCCGATCCCATTGTTCCCCAGCATGAGCATGCCGATCTTGTCGCCGGCGACCACGTCCGGGAGCTGGCCGGTGAGCAGGTTGTCGGTGAGCTCCAGCATGTTCGCCTGGGGAAGGTCGAAGAGCCCGGCCGGGACAGGGCCAGTCAGCAAGTTCTTGCCGAGGCGGACGCGCGTGAGCGTCTTGCAGTCGCCGAGCGAGTCCGGAATGCTGCCGAAGAAGGCGTTGTCCATGAGCACGAGCAGCTGCAGGTTCCGTCCGGCGCAGAGGTCCGTCGGTATGGTACCGGTGAGGTGGTTCCCGGTGACGTCCAGCGTCTTCAGACGGCCGTTCCTGCCGAGCGCGGGCGGGAGGCTGCCGGTGAGGTTGTTGTCCCACACCTGCAGCACCTCGAGGAACGGGAACTCGCCGACGAACTCCGGTATCTCGCCGCGGAGGTGGTTCCGGAAGAGGTTGAGCAGCGTGAGATTGGTGAGGCCGGCGAAGGTGGCGGGTATCTCGCCGCTCAGGTCGTTGATGGAGAGGTCGAGCGACTGGGGCTGGTGAGCGCGCCGAGCTCCGGCGGTATCACTCCCGTGAGCTGGTTCATGGCGAGGAAGAGCGTGTCGAGGCGGGACAGCCGCGCGAGCTCCGGCGGATGGGCCCCGTGAGCGCGCAGCTGCTCATGTCGAGGCGGACGAGCGACTGGAGCGCGCTGAACTTCGGGCGGCACCCCACCGCTGTACTGGTTGTAGTAGCCGAGGTACATCTCACGCAGGCGCGTGAGGCGGAGAGCGACGGCGGGACACGGCCCGACAGCGCGTTGCCGTTGAGCCCCAGGTACTCGAGCGCGGCGAGGTCGCCGAACGAGTCCGGGATGGAGCCGTTGAAGTAGTTCCCCGCCGAGGTGGAGGTAGCGGAGGGTGCGCGCGTGCGCGCGCCAGCGGCGGGAGCAGGCCCGACAGGTTGTTGTTGTAGACGTCGACGAAGCTCGAGCGCCGGGAAGTACGGTATGGAGGTAGAGGCGGAGGGCGGAGACGGGAAGGGCCTGCTGAGGTTGTTGTTGGAGAGGTTTGAGGTGGCGGAGCGCGGGCATAGAACGCGAGCGCGCGGGGGAACGCGGCTGCGGACCGAGCAGGCGGCGACGGGGTGAGGCTGGCGAGCGCGTCGAGCAGCGCGACCTCGGGAGGGCGCGCGCCGCCGTGGAGCGGCACGGCCGTGAGGTTGATCGCGACGACGCGCGACGTGGCGGCGTCGCAGGTCACGCCCGTGAAGGCGCAGTGCGCCGGCGGGGTCGCGGTCAGGGTCCCAGTCGGACAGCGCGGCGGCGGCGGAGGTGGAGTTGGCGGTGGACGGTACGAGGACGCCTTCAGCCTGGACAACGCGTACGCGTCCTGCTCCGGCGTGGCGGAGGCGGGGGCGGCGGTGAGCAGCAGGGAGCAGGAGGAGGCAGAGGGAGGATGGGAGGAGGCATTGTGGTTGTGGTGGCTGTGGACGGGCGCGCAGTGGTGGCGAGGCGGACGTGGTGGTGGTGGATCATGGGATAAAAAGGAGCGGAGGGAGGGGACGGTGGTGGTGGTGGTGGTGGTGGAGGGAATGAGCATATGGAATGGAATCCGCGGCGGCAGGGGACCAGGACGGGTCGGAGGGGACATGACGGGCGCCATCAATTTGCTCTCTAATTGCTTGCAGACTTGCAGTGGTTCCAGGGCAAGAGACGCGGGCGAGTAGAGCATCCATTGTTCCATCCCATGCACAGGATGGCAACGCGACAGTTTCGGGGTCGATATCCACCGCGGGTTTCGGGTCTCGCGGTTCGGATTCGAGATAATTTCTCACCACGGTTTTCGGGTTCGGGCCCCAAAACTAATCGGTTCGGTTTTTCACCCGTGGATATCCAATGGATATCCAAAATAAATCATTTGGAATTAAAACTCATGTTTTATAATATGCTAATAATAACTTGTTTATTTATATTATTAAATTTACTCTAAGTTGACTCATTGAAAATATTTATTATTTGTTGCCTCTTATTTATACATGTGAATATGTGTATATATATCATGCATATGTTTATGAAAAGTCCTTGTTTCTCTTACTATGTTTGTCATACAAAGCGGGTTTCGGATATCCATCCGGTTTGGGTATTCGTAGGTTCGGTTTTGAGGACTGATTATCAATTCGAATCGGTGTTGACGGATGGTTTTGGGTTTAATTTCGGTTGAGTTCAAAAGTACATAGACTAATTCGATCCCATGACCGCCTTGCTTGCCATCTAAGTCCATAGTCAGAGAGTAGCAAACACTGCAATTGCGTTGGAGGTGACTTTGCCCAAAGATTACAACCATTCTAGAGCGTGGAAAATGATATGATTAAATCGTATCGGTAGTAACTGTTAAGTCGTGATATCTTATTATTTCTCCATGATAAAAGCAGATTGTCGATCGACTTATAATCCACGAAAACGATGAAATAGAACGGGACACTAAAAATTGGCTTAAAGCTAGATGCATGAACAGGTTGAGGACGCCATGTGTGGTTGTGCAAAAGGAGGATGTGAATGAATTCCCAGAATTGGCAGCAACTTTCCGTTCTTTTTTTTCCAGAAAGGATCATGATGTGAAGATCATCGTAAGGAAATTTCAATGGTCTTTGTGTTGTCGCTACGGCATCGCTCTCTCTCTGCATGGCTTTCTTTCTCCTGTGTCCCGTGTGATGACCAGAAGAGGAAAAAAAATGGCTCGTGCCTCGTGACTGGTCCCTGCTGGTCCCACTTCCAGGCAGGCCTCAAGCTCAAACGTGACCACGCACATGTCTGGCTGCATATCTGCATGCACATGTACTGTTGCGTTACTGCTCCGTTGATCCGTTCGTTCGTACTGGAGTACCACTAGTACACTACCACTGCCACGGTACCGTACGTAATGTACTCCGGTACACCGGTACGAGTCAAAGTAACGTCTCGTCTCTTGCTGTGGTGCGGCACATGTGCTGATGCATCCACGATCCATCTAGCCCACCTCACAGCCACAGATTTGATTTCAACGTTCATTCAGGCCCTTTGGATCGTATGAAAACAGCATACAAACATAGGGAATTTTCTTCAAGTTTTTTTAGCGATCAGGTCTTATACCCGTTTTTCATTAAGAGGAAAGGCAAAAAAAAAAGGCGGAACACGGATACAAAAGACTCATTAAGTAATCATAGGATTATCAAGCGGAATCCAAAAACACAAACAACACAAAGAAAATACACAGGGTGGGGGAACCTCACCTCAAAACACTAACCGATTATGCTCGCAAAAGAAAAGACATCCTGGCCAAAGTAATGGTCGCCAACCGGAGGGGGGTTGAAGTCGTGAGTGGCAAAGCATCCATCAGTAGATCCGCAAGGCGACCGTGTAGCCGATTCTGAAGAAGAAGAATCGAATCCGCCGACCGGGTGCAGCCGGCAAGTAGAAAATGACACTATCCGCTAGCGACCGTGGTGTCATTGCGGCAGAAAACAACATTATCCACCGGTGACGAGGTGGCGCGGTAGTAGAAAACGACGAGATCCGCCCGGCGACACGGTAGCCGCTATAAGAAATAAACGACTACTAAGACAACACCAACACCCGAGGGGATGCACCAAAGTGAAGAGGAAGCTAAAGCACGTGCGGACACAATACAAGCGGCTCCCTACAGATGGTGGCCGACAAACGAAGCCTCCAAGAAGGAATGATCGCGTCACACCGCCAACAACGTTGAAGAGGGCACAAGAAGGACTTTTCGTCCCGAGCGGCCCCAAACGACCAGCCGAACGAACTAATTGATCCTTCGACGACGCCTTTAGGAAGGTGGATGACGCAAGTTATACGCCACCCATCGCCGCCCTAAGCAAGAAGCGGGTGGGTTTTCACCGAGAGCTTGTTCGACTGTCAGCCGGGGTGTCTGTTGGCCATCGCCGTCCCCCGAGGCGGCCATACGCATGCCATGGCCAGCAGACCCACCCGCACGGCCCGACCACGTGCGCGCGGATGGATGGGACACCGGTAGCACGACGTCTCACGCGAGAGCCGGAGCGCCGCTCGGGGCGCTCCGCGACCATGTAGCTCCTCACGCACTTGAGCAAAACACGACAACGCCTTACCGCCGCTGGAAGCCACGAGAGGCTTGCCGCTCCACAGCGTCGGGGTGCGTGGGCTGGAACCAGGCGCCCACGCAGCGGCGGATGTCCGAGAAAAGTGTATGAGGCGCCCAGACGCGACCTCCATGGATCCGCCACATACCACGCCGTGCCACAGGCTCACATGGGCCCACGATGCATATGCGTAACCGGGCCCACTGGCCACCAAAGGACCATCCGCCGCCGCCGCCAACCGCATCCGGGCGAATCCACCGCAGCACCCACAAGATCCGGGCGAGGCGCGAGATCCGGCCATGGAGGGCCCGATCGCCCCACCATGCCAATCGGCAAAGGCCATGGCTGGTCGGGGATCCGCCCGCCACCCATGGCGGAGATCCACCACGCTTTTTATAAGTCGTCTTTTCGGCCAATGAATAATATATTTCTCTCATAATAAATGAGCCGACTAGAGAAGTGAAAAGTGAAGAGGGCAGTAGTGTGCCACCGGTGCTGCAGCGTACGTTCAGCGATAGTAGGATCATGCTGCTGGACAAGAATATGGGAAGGGCGGACGTAGCAGGATATCTGCAGGCAAGGGTGCATGCCTCAGCTCAAACGTGACCACGCGCCTGCTGTTGCGGTTACCGCTCCCTTGATCGATTCGCACTACACTTCCACTGCCAGTCTGCCACGGTAATGTACTACAGTACTCCGTATGCATGAGTCAAAGTAACGTCTCGTCTCTTGCTTGGTGCTGCACTTGTGCTGATGCATCTAGCCCACACCTCACAGTCACGGACTTGATTTGGATTTCAACGTTCACATTCAGGCCTCTTGGTTGTGGGGGAAAAAATCCACCAAGCCTCATGTCCTTTGCTTTCTAATTTCCCTGTATCTCCGTAAATTGCTGTATTTTTTCATTCCTTTATATGCATTTCTATTCCACTCTAAATTGCTGTATTCCTGTATTTCTGTAGTATCTCTGAAACTGCTGCTGAGCAAGAACAAGGGAAGGAAGACGTAGCAGGATCAACCAAGGACGCTCTCGATCAGTTGCTGCCATTCGGTTTCTGGCGAGGCGAAGCAGAGCACCACGGAAGCGAGGGCCAGTCACATGGGCGTCTTCACAGATTGACGAAGCAGGGATGGCGCTGCCTGCCGGCTGCTGTAGCTCCTGTAGTCTTTTTCTTTCTCCTTCCTCCCCCTCCTCCATTGTCCACTCTCCATTGCTTCCAGCAGATCTGCCTTAGTAACTGTGCCCCTGCCTCTGCCCAGGATCAGGACGAGAGGAGAGCGGTGAAAGGTCGTCGTCTTCACGATCCATCCACTCCTACCAGCAGCGCTGCTGCAGCAGCAGGAACTGCCCCGGCGCAGCCGCGCAGTGCACGGCTCCGGGCAGGCGGCCACCGCCAGTCCGCCACCTGCATGCACGCAGCATGCATGTGTGCTACGGCCGGCTACTACGGCAGGGTGCAGGGACAGGGAGTGGGTCTCCTGCCTCCTGCCATAGACGTACCAGTGGCTAGCACCGTGGCCAGAGTTGCGCGCTAGCCCAGCCCCCACGGCCCCACCCCTGAACGGCTGAACTGCTTGGTCGTCGCGTAATGCCAAAGCAAAGCACCAAGCCGGGCAGCCGGCCGCCGGGGCCGGCTCGCTCGCCTCTTCCTTCATCCACGACAGGTTGACCGACCTGCCGGTGCTGTTAGTAATAAATACTTGTCTCCATCTGTATTTACTTGCCAAGAACTTTTTTACTGTAGAATTTGATCATCTATTTTTTTCTCTAAAAATCTTAGATACTTCTAATGATATAACACTAAATGAAGTATGTTCAATAAAGAATTATATATGTGAAACTTGATGTATCTAAAACTTGATGTCAAAATTGCTACAATAAAAATGCGAAAGCAGTAAACGAAAACGGAGGTAAGTATAAAACAAAGTGTGCAAGAATAACCGCTGGATACTGGAGGTCCAAGACCAACATCAGCTGCTACCGCATTAAGAGGAATATTAACCTGAAAGAACATTCGTCTCCCACTTCCTTCTGCTCTCCATTACAGTTCCCCTTTAATTAATATATACTACTAACAAATAATGATCCTCTATCAGCATGATGATCCGCGGGCGATGGACAGAAAGGCTAGCTGCTGCTCATTGCCATTCATGTGCCGCTAGCTATGAGTAGTAGTGCATGGATGCATGGCAGCTGCTCTGTTTGTCTCTTTGTTGCAGCAAAGCCTGGGCACCTTTTGTTGCTCTCAAGTCTCTTTTGCTCTGGCCTTTGGCACAAGTCAAGCACTAAACAATGGCCGGTCTGGTGGGAGGAAAGAAGAATCGAATAGCACAAGTGACAAATGTACTAGCTTTGGAGCTTGGGTGGTGTTAAAGAAATGGAAGAAAAGCGTCGTTCATCCATTGCGAATTTGCAAAGTTGCAGAATTGCAGTGCTGCAGCACGGGGGAAGGGGAGATTGGCCGACCGGTTGATTGATTGAGTTGCCGTGGCAGTGGGTGCGCGTGGAGACGAGAACAGATGAAGGTACTACTATCTCCTTCCCAAAAGGAAAGATGTAATTATATTTTTTATGTTGAGTCAAACTTTTCAAATTCTGATAAAGTTTAGAGACAAATATTAATACTTATGAATCTAAGTAATGTTCTATCAAAATTATTCCAGGATTAACCTGATTATACTTGTTTGGTATCGTAAATGTTATCGACTTTTTTTTATATATAGATTTAGTGAAATCTATAATTGTTTGACTCATCAAAATGCTATTTTTAGATGGGAGAGTAAAACTCATGCATCCCAAACTCATGGTCCTGCTTGCTGCTCTGCTGGCAAACACTTTCGCTTTGTTAGGCCTCTGCATCTGCGCTTGTGCTGATGATACGTTCCACTACTCAGGACCTGAAACGAATTCACCGTGGAGTGCGTTTGTGCAGTGCCGCGAACATGTTCCAAAGCAGGCGGAGCGGAGGACCTGTCGTCCTGCCCACAACACCACCATTCCATGCTTATGCTTATCCACTCCTTGCCCTGCTGCACCTCCATCCGGGCGTCTAGCGCAGAGAGGCTAGAGAGGTTCACTTGGCATCATCAAACTAACATGACCATGAGCAAAACACATGGCAATTAACCAGTAACCATATAGCAGATCTATTCAAGTCGCCAGAAAATTACGCAAGTAAAATGACATGTACCGTGACCTCAGTTTTCTTCCGGTCGGTAATTGCCATGAAGCTCTACGTGGAAGCCCAAAATAAATACTTCCTGGATTCCGCCTACTCATTTACCTCTCTAACGGACGGCCCAACAAGGCTTGGCCCAACTTAACTTCCACCAGCCATCAGGAACCCGAGCATCGGACACTGCCCGCAGCGCCCTCTGTTCTCCCTCTCGTTTTCCCACAAACCCTAGCAGTCGGCGGAGGCGGCGGCTGTCGGCGGACAGCGCGTCGGCCGTTGGCGCGAGGCGACCGCGAGCACAGGGCTGCGGGGCGCGGGCGGGCCGCACCCGTCGTGGCCCGTCGCGCGAGCTGCCACTGCAGCCTGCAGGGCTACTGAACTGTGAAATTCAATATGTAAGTTAAAATTTGTTCAGTTGTCTTACCAATTTTCCATTCAATATATTACTGATTGCAATTAGTGAAATAGAATCAATACGCTGAACAATTGGTACTTTTTATATGTTAAACAATTTTCAAGTTATACTTATGGAAGAATGCATTAGTATATGTTATATCTGCTGTATATTATATAATACAAAAGTTCGGCACATATCCTGCCGATCGTTTCCAAAAATAAAAAAGCCACAGATATTAAGGTTGTAAAAATAAAAGATGGCCCTTCGCAATTCAAATATCCAGCCTCAAAATTCTGGACCTGCCTACCCTTGTCAAGTTTTAGCTACGCATAGCAACTTGATAAAGCCTGTGGAACTACAATTTCACATCGATGACTTCATTGCGCCTCCTTGCCTAGATTTCATGTTAATATAAGACATCTACCTTTCGTGTGTGTTTACGCTTTGTTCCTGCTTGTCCTTGATACATCGCTCCTGTTGCAAATGATGGTTCATTTCATTCGCTTTAACCTCCAGTTAACACTGTTTTTGCCTTCCTTTCCCGTCCAATCTTTTTTTGCCTGCAGAACACAGCGATGGACGGACAGCCAGGTGCTGCAACGGCGAGTCTTGGTCCGAGAGTAAAAGCAAACCTGGTTCTTGGATCTGAATCGTTTGCTATCAGCCCCGAGTCCGGTATGCTGTCAGAGCAGTTGGCTGCGATGAAGGAGAAGAGCATGGCGATCCTCAAGGAATACATCACCAAGCACAATGCTCCAAACGATGTCCCTGACGAGTCTGTTGAGGGTGAATCTGATGGCGAGGGTGAAATGCTTGTCAACAACCCGCCAAAGAAATCTAAGAAGCAGAAGTGACCATCCTGAACTTGGTCAGATTTATTATTAGGCAAAGCTAGTGTATCTCCAGTTATGCCTGTGACACAGGAAGACCAGAATTGTTGTTTGGCACGTGTTGCTTGTGTAAGACCAGATTGTTGTCAGCCACAATATGCAGATGTAAACACTTGCTGTTCATACCATTATCATGCAATTCTGCCTCGTGTTCAGATTTTCCTGCCCTGCATTGACAAAGGGTGCTCCTCTCATCCGTGTGCTGCATATGCGTAGATTTCTAGCAGAATATGTAGCAGAAACGCAACCATACTATTCTATGAACTCCGGAGTGAATTCAGTTACATGCATAGATATAGAATATATGGGGTTAGCGGTTAGCCTATTCATGGACCTGACTAGTCTGTATGGTGTATGGTCAAGAGTGCCGATGATCCAGACGGCGGCTGGATAAACTGGCTGAGTGGCGACCAAGCAATGAAGCAACTGAAATGGTGACTCTGATAGCCCTTGGGTGAAACTGAGTCTGAAAGTAAACTTTGAGGACTAAAACGAAATTCAACCTCAAACTATAGTGAACAACTATTCCTCCAGTTTTTTTTTTTTTTTGAGCGATCCTCTTAGTTGGGAGCCAGGCGGGCCCAAGGTCTATCGATAGCAGACTTCAGTACCGGATCGGACCGAATGGTTTAACCAGCAGCCCATGAAATAGTAGTTGGGCCGTCAACAGCAGTCAGCCGGCGCATCATACTGGAAGGCCCATCCTCCTTCCTCCCACGTCCGCAGCTGCCATCTCTCCGCTCGACTCCGCCTCTCCCACACTCCCCAGTCCCCAATCCTCCCGCCGCCGGCCGTCGCCCGTCACCGTCAGTGACTCCGCCAGCCGCCGGTGCCTCATTTCCTCCCGACGTTGCCGTCCCTCCACCGCCTCGGTCCTCAGCCTCTTCCCCGTTGATCTCCTTCCCCACGGGCGACGGCCATGGTTTGTCTGCTCTGCACCTGTTATTCTGTTAATCTGTTATACGTGCTAGAATTTCACCTATGAGTTCGGTATCTTCCAAAAAAAAAATTTGCAGCACAATTACCTGTTCCTAGCTTAGCTAGTTAGTGTAGTGATGGAGAGCTACTTCTGGTTCGGCATGTATATCAGTAGCTAGTAATAGTTGCGTGGCAAGTATTTAACGTGTGTGTAAATACGTCTTCACATATTTACACACACGTTAATTACTTGCCATGCACCTCACGTTACACGCTTTAGGTTGTTGTCACGTTACATATTGTTTTGGGGTAGTTAGATATAGATAGATTTTTCACTCTATATCATATTTTCCAAAATATAATATAATAACTATATTTATCTATTACTAGCTAGCTTTATATCTATATCTGTCTATACCTAATAAATATATTATTAAAGGTGAAAGGTTTCTTTCGTCCTGTTTTTTTACTTCCAAACTACCCTTTGCACCCTCCATATTCCGTATGTGATTAGGATTCATGACCTACTTATATGAATTAGAACAACTCACAAGTCACAATCAATAACATGGAGTCCGATTTTTAAGACGTATTAGGTTCCATGCAAAGCGACATTGCGAGCAAGTTTGCTAGTATCTTAAAATATAAGAGATTTATGTTTGTCCTAAGTCAAACTATCGTAAGTTTGATCAAGTTTATAAAAAAGAATAATCATCTACAATATGAAATGAGCATTAGTAAATATATTATGAAATATATTTTCATAATTTTTCTCTTTGATGTAGTAGATGTTAATAGTTTTGTCTACTCCCTTTGTCCTAGAATATAGTGAATTTTGAGTTGCCTAAGTTAAACTATTCTATTTTTCACCAAGTTTATAGGAAAAAAACAATTATGTTTATGATATCAAATGAGCATCATAGATACCTTATAAAATGGATATTTTAGTTTACCTCCTTGATACCATGTCAATATTTTTTTCGATAAACTTGGTTGAATTTAGAATGGTTTGACTTGGTATAAACTAAAATCCATTCTATTACAGGATAGAGGGAGTAAAAAATTAATCTAACTTAAGATATGTAGCTTGACTTAGGACAAATGATGGAGGAACCGAGGAAGTACTCTTAGGAAGTAATATATCATACATTTGCAATCCTATCCATCTAAATGGAGGTCCATGGTCGTGTCAGGTTATGTAGAAATCATCATATATGTTTGCCGTTCTGGCTAAGTATAGTTTATTAGTGAATTGTTAACAGTTTGTGATTTGAACGGGCTAAAAAAAATGTTGTCCACCAGACCGTCACCACCTTTGCTACAACCCCTCTAGCTAGCATCCACTGAAGACGGACTCAGTCAATCCCTCTAGCTAGCATCCACTGAATACCGACAGTTACTAACTGCCAAGTGCTGTGAACATAGAGAGTAAGTATATGTGAACAAGGAACAAGCAAGAACCATCGCTAGTCGAGCAGGGAAGAGCTAAACACCGATAATGGAGCAATTGCTTTCTTTCCCAGACGATGATAGATGCACCAGGACAGGCATATGCGGCCCCAAACTCATACTGCACGATATCCCTGACAAATACCAGCGCCTAAACTGTTCGTGCCCAGAGAGCTATGAGTTCTTGGATGCACAACACAGCTACAAGGGCTGCACGCCAAACTTTATCCCCTACATCTTTGACGGAAGGACCACTCCGGTGAGTTCAGAATAGTGGAGATGCCGACCACATCCTGGAGCACTGAATCCACATACAAGAAGTATGCATTACCACCAGATTCATCTCATCAGGAATGTAGCTCCTCCTGCTTAAACAGCTGCTTGTGCGCAGCTGTACTGATTGACGACAATAGTCGATGGAGGTATGGACGCTTACAGCCGGGAGGCAGGAAAGCGGCATTGCCATGAAGGCACTGATCAAAGTACGGCAAAGCATGCCCACCATCATCCGTGTATCACTGACAACCAAATTGCTTTACATAACAATCGGTGTTTTGGCAATTGTATCTGTGGTATCTATCATGTATAACCTATGGCAATCCTACGTGACAGAAAATAAGGCCAAAATGAGCATGTCGGGTCTCAGAAGCTTCACTTACAAAGAGATTAAACAAGCGACCGGTGGCTTCAAAGAGCTGTTGGGCAGAGGTGGCTTTGGTCATGTATTCAACGGGAGTTGAGCTATCTGGAGCCACCTTATGTTGCAGTGAAGAAGCTCATCAGATCAGACGAGTTCGTTGAGAAGGATTTCAACAACGAGGTGCAATCGATCGGCCAGATCCACCACAAGAACGTGGCCCGCTTGATTGGGTACTGCAAAGAAGGCGTGCATCGGATGCTGGTGTTTCAGTACATGCAAGGAGGCACCCTTGCCGACTTCATCTTCTGGTCAGAGAGACGACCGTGCTGGAGCTGCCTCACTGAGGCCACAATAGGCATCGCCAGAGGGCTCGAGTACCTACACGAAGGGTGCAAGTCTCAGATAATCCACTGCGACATCAAGCCCGAGAACATACTGTTCGATGATATACATACACCGACGATCACAGATTTTGGGATTGCCAAGCTCCTCGGAGACCATAAGACACAGCACACGGTCACCAGGATTGCTGGTACGAGGCCTTACGTCGCGCCCGAATGGTTTGATGGTGGGGGTAAGGTGGACAGCAAGGTGGATGTGTACAGCTTTGGTGTCATGTTGCTGGAGATGATATGCTGCAGGACGGCAGCAGCTGGGGGACAGCCTAACGACCAGGGTGAGAGCGCCACCATGAGAGCCTGGGTAGAGAGCTTGGTCAGGAGTGGGAAGGCCGAGCTCTTGGTGGGAGGGAAAGTGAGGCGCTAGCAGATATGGAGAGCATGGAGAGGTTCGCGCGTTGTGATATGGTGCTTGCAGAAGGAACCGTCGGCCAGGCCGAGGATGCGCAAGGTGGTACAGATGCTAGAAGGTACTGTGGAAGTCGACCTCTCCCTGACCTCCAAGGCCTCCGACCTTCTCTGCAATACTTTCCGCCGACGGCAGCGAGAGCCTCCCTCACTCGGCAGTCGCACTTGAGATCGATTGATCCATCCATCATATGCTATTATTATGCTATATGATATTATTATATTATGCATGCGTGGTCAACTTCTTATCCCACTCCCCCCTGTTTCTTTTTCTTTAAAGTTATAGCACATTTAGGACAAGTTAATTACTCCTACTTTGTATTTAAGTGATTAGCTTTACTAATATTTGTTTAAGAACGGAGGAAGTGATATCTTGGATGTCACTTTACTTCTTGTGTTCAGGAATATGGGATGTATGTATATGTAATAATCGAGTGCAGCTGTTGTATTATTACAATATTACTGCTGCATGTTTGCTCATCAATCGTGCTGTATTCTGTTCTATTGTATTCTAGGGGATGGGAGCATCAGTTCCAGACTTCCAATGTGATCTGATTATATTTTCGATTCCTGTGTCGATGTTCTCACATGTACTAATATGCTTGTGCTCCTAGTTTATGAATGCTTATGTTACAAAGAAATAGATCCTATATAGTATATTATTACATAGAAGAACGACCTCAGGCGCAAGTTAGCTAGGGATCCTAAGTTGATTATTACTCGCGAATTAATTATACAACCTAGGCCCTGTTCGGCTGTAGCAAACAGCCGCTGCTGCTGCCTGCTGCCTGGTTCGTTCTAGTGTTGTATCCTCCACCCGCTGGATGTCCATGGTGATGTGCGCATGGTGTAGGTTCATGGTTTTGCGCAAGTTTAAGCGGATAGTGCAGGAGACTGAGCTGTGACTGCAAAAACATGCCGTGTTTAGACCCTGCTATACTATAGACTCAGTATAGTTTCCTTTGCATCAGCAATGTTCAGTTCCTACTAAGTGGAGCATGCGTTCCTCTTCTGTTTCAACTATGCATAGTACAGCAGCACCTTGGACTTGGATATGTCAAAAGACTTGATTTCACCTCCTTTAGTGTACGTTACTTGTTATAAGGCATCCAACTTTATTTGCAACTGCACAGTTTTATGCTTTGTTCATATACTTGAGACGGCTGCTCCTGTTACTAATCATCCATTGGATTTGACCTGCCATACTTATCATAGTACTCGCGTTCAGTTTTCTGCCTGCAGGCCACTACACCAGCAATGTTGGGCGAAGCAGGTTCTGCAGCTGCAAGTCTCGGTCAGAGAGTGAAAGCTACTCTGGTTCTTGGAGCAGAATCATTTGCCGTCGGTCCTGAGTCTGGACTCCTGTCGGACTAGCTGGCTGCGATGAAGGAGAAGAGCATGGTGATCCTCAAGGAGTACGTCATCGCCAAGCATAATGCTCGAACGACGTCCCCGATGAGTCTGTAGAGGACGAATCTGATGGAGAGGTTGAAGATCTTGTCAGCAGATCAGGACTTGCGATATGGAATCCAGACGGAGTACATGTCTACTTCAGAACTTCAGTACGTTTGCATCAAAGAGCATTTCCATGCACCATTGAAACCTGATTAGTGACAATAGTGAGGTAGCAAAGCAGTGAGACAATAAAAGCTACGCACATCACAAAGGAGCTGCTGACAAACATTAGTCTGGTATCAATAAGGCAACAGTGACTGTAATCAAAGAAGCACCATGTTGGGAGTAAGAGATTTCAACCCACTCAGTAGATCGTGCAAACTATTTGCCCTGTACATTTTACATCATGGAAACTAATCACAGTAAGTCACAACACTGCAAAACTTCAGAATTGAGATTACCCAACATCACACTATTAAGTGCTTTAAAACTACATCCCTGGTGCTTTGCTACCATCGTGAACAAATAAATAGAAACCTAAATAAATGAAACACATACACAGCTAAACCCGGTTTCTAGGTATTGAAAGAAATCTCCAAGAGTTCTCATGTTTTGTTCAACATCCCCAGTCTTGGTTCCATCTCTCACTGGAAATGTTGAAAGTCCATGGGCAGCTTCTTCAGTTAACCCCAAAAATCCATCAATGATAACCTTACTGTACTCAGCTCTGATAAAATAGACCTCAAACCAGACGTTGCTGTGTGCTACAAAATCACTGCATGTCTCACTATGTGTTGGCACCACATTATTATCAGACAACACCATCACCATTTTGGGCATCACTTGATGTAACTTTCCGTAATTCATCAAGCACCTCCGAAAAATCATGTGGTGGGGGGCATGAGAATTCAAGGATCTTTCCTGAATGTGGATGCTTGAATCTGGGGGGAGAAAATGGTAATCACATTCCGAACTTGTTAAAACACAAGATACATGCTGTGTAATACCTACCCAAGCAATGCAGCATGAAGACATGGCCTGTCTACTTTAGATATCAGATTTGAAAGATCGCTGTGATATTTCAAGGAGTCCTTGGTCTCAAAAGCGATAATGCCATGCTTTTGGTACCTCCATAAGTTTCATCACCAAGAAGAGGGATCCTATATACTTTGCATGCGCCGGATCTGATAATCACTAAGTTCAAGATCAGTACAGAAGTAGTCATATTTAAGATAGTTTCCCAAGCTCCATAACAGAAATGCATTGAGATCAAAATTTAACTATCACAATGCTTCTTAGTGCTACTCTTGAATAAACAAGAGATGTAATCCAAATAACATACACGTTAGTAAATAGCCTAGGATCACAAAAGCTTTTTCCTTCTTTTAGAAGAACTTTAGGCGGTGATGGTTCTCTTCTAAAAAATTAAACTATCATGGGATGATTACCTGATGAGTGCGTCCTGTCTCTAATCTCCACTCCACTAGTGCAGATCCACCACCAGCAAAGACCTCTCTTACTTTGTACCTGTATGATTTTTTAAATAAGTTCCCTAAATGAGCCAAAGTACATATGAAACCATGAAACTTTTAAATCAGGTTGAAGTTCGGAAAATACTTAGTTTCAAGTTGCCTTTTAGAATCCAGCCTTTTGTACATGAATTTTTTTTGTTACTTTTCGCATGGCCGTGGCAACCCACTAGTGTAAATATAAACTCAATTTTCATGACTGGATTAACTAATTGGACATCATTACAACCTCTGACTGTTACACGGACCCTTCTAGGTCCTCATTCTTACCTGCTTACATGGGTGGTACTAGCAATTAAGGTGTTGAAACAGAATGGTTGCAGTAATTAAGCATATCTGAACAAGGTAAATATCTTTAAACTACATAATTAAGATCGTTATACTATACCTAGGATATATTTTTAATTCAAGCGAAATAGCATTGAGGAGGCAACGTCATACAACGAACTAAAAGAAATGGCACAAGTGGCAAGCATGGATCACCTACTAGCAGCATGCCGTGCATATCTGTGGCCTGATCCAGCAGTAGCAATCATACGAATCCTATTGTTAGGATCACGTGCAATAGATGCCTCAATCCTGCCAGAATTTGGATTCGGCATGCCACAAGTAAGACTGATGTATACTCTACGAATTGTATGCAGCTTGAACTGTTCTGCTAATTGAGCATGAGAATGGTCATCCTGTCCCAAAAAAGGAAGAAAAAGAAAAGGGGGAGAATTCAGCATAAGTCTGTAGTTATGTACTGCTACAAGCATGTGTAAATTTCATAAAACATTTTGAAGTTCCAGTTTTGTCACGGCTCATAATTAAATACCTTAGCAACAACAAGAAGTCCGCTTGTCCCCTTATCCAGCCTGTGCACAATACCAGGGCGCACAAGAGCATTCCGGACTTCTGAACTTGCGTCTTCAGTAGCAAATTGATCCACATTAAATACATCAATGTCTTCATCTGAAGAATCCGGGAATTCATCACCAGTTGAACTGCGCGCTAAGCAAGTAAATGTAGAGATCTTGCAGTGATGAAGAATAGCATTGACTAATGTGCCATTGGTGTTTCCTGGTGCCGGGTGAACAACCATATGAGCCGGCTTGTTGACAACAAGAACATGGTCATCCTCATAAACAATGTCTAGAGGGATGTCCTCCGCTCTCTGCCCTCAGCGGCTGTAGCTCTGACACCGTGCAGCTGACCAGGTCCCTCCCTTCACAGTATGCGAAACCTGCAATGCACAAAGTAAAGCAGAGCAGAGCAGCCTAAGACTCGATTTAGACACAAGAACAAGTATAATGTCTAACCAAACCAACAAACTACAACTACCATCATTAATTATCCATGATATACTAGTGCTACTAAACAGTACTAGATGTTAATATTATTGAGCTTGGCGCTGCATGACTTCATAGCCTTGTGAAATGTGAATTATTTCGGCGGTCTCTCCAAAATCAGATTGCAGTTTAAGCTACAAATTAACTGCAACTATTGTATAAGCACTGTTATTTCACGGTTCTGCTAGCACAAGGATCATCAAACTTTGCAGGAAGCAAACAAATCATAGAGGCAGAGGATAACAGTGGCACCTTGGAGACCGGGCGGCCATTGACGGCGACAAGCCCCGCGCGGATGCTGGCCTGCACGCGCGCGCGGTTGACGCCCCGCCGCCGAGACGCGCCGATATCCAGGCGTCGATCCGCGAGCGCCCCTCGCCGACGGGCACGGCCTCCTCCAGGCGCGTCCGGCCGTGGCCTCCCCTCCGGCTCTCCGCCGGCTCCGCCGCCTCCGCGCTCGCGTTGGAGGAGACGCATCTCGCGTAGAAAGCTCTAGGGCTGCCGCTACGGATCTTTGGCGGCGTATGAGGGCCGAGAGGGTGGTGGCGACAGCCGCCGGCGGTGGCGCCGTCGCAGCTGCCATTGGGCTGCGGACGGGGTGGACCGGTGGAGACGTGAGGACTGAGGGAGAGGATAGCGTGTGGGTAGATGGGCCTATTGTTGGGCTGACGTTGTCCAAAATGGGCGGAAGGTTCCAACGAATTTCTGCAGCGTCTGGGCCCAACTTTAAAACACGCTTAAGCCAATCGTCAAGGCTTTTGCTGGGCCATGTAGGTTCAGACTTCCACGCAGAGGATAGAGAGTGCGGGACGATGGTTTCGCAGCGTGGCCTGAAGAAGCATCTATGCCTTGGTCAGAAAAAGTAGAGGTTTGAGGAAAGAGAAGAAGATGTATGCGAGAAAAGATGCTTGTAGTATTGCACGGTTCTGCGTTTCTCGGGCGAGGCAACACCCTTATCCCTTTCAACTGCATGTCTGGGGACTTTGACATTTCACTCATCGTCAAAAAACGGGTTTCATTGTTTTACTATCTTCATAGTAGTTTCGCTTGTTTGTTATTATAAAACTGATCTAACCCGCTAAAATATATTTTAGATAGTTTTAATTCGTGGAAAAAAAGAAGACACCCTCCTCCCGCTTTTACCCCTGTCAGTCATCCAAACGGATCAAACACGAAACCAATCGGCCCTCTCCTCCATCCCAATGCAGATCACCAGCAGAGGGCTCGCCACCACGCCTCCCCTCCAGGTTCCTATCTCGTGTCCCCGGCAGCCGTGCCTGGCGATCAAGGCTTTCCCGGCCGAAGGCGCTCTCACGCAATGGCGCCCGACGGCAAAATAGCGGCCAGGCGTCTCGCCCGCCCCTCGCCGCCCTGCCCGGCCCGGGCCAGGTCCTCATGGCCTCGGCTGGCCTCGGTGGCGGCCTCGGCCCTTCCCCGGTGAGGCGTGCATCAGGTCAGCGCCTCGCGTGTTTGCACCCGGCGAGCCAAGCCCCATCTCCATGAGCTGCGTTTTTGTGTTTTCTATGTGTTTTTCTCCTCTCATGTTCGTCCTTTAATTGGTCGATTTAAGGGCATTTTTGTTCGTTCTTTTTGAGTCGATTCGAGCAAGGATATGTGCTGATCAAATCCCCAAGTGATTCAACTAATTTGGTACGAGCTCGTAGATCAATCCAATTTTCGGTTTAGGGTGAAAACCCCCGTTCTTGCCCCAAATCTTGCATTTCCTAGAGTTTAAGCTGAAATTGGGCGATGATCTCTTAGAGTATGCTCACCAACTCCCTTGTGATGGTCTGTGCAATGTTTGGGAGCGATTCGTTTTGATTTCGGCATCGGTTTAAATGATTTTTTGTGCCCGCCCTTCTCTCGTTGGTGCGCTCGTGTTCGCTCTGTTCTTGCGCTCGAGCTCCGGATGGCGCATTGGTGTGGGCTTGTTGGTCACCGTCTTGATCGGACTTCAAATAGCAGCAGAGGCTCCGCCGGCCTCAGTGTCGCTTTGGAGCCCCTCCGCCGTGCCCCTGCAGCCGCGTTAGGCAGAGTGCCGACCGGTGGCTTCTTTACGTTCATCGGTCTCCTGTGTTCCGGCCCCGAGCAAACCAACACAAGCAAGCGTGCTGCCTTTGGTGAGTTGGTCTTGTTGCTTTCATGGCCGAGCCAAAGATCGAGCGATCAAGACTGCAGTGCTTGCTTGCACCGAAATGTTCGCTTCGCTCTGAGCTCTGGCCGTCGTGGCCTTCTTGGTTCTGTGGTTATGCTTCGTTCAACAAAGAGGTTGGAGAGCAGCCCCTCCGCTTCTTTGTCAAGTGTGATTTCCTTTTGCCTGTCTTTGAGTGATTTGATTTTGTTTGGTCAAAAGCTTGGTTTGTAACACCCACAGGTGTTGTCACTAGTTAAGCTTATGGGTTTGAGCTCAAACATGATGATTGAGTGATGATGAAGATGTCAAGGTCAAACCTATAGAAATGAGCCCCAACCTAAACTTGGATATTGCACCTTGCTTTACATATAGGCCCTTGTCAAGATATATGCTTGGTTTGGTGTTATTGGAATATCTTTATGTGTCTTACATCAATACCCATTTATATTGATCCATGGAAAAGTTTTCGTGAAGTTTGGCATCAAGAAGTCACATGAAATGACAAGTTATGTCCTTGCTTGATTTAATTTATAAAGTGAATGGAATCCTCTATCGTCAAACAAACCTTGCTGCCTTGCCCAAATGGCTCTAATTGAACTCTACAACAAAAGTCATAAGGGGTTCATGTTGAGCAAGTGGCCAGAAAATGCTCCAATAGATCAAAAAAAGGAAAATTAAGCTTTACCGTGATGCTACTTTGATCGGTGTTGACCAATCACTTACAGAGCTTGCATGGAGTTGCACCTTAAATAAAAGTTGAAGTTTGAGTATTGTACAACAAACTTTGTTTTTTGACCAAGAGCCAGATCAACTTGGAACTAAGTCAAACCGAGGCTCAAACTCTGAATCTGCTGTTGTTTTCAGAGTCCAAAAATATTCTAAGTCCGAGTTAATCGCAACCTGAATTTTCAGCCGTGTACCCCACTTTAGGTCCTTCTATCTCTCTAACCAGGGCTAATTAGACTTTGAAGCTTTAATAAAAGTTGGAGCTCGTATGTAGATCTACAACTTTTATTAATAGAGTTTTTAGCTAACTCGTGTGGTTTAGGAGTTACTGGAGGTACGGGTATGGGTTTCATGGTATGTTTTGAGGTAGAATTGGAAATTTAAAATTGATGAACAGTGCTTATCCCAGTGCACCAGTGCCTGCAGTCGCGTGGCGCTCTCCCTCGCTTGCATGGCCGCCCACTCCTCCTTGTCGTGTTTCAGTAAATGACCCTAGCTCCCCTTCCTCTCCAATCTCTCCCCCCTTCCCTTCCTCTCCTGCTTCCACAAGATGGCACCATGTCACCGCCATGCCATGAACGCCGTGCTACCGGACTCCCTCCTCTGCCGCAAGCGAAGCTTTCTGCCACATTTCTTGCCCTCGGCCTCCCATGCCCAACTCAGCGCTCATGCCGTCCAACGCCACTCATCGTCGCCTCACCGGCCCCATATAGCCGGCCGCCATGTGTCTTGTCATGCCGCATGCACGTATGGACCATCCAGTTAATGCCTTGGCCAAGCCAAAGCCTGTCTTGGTCTTGCGTGGGCTGGGGCTTCTGCCATATACTTGACTGCCATCAGCCATTGTCCCTTCTTGAGGTCAAACGACGAGCTCCAGAACATCCTCTGCTGCAAATCCACGTCAAGGACTTCGCACTCAAATTCGAGTAAAGGGGAGGGCCTAAGTGCATAACCACTGACTCATATGAATAGTGCCGTTGAGGACCTTTTTTGTAGGAAATTTGCTGAAGTTTGGAAATTCATAGTAATTCATAGGAAATTCGTAAAATAGTAAATAAGGACTTTTTGGAATCCTTGTAAAATTTTCTATGCAGTAGATCTATAATATGACATGTTTTAGTTTAAATATTTTGTGGTAAAAATAGATTTATGCAGTAAGGTTGTAATGCTAGTTGAATTTGTTATTTTCCATAACCGCAGATCTATGGCTCCAAATGAAGTGAAATTTGTGGCATGCTACTCATGTGATAGTTGATGTGTGTTAAAAATTTCATGAGTATTGGATGAAGTATGAGTGAGTTATTGGTTTATCTCGCTCTCACATGATTTCTTACAATAGCAAATTGTCTTTTTCGTAGAGGAAGCTATACTTATGAAAATGGTATGAAATTTGTATAGTAGACTATTGAGAGGATATATGAGCTACTGTAATTTTTGTAGAATTTATTGTGCATTTTTGGTATATGTTCATAAATACACATTGATGTCTAAATAAATTAAGAAATGTTTTAAGAAAATTTATTTAGAGGTGAGCACCATGCTTTCTGGAGTTCTTTAGTCATGTGTGAAATGTTGGTAAAGTTGGTTTTCCCCAATTATGTGTTTGCAATATAAGTTAACAATTATTTTCCCATGATGTGGTTTATGGACAGATCTGGGAACTTAGCAAAGTTCGTCAAGATAATGTACTTTGTTGTGAAACTTGTTTATACAAAAGTTGTAGATAATTCATGTATCTAGCTTCTGTTAGAATGTTGTGGTATTTGGTCTTGTGGTTTGTGAGTTATGCCTGTTTAAAGTTGGGTTTCAAAATGACCGCTCTCTCTGTCAATTATGGACCAGTTTCTGTAAATATATAATTTAGACCCACTTAACTTGAGAATCATGCTAAGATGATTAAAGATGAATTATAGAAAATTCCATAAGCTTTCCAGAATGTCTTGTTGCATGGCTATTGGATTTGTATAACTCTAGTTATGATCCAAACATGAAGCTGTTGTTTCCAGTCCTAAAATAGACATATGCAAGTTGTGGTTGTTTACTCCATGTGTTGCTAAGTGTGGCTTATGCCCTTGTTGATGGTCAAGTTATGATGCTTGTGACCTTGTTAAACTTGTGTCATGCTTGATGTGCTTGCTCTCTATAGTTAGTTGTGTGATGTTAGTTAAATAGCTATTGGTGTCTATGTCTTGCATAATCTTGTGTTTGTCTTGAATGCTTATGTGATGCATCTTGTGTTACCATTCATCACCTTCATACACATGCATCTTGCATCTCATTTAGGTACGCTAGATGAACCACGTGAAGGATGTGATGTGGAGCCGAACTCAAAGATTAGGTTTGGTGGATCTATTCCGAAGATGGAAGGACTAAGCAAGTGCTAGTACCGGAGATGTCACCAAGTCGGTGCAAGCTAACTAAACTGACTTGTGTCGGATCCTAGGCAAGCCCCGGAGCATTCTAAGCCTCCCATATTTTTACAAATATCTTGAGTATCTTTTATTGTTGATGATGCATTAAGTATAGGAATTGGTTGGAACCAATTGTTGCATTATATCCCTACCTTGTCCAGATAAAATCCTGTGAATCCTAATTAAGTGTAGGATCGAATGATGCTTAGCTATGCATAGACCGGTAGAAGTCGGGTGATTTCCTGTCACCTGCGAGATGTAGGATGAGCTCTGGTCATGGTTGGCTATATTTGCTATCGTGAGAAAAGAACCATGTGTTAATAATGAATGGAGACCGGACGGGATGACGGTAGTGCAGCAACAAGGCATGGAGGTCTTGGGTGTGAATCTATCCCCCGTCTGTGTCATTTAAGGACCGATTCGCTGTACGTCCTCAGGTCATGTTGAACGCAGCCTAACACTTAGCTGGCCGGATAAGTCGTTCCGACCGCGAAGCCTAGTAGCTCGATTCAGGCCGGGGACGTGAGCAGTGGCGTGCACTCTAGAGGTAGTAAGGATGTGCGGAGAGCCATTGGCATAAGTCCAAGGTGGGTTAGAGTCCCGAACAACCTTGGCAGAGTGGTTCTCTGAGAATGTTGATATGTTCGGACTCGCGACTCTTGAATCGTACCAACGGTGACTTGTTTGCGACCCTGACGAGGGAAGCAGGGTTTGTGTTTAGAAATACCCCTCCAGCTGGATAGGAATCGATTCGAATCGCCGTCTCTTCCGGATAGTGAGAACTTGACTTGAGCAGCGGCAACGTAGATTCACTAAATATAAAGATATGGTTAAATGATGATGATAAGAATGATGATGAGCCATGAAATACCTGATATGGTTATTATTGTTTGCAACTAAATCAAATGGTTGATTAGTACAGGTGCTAATATAGATGGTAGGTAATGGCTAAAAGTCAATGCTAGTACAGGTGAATAATGGTAATGGTTACTCAAGCTTTTATGCAAAAAGGTTGTCCAGCAAGATCCACTGATAAAGCCTTGCATACTCTTTGATGTCATTTATTTTTGGTTTATGACGGGTAAGTCTGGCTGAGTACATTCGAGTACTCAGGGTTTATCCCACCATGTTGCAGGTGGAGTTCTCGGCCTGTTGAAGATGGTGGCTAACCGCCGATGGGCTCGGTGATTCTATAGTTACTTCTCATCTATATGCTTTTGTTGGATGATGTCACTTATGCTAGCAATATATTTGAAACTTATATTAATGTAATCATTTGAAAGCTATGTTGTTTTCACTAAGCGGTTTTGAAACCCAAACTTGTACTTTTATTTGTGAACCCATATGTAATATTATTTCCGCTGCAACCCTGTGTATGTGATGTGTATTTGCTTAATCACGCGATTTTGGTTGTGATGTTGATTTACCGAGGTCTTTCGGGACACTCGGCGGACTACCGGGTTTATATAAGTGAAAGTATGTGTGTGTCAACGTGTTAGCGGGGACAGCCATACTTGATCTTGTATAAATTGGACGGTTCTGTTACATGGTTCTTGCATCCGTGAATTAGTACAAATCTTTGGAGTATTAAATTACTTCTTTCACTTGATACGGTATTCACGGTTGTGGAATTAATTTCTTTTCTCTGATGGCCGCATCGGTGTGGGCTTCGTTGGTCACCGATGCAGTCAGGCGTGTGGGCGGCGCTGATGCCGCTGGAGATGGAGGAGCCGATGCGTTTTGTGTTCGATCCGTTTCGAGGAAGATAACAGAAGACAGGGGTAGAAGCGGAAGGAGGGTGTCTTTTTTTCACGAATTAAAACTACCAAAAATGTATTTCAACAGATACATCAGTTTCATAATGGCAAACGAGTGAAACCACTTTGAGGAATGGTAAAACTGCGAAACCCGTTTTTGATGATGAGTGAAATGCCAAAGTCCCCTGCATGTGTGTTAGAAGAATAGCAATTTTAGCTGCTCAAAGTCTACATGGCAGCAATTTTTTGCGAAATCACCTGTCGGTGTTGGTCTCCGTTGGTGCTGCTCTTACATCCATTCATACTACAGTTAACGGATCTAGAGTCTAGACATAGAGCCTGTTCAGCCGGCTTTTAAGCCGCATTTGGCTGTTCTCGCTCTCATAAAATCACTTTATTCACGTCCCCGCCGAAAGATTTTTTCTCTCACAACAATCAAATAGAATAAAGATATTTTGCGATCTGCCGAAACAGGCCCATAAGTCATGAGGCCACCTGGCCCCATAACTTTCTTTTTGCGCGCTCTCTCTCTTGAGTAGCCAGGCATAAAATAAGTTATTATGTAACTATCTCTATTTACGATAATTTTATATACTAATTTACGATAATATCAATACATATTTATGATAGTTGGATTACTATAACACATGGTAATATTTACCGTATAGTTATAGTAAATCATATTGTAAGGAGTTTATATATATATATATATATATATATATATATATATATATATATATATATATATATATATATATATAACCATAACTATAGTAGCTAGCTACAAAATAACTTATTCTGTAGCTAGTTTGAGTTACGATAATTATTATGTTAATTTACATAATTATAGTAACTTCTTACTAAGTGGTTTACTATAACGTTATGGTAAATATCCCCATGTGTTATAGTAACTCAACTATCGTAAATATGTATTGACATTATCGTAAATTAATATATAAAATTATAAATAAATGGAGGTGGTTACGAGAATAACTTATTTTGTAGTCGACTACTAAATATACTCTCCACACACACACACACACACACATATATATATATATATATATATATATATATATATATATATATATATATATATATGTGTATTGTGTATAGTTATGTAATGCTTGTGTTAATTCACGTAACATTATTAAAATTATTTCTATAGGTTTTGGAATCATGAATTCCGCCACCGTAAAGATCAGCTATTTTCGTTATGCTTTGAAAAAACGGATACATGCCAAAATCATTTTTATATTGTTCCCTGCCCATTCGCCACGTGCGGCTACACGTGTGGTTCGTCGAGAGATCTCGTGCAGCAGGGTACATTAACACGTGTGATATCTTGTGTCGGCAGTGGCTTAGACCCTCCTAAAAAATATATTTTTTAAATTTAAATTTGTCTAAAATTTAAAAATGCACTGCTGCCTTTTCCTGAAGAAAAAAAAAATCATATTTGTGTCGATCCATGCCTTTTCATGTATGACGAGGACATTTGCTAAATTTCATGTTGATTGAACCCTCTAATCATAGATATACACATTTTGACTTAAATTCATCTATCCATCTCTTTTTTTTTTCTAAAAAAGGTTATACGTACGGAGTACTCCGTATGGCGCCACCGCGCGCGCCAGCTAGGAAATGGAGATGGCATGGCAGGCGCTGATGCTGCATGGTGATGATGGAACAGTGTATGTTCCAGTCGTGATGATGATGTTAGGATTGGGTCATCCTCCCCCCAATCTCTGAAAGGGCCGAATCAATGCAGTGGGCCCTCCGGTGTCACGACCGCGGCCCATCACCATTAACTCGCTGCCGCGCAGTTGTACTTGTGGAAAACTTGGATTTGTCACTGTGGCCTGGCCCACGCCCTTCTCCCTTTGGACACAAACAACAGTCCCCCAAAGATCTTTCCTTTCGATTTTTTTTAACACCCTCTCTCTCCTTTGCCCCTTGTTTTGATTTGAGGCAGAGAAAAGTAGCTTCACGGATGATGCAACTGTAGGCCCATTCGCTTCGTCCAAAAAACGAGATAAAACACTGTTCCAGTTGATTTGTTACGAGAGAAAACACTGTTTTGGCTGAAAAAAACAAGTTGAAAAGAACGGATTATAAGAGAAGCGAACGGGACTGACAGAAAACAGTGTAGTAGCTATAGTAACGTGTCAGCTTGGGGCAAGAGCCAGCGTCGTGAAGAGGTTATCGCTAGAGTGGTTTTGACGGTGGTCTTAGCTCATGTTGCATGTAGGTCCCAGATATATTTCTTAATCATACCATATTTTATTGAATATTTAGTGTCTTCAATAATCTCAAATAAAAAATTAACTAGAAAGTTTTAGATCTTTTTAAGAACTACAGAGTGTAGAGCGTGTCTCCATGCAAGATTGTCTGAAAAAATTGAAAATTTAATTTCATAGCCAAAGAACTTAAAACAAATATTTGGCCTCTAAATGATCTCAAAAAGAAAATTTTTGAATTCAAAAGTTATAAATTACTTTGAGATCTATAACTTTGGTATCGGACTTGCTTGCGTCCAGACGTCCGATCCGAGGGCGCTAGCATCGGACGTTGCCCGCACAGCGAGCGAGCGAATGCCCTAGCCGCCTGGAACGTCACCCTCACAGCCGACCGCTTCCCACGCACATCCCATGTGCAACGCCCGATCTACTTTTGAGACATCCAGATGCAACAGTTGCAACAGACAAAAGAAGACAGATGAAACACTTGAAACAAGCGTATGAAACACTTGCGAAAAACACCTGAAAACATTTGAAAACCATTACAAACATATGCAACATCTAGATAAAACACTTGCAACATACGTATGAAACACTGAAAACATATGCTTTCAACATGCATGTATATGTAACATCCAGATCTACTTTTACAACATCCAGATAAAACACTTGCAACATACGTCTGGATCAGATGAAACATTTAGAACATACACTTGAAACATATGTGTATAGCCATTATAAGATGTGCAACATCCCAATCTACTTTTGCAACATCGATATACAACACTTGCAACATACCTCTGAAACACTTGAAACATACTCTCGCAACATGCGTTTTCAGCATAGTATCTACTTTCTGCTTGGACGAATGGAGGCTCATCGACGCGGAGCTCGATGATGCGTAGTGGCACGGGGATGCCGGTGGTGGGCGGTACTGCGGCCCTCATCAAGCGGCCATTGTCATGCACCGACCGACGACCGACTTCTTCTTGCGACTCTCCGACGACAGTGGCGGGTGCGGTCCCCATGGAGGCGAAGCGGCAATGGCAAAGGCGCGATGCTGCCCGCTGTGTGCGTCTCCCACGCTAGGAAGGTGAGCGGTCAGTGGGCGGCACACGGTGGAGTTGGCCGCATAAGACGCATGCGCGCGGTGAATGAATGCCGCGACGGGCGATGATGATTGGGGAATCCGCATTTATTTTTTTATGGAGAAGCCGGGAGTAGGCTCCGTATTGGGCTCCGGTGCCCCGTAGCCCAAAAAGAGCATGTCCGAAGCGTCGGACGCCCTAAGGAGAGCATTTTCGCTTTGGTATAGACCTCGTCAAATATTCGAGGTCGTTCGAAAAATTCAAAAAAACTTTAAAATATGAGAAATTGGGGACATCTAAATAATCTCAAGTAAAATCTTCTCAACTATAAAGTTATAAAATACATTTAGAGCTAAAACTGTAGTATAGACAGTCATAAAGTTTATAGAATCGTAAATTTCCAGTAGAACGATTTTTCTCTCACACAAACCAAAGACTGATTCTTCACTCAACCAAATAGAACCATAGCATCATGTCAACATCATTGGTCGTTTGAAACATTGGAAAATTTGAACGGTCGTTTGAAACATTGGAAAATTTGAACTTCAAACTCCGATAACTTAAATGAAATATTTGAGCCTTGAAAAGGTATCAAATAAAAAAGTTGTTAACTATAAAGTTATAGATCACATGAATCCATAAAATTTTAATATAATATTTGTATTAATTCGACTTCATATGAAATATTTATGATTTTTTTGTAAAGAAAGAGAGAGATCACAGGACATACGGGGCTCACCAGTTACCACCACATCACCAAAAACACTCAAGAAACCACTTTAAAATGGTTAGGAGGAGGGTATTTTGTTTCATTTATGAAAATGCAGATGTATATGTTGTCTAATATTGAAGTTTGAGGTTTATTTTTTTTTAAAAAAAATCAATGACTATAGGGAGTATTTTGGACTTTACTCTCTTTGTTTGAAAAGAAAAGAAATCGAGATGGATTTCCCTTTCATAAAAAGGGCAAAAATTATCTAAGTTGAGGTGACGGAAGATTAATTGCACGTGATATTTCTTGTTTTCATCTTTTTGATTATTGAAGGAGCAATAGCAGCATGTGAGTTTCTGCCTGCCATACGTGACTTGCTCACGCATCACTCGTTCAGTCGACTTTCTTTATTTCGGCTCACGGGTGGATGGTGGGCTCTCATTGGTCCAAACGAAAGGGAAACATTTGTATTCATAAAATCAAGTAGGGTTAGCAAAGGACGGACGTGTGTTAGCTGATTTAATTACATCCCTTTCAAATGCCCGAAAAAAAATAAATAGATGTTAAATATATAGAATGTATAAAATTGCTTTGGACGGCCTTGAAGGTACTAGTATAAGTCAGTATCACTGACCATATAGTCTTATCAATCTGTGTATTTTTTTAATAATTATGATAAAGCAAACGCTTATAGTTTTGACAAGTTCGTTTCAAAAGGCAGTTTTTTGTTTCGACCAAAGACTTTTGGAATGGGTTTTTAAAAAATGGAATTGTTTGATTGCCTTCCATTAGAATCAGAACTTTGGGCAAAGAAACAGTGGAGAGGCCCAAACTAACACGGCCTATAGAATAAATAAAAATAGATAAATTGAGGTTTTAGGCAATATACCTATATTATAAACATTTGTGAGGAACGATTGACCACATATGTGACCTCATAGGAGGAGGTAATTAGGTCACTTAAACTAACGTAGCGACAAAAAACTATGCTCAATGATGATCTTATTCATTTTCATCTAGATGTGCAAATAACATTGATCTTGTGTTTTCCTCACCCACAAAACAAGTTATGCAACCAAGATCAACTAGTAACTAGCATAACAAGGTCCTCTTAGAAAGGTAAACACACACATGCAAGTGTACATGCGGTAAGGTGATGATCAAGAGGATCGGACGCTCTCAAGACGAAGGATTTATTGTGTGGTAGAGGTGGACAAAAGCAACTCTTTTAGTCCATGTTTGAGCTCCACCAAAGATGTGCTCCCAATCAAGTCTCTTTAAATCAAGGCAGTGGACTCGTCATAGATGTTCACGCCAAGCTGAATGAGCAGCTTGCCACAAAGGCAAACCCCACCTCAACCTCTTCCCCAGTTACCTTGACGTGATGTCTGCCCTAGAGTTTCTACACCAAGAAAGGAGTCTTCTCGTCCCCCAAACAAGTTGTTGTCGCCGCTCCACACCGAAGGGTCAATGAGCAAGCCACTGAGGCAACAAGTCTCGAACCATCCAGCACAAGTAGAATGGAATCTTGATGTCACATCTTGAACCAGTAGAGACTCAAGTTCACACTCTTCTCTAGACATTTAGCACTAATCACACCTAGCTCTTGTGGTAATTTCATTGAACCATTTTTGAGCACTTTGGTGGCTAGGAGCTTCTCTCAAGTGTTTAACAATTGCCTTAAGTCTTAAGAAACTCTAGCAACCCCAAATGGACCAGGAGGTGGGGGTATAAACTGGTTTAATCACCAAGTTAGCCATTACAACTCGTTTGATAGAAAATAGTGGTTGAGATTCAATTCCAGCAATCCTCCTAGGCGTCGAGGTGTGGCCAGTCATCCCAGCACCATAACTCACACAGAGAACCTTCAAAACGGATTCTCTATCCCTGTTTGGTTGAGCTGTGGCTTTTGCAAAAGCTGTTGTGAGTTGTGGCTTTTGAAAAAGCTACTGTGAAAAAGCTGATGTAGGAAAGTTGAAAGCCTGTTTGGTCGATCAGTTGGGGCTTTTGGAAAAGCCTTTTTCACTTACGAGCGGACCCCACACGTCATAGACAGCAACCATTCATCTTCTTCTTTCTCTCGCCGGCGAACAGAGAAGGAATCGGCCATGGAGGATGGAGGATGGGGGTACCATAACTCCGCCCGAGCTAGCCGCTAGGGGCTGGGGCGCCGCCGCGCAGACCGCCGGAGCCGTGCCCGCGTGGTCCGCCGGGTTAGATGCGAGGAAGACGATCCCACTCGGGAGAAAAACAGTCACTCTGCGAGAAACAAAGAACCAAGCGAAGGGGTTTGTTTCATAACCAGTGGCAGGTGGGTAATTTTTGGACCCAAAAGTAGATGAAAGCAGGGGAAGGGCTGCTTTCAGTTTTGTACTAAAGCAAAAGCAACTTTTGGTCTAAAGCAGCTGATGCTTTTGGGCCCTTTGGTTGAGCTTTTGGCTTTTGGGGGCAAAAGTCACAGCTAAAAGCCCAACCAAACAGGGCCTCTATTGCCTGCTTTATCTCATAATATTCTGATATGAAAATAGTGTCCGGAGATCCAATTTTGGGAAGCCTTCAGGCAGAGAGTGGCGACATTCAGGGCCAATGGGGAGTGCCAAGAAAAGAAAATGGCGCCAACACCGATAGGGAGTATCGACGATCCACATATCATTGCACGTGGATACCTCAATTTTTTTCCAAACACTGATAGATTGGGAGTTACATAAGGAGTTGTAGGAGTGGGTTTTTCCCATCATAGCAAAAACAAAAACGATTGGGAGTGAGTTTATCAAACCGATAGAGATGCTTTTACATAGAATTTATGCCAGCTGATGCGGTAGGGTGCATGACTCCATGGAGGAAGGACACCTGCAATCAATCAAACATACAAAACTATTTTGCAAAATATATTTGAAGAAAACAAAAAAATGTCGCAATGCGTGGGTCACGGTGCTAGCAGTCCCATACTTTATAGTTAAACTCATAATAAACACAAACATAAATCCTTAGAGGACCTAGGATACACCGACGAAGGACATACAGGTCACCTCACGCCTATACACGGCCTACACTTGGCTCACATCCATTTGCAACTGTTTCATGTACTTCTAATAAACGCTCCATGGACAAATTCTCTTTTGCCTTCCTACTTCCTAACCTGATTATCAGACGTGTTAAGTTCCCTTTGGATATATAACCGATTAGTTACTAGCTCAACTGATTGAAGGTGACTGAAGGGCAACTGATTAGAAAGCTAGTAGTGTGTGCGATCAATTTGGAAGATTACCAGGCTAATCCCTGCTGTTCACAGCTAAGACGATAGTAACAACACATCCTCGTCACCTAAACAGGTTTTCTCTTTTAAGTCTTGGCCCACCGAATGCCTGAATTGACATGAAATCGTCAATCCTGTACGTCGTCATGTCATTTTCGAAGCTGGCTGGCAAAGATACATATATAATAACCACCTGTATATCCTATCCATAGTCGACGACCTGAATGAATCCAAGAGAAGAAAGGAACCAGGCGGCTAATTGAGCTTTGCTGACAGCGACGATGGCCAGTGAGAGTGATCGATTGACCACTCATTAGCCAGTTGCTAATGGCAAATTGAATCACCGACGTTATGCTATAGCTTTTAGTTATTACGGGCAGCGATCGATGACCCCGGACCTGCCCTTTCCCTCTTCAGCTACTCTCACTATTACGGCGGCTCGTAACCTTTGTAGGGGCTGTTTGACCAGCCGTCCCTATCAAACCGTCTCTACAAATCATGTATTTGTAGGGGCGGTTCTTGGGCCGCCCCTACAAATCGATTTGTAGGGGCGGCTGTACTACAAGCCGCCCCTATAATACCTGTTTGTAGGGGCGGTTCAGTCTAGAACCGCCCCTACAGTACATTTTTCCGCAAAAAAATTCAAATTTACAATTCAAATTCGACCAGAACACTGTTTGTTTCGACCAGAACACTGTTTGTTTCAGCGTATTTCATCCAGCGTTCGCGTTGCCGAACGCCCCGCAACCAATGTTCCGAACCGCATTCGCGTTGCCAAACGCCCCGCGACCAACGTTCCGAACCGCGTTCGCGTTGCCGAACGCCCCGCGACCAGCGTTCCGAACCCCTTAGACTACAAGCACAAGAGTATTATATAAACTTCAATTACAAGTCCAATTCACAGGAATATATACAATCCATCATTAAATAGACATAATTCACAAGGTAAAACCAATGTCAAATTCCATATACATTGTTATCAACGTCCTAGAGCTTGCCTTTCAGTCTCACAAAGATGTTGGTACTGAGGATTTCTACCTAAGTCAGACTCTCGGTCATGGTAGGCGCCTTTGACGTGTACAATCTGGTCCAATATGAAGTTGCAAAGGTCGCCGACGAGCTCTAAGAATTGGTCATCCTTGTATGGATCTCTTTTCATTTATTTCTCTTCTTTTCACTACAAGAGAACAAGTTTCGATTTAGTATTTCATACCGTGTACGAAGTTTTTATACTACGGGTGAAGAGGTTCAAACTTACCCTTAAGGGGTGTCTCCTGTAGGCACCGGTGTTACTCATCATAGAACATATATAGTATCCACAATGTACACTCTCAGGCTTTTGCTTGAGGCACTGTGTGTTTTACATATGAAAATGTTAAGTAATGCTTTTGACAGCCATGTAATGGAGTACTGAAGAAGTGAGTTACACTTACCGCACATAATGTTTTTATATCTAGCTTTTCCTTCCTTGCTGGATCATGCCTTCCGTGATGGTTAGTGACATAGAACTTAAATGCCCTTTTCGAATTATTTTAGCAAATACAACTTATTAGTATCCAAAAGTGAACGTTACAAGTATGTATATAAACATATAAGCTAATGAGGATTGTCGATATGTATACGTCTTGAGAATCGATATGAAGTCTTTGTATGTCACCGGGTCCCTATCTATTGAATCAAAGACCCATGCCATGCTCCTCCCGACATCGACGACTATACAAATCCAGTGATTGCTGCATGGATTTAATCATAGAACTAGATAAGCTCTTTTGCATCGAATAAAATATATCGAACAAAGCTTTAAGTATAGAGTTGAACTTACTCGAAGTTGTATGGTAGCCATATAGTAGAGTGCTGTTGGAGAATTTTAAAAGCCAGGACAATGTATGCCGCAATCTTAAGGGACTCTTCCCTTAGTTTCACCGTACGGATGTACTCTTTCTCCCGAAGAGTCTTTGCAGCAGCTAGCCCTTTGGCATCCAGTTTCCACTGTTTAGGATAATTAAAATGTTGTTTGGGCTATAACTTGAGGGTCTATATACTCGGCTTTTACACTTGGCATTTGTTTGACAATGTTCACTTGCATTCTACAAATCACGGCGTGGGTTAGTTACAACAAAATTCAAAGATTATATTCATATCATATCGGGAGGACAAGGACTTACAGGCACCACATGCGAATTAGATTCATCTCCATTGCTCCCAGGTGAAAAGCATATCTGCATGTCATTGAAGTCAAAGACAATTTTCCCGACTGTGCTTCCAAATGTGCCGGTGGGGAAGCATACTTGTATGAGGTCTATGCTTGTTGGGAGAACACACAAGTACCAATCATGGAACCTTCTCATTCCAAGTGGTAGGCGCTGGATGTCCCGATTTGGTAGGAAGGGCTTGCCTCTTTCATGTGTTTTCGGGCAATCCTTTGACCATTTGATGGCATCAATATTTGGATACTGCTTTGCAATTTGGTGAAGTTTGCTAGTGACAGCCTCCTCAGAACCCCGTGATGGGACTTTTTTAACTTGGTTCTCAGGCTTGAACTGATCATGGGAATACCACTTGGACACCGACGAGACGTCTTTCATTGGAACATAAACTGGCCTTATGGTGATTGGATGCTTCTTTCGAAGTTCCCATTCAGGCACGTCCTCATCTTCTTGTGCATCACCTTTTTTAGGAGGCACTCGTTGTTCATGTATCGGCTATGCTTGTTGAGAAGACTGTGGCATCTCATCATGCACTTGCTCGGTACGAGCTAGAGAAGGTTGTGGCATCTCATCAGACACATGCTCGCTAGGAGGCAGAGAAGAATGTGGCATCTCAGGAATGTGGTGGTTACGAGACGGTGAAAATATCTCCCCGACCTCAACAACTCGCTCCAAATTTGGGAGAGAGGGATGCGGCGAAGAAGCAGTCAATATAATATCCCATTTGTGCCAGAGGATGAACTACCCCATAACATCTCCGAGTAACACCAGCCCCTCGAGAGTTGCGTAGTCTATCCTCCACTGCATGAACTAGGGCTTCACGGTATGCACATCGACCCTAGTGTAGTCCAGCGGTATCTTATTATTATGGTGTAAGCCACGGGGAGGATGTACCACACCCGTTGCCACCTCCATCACAGTATTCTATCGGCCGCTGAGAAACACCAAGGTGCAACTAGTTGGTTCCCGTATGCGATCAACGGGGGTTGTGGCTGCAGTGGAACCTTGGCTGCTAGGAACTTTCGGAGGGTTGCCAACTAATGCCAGTTCTCCTGGCGGCGTCATTAATATCCATGGCTCCGTAGATAGTCCTTGCTCCTCCAACGCCTTCGCAACTAGAGCCTTCACTTGGAGGTCAAGATTAGTCTCTTGGTCTTTGCCATGTTTCTTGTACATGTGTCTGTCCTCTTCGAATCCTTGCTTCCAGGTCGTCCTTTTCCCTAGCCCCCTAGTACGGCCTGTGTGCTCCTTATTTCCCAAGCCAAGGCTAAGCTCATCCCTCTCTCTGGAAGGATTGAATGAGCCCTTCTCCTTGTCTTTAGCATATTTCAGTATCCTTGATATTGCCTCTTGGGTCTCCAGCTCATCAAACTTAAGATTACAGCCGGATGATTCCATACTCCTCGCATATATCCAATTCCTTGAGCGTACCTTCAAATTCATCACATCGATATTCTCAGCAGCTGCGGCCTCTTCGTCCATCTTTCTAAACTGCTCTTCCTTGGCATAGTAGCCACCGGGGCCTAGATGATGGTGGTGTTTGTTCCTCTTCGCCGGCTCGGTGTTACGGGCACTGAGCTACAATGCCTCTGGTGAAGTCTTCTGAGCCACGAGCTCCTCTCATTGACTAGGAGTTATGTTGCCGAACTCATTGAAGGAAGTTAACCCCTTTTAGATATACTTCTTGTTGAGCTCCGATCTCCAATGTCGGAATGACTCTCCCATCATCCTCAAAGCATTTTTTTACCAGTTCGTGCTTACCCTCCAAAAATCTAAAATTAAGCTTCTGCTACCTATCCCATAGTTCATCCTTTTTGTTCTCTGGTACCTCTCTCCAGTTATGGATTGCTGGGTTTAATTTATCTCTTACTAGGGCTCCGATCGCATTACGGAATCGTCCTCTTAATTCCTTTGGCTCAAAGATCTCCCCTGCTGGCCCGACCTCCGTTATCACATAGCATGCCTTATTTGGATATTGATTTGCTTTTCTATCCCCTCGTTTCCTCTTAGGCTTGGTAGTCGTGGTTGTGTCTTGAGGTTGTGGAGCAGAGGCATCGTGATCCATCTCTGTGGCTGTTGCCTCTGCTCTCCTTTCCTCTACTCCGTCTTGTCCAGCGAGATGTTGCGGACGACGACGTTGTCTTTTCTAAGTTTCAGGAGGAACCTGTATATACGACAGGTCAAAGTGTTAGCAGAGGTAACACAGCCAAAGCTTTAGCAAAATTTACAAGCTAAGGCTTTTCCCTACCTCCTTGTTCGGATCAAAATCCTTGTCCAAATCTTCCTCCGTTGGCCTCCTTCTGGCTTCACATGGGAAAGGATCCTTGGGACTTACATATCCCTCTTCTGAGTCCTCCTCCTCCTCATCATCATCAACTTCTTCGCCTTCAGCAGCCTCTCCTACTCTTCCTTCTGCTCCCTCTTCCTCCTCGTCACACTGCTCCCGAGTAAGCATCACTTCTAGATCCTTTTCTACCTCGTTATCGAACTGCTCCTGAGTAAGCTGGTCCTCTAGTGCTTGCTCCTCATAGGTTGGCTGCTCATCATGCTCGGGGCATCGGGCTACACTGTCTGGTGTCCGCGACATTATTTCGCGCTTTGTTCTAATAGATGCAAGAAAGTGTGCTTTAGGTACGCGAGAAGGTATAAGAAATAAAAAAGGTCTATAAACCAAAGTAGTCCTATAAAACAACAATATATAAAAAAACGAGTAGTAGCAGTAGTAGAGGCCTCAGAAACATATCAATCATCATCTGATCTTGAACTTGGAGCATCAAGGCATCATAACAGAGAAGAGAGGAGAAAGTAATGTAGGGGCAGCTGCAAATGATGCCAAGTTCCTCACAAGTTCTTGATCATCAGCTCATATTCCATATAATGTATGGACTTAGACAATCATCCGAACGGCCATTTCTCTCCACCATAATGATAGTCAAGTGTTCATCAATGTACGGTTACATCAGTTGTGTACTCTGTAAGACACTATAATGCGCCTGACTCACCTCTTTGTAATCATGGTCGATGAACACTTTTCTACCACTGGTGCCCTTCCCAGCCAGCCTACCCTTGTGACGAGAATTGGGTTTACCAATCCCTTTCTGTACTTTTAGATACTCTTGACAGCACTCGACGACTTCTTCAGTACTATAACCCTCTATCATGGATCCCTCTGGGTATGCTCGATTATGCACATATCAACTTAGAATCAACATGAACCGCTCGTAGGACCACATTTCATGCAAGTAGCAAGGGCCCAGCGCCTGTATCTAATGAACCATGTGAATCATGAGATGTGGCATTATATCAAAAAAAACATGAGGTAAACACATCTCTAGTAGGTTTTGTGTCTCCACCACAAATTCGTGTAGGTCACTCAGCTCTTGCTTACAAATCGTCTTCTATGAGATCTTCGAAAAGAAGTAGCACATACGGGTGATGGCTATTTTCAAGAACTCTGGCTTTATAGCCCTGATTGCAATAGGTAGAAACACTGTCAGCATCACATGACAATCATGAGCCTTGCAGTGTGTTATTGATAAGTCCTTCATCGACACTAGCTTCTTTACATTTGCTGAAAACCTAGTCGGGACTTTGACCCCCCTTAGGAAAGTGCATATAGCTCTCTTCTCGTCTGGTGTTAGGTTGAAGCACGCCGCGGGCAGAGTGTATTTTCCATTAGCCTCAGGTACCAGGTGAAGGTGTGGCATCACGTTTAGCTGCACCATGTCTTTTCGTGCTTTCAGACTATCCTTTGACTTGCCTGTGTCCATCAAGGTAGCAATGAGACTCTCAAAGACATTCTTCTGTACGTGCATAGCATCAATGGCATGGGGACCTCTAAGTTTGGCCAATAAGGCAGATACTGAAAGAAGATCGATTGTTTCTTGAAAGATACACCTTCGATAGGAGGTGTGCTTCTATCTCAATTCGTCCCATCTGGATTCTTCTTTCCATAGACGATGCGTATGTTTTTCACCATTATGTACACATGTTCTTCGTTATGACGTCTCTCTAGAGGGGGTTCAATCTCTGGGGTGTTGTCATAAAATCTAAAGAAGAATTTCTGCTGTACTTGTGACTTGTTTTTAAGAAGCGTCGGTTCCTTAGGTAAACTATCTTCTTGAATGCATCCAGGTACACCCATGTAGTACCATCCAAGCAAACCAAGCATCCTGTCTTCCCTTTGATCTGTCCAGACAAAGCAAACATCGCGGGGTAATCATTGGTAGTAACAAATATTATTGCTCTACATATGAAGTCCTCCTTTCAGAACGCATCGTACATTGGCTCCCCATGCCTCCATAACCTCTCCATTTCTTGCATCAAAGGCTCGAGGAACACGTCTATATCAATGCCTGGTTGTTTAGGACCAGAAATAAGAATAGTGAGGAAAAGTACTTTCTCTTCTGACACAACCACGTTGGGATGTTGTACATGGTCAAGATCACTAGCCAAGTACTGTGGTCGCTCATTCTCTCATTGAAGGGATTCATTCCATCGGTGCTCAAGCCAAAACGTACATTCCTTGGGTCATCGCTGAATTCTTTGTGCTTCTCATCGAACCTTTGCCACTGACTACAATCAGCCAAGTGTGCAATCTTATCATCATCCACCTTGCGCTCATCATCCCACCATGTCATGAGTGCGGCTTCTTTAGGGTTTAGGAAGATACGTCTCAAGCGGCCAGTCACTGGCAGGTACCACATTACCAAGGTAGGAATTCTTCTCTGCTTTGCATCGTTGCCTAATGGAGTGTCCTCTGGGGGCTGAGATTCTTGTACCACCTTTTTTGTGCCCTTCTTATTCCTCTTTTCCCCGTGGAGGCTTCGTCCCCACCGTAAAGGTCATTGTTCTTGTACTGGCTGGCCCCACACAGGGGACATTTATCCAGTGACTTGAACGTTTCGCCACGAAAAAATATACAGTGGTTGGGGCATGCATGGATTTTTTCAACCCTCATTGTCAATGGACTTATGGCCTTTTTCGCTTGGTATGTGTTGGCGGGAACTGAGTTTGGTTGTGGCAGCACCCATGACAGGAGATGCAATAGATCATTGAAACTACAGTCTGACCAGCCGTACTTAGCCTTTAGGATGAGTAGCTCAAGCACAAAACATAGCAATATCTAATGTGTCGGACAGCCCTTTTCAACACCATACACAGTCTCCTTCGATGCTTTTGTCACCCTTTCCAAATTTTCTAGACCTTTCGAGCTATTTAGTAAAATCTCTGGTCCAAGGGCTCGAATCATGTCCTTCAAATCATCTTCATCCCGACACGTGCTCCACCATCATTATTGGCACCACCTTTGTCGTTACCATCCCAACCACCAGCATCACCACCTTGTTCATTGCCAAACTCTGAATCCATTCGTGCATCAAGCTCTGCAGAATATTGGGACAGGGATTTTAGGGTTTTGTCGTCGTATTCCTCCTTATCCTTGTCGTTAACAATATCCATTTCACCATGATGAATCCACACTGTGTAGTCCTCAACAAATCCTCGCATAATCAAATGTGATATGATGATAGTCACATCTGTTCATGCCATACGGTTCTTGCAATCTTTACAGGGATAAATAATTGTATCCTTATTCTCTGTCAATGTCGTTGCATTCTTCTTTGCGGCTTCAATAAATTTATCCACCTCTTTACGAAAACCTGCCTTAAACCTTAACGAACTATACATCCAAGAGTTTCTGTACTCCATCTTTTACAACAACAACAAAACAAATATTAAAGGACTACTTATTCAGATATATATATATAAATGAATCAAATTAATAATTACTTGAGAATAATTGTATATACTTTGAATATATATGAATATAAATCAAATATAATTACATGAAGCATACAAACACACCATGGTAGAAGAAAAGTTATTAATGGCCCATTTATCCATAAATAATTAAAATACATATTTGTTGATTACAATAAACAATTTTAAAGACAACAATTAACAACAATTATATTTTACCCAATATCTTTCATGCAAACCCTAGTCCAATTTTATCAAACATAAATTTACAAAACCAAAATTAATAAAAAAAACCAAACCCTAGATCTAAATCTACATGCACATGAAACATCCATAAAACTAACTAATTGTTCACTAAAATCAAGAAACATGGACCAAATAAGGGTATGATCTTGTTCCCCTCCCTAATTTACCCTAGTACATTCAAAACTTGGGTCTAATTTGCTTCATAAGTAGCTCAAGCATCATAGAAGAGAGAGAAAAGCAAAACTCTAATTACTCACTAACCAATCATTAAAACTTCAAAAAAAATATGGAATTGCATTTTCTTACCGTCTACAACTTCTCCACCAAAGGATTTAAGACCAAAACCTTCCCCCCTTAGTAGAGCATTTTTTGGAAGGTGCCCAAGGCCTCCCCATCTTTCTTTCACGGGTTGGAGTGAGTGACCCGAGGAGAAAGAAGGTGCCCCTACAAATCATAGGTATTTATACCCGGGCATTTGTAGGGGCGGCTCTATCACCAGCCGCCCCTACAAATAGCAATACCGGGGGCGGCTGGTGAGTGAGTCGCCCCTACAAATTCGACCCATTTGTAGGGGCGGCTTGTATCACCAGCCGCCCCTGCTGTTCCATTTGTAGAGGCGGCTGGTCTCTGGGCTCCCGAGCACGCCACTGTAGGGACGGCTCAATCACCAGCCGCCCCTACAAAAAAATTGTCCCGTTGCTACAAACCGTTTTTACGTAGTGTCTTGGAGGGTACCCGCCTGTGTACCGTACGTGCGTTGCTTCAGATATTTTGACCTAGCCATTACTCCCTCTGTTTCAATTTATAAATCATTTTTGATTTTTTTGATACGTCGAATTTGCTATGTATCTAGACATAACGTAGTCTAGTCTAGATATATAGCAAATTTGATGTACCAAAAAAGTCAAAACGACTTCGGAGAGGAAGTATTATTTAAGGCTTCTTTTCTGTTCAATGCACCTAATAGTTAAGTATTAGCAAAGATTTCGTGTTATTTTTCCGGAAGAAAGGTGAAGAGTCCGTTTGGATCCTAAGCTAATAGATTAGTTAGTGTCTTACCATCACTTAGCTCAACTAAAACTTAATTGTTAGCTAGCTGGTTTATTCTAGCTAACACATACAACTAGTATATAGTTAGCTATGTTGATGATCTAAAGAGGGCTTTACTAAAATTAGAGCTGGTCCGTATAATCCTCAAACCCCTTGAATTGGAGGGGATCGAAGAAGATTAAATTCTCTACAAGTCAAAATCCTCCTTTAATCTCCTCCACTCCCTCTAATCCCTTTGGTTTGAAGATTAACCGAATGAGGTCTCTTAGTGTTTTCATGTCTAGACTAGAGATACAACCGTGTTTTTTTTCTATGAGCTTGCACATAAAGTGGTAGGAAATGAAAAGGCTATGGATCGATGCTTTTTTCCTACTGGAGTTCCATTTCTCCTGACACCACGCCAATTCTTGGCGAAGTAGCTATCCTACCTATAAGGAGGTTAGGGCCTTGTTGGGTACTTTTTCTTTGTTCCGGCTCCTAAGAGGTAACGTTGAGGAACTAAAAGAGCCACCGAAGCCACAACTTTTGGGGGGCGTGCTTGCTTCTCTTGCCCAACCCTATATAGCTTCGTTTAATGAGAGGGCATCCGTTCATTGACAGAAAAAAAAAACTTGCTTTGCCAGGCAATCTCGATCAATTTAGTAAGGATTTCCTTGTCCGGTGAGGCGAGCCAAATTGGCTCTCCTGTCCGGACAAGCTCACTTGCCGCGTCCGAACCCCTGCTGCCGCTACTATAGGACCAAGCAAACCAAAAACTGAATCATTATCGAGCTAGTTTATCATGTCTCTGTCATGTATGGTGAGCCAGCAAAGGTTCCCCTTGCTCTCCACCAGCTTCATTGCAGCACTAGAGCTAGAGTCATAGGGAGCCAGGGCCGGCTCTAAGGGGAAAGAGGTGCAACCGCTTGGGGCCTACGCTGCTAGGGGGGGCATAAGCATATATGTATGTAGTAGATATATATTGGCCCATTGAAATGAGCCACTGAAGGACCATGTACTTGGATCGAACAACTAAAAACATTTGAAAAAATTAATTTATTTTTTATTCAACTCGAAAAATCTAAAGTCCTTGGATGATATGCTAATCTACGTAAGTGTTGCACTACTTTGGTAGAATCTTCGTCTCACAACAACAAGTCTGGTTTTGAGTTAGATGATTTTTCCTGAAATAAAAGTGGTGCAAGTATCTTTGCCAGATGAATTGATGTCAGCACCTAAGATTCTTCAGTTTATTAATATCCGAATGTCTTTGTTGCATATAGGATTCTCTTAAGTGTGATCATGTGACAAGTAGCATCATCCGAAAGAAGTTTCTCCAAATTAAAACTATTGAAAAATTGTTTGAGGTCAAAACTATGTTAGAAAAAAAGTTTGAATGGCTTGGCTACGTGCAACATTGACTATTGAGAATGATGTTTCTGGACGACATTGATTCTGATCGATATTGTTCTTGAAGATTTTGCATAAAAAAATGCCTCAAAAGGGGGCTTTTTTTACAAAGCACAGAAGCAGCATTGTTTCATTTGAAATAACTATAGTTGTTATTTTATTGTTTTAGTTTCTTTTGTTGTATCTTATATATTATTCTTTTATAACTAAATATATGCTGCAAGTTAACTCTTTTTTTTGTGAATTACACAAGTATATACGCAGACGCTCCACACGTAATTATATATTTTAATTGTCATAAAAAATTAGTTTAGTGGGCACTTGCTGTCTTATATTTGTCCAAGAGCCCTTAATGTTGTAGAGCCGGCACTAGCTGGATGTAGAGGTAGGCCAAACAAACGCTTAGGATTAGCGGTCAATTACATTAGATTTTGGAGACGGCCGGCCATGTCGCAAGAATCTCATGGTGAGGATAGACGGAACACGACGTCAGCAGGGCATGCCTAACATGTAGCACAGCGTGGTTGACACGGCCGGTGAAGTTGCTTGCTGGCCAATTAGTCAGCAAATTCAAATTTGCTCACTGGAAAATGAAGTCAGAAAGCTCAAGCGCCGGTCGCTTTAGCGCCATTAATTTGCACACCGAACATGTAGCACGGCGTGGTTGATGGATTCAGATCGAACTTGTACAGGAGTAGCGTGGTCGCGTGGAGAGGCCAAAGATGAGTAGCTCTACACGTACTACTCTCGATCGACTCGATCTCGTAGGAGGATTCTGGATATATATATACGTACACGTATACGGAGTATCTCCTGATGACTCGGCAGGCTCTGAGTACTGTGTACAGCTACAGAAATACGTATATGTGTAGTATTACGGTACATAGGTAAAAACCTGGGAAGGTGAACAACGGAAGGCAAGAGGTAAAGGTACGGAAGCGTAGACGACCGTGCTGTCGTGCGGGCCATGCTCATGCTCATGCACTGCACTGCACTGCACTGCACACATGCATGCACGTGGCGTTAAAGCGGCCAAAAGTATCTACTCCTCCGCCGCCTACACCACTGCGCAAAAAAACTGGTTTTTTCGGCTTCTAGTTCATTTTAATCACGGCTTATAAAACGACTTCACGCTACAGTGCCTTGATTTACGCAAAATAGATGAAGCCGAAGCCGGCATAATCCGTGCCAAAGAGGCCCTAAGGCTTCTCTGGTGGCTTTTGAAAACCCGGTTCTCATGGGCTGAGGTGGCAGGTTACGAGTCTGACTCATGTCCACTGAAGAACCACCGAGTCATGGAAGGTTTCTGGAGTCGATTCAAAAAACATGAACCGATTCATGGCGATGAAAAAAAAAACATTTTGATATAGTGCAAACAACAGCCAACCACCCAACCGTTACTCAACTAGCCGTTGTTTCATTACTGCACCTGCACGAGTAATTTCACAAAATACAAGCAGGTAGAAATGCTCCCTCCTCTCCGGTTCATAAAATATAAGCAGTAGATAAATTGCTGACCCAGCCTATTTCACAAAACACAAACAGGTACACAAATCAGCTCTCCTCTTCATTTGAGAGAACACAAGCCAAGTTTGTTGAACTCTTCAACCTCAAGCCTAGAACTTCAAGGACCACAATGCGACAACCAGCAGTATCCAAATATATTTTTTAATCACTATGAATCGCCACATGTTTTTGAATCGACTCTTGACACCTAGCTTCCATGGGTTGGTGTGGTTCTCTAGTGGCCATGAGTCAACTCATGGTCTGCCACCTCAGCCTATGAGTTGGTTTTCAAAAGCCACTGGAGAAGCCCTAAGAAGTGTATGAAAGAATTGTAAATCAATGTGAGGCACACGGCAGGAGAACAACCCCGATCCAATCCGTTTAGAAAGAATCGAGAAACTAGAGGAACCATGTAAGCTACAATTTTAGGACTCATCAGCTCTGTTAAAGTTAGCACGGAAGGTAGAGCATCTTCAAGAATCTATTTTAAATTTATTCAAAATTATTATTCGGAGAGTTATTTTAAAAAAATGCTCTCTATATCCTTTTACCATGCGGTAACTTTTTTTTATCTTTTGTGCGTACTTTAAAGAACTAGCCCGTTCAACATTTCTAGTTAGCGAGAAATTCAAAATAGAAGATGACTATATCAAAAGATCTTATGAAAAAAGATATTAAAAAATATTTTATTTACTAAAATCCCTATTTTTATCGATTAGGAAGTATGTAAAATGACTCATCGATCTTTAGAATGGGCCATCTCGCAAGAATCTATTGAAGGCAGACAAAACACGACATCAGCAGGGCACGCATATATACGATGGTAGTGGTAGCGGTGGAAGTTGCAGCGAACTTCGAAGATAAATGCTTTCAACTTGCATGCATGTCTTTAGCCCATCGCTACCGCTCTCTATCCTTCCAACAGTTGACACATGAGTATCTATAGTTCATCCTGACCCTTCGCTACCGCTTTCCTTTAACAAGCTACTCCACCTTGCCAACGCTTGCCTTACCGCTTGCCAACAAATAAGGTTATTTTCTTTATAGGATTTGCTATTAAAAAATCCTTGAACTTGGTCCAAACAAGCAACGGATTGAGAAACTAGCGCCAAAGCCATTACGCTAACGTGTATCCTCTTGCTTGCTTGGCTTGCTGAACACTACCCCAGAGCAGAAAATTCCTGACGGCCAGAAACCATCGGAAAAGCCTAAAAACCGTCAGGAATCTACAGAGACAGGAACGACTCGACAGGAAAGATGAATATTTGCTGATGGTCAGCCGACAGGATACATTTCCTGACGGTTCTAGTTTGACCATTCAACCCAGAAGCCTGGCTGTAATGCCGTCAGGAATTCCCGACAGGAAATAGTAACCGACAGGAATCCCTTAACTATTCTTGACATTCAACCGACAGGAAAAAAAATTGGTCAAGCCGACAGTAAACTGATTTTGGTAGTATAAAATTCATATGCACCAAGGACATGATCTATCAATTCTACAAATTGATTTGTCCACTCACAAGACACAAGACACCTTAAACCAACAAGTAACTAATAACTAACACAAGTAATTCATCACATTCATGTGCCAAAATCCAAACACCAACATATCAGTACATATTAATTGTTTGCGACACTAGGAATACAACAATATGACAGTTAATAAACTGTGGATTCAGAGCAGTATGCAAGTCAACTACAAAGCAAGTCCAGCTAACTATACTGAGTTCATAGTAACCATGTCCACTACGCAAAAGCGAAGCCCAATGCTTAGAGTTGGCATCACCGAAGACAGGGACCTATAAGGAGTAGAGTTGAGTTAGAATATGTACTCCCAAAAATGAGAAACTATCTTATCTTACAGATACAAGCAAGGCAAGCAATTATATATATATATATATATATATATATATATAGGGCTAAACCTTTAAATGACCAAGCTTTACAGAAGAAAGAAGTTCTGGGAATTTTAATAGAGTTTGGTGCATATAAGGGCAAAACCTTGCTGCAATATTGTGCCTAATTTATTCTTCTCACGCCTATTTATCTACACATACAATATATATATATAAAGTGGCTACAGAATAAGTTATTTTGTAGCCAGCTACAGGGTAGTAGTTATATATATATAGGGACAGTATATTCAGTAGTCAGCTACAAAATAAGTTATTCTATAGCCACCTCCATTTACGATAATGTCAATACATATTTACGATAGTTGGGTTACTATAACACATGGGGATATTTATCATAACGTTATAGTAAACCACTTAGTAAGGAGTTACTATAATCTCGTAAATTAACATAGTAATTATCGTAACTCAAAGTGGCTAGAATAAGTTATTTTGTAGCCAGCTATAGGGTAGTGTATATATATATATATATATATATATATATATATATATATATATATATATAGAGTTATTTATCCTCAGTATGTACAGGATACCACCAGAAAAATGTCAGGCCCAATTTTTCATACCAATACGACCTCTTTCACATGCTTTGATGTAAATAGGGACACAAACAGGAACAAAGAACACAAGGGAGGGTATTTGTACTTTTAGTTCCACCTAAGTCAACTAATACAACATAGATGTTTTTTCTCATTAAAAATGTCATTGTGTGGTAAGTCATGCACCTGGTACTGTCTGTCTCTTGCTGCTAATTTCTCACTGATCATGCATCTTAGAGGTTTCTTGGTATGCAAGTCCTGAAAAACACTGTCAGCTCTCTGGACAACTTCATTTGGAACACCTGCCAACCAGGGAATGTGCACAAAATAGTAAATTAGTTTATCATTTTACTGAAAAAGTAATCATGTTATCATGACATGCTAGGTGATTAGAAATTCGTCCAAGTGCATGACTTAAATTTCAAGAAGCCAGTACTGTACGCAGTTTAGTTTAGACATCAATTTCAACTTAACAGCCTGATTACTTGTTGGTTTCAGCCAGGGCTTATCAGCCAGCCAACAATATTTTTCTCTCACAATAAACCAGCACCAGTCAGGTTTATCAGTCTAAAAACCAACCAGCGAACATGCCATAAATTTAAAGTAGCCTTTGAAGCCTGCTGCTAAAGACAACCGATGAAACTCCATACAGTGTACATAGGCAAATTTGGGGAAAAAACAACCTGACCTATTAGTTTCCCGTAAGGGCATCAGGCAGAGGTCAAAAGAAACAATCCAGTTTCTCGAACCTAATGACAGAGAAAAGAATGTGCAAATGAGCAAGCACAGGAGTCACAAAAGCATACCAAAATGCTATCTTTGAAATTACTCGAACCCCGCTCCATTTTTCTGCAGCCTAGGAAACCAAACCTGCAATGAGACAACAATGAGACATAATGAATCGTAGTAGTAGTAGTTCAAAATTATGCATTTTCTCCTAAGATTGCATCTGTCTGCATGAAAGGACTGCGGATGCTCTGGTTTTTGGAAGATAGCATCGGGCAGAGACAACTGGGTGTGCCACTATTGGTCAGGCACATCCACAAGTATGCAAAGGTTTTTTATGCAGACCTTACAGAAAGATCTACACTCTTCAAATGACTCAGGGAGAAGAATTGTATTGTCATGGTTTCTTGTGCATACCAAAAGACTATTAATTTCTATACAAGCAAGCTACTACAGTAATGTAAGTAGTGCTGCTACACCATGCTGCCTAATTTCAGCGTAAAGAAGGCATAACAAACAGTGCTAAATTTCACATCATAGTATAGGAACAATGTATTAGAAACAAGAAATAATATCTAGGAAAAACAATTACAAGCCTGTGTGAATTACGAGCAAAGCAACAATGTTTTAAAGCCAAATATGACTCCTACTGTACATTGAGTTGTTCTATGACAGAGCTATGAAAGGCCAATTGAATTATGATATATAGAGATAATATTTTCACCAATTGCAGGACTCTTGTTTGGTTATCATAACATGACCAAAATAGGAAAAGAATCTGTAGTGCAGAAATCAAAAGAAATAGGTTTCTTTACAAAGAATTGATCTTTTCAAATTAATTGTACAATTGCAGGATGTTAGTTTCATAGAAACATAATAGAAAAAAATGACCTAATTTTTTCATTTTTTATGCAGAATAAAGTAGACAGCAGCAAGGATATCAACACGACCATATTCCATTCTAAACCAAAACATCGATCTCATCATTTTTATGCAACTGTTAACATAGATCCCTTGCAGGAATGGAAAGAGAGAGCAGATCTGAGAGGGAGATTGGGAGAGGGTGAGAGAGAGGGCACGTTGTGCAGGTTGGGACCTGGAGGGGATAGGGCGGCAGCGCGGGCATCGGGGAGTGAAAGGATCTAACAATGCCTAGAGGGGGGGGGGTGAATAGGCGTATCTAAAAATTTACTGCAAATGCTAAGTTCAAATTTGTCAGCCACTGTCGGAAGTCCCGACGTTTGGGTCGGAACTCCCGACGTTGTCAGAAGTTCCGATGCAAACGTCAGCAGTTCCGACGCCTCGTGAACTACAAAAGCGAAAATTTAACTTTGCGGATAAATAAACTTACAACCTCACTTCCTAGTGATTTGGTGAAGATGTTGGGTCACTCCCTTGACGCCGTAATGCCTCCAAACCGTAGATCGAGTCCAAACCCTAAAATGGAGATTTTGGAGACAAGGAGACAAACACATACAAGTAATCTCAAACAATCACAACAACAACAAGCACGCTGGGACACAAGTATTTATCCCGAGGTTCGGCAACCCCACAAAGGAGCTCCTACGTCCTCGTTGTTGAGGTGACCACTAAGGTCGGAGTCTTTTCCACCTCCTGTTTCTCTCAAAGCGACCACAAAGGTCACTTGAGCTTTCCACTAAGAAATCAAAGGGTGATACAAACTTCCCAAGGCTCTTCCACAAGATGGAAGCTCTAGGGCAACGCCTAGCCGGCTAGGGGCAAAGCCCCAAGAGTAATAGACATAAAATCAACCGGCTTGATTTAAGAAATCAAGTGCTCAAGCTTTCCAAAGTGATGCTCTCACTTAATCCACTCTCCTTTCACTCAAAACCCAAGGGAATCAAAGATTAGAGCAAGGGAGGAAGGAGAAGGGCGCTTGTGTTGCTTGGGAGCTGTTCAGTACGAAGTGAGTCAACTGTGAAATGAGTCGATACCGGTTAGAAATGAAGAGAGGAGTATTTATACTCCAAGTGAAAATCCAACCGTTCAGATCTACGTCGGAAGTCCCGACGCAGATCCCTGAAGTTCCGACTACAACAGGAAAACACTGTTCACAACGAGTCAAAGTCCACGGGTGAAAGTCGATTAGCGGAACTCCCGGCAAGCGTCGGACTTCCGACGGTCGGAACTCCGACGATCGTCGGGACTTCCGACGAAACACGATTAATCAAACAACCCGATCGCCGAGGGCCGGACTCCGCTCGGTCAGTCGATGGTCGGAACTCCCGGCGAACGTCGGGACTTCCGATGGTCGAACTCCCGCGAACGTCGGGACTTCCGACGATACGCAGACAATGACGATCGAGCAAGCACAGTGCCGGGACTCCTGGCAAAGGTCGGGACTTCCGACTGTCGGGAGTTCCGACTTACGTCGGGACTTCCGACACCGAAAGTCACAGAAAAATATTCTATGTGCTCGTGAAGTGCTAGAGTGACACACGTTTGATTTTATTTAAATGCTTGAGCACTCTATCTTCCTCAGACCAACTAAACTTGCATCCCTCTTTATAGTGCGGCGGATCCTAAACTCAAAGACAAAATTTAAAACCTTTGGAGATCGTTTTGAATTCGTCCGCCTTTACAACTTCAAAAATTGAGGGATACCATTTCATCTTTATCAACTCTTTGAATCTTTCATGGGACTAATAGCTGCAACATATCTCATTAAGATCACATTAGTCCCTAATTTGAATGTCATCAATACACCAAAACCCACATAGGGGGCAAATGCACTTTCAATCTCCCCCTTTTTGGTAATTGATGACAACCAACTTAGGCTTTTATAGGAATGAAAGAATTTAAAGCCTTTTTGAACCCCAAAATTTATGGAGAGCTCCCCCTTGATGTATGCATGAATTTGAATTTCAATTAGAATCATCTATACATGATTTGCATACACCGAGACAAAGCTCCCCTAAATTTTTGCAATCCGTCAAAGTGCAACAAGTGTGTGTGAACAAATAAGTATCGGTGAAAAGAGATGCAATATGACATGTTATTTCACACAACAAGTAAAAAGAAGTATGATGGCCAAGATTTTAAAGTGGAAACTTGACGGAACACATGGCCATACAAAAACATTCATCATGACAAGTAGAGATAAGCACAAGCAAATAAGATAGATTAAAAACATTACTTATCCTACAATCATCCATCACACACATATAAAAAGATAGTTGTCCATCACACGGTTGCCACCACACGACATAGTTCATACACGCTAAAGGTTTTAAAGTTCCAAAACATAAAGACCAACTAACTTATTACAATAAAAATCAAAGCCTAACACTCCCCCTTTGTCAACAAGTGCCAAAAGGGGTAGGCCGCAAGAGAAACCAACTACTCATCATCGGAGTCATCATCATCGCCTTGGTCACCTTCCTCACCATCGTCATCGTCTTCATCATCTTCTTCCTCTTGATATTCCTCATCGTCTTCGGGCTGCTTTCCCTTTGCCATGAGGGAGAAGAAGCATCATCGTCGTCGCACGCGCACAAGCCTCATCATATAAAGCCAACGGATCACGAGGAGGCACAAATGGCGGCGGAGGAGAAGATACAATTCCTGCTTGCTGTTCCAATCGATATAGCCTCTCTTGCAAGTCGTGCTCACGCTGAGCACTAGCACAACACTGTCCAAACATATAGGTCATTAGAAACTTGAACTTGCTGGGCTTCTTTCCGGAGGAGGACGAAGAGAGGGGCTCGTCACTGGATGACCGAGCAGCAGCAGCAGCAGGAGTAGAGGCAGCACCACGGCGAGAGCGAGAGCCCGAAGGACCTTTCCTTGTTGCACGGGCGGCCTCAGCTTTTTCTTTTAGTTCTCTAGCAGCAATAACAGAGGTCTTGTTGGATATCTTGAGGACCTTATGTTCAGAATCATAGGGAAAACGGATGCCAGAGACATGCTCTATGATATGCATGATGTACGGTGCATAGGGCAGGTGTTTCACCGGATCCTCAGAAGCATCATGAATCTTATACCATATATAGCGGCTGATGGAGAACTTCTCAAACTCATCTCCAAAACGCTGAAGCACCTTCTGTGAATCATCACGAAGAAAGGTGGAGTCACCTACCTTCGGATACAATATCTGTCTCAGGATGTTGTTGAGAACATAGTAATATGGCTTCAGAAAAGCAGTCTGTCCATCAGCCCTGTGGCCCTCAAGATACATATGTTGATATTCCTCCAAAGCAAGATCTTCATACTCGATTAATCGATTTGCGATCCGGTCATTGTGACCCAAACCTAGAAGGCGAGAGAAATTGACAAAGTCCACCTTATAGTGCTTGCCTTCCGTGGTCCGATGAATAATGTCCACAAAGACCGGTCCGGTCTCTCTCATGATGATAAGAAGCATAAAATCCCGACAAATCAGCTCATTGTTCCAATTCTTCCAAACTCTAGCGGGTAAAGACAGCCCATGGATTGAATATCTCGAACCATCTGCTCCACTCGGGTTCCTTGTACTTGCCAAGAAAATATGCATCAATGCACTTCATCCAAGGACCGGTGGCTCCTTCTTCTTCAAAAACTTCCGATAAAGAATGGAATCATAGAAATCATAATGGAAGGGGTGCCAGAAACGATACTCAAGGCGGAGATCTTTCTCATCCTCTGCATACAGGTTCCTTGCTCTGTTGTACCGGATGTCCTTGACTCGATGACGATAATCCACTGGAAGGGGAGGCGTCCATCCACCAGCCGGATTCGGAGCCATGGAGGGCTCCCTCATGACCGGCGACACATCGGTGAATGGAACAAGCTGAAATGTCCCCGGCGGACCACGAGTTGGGGTGCGAAGCGGTGGAACAGCAATGGTGCGTCCGGCACGATCCAGCGCTTCCTCTTCTTCATCAACCATCGGCTCAACCCCAACAGGAGCAGGAGCAGGAGGAGGGGCAGCAACAGGAGGAGGAGCGGCAGCCGATGACCCCTGGTCACCACGGCCACGGCCACGGCCACGGGAAACACCAGCGCCACCACGCGAGTAAGACGCCTTAGTGCGGCCAGGCGGCTTGGGAACAGCGGCACGATCTTGAGCCTTCTTGGAACGCTTTTCCCGATGGCGCGAGGGACTACTACCACCTTCCATGACTGCGTAGAACACAAAATGGAACTAAGAAACAATACAAGGAGAGGTGAACGAACATCAAGAAGTGAAGAAACAAGAATGGAGTGGTCACCATAGGGCTTAGTCCCGGCCAAAGTCGGGACTTCCGACATCCGGGAGTTCCTGACGTCCGGGACTTCCGACGGTCGGAACTCCCACGGTCACGGGACTTCCGCCGCTTACGGTGACCATCCCATTCATGGGGCTTCAAATCACGACACACGTCCAAACAAGGGAGATAGAGGAGTAGAGAGGAAGAAAGAATAGAGGCAAAACAAAAGGTACATTGGATTTAGGGTTAGAACACTAAGGTAGTACCTTGAAACGAGAACGGAAGAGATGTAGAGAACCAGATCATAGTCGTCGATTTAACAAAGGCACGGGCACAATCTCCTCCACCAAAGAAATCTCCTCCACACCAACGACAAGAACACCCCAAACCAAGAAAAAACGAGGGCACGAACGGTGGAAGGGAGGGAGGGAGGGCGGTCGGAACTACCGGCAAGACCTCCGGCGGCGGAAGAAAGAAGGAGGCTGGAGGACGAGGTGGGGCGGCGGTGGGAGGGGAGGGCGCGATGGGGCAGCGCGGGGAGGAGCCAAGGCGCGCCAAGGAAGAGAAACCGCATAAAATAAATAGGACGGGGCGGTGAAAGGGAGATGGAGTAACGGATCGGGCGTGAGCAGGATCTGCGTCGAACTCCGGCGTCTGCAGACGGGACTTTCGGCCGTCGGGGCTTCCGGCACGAGCCGGGACTCCCGGCCGTCGGGACTTCCGACGAATGTCGGGACTTCCGACGCAGGGAAACAGAAAAACACCTTAACCTGCACTCGCTCTGCTATGTGGGGCAAAAATATGATGGACACTAATATTTTCATGGGTGACTAGATTTCATTCATCCAATTCAAAACAATAGTCACTCATGAAAATTACAAAGTAGTTTTTGAAAGTGGAACACAATGTTTTCACAATCCTTTTCTCCTAACTAGATCAAACAAAATTTGTGTGCAAGGGATCAAGCCACGTTACGAGAATCAATGATATTTAGTTCACTCCTCAAAGCACAAAATCTTGACTCATCTAGGGGCTTTGTGAAGATATCGGCTAATTGTTTTTCGGTGCTCACATGATGAATGGCGATATCTCCTTTGGCTTCGTGGTCTCTCAAAAAATGATGTCGGATGTCTATGTGCTTTGTTCGAGAGTGGTTTACGGGGTTGTTTGCCAACTTAATGGCACTCTCGTTGTCACACAAAAGTGGAATCTTGGTTAACTCACATCCAAAGTCCTTTAGTGTTTGCTTCATCCAAAGTAGTTGGGCACAGAAGCGCCCAGCCGCCATACATACTCGGCTTCGGGCGGTGGACAAAGCAACGAATTTTTGCTTCTTAGAGCTCCAAGACACCAAGGAACGACCAATAAATTGGCAAGTTCCGTAGTACTCTTCGGGTTACTTTTGCAACCGCATAATCCGAATCGGAATAGCCAAGTAACTCAAAAGTGGAGCCCTTAGGATACCACAAGCCAAGATTAGGAGTATGCACTAAATACCGAAAAAATTCTCTTAACGGCCATCAAGTGACATTCTTTCGGATTAGTTTGAAATCTTGCACACATGCACACGCTAAGCATAATATCGGGCCTAGATGCACAAAGGTAAAGGAGTGATCCAATCATGGAGCGATATACCTTTTGATCGACGTCCTTTCCTCCTTGATCAAGATCAAGATGTCCATTGGTTGGCATGGGTGTCTTGATGGGCTTGGCCTTGTCCAAGTTAAACTTGTTCAACATGTCATTGGTGTACTTGGTTTGACTTATGAACGTGCCATCCTTGAGTTGCTTGATTTGAAATCCAAGAAAGAACTTCAACTCTCCCATCATGGACATCTCGAACCTATTTGTCATAATCCTACTAAATTCCTCACAAAAGCCACATTAGTACTACCAAATATTATGTCATCGACATATATTTGGCAAACAAAGATATCATTATTGACTTTGCGAGTAAACAAAGTAGCATCGGCCTTTCCTATCTCAAAACCTTGTTTGAGTAGGAAATCCTTTAAACAATCATACCAAGCTCTAGGAGCTTGTTTGAGCCCATAGAGCGCCTTTGTCGAGCTTGTAGACGTGGTTTGGATACTTGGGGTCTTCAAAGCCCGGTGGTTGCTCCACATACACCAACTTCGATAGGGGGCCATTGAGAAATGCACTCTTCACGTCCATTTGATATAACTTGAAATCATGATGGGCGACATAGGCAAGTAGAATACGAATTGATTCGAGCCTAGCCACCGGTGCATAGGTTTCCCCAAAATCCAAGCCTTCAATTTGAGTGAATCCTTGAGCCACCAACCTTGCCTTGTTCCTTGTTACCACGCCATGCTCATCTTGCTTGTTGCGGAAAACCCACTTGGTTCCAATCACATTTTGCTTGGGTCTTTCCACCAAGGACCAGACTTCATTCCGAGTGAAGTTGTTTAACTCCTCTTGCATGGCTATCATCCAATCCGGATCATCAAATGCCTCTTCCACCCTACGAGGTTCCAAAGGAGAAACAAACGAGTAATATTCACAAAACTTGCTAAACGGGAACGTGTAGTTACCCCTCGTCGAATGCTCCCCAATATGTTATCAACGGGATGATCCCGTTGAATGGATTGATGCACTCTAGGATGTGGCACTTGAGTTGATCTTTGGATAGGGCCATTATCATCATCACAGTCATGATTGATTGGAGGATCACAATCATGAGCTTGCGGAGGGTTGACTTCACTTCTTTCTTCATTGTTGAGTTGTGGTTGAGCTCGCTCATTGTTGACACTATCTTCATGAGATTGACCTTGTGCTTCATTTGATCTCCCATCTTGATTGTTTCTTGTTGCGGAGGCTTCACCATGTTCATTTGATGAAACATGATGAATGGTTGGATCAAGATCATTACGCACAACATGGTCTTCATCTTACGTCTTCAACGGGCTTCACTTCACCAAGAGTAGCTTCTTGATTGCTTCATGTGGGGCTTCCTCATTACCTACATTCTCAACATTGACTTGCTCCTTTTGAGAGCCGTCGGTTTCATCAAAAGTCACGTCTACCGCAATTTCAATCAAACCGGTGGTTTTATTGAAAACACGATATCCATGTTCGTTAGTACCATAACCAAGCATGAAACCTTCATCAACCTTTGGTGCAAACTTAGAACTTTTGGATTTCTTGTTAAGTATGAAACACTTGGATCCAAAAACTCTAAAGTAGTGCACCTTAGGTTTTTACCGGTTAGAAGTTCGTGGCGGTCTTTTCTCTTATCTTGTGAAGATATAAGCGGTTGATGGCATGACATGCCGTGTTGACCGCTCCGCCCAATAATTAGTTGGGGTCTTGTACTCATCCAACATTGCTCTTGCGGCTTCTATGAGCGTTCGTTTCTTCCTCTCCACAACACCATTTTGTTGTGGAGTGTATGGAACCGAAAACTCATGCTTGACTCCTTCTACATCAAGAAACTCTTCAATGTTGGTGTTCTTGAACTCCGTCCCATTGTCACTTCTAACTCTCTTGATTTTGACATCAAACTCATTTTGGGCTCTTTTAGCAAACTTCTTGAAGATTCCTTGGACTTCACTCTTTTCACGCAAAAAGAATACCCAAGTGAAACGAGAATAATCATCAACAATTACAAAGCCATATTTGTTACCACCAATGCTTATATAAGCGACGGGTCCAAATATGTCCATGTGAAGCAACTCAATGGCCTTTCGGTTGTCACAACATTTCTTGACGGGATGTTTAGCTCCAACTTGTTTTCCCGCTTGGCATGCGCTACAAATCCTATCTTTCTCAAAAGAAACATTTGTTAGTCCAAGGATGTGTTCGCCTTTTTGAAGTTTGGCCAAGTTCCTCATCCCAACATGGGCAAGTCGGCGATGCCATAACCAACCCATGCTAGATTTTGCCATTAAACAAGTCTCGGGATTTACTCTATTTGATGTGAAATCAACTAGATAGAGTTTCCCCTTTAAATGACCAGAAATGCAATAGAGGAATCCTCCCTTCTATAGACTTCCACACCCTTATCCGTAAAGAGACAATTGTAACCCATCTCACAAAGTTGTGAAACGGACAACAAATTGTATCTCAACGAATTCACAAGTAAGACATTGGAAATGGAATTATCATTTGATATTGCAATTTTACCCAAACCGAGTACTTCACCTTTTCCATTGTCACCAAACACAATATTTCCACTTTGATCATGACTTGGTTGAAATGATGTGAACATGTCCTTCTCTCCGGTCATATGATTGGTGCATCCACTATCCAACACCCAACTTGTTCCACCGGAGGAATATTCCTACAAAAACAAATTATGCTTTTGTTTTAGGTACCCAAAAAGATTTGGGTCCTAAGGGGTTAGTCACATAAAACTTGGGCACCCAAACACTCCTCATAATTTCCTTTCTCTTTTGGGCACCAACATACTTAACCACAATCTTGCCATCCTTGCCCCAATAACACATATAGTCACTAGCATAGCACCGTGGAAGTGGTGCTTGCGGCTTGAGGACATCGGATTGCTTTGTCTTGGTATTTGTAGGTTGGATCTTTGGAATGTATACCTTGTTGTTGGCCTTGCATATAAGCTCATCAAGAGCAACGCCCTTGTTGAACTTCACACAAGGCACACCATTTATTATATTCCTTCCATTTGCCTTTCCATCATACCTATTATAGCCAATGCCTTCCTTGATTGATGGGTGCCTTGATGACTTGTATATAGTCTTGTTAGATTGCTCTTGACACTTACACCCATTCTTCAATATCATCTCCAACCTATGAATCTCCTTGTTTTTCTTCTCTAACTCAACAAGGTTAGTTGCATATGCATTTACATCAATTTTATAGCATCTTTTACAACCATCACTAGTGGAGACATTAGAGACTTCGGTTGCCTTAGGAGAAGTTGGAGTGCTAGCCCAAAGAGTACTATAGTTTAGCTCAAGATTTTGATATTTTTCTTTCAAGCTTGTGAGGCTTTCTTGAGCTATACTCTTTTCATTCTTAAGGCTAGCTATTTGATCATTAACCGAGGAATGTTCCTTAGTCAATCTCCCAATTGAGTCATTGGCTAAAGACAATTCAATGGTTAACTTCTCAACCTTCATCTTTTCCTCGGCGATAGATGCTTCAAGTGCAAGGTTTTCTCTCTCTCTGAGTAATAATATCTCCTTGCAACTCTAAGCATCTATCCCTCTTCTCTAGTTTCTTCATTAGCATTTTTATTTTAGTGAAGGCATTTTTACCAAATTTCTTTATCATGGTTGCTTCAATTTCTTCTATGTTATCATCACAACTATCGTACTCATCACTAGAGGAAACGGGTGTAGTATGTACCTTCTCCCCTTTTGCCATGAGACAAGTTGGGGTGTAGTAGTCATTGTCGATGAGGTTGGAGAAGAGCCTCGGTGATGAAGATAGGTTGGAGAAGAGCTTTGGTGATGAAGTTGAGTCGGGAAGATCATGGTCGGTGAAGAAGAGTGGTGGATGGCAATATTTGCGGCTCCCTTCTTCTTCTTCTCATCATCACTTGAGTTACTATCACTTGACTCCCATTCTTCCCCAAGATGAGCTTCACCTCTCTTCTTGCCTTTGTTCTTCTTATCTTCATCCTTGTCATGCTTGTGCTTCCTTTTCTCATTAGGACAATCGGCTATGAAATGACCAACTTGACCACATCCATAGCAAAATCTCTTTTTGAACCTTCTCTTACCATCACCATAGGTCTTGCGGTTGCTTTTCTTCTTCATAAACTTTCTAAGATTTCTAATCACAAATGCAACCTCCGCATCGGAATCTTCTTCTCCACTTGAGGAATCATCCTTCACTTTCTTCTTCTTTTCTTGACTTGAAACTTGACCTTCATGTTGTTGAGTTGCTTTAAGGGCGACACTCTTGTTGAATCCCATAGCATTAGGATTTTGATTGTGAGCATTGATTGCATCTTCATCTAGACACTCATGATGCTTGAGCTTTGAAAGAACTTCTTGAGGTGTCATCTCATCATAAACCGGCCTTTCCATGATCACGGACGCTAGCATGTTGTTCTTGGCTCTATAGGTTCTCAACATCTTTCTAGCAACTTTGTTGTCATCCCATTCGTTGCTACCAAGAGCTCTTATGCGGTTGACCAATGCCATGAGCCTATCAAACATGGATTGTGTTGTTTCATTTTGCAAGAATACAAATCTTTCCAATTCACCATGAAGTAACTCTATGTTGCCTTTCCTCACACTAATATCTCCTTCAAATGATACTTTCAAAGTATCCCAAATTTGCTTTGCACTTTCCATTCCATTTACTTTTCTAAACTCATCCGAGCTAAGCTTGACACAAGCAATGCTACTGCTTGTGCATTTGATGGAGATTGTGCACTTCTTCCGGTGTTATCTCTCTATCTTCATCGGTAGGAATCATCACACCAACATCCACAACTTCCCAAAGTCTTGCGGCTATTAGATGCATCTTCATCTTGTAAGACCAATCGGTGTATCTTGTTCCATCAAAGTGAGGTGGCTTGCCAATATTGATTTTACGAAAGAATGTAGTGTTGAACTTTTCATGATTTGTCCATAGTCAAAACTCATGTGTGAATATATTCCTTTTCCATGAGCATGCTCACCGGCTCCAATATCACTAGCGGCATCTTTGTTTGCTTCATTCTTGTCACTAATATCATTCTTGCCACTTATTGCATCATCAACCTTCTTGCTCAATTCTTCCTTCAACTTGCTCATCTCATCTTGCATCTTTTTCATTTCATCTTGAAAGAGCTTGACTTGAGTACTCATCATCTCTTCACTATTTTCTTGGCCATTTCGAATGACAGCGGCTTGCATCTTGTCGGTCTCCGACATTGTTTCTTCTCTCACGTGGTGACACGCAAAGAGAAGACCTTGCTCGATACCAATTGAAAGGATCTAACAATGCCTAGAGGGGGGGGTGAATAGGCGTATCTAAAAATTTCATGCAAAAATGCTAAGTTCAAATTTGTCACCATCGAGGAAGTCCCGACGTTTGGGTCGGAACTCCCGACGTTGTCGAAAGTTCCGATGCAAACGCCGCCAGTTCCGACGCCTACGTGAACTACAAAAGCGAAGCCCAAATTTAACTTTATGGGATAAATAAACTTACAACCTCACTTCCTAGTGATTTGGTGAAGATGTTGGGTCACTCCCTTGACGCCGTAATGCCTCCAAACCGTAGATCGAGTCCAAACCCTAAAATGGAGATTTTGGAGACAAGGAGACAAACACATACAAGTAATCTCAAACAATCACAACAACAACAAGCACGCGGGACACAAGTATTTATCCCGAGGTTCGACAACCCCACAAAGGAGCTCCTACGTCCTCGTTGTTGAGGTGACCACTAAGGTCAGAGTCTTTTCCACCTCCTTGCCTCTCTCAAAGCGACCACAAAGGTCACTTGAGCTTTCCACTAAGAAATCAAAGGGTGATACAAACTTCCCAAGGCTCTTCCACAAGATGGAAGCTCTAGGGCAACGCCTAGCCGGCTAGGGGCAAAAGCCCCAAGAGTAATAGACGCAAAATCAACCGGCAGCGAAGAAATCAAGTGCTCAAGCTTTCCAAAGTGATGCTCTCACTTAATCCACTCTCCTTTCACTCAAAACCCAAGGAATCGAAGATTAGAGCAAGGGAGGAAGGAGAAGGGCGCTTGTGTTGCTTTGGGAGCTGTTCAAGACGTGAGTCAAGCTGTGAAATGAGTCGATACCGGTTAGAAATGAAGAGAGGAGTATTTATACTCCAGTGAAAATCAACCGTTCGGATCTCGTTAAGTCCCGACGCAGATCCCGGAAGTTCCGACTACAACAGAAACACACTGTTCACAACGAGTCAAGTCCACGGGTGAAAGTCGATGTCGAACTCCCGGCAAACGTCGGACTTCCGACGGTCGGAACTCCGACGATCGTCGGGACTTCCGACGAGCACGATTAATCAAACAACCCGACCTTCTTTGAGGCCGGACTCCGGCTCGGGTCAGTCGATGTCGGAACTCCCGCGACGTCGGGACTTCCGATGGTCGGAACTCCCGTGCGAACGTCGGGACTTCCGACGATGCAGATAATGACGATCGAAAGCACAGTGCCGGACTCTGGCAAGGTCGGGACTTCCGATTGCCGGGAGTTCCGACTTCGTCGGGACTTCCGACACGAAAGTCACTGAAAAATATTCTATGTGCTCGTGAAGTGCTAGAGTGACACACGTTTGATTTTATTTAAATGCTTGAGCACTCTATCTTCCTCGAGACCAACTAAACTTGCATCCCTCTTTATAGTGCGGGGATCCTAAACTCAAAGACAAAATTTAAAACCTTTGGAGATCGTTTTGAATTCGTCATTCTTTTTACAACTTCAAAAATTGAGGGATACCATTTCATCTTTATCAACTCTTTGAATCTTTCATGGGACTAATAGCTGCAACATATCTCATTAAGATCACATTAGTCCCTAATTTGAATGTCATCAATACACCAAAATCCACATAGGGGGCAAATGCACTTTCAGGGAGCCCCATTGGGGCAGCGGCTGCCCGCGGCGCGTGCGCGGGGGCGCTCTCTCGGTGCGGCGGCTACCGGCGGCGTGGGCTTCGGGGAGCCCCTCGGGGCAGCGGCGACGCGGGCTCAGGGATCCCCTTCGGGGTGGCGGCTACCGATGACGCAGGCGTCAGAGAGCACGCTCACGGCGGCGTAGGCGTAGGCGTCGGATTCCCTTGGGGGCGGCGGCAACGCGGACATCGGGGAGGTACGGCGTGGGAGGAGCCCGGCGGCGACAGGCGTGGGAGTGGGAGGATAGAATGGGGCAGGTGTGTGGCTAGGGTTTCACGTTTTTATTTATGCCTCCACGTGGGACCCACAATACAGTATTAGTAGGCGCGTCTTCAAGTTCTTCGCCCGGGCCGCGCGGCGAGTAGTGGGCGCGTCCTCCAGGTTTTCGCGTGAGTTGCGCGCGCGAGCAAATCCTGACGGTTTTTATGTTTCCCGTGGGTTTTCAAGAGCCGACAGTAATACTCGAACTTATTCCTGTCGGTTTTTTATCAACCGACATGAGTTACTGAAATTCTTGACGGTTTGAACGAAGGCGACACGAAAAATGAAAACCGACAGGAAAAACCCTGTGTCTGGTAGTGGAATCAGCATATGGATATGGATTACTTCATTGAATTTCTTGGCCCGAGCTCTTGCGATTGGTCTACTTGGAAGGTGGAATGGATCCTTAGCAGGTTCATATGCTCCTTGTCTACGTAGCTCTACTATAGTCAGCAAATTCAGATTTGCCCATAGAGAAAACTAAAGTCAGAGAGCTCAGGCCAGTTGTTTTTGCGCCATTAATGAATTAGTTAGTTTGCACACCCAACAGTAGCACGGCGTGATTGGCGGATTCAGATCGAATTAGTTAGCTTGCGTGGAGGAGATATCTCCTGACTAACTGGCGCCCTGTTCGTTTGGGCTGGTTTGGCTTATAAGCCATCGCTGGTTCGGTGTGAGGGATGATAAGCCATAACTTATAAACCGAATACGACTAAGCGAACAGGCTGTCCACACATACTCTCCCGAGTGTACTGTATATCTCCGGGACTAAAGTTTATCTGGGACTCGGCAGGCCAGGCTCTGAGCGGTGGTGCACTGTGTACTGTGTACATCAACAGGTATACAATATACTACTATGTGTGTATAGTTAATGAAACATCCTCAATTTTTCTTGAAGGGAAAATCCACAGAATGAATTTTAATATGATAAAACCAAGAACTGATTCTATTATATTATCATATTTCAGTCGATGTCACAGTCATACATCGTAAGATTACAAGAATACAAAATATTACATCACTGGGGAACACACCTATTACAGAGTTAATCTAGCGGAAGACTATCGAGTGAAGGCTCATCCTTCACGGACATCATCAGAGTTGGCGTAGTGCAGCGTAGATTCCATCTCCGAACCAAACTTGAGCGTAGGCACGAGACCTCCTAATCCTTCTAAAGTCAGCATCTCTGAGAAGCAGGAGATCTGCACACCGCCAGATGTGTACAGGCCATGGTCAGCACCGATGAGCTTTAGTGGAAAAGATAAACAAGGGATCTGGCGATCCTAATATTTGGCTGTGGTTTACATTCTTAGCGCATGAGAAGTAAATAACATTAGTAATATAATAATAATATCCATTTTTTAACACATTCACCACCACACCATCCATATCCATCCACCAACCATCCATCCCAAACCATCTCCACACCACCACACCATATCTCATCTCACACACTCAGGTCGACAGGCCGACTCCCTCTCGGCACTTCTCTCAACGGCCCACAGCCCCCAAGGCTCATGACCGGAAAATACCCCAACCCTGGAGGGAGGAAAGAAGGACTCATCTCCTATCTAGTTTAAGTGAAACCTAGGAAAGGTTCATAGCCAACAAGTCGGCATATGTATCGATCGATCAACCATACACTCTGCAGAGGTTTTACATGCCCACAAGATTAGCCATCCTCGGAGTCTAGAATCTCCTAGGCAGAATTCCGGTCGCTTGCTAGCCTAGAACGATGCCACCCTACCTCTCAGCCCTGGAACATCCCAAGTCTAGTCTGGGATGGCTGATACTGTGAGTCGTAGACAGAGTTGGGGCCCTTCGGATGTCAAGAGCTGGGTCCACAAGGCCTCCTGAAGTCTCGAAAGGGTGTGGGGGAGAAACCGTGCGCCCCGTACCTCCTTGCACACATTCGCCTAGCAGTAGTGGCATCGCTCTACCAAGTAGTCCAACCATCCCACACCATATAGGGCGAGTGGGATGTAAAGGATTTCCGGTGAGTCTGAGTACTAGTAAGTCCTTAGGGATTGACCAAGCCAGAATGTCTTCATCAGGGTTTCCATTTTACGTGCCACCACAACACCTCCACCCTGGGCTCCTCCCATCACAGGTTCACACCCAAGGCCGCCTCCAATTACCATTTACCCGCCATAGGTATTCCATATCCAAGTGCCCAGGTAGCACCACATGGCAAGACTCGCCCCAGGCTCGTCGTTATTCCAGCTCGGTCGACGCAACCCTCACTCTCCACGCACCCAAAGGCACACACGCAAAGACGCTCATACACCACCGAGTCTGGCTTCCCAAGCCAAACCATTCCTAGGGGTTCACCACCAGCATCACATCCCCGATATAATGCGAAGTGGAGTTACTAATAAGTATAGTGGTGTAATATGCAAGCAAGCAGGCAAGTCAGCATGTATAAGTGAGCGAATGCGCAAAGCAGGGTGACGTGGTAGAGTGGGTTGCATCAGGGTGATAATGGCTCAGGTAGTAGCATGCATCAATATACTAGCAAATGATTAAGTATAAAGTGCTAGCAGTTCTAGATATTATGCAATATCTAATAGGTTTCTCTAAAAGAGGGTGCTACCATGACACTTGCGATGTCGAGATAGTACAAATCTTCGTTAATTGATGTAGTCGATCAGCAAGGTCTCCTCTTCCCAGGGTCCTATAGTCGATCACATTTTCCTTCTCCATCGGGTTCCGATCCAACGTTGTCCTCCAGGCAATTACCTCCAAAACACACTCAAGGCAAGAGAACAAACAATATTCTAAAAAAGCGACAAGACCCAGAAGGAACACAAAGAGGAAATGACTTGGCCCTCTCGGCTGATGTCCGATCCATGGGCCAAAGAAATAGGAGTGGTTGTTCACTAAGCACGGCCTTAAGTCAAGGCCTAGCCTGTACTTCCTGGGCCAACTGTGGTCGACCTGTACAGCTTCAAGATAAATGGCCAAGACCTTAGCTCATCCTAAGCAAACACCACGGCTCGCGGTCTTTCGATCCGGGCGTCATAGAGATTGACGTGAATTGAAAGGAGCGGCTATACAATCCCGGTCTCTCTCAATCCGTACACCATTGTAATTGATGAGGACCAAGAAAGGGTGGGGCAAGAGAGAAAGGTATGGCAAAGGTCTACTCCTTCCTATACACACGCCATGGCAAGGGACGAGGCATCGGAAAAGAGCGACACACAAAAGGACACGAGTGCCCAATCCACTCGTAGGGTACCAGGATCTAGGTGCACTAAATGCACTAAGACACCCTAGGGTTCTTAGCTGTGCGGTTGTCACCGCAAGAACCACAGAAATGCTACGGTCCAATTGGGTACAAACATACAAGGGTTTAAGCATGAAAGAACCAAAAGAGAAGAATACAAGATTCGCCTTCCTTTGATCCACTCGCCCTAGAAGCCGACGAGAATCAAAGGAATGGAATCAAGAGCGCAATAAACCCCAAACAAGCAAGGGGCTCAATCCACATCTTACTGGATTGACGAGGATTGAGAACCAAAGAGAGAGAAGAATGGAATCTGTACTCTTTCGACCAACTTGTCATGGAACGGATGAAGGTTGGAGAGGAGAGATACAGTTCCACGATCCAAACCAACTCATAGGGCATCACGGCCGTGCAACTATTGGCACATTGCTATTCCCTCGATTCGCAGCAGTGCGGTTGTCACCGCTTAGATCCGAAGGAATGCTATGGTCAAGGTGGTGCAATCATATAAGGTGGCTAGGATAAACACAGGTGAAAAGAGGTAGAGCCCGATGGTTATGGCGAGGGAACTCACGGCCATGAGCTTATCCTACACAAGTTGGCATCCGTCTTCTACAATCATCATATCCTGACTTGTCCACTAAGTTAGGCCACAAAGGGCTCATTGTGTGCGGGTGATATCCGCACCAATGTTCAGTCCACAATGGCTAGGTCCTAGGGCCGAATCGGATTACTAATAATTGTAGTACGTCGGAGACAACTAAAAAGCGAGGGAGCGAGTTATGCTCGCCATTACAGCCACGGTGGGGTGAACCCACGACTGAAATGGTTGAATGAGGTACTATCCTTCGACCAGCTTGAAGGCACGGTCCTTAGGCAAACAAACACAACATAAGAACAAGAATCCCAACAACCCAACATAAGAGCTAAGACACGACCACACGAATGGAGTAGCACATCTCCGTAGCAACGAGGGAACCTGCATAAGGGCATGGCATATGTGGATTTAGATAGGCATAGATCGTGAATGACAGGTGTAAGATCAAGTGTATGAAAGAGCGAAGGGAGGGCTTTCATCGGCATCGAGAATGACATCCAACTAGGATTCGTCCTTGCGGCAAAGGTGAGGATGGCCAGGGGCGGTTGTAACTTATCCTAGAGGGTTGTGGCTTCTTTTAGCCAGCTGAGGCCTGCTACGGCCTGCTGTGGCTAGCTGTGGCTTGCTACGGCTTGCTGTGGCTAGCTGCGGCTGGCTACAAGTGGCTATGGTTGGCCAAAGGCTGGCTATGGCTGCCCGGGCATGGCAGCGACTGACTAAGATGTGCCTAATGCTATCAAACATAGCTAGGGTTGGCGACGAAGGTGTTTCACAAGACGATAGGGCCAGACCGCAGGTCCAAAAGAGAGGCGAGTATCGGTCTCGCATTGTGCGGCGTAAAACGGGTAGACAAGGACATGTCCATGGCGTAGAGCTTGATTTTAGAAAAATGTGGAAACTGGTTTCACATTTTTCTGAGGTCGTATGAATTTTCTATGAATTTCCAAAGTTTGGATCATTTTTCGGAAAAAGAAAAAGGATGGAATTTCCTGGGATTGATACGTGGCGGCCTGTGATTGGGCGAGGCTGTCTCTGTCACTGACATGTGGGGTCGGTCAACAGTCAATGTTGACCTGGTCAACGGTCAACAGTGACGGGCGATATAGCTGCGGCGGCAGGGCAGTTGCGGGCTCAAGAGAGACTACGGGGAGGCTCGACAACATCCGGGCATGTGCAACAGAGGGCAGGAAGGTGGCGGCAGGGCACCGGCATGGCCATCATCGACGGCATCGGCATGGCGGCGCTGGCGGACGATGGCAAGGTGGTCGCAGCTCCGTTCGGGGCAAGGAGAGGTTCCTTTCGTTCGATTGGGGTCCGCTGGTAATCGAAGGACTCACTGGCATCGACCAAACGGCGTGGCGGAGTCCGCACCACAGCGAGGACACACGGAAAATCCCCGGTGGCTGCGCGGCTGTGGTGAGCAGGGCAAGGCGAGGGCTTCCTCCCCATCCGGTGAGTCGGTAGGGTGCGCTGGGTCACGGTGAAGCTCGACGGCACATCCTCGCGACACGAGGTGGCCGAAGATGGCCGAAACGGCTGCGGCAGGGCAGCGGCACAGAGCGCGCGGTGGTCCGGTGAGGCGGACACGACCAGCGTTCCCGGGGTCAGGGGAGGTGGCTTTCCACGTTCTACGGCAGGGCGGGCTTGGATCCGGTGGCTTTGCTACCTCTACAGGGGCTAGACGGCCAGAACGGGACGGCGCCGTGGGTGGCTTCGGCCACGGCGACCGTGTGTGGGCAGGACATGGTGGCGGCTGTGTTCCCGAGCGCCATCGGCCCGACAAGGCAGGGCCTTGGCCGTGTACGTAGGTGCGTGCGTGCGCGTGTCCAGGGGGCTCGTGGTCGTAGAGGTGGGCTGCCAGCGTCAGTGCAGCTCGGAGCAGAGCATGACGTCACAGATGGCATCAGCGTCGCGGCCATGGTGCACACGGTGACGGTGAGCAGGGGCGGTGCGTGGGCTCACCGTCGGTGTCGAAGGCGAAGGGATGGCGGTGCAGTGGTGAGGTGCCGCAGTGACGATTCGAGGCCGTGCCGTGCCGAGCCGCTACGTCGACGTAGTCGTAAGGGCAACGGCACAAGCTCTGGCCTTGCTGGTAGTCGCCAAAGGGTGGGAGGTGCTCATGGTGGCGGCGTGCTCGACGACGTTCGTGCGGCTCCGGCGTGGCGTGATTCAGAGCAGCGTGGCGAAGGTGGCTCCGGGCGGTCATTCCGGCAGCGCGGTGGGTGACATCGTGGCCCAGGACATCGAGATGCGTTCGCGGGGTTGCTGCTTGACGCCGAGGAGGGGTAGAGCACGACGAGGCGTGGCACGATGTCGTGGCAAGGGCACGGTCTCCGATGTCGCGAGCACCACGGCGTGTAGGGGCTCGCGAGCGCAGACCGGCCTAGAGCAGAGGACGATGGAGCGGATTGGCATGGCACCGATAGTTCTACGGGCTTAGGGGCGAGGTGGTCGTGGCTGCCGGTGTGGCGTGGCGTTGTGGACTCGAGCTCATCGGGCAGTGTGGGCAGAGGTAGGCGAGGAGCAGCGGCGGCGGCGGCTAAAGAGAGTGGGTGAGGGAGACAATTGTGGCGCTATTTAAGGGCGTGGACGGCTAGGGTTCCTGAGGTGTCGTCCATCCTCGACGTCCGTGCCAAGGAGAGGGACACGCGGCGCGAATCACGGGCACCTGAGCCAAGGGGCGCGATCGGGACACGGGTGCAGGGGCGCGTGCCTTGCCACTCGAGCGGCAGCGGCGCCTGGGAGCATCTGCTCGCTAGGGCTTAGGGTTGGGGCAGCTTGCGGCTGGGCAAGAGGGGCTCAGCTTCGTGGGCCTGTGGGGTGCGAGACACGCCGGTGTTGTTGGGTCTTCTTTGCTACCCATGTGGGCCGAAGGCGGGAGGCCAGTGGGCCTCGTGGCTTGCGTGCCTGCTATCTTGCGTGGTTGGGGCCGGAGAAGAGGAAAGGAACTGGGCCGACTGGATGAGAAGGTGGTGGGCTGGGCCAAAGGGAAGGAGACAGTGGGCTTGGAGGAATAAAAGGAAAATGATTTTTCCTTTTATTGATTCAAGGAATTGGAAATGAATTTAAAAGGGTTTGAGAGGAATATCCACGGGGAATTGAAAAGGGAAATAAAAGCAAAAGGTTTTCCTTATTTAACACAAATGAATTTTGGGAGGGATGCAAAAGAGATGGGAGTAATTCAAAAACGCTTGGAGGGGAATGCTACAGATTTGTGCACTCTGAACAAAACACTAAACCAACTAAAGAACTCTAGCAAACACCTACAAGCAATTCTATATGAGTGTAACAATTTATTTATAAATTGTCCTTAGTTTGACCTAGCAACTACATGCTTCACACATTGGCTCAAAAATTTTAAAAATTCGTATTTTTGGCTTCTCCAAAAACCCGGTTTGTTACAGTTAAGGCACCCACAATGGTTAGAGTCCGTTGCTGTCTCTAAGTCAACCTCTCCAATGATGATCTAGCTTTTGTTCTTTTTTCTTTTATTTTTGTTCCTTAATTCTTTGGGACTTGTTTTGTTAGGGGCGGATCTATTGGCCTGTTCGGCTGGTATTAAAGCCGGTTGATAAGTCGACTGAATCTGTTTTGTTGTGAGAGAAAAATACTGTAGATTCTAGTTGATAAACCGGCTGATAAGTTCAAGCGAACGAGCCCTTATTAACTTGTGGATGTGAGTGCACCCACACAAAAATGAAAAAACAGTGACTATGGCTAAATTTTCACCATATTCACACCTATATGATAAAAATCTACGTTACCCATCAGGGAAGCACAGACCCTTCTTGAATTTGCTCTAGCTCTGTCCCTGTTTGTATTGTAACCTTCATTCTCCTTTTTAATACATTTCAGTAGGGGCCAAAACCCCCCTGTTCATAAAAAAACAGCCTATAGTAGGCAAGAGGGATTAGGCCTTGTTAAGTCTTGGGGTGTCACATCGGATGTTATATGGGGATGTTATTTGGGGTGTTCGGATACTAATAAAAAAACAAATTATAGAATCCGTTAGTAATCCGCGAGACGAATTTGTTAAGCCTAAGTAATCCGCCATTAGCACATGTGTTACTGTAGCACCACATTGTCAAATCATGAACTAATTAGGCTTAAAAGATTCGTTTCGCAAATTAGTCGCAAACTGTGTAATTAGTTATTTTTTAATCTATACTCCCTCCTTCTAAGATTCACAGGCGCCTAAGTAGTTTTCACGAGGCCAAGGCACGTATTAACTCCTGAGTGCCAACGGTTCGGTTTCCACGCCCCGGACGCCTCTACGTGAAAAATACAGCCGTATACGCGCCAACCTCATGCTTGTACGCCCGCGTACCAAATCTGAGTAAAACGGCCATGGCCAAACTTGCACGCGCCCGTGTAGTTTTGTTTGTTGGCCAAAATTTGAAGCCGATTTCAGATTTCAAAAATCACCGCTTTACGTATACAACAACATCATGCGCCAAAAGCCAATTTGCACCCGAAATTTTGAAGCTATCTTGGCTCTATATATTCCGTCGTCTCCGGCATAGGTTAAGCTCAACTCTCTGGTAGAAAGACCACAACCACCCACCTCTCTCTAATCCATGGCACAACTAGGATTTGATCTCAACCAAGAACCACACCGACGGATTGGGACCTCAATGGCAATCCGATTGATTGGGATGCCATCGACGAGTGGGAAGGTCCTGCACATGAGCTCGATTACCACTTAGTGTGGGACGATGTAGAAAATGGTGACTCCTGAATCAACTTGTTTGTGCAGACTTATATGATATCCGTACACTGACTTCTCTTTTCCTTTTGCTTTCCTAGTTGAAGATCACGCGATGTAGGTGACGAAGAACAGGTGCCCAGAAACAGCAGCGAGCACATGGCGCCCAGGGAAGAAAGCAAAGTGAAGTCCAGAACATGGTGCCCAGAAGAGCAAAGCAGACCACACGGCACCCAGAAGAGCAAGCAGCACACGGCGCCCGTGGTAAGCTAGCCGTTTAATTATAGAGCTGTTCTCTAGTGTTGCATGGCAATCAGTAGTGCTAGTATTGATATTCTATTCTTTCCGCTAGCTTCGTGTGCTTTGTTAGCTTCGTGTCTTTGCATGCGCTTTGATAATTATACGTGATGCCTGTATAATTTTTAAATTGTGACTTAGATTTGTCCTATACAGACCGGATGTGAGAAAGAGGAGATTCTACTCCGATGATTTTAAGATGGCTATATACTGTGATTTGTTATCAAAGACAAAACCTCCTACCCTGCAGCGTGGCGTGTCTAAAGAAGTTGCATAGAAATTTGATGTGCCTCGTAGGGTAGTGCAAAGGATATGGCGAGAAGGACAACTAGGTGGGATAACTGGTGTTAAAAACAAACTGACTAAGAATTGTGGTCGTAAAAGAGTAGAGATAGACATGGATAGTATAAAAACCGTACCATTGCACGAGCGCACAACATTCCATGATCTAGCGAATGCTCTCGGTGTATCTAGAAGCACACTTTATAATCATTTTAAGGAAGGTTATTTCCGTCGACACACAAATGACCTAAAGTTTAGTCTAACTGATGATAACAAGAAAGCCCGAGTTAAGTACTGCTTGTCCATGCTCGGAAACAACATTCCAAATGCTCCCACATTCAATCCAATGTACAACATCGTGTACATCGATGAGAAGTGGTTCTATAGGACTAGGCGTAACCAAAAGTACTATCTCGCCAATGATGAAGAAAGACCACAAAGGGCGGTTAAAAGCAAAAACTTCATTGAGAAGGTCATGGTACTTGCTGTGGTTGCTCGGCCTAGATTTGATGAGAATGGTGTATGCACATTTGATGGAAAAATTGGCAATTTTCCCTTCGGCTACGTAGAGCCGGCAAAGAGATGGAGCCCAAACCGAGATAGAGGTATGCCATGCATATCTTCTTCAAATTGGCATATCTTTTTTTATGAAAAAATGGCATATCTTTACCACTTAATTTTGCTAAAATTGTATGCATTGTGTGTAGGTGTTATGGTTACAAAGGCCATGACGTCGGTTACCAAGGAAATTAGCCGACAATTCCTTATCAACAAAGTCCTCCCTGCAATAAAGGAGAAGTGGCCAGCCGAAGAAAGAGGCATGCCAATATTCATCCAACAGGACAATGCGAAGACGCACATTGCTGTAAATGATCCAGCATTTGTGCAAGCTGCCCAAGCAGACGGGTGGGACATACAACTAACATGCCAGCCGCCAAACTCACCCGATCTTAATGTGTTGGACCTTGGTTTCTTTGCAGCAATTCAGGCGTTGTTTTACAAGGGGACTCCAAACAACATCGAGAAAATTGTAGAAAAGGTTGATAAGGCATTTTGTGAGTACCCTGTGGATAGGTACAACAGGATTTTCCTAACGCAACAGAGTTGCATGATAGAGATCATGAAGCAAAATGGAGGGCAATATTACAACATTCCACACATGAAGAAGAAGCACTTGGAGATGACGGGTGACCTTCCAACTACCTACGAGTGTCCTATGGACATTTACAACCAAGCACTGAACTTTGTTGGTTAGGCTTGTTGCTTCTGTTAGGCATGATGTTTAGATTGTCTTTTGCATGTCATGGTGTTAGATTAAAACAGAAGGTAAGCAATGCATGTTTCGAGTACCTTTTCGAATGGATAATTATTTCTGGTACATTAGCGTTAACAACTCAAGCAAAATCAAATAGATAGACACTCTAGTACTCTTGTCCGGTTACACCGATTGAGTAAAGAAAAGACTAGAATGGATCAAATACTTTAATCATCAACCACATCCACTCTAGACCGAGTCTGGAATATCAACATCACTCTCGGTCATCCATATATGCGCAGGAAGCAATATGGTGGTGCCGTCCATCTTTAGATCGTCGATGTTAGGGAAGATTACCTTGCAATAGAACTCCTTGAAGCCGTAGATCCAAGACGTCAGCCTATACTCTTCGTGTATAAGACCACGGCGAGAGCACGGGACCCCGATGCCCCGACGACGTCGCCACTCCTCACGATCAATGGTGACATGATTGCTTTCGGTTGCAGTGACCTCTTTCTCGTCCCCGGCCACCACATCCTTCTCTGCTTCATCCTTCTCTGCTTCATCCTCGGAGTCTGGCGCAAAGTTGAGGCCACGAATGAACACAGGCGAGGTGGCCGCATTCTTCGCTGGCGAGGGGCTAGGTGTCTCCACCAGAGGCGGGCTAAGCGTTTCTACCAGAGAAGTGCATGGCGGAGAGGGAAGTGTGGCCGACACCGGCACTTCGCCCTCCATGGCCGGTGCCAGTTCTTCCATGGCCGAGAGCTAGAAGTAGTCTGTTGGGGAGAGCCATGGGAGAGAGGAAGCTAGTGCAGCTGGTGAGAGAGAAAAACAAGCGAGCGGACGGGTTGTATACAGCGCGCTTTCCATGCAATGCACTGGAAACAAGCGAGCGGCCGGGAATACGGGAAGACGCAGTAACTGCATGCAGTGCAAACGAGGCATTCAACAACATGTAGGAGTTGTGCGCCTGTAAAACTTGAAAACTTTTCCCAAGCTAGTACGCCTATGAAACTTAGAAGGAGGAAGTATTTAATATTTTGGGAGTAACTCGACAGGCCCTTATACTCGGGTAAGTACGGAATCGTAGGCGACTGTGCTGGCCGGGCCGGGCCGGGGCATGCACTGCACCCATGCACGTGGCGCCAAAGCGGCCAAAAATATCTACTCCTACACGGCCGCCTCGCAGTCGCGGCTACTCCGGCAGGGCTCACCAGGGGGCAGCAGGCCAGCAGCGTAAGCACTAAGCAGGCGAGCCGCGTGAGGCGTGGCGACCCCGCAACGGCGCAACCTGCCTGCCATGCTCTCTCCGGTCTCGACGCGGCATAAATCATAAATGCAGAGGCGACGGATTGGTTGGCGCCATAAATTCTGGCCACCACCGCTCGACCTACCCGTCCTCCCTCCCTTCCTAGCTCATCCCCCCTCCCCTTCCCCTTTGCTTGCATCAGAGCAGCTGCTGCCTGCGCCGTCGCCACCTCAATTCCCTCGCTCGTCGTCCGTTCGTCACCTCGTCCAACTTCCGCTCAGTTCCCACCACCTCCTCAACCGCACCATCGTCGTCTAGCGGCCGGACTAGCGGAGATTGCTACGACCAGATCGGAGAGCTAGCTCAGCCAAACCCTGGAGCGGGAACCAGAAGAAGAAGAAGAAGCTAGCTAGCGAAGCGGCAGGTGAGGTGGTGCTTGCTGCCGGCGCGCGGCTAGCTAGCTTAAGCTACCTGCTAGGCCATGGATCCGTCGGGCGGCTCGTTCCTGCCGCAGCTGCAGCAAGGGAGCTCCTCCTTCCCGCGGTCCTATAGCAACACGTCGCTCGCCAGGAGCGGCAGCGGCGGCGCCGGGCGCGGGAGGGGCGGCACCAGGGGCAGGAAGATGATGCGCAGGGTCTGCCGCGGCGTCATCACCTTCATCTTCGCCATCGGTACGAATGACGTCGTCCGAACCAACCCCCACCCCCACGCGCTTTCGCCTTTCCTGCTCGACCTTTTCTCCCCTGGTTCTTCCTTGCTCATCCTCCTCCTCCGATCGGTACCTTCGGCTCGATCCGAATTCCGATGCGCTCTCTCTGCTCTGCTCTCGTAAAATTGCATTTGCGGTGTGGCCGATTTGGGCGCGGCGCGTGCGAATTGCATGCGATGCGAATCTTGATTACGTTTCTGCAGAAGGTTTCCCTTTCTTTCTTCTTTGGTTTCTGTTCCCATCCGCCAGCCTGATCCACTGCACAAAATTGGGACTTTTTTTAATCAAAGTTCATGATTATGTGCCTCTAAAGTTTTCACTTGATTCTGCTTATTTTTCCTTTCAATCCTAACAATTTTCTTCATGGTTTGGCTCTGTTTCAGCTTTCAAGTGTTTTGTACATCATAGGATTATTAATCGGTTGCAATTGCTCAAAGCTCACAACTTTCAAGTGTTCGTATTGTACTAACTCTGATGCCTGATCCCTGAAACAAGAAATACAGAATCAACCTTGTCTGACTGAAACATATTTGTTGAGCTATCTATGTTCTTCCCCACCACTAAAGCTACCAGATTTTTTGGGCTAGCTGCAACATAAGATTTGATGGCTTCAATTTTTAAGTTCAATTTGGCAAACGATCTTTCTCTTTACTTTCTTTTTTGTTTCTTTGTTTTAAGGAAAACGATCTTTCTCTCTCTTTTTATGTATGTATCAACTTCACTTTTGCTTTGTTAAGCAAGACAAATATCTTTGCATGTCTGATGCTGCAAACTACTAATCTGAAAAGGCACTGGGTGCATGTATGCATGCAGCTGGGCTATTCCTGGGAGCGGTGACCGGCGGTCTGATCGGGCTGGCGACCGAGAGCGGGCTGTTCCGCGGCACTGGAATCGGCGCCATCACCGGTGCGCTCGTCTCCATCGAGGTCGTCGACTCCTCCATCCGGCTCTGGCAGGCGCGCCGCTCCGGGATCTGGAGCATCCTCTACGTGGTAAGCATAAGCACAAGCACTCACCAGTCACCACTAAGCACTACTGCAGATCAGGATCAGCACTGGTGATCACAGATTCAGCACTAGCTGGGAGTAGGACAACAACTCGCGACTGCATACCTGACTTGCTTTCTTGCGTGGACTTGCTTGCTTCTGTCTGCAATCTGCATGTCGGCTAGCTTCTGTTGCGGATCAGTCAGTTAGTAGTAGTTTATAAGTATATGAATGGATCATTAGTTATTTTAAGGCTGTGTGTTTCGACTTGAGCAGAAATTAACTGTAACTTGAACTGATGCTCATGTAAACAAGCAAAGCAATGGACAACGGTTCCCCCTCCCGCCGCTCTTGGGTTGACGAGGCCGATGAGAAGCTTCCCTCCTTGAGATCCCTGGGTGCGGGGTCACCGGGCCTCCTCTCGGATGTGGCTGCGCTCATTGGGAGCCCCTCCGCCTCCTTCCAGGGGAACGTGTGTCATTCACAGACTTGGAGAGCTACTCCGACTCGGAGCCCCCTTCACCGCCGCCTCCGGGAAGGGGCACGGCCGTCGTGGGTGCTTCCAGTCGCCATCGGCGCGCGCGTCGCCGGCGTCGTCGCCCCAGGGTGGTCGATGGGTTCATGGCGGCGGCCAGGCGCGCACACCCTCAGGCCACCTCGATGGCCGTCTCTCCGCCTACCTCGTTGCGTCGTCGCACTTCTTCGTCTGCGCACCCCGCTCGTGCCCTCGCGGTGCCGGATGCGGACGGGTTCTATGAGGTTCGCAGCCGACGCCGGTGGCGCCGTCGCTCACCGCTGAGGGAGTCGCGGCCGGTCCCCGTCGAGCTGCAGGGGCTTTGCTTCAACTGTCTTGCTGCCAATCATGCCAAGCGGGATTGCGTCTTCCCAGCGCGGTGCTTCAATTGCCACCAAGGGAGCCATCGCTCGTTTGCCTGCCCCTTTCCATCGAGCCGAGGCAAGCGGGCCCGCTCGCCGCCGCGTGCGGGTCACAGTCGGAGGGTCGCTGTGCGCAGACCTGCCCAGCGACATCGGCGTGCGGGGTCCGTGGGCACGACATCGGCACATTCGGTCTCGACTGGCCGCTCCCCGTCCGTGCCTAGGTGCTGCGCCCCGCCGACCCGGCCCCCGGTTGAGTCCCCGCCCCCCATGAGGGGCGGCGCGCCCCTGGTAGCCGCCGCGTGGGAGCCTCCTGGTGACCGCCAGGGTCGCCTACGTCGCACTGAGATCGTCGCCATCCTGCGGTCTGTGGAGTTGCAGGCGGCTGAGGACGCACTCAGCCTTGCCCTCGTCGCTGCTGTCGGTGGCACTAGGCCCGTGGTGTCACCCGCCATGGTCAGCCGCTACCTCCTCAAGCGGTTTGACCTAACGACGTATGACGCGGAGGTTAGTCGCCACGACCCGGAGGATTTCGTCATTCGCTTCCGGCGTCGGGAGGACAGGGACCGTGTCCTTGCCGCCTCGGTGATGGGTGCCCCACTTCCTCTGGTCTGGCGGCCATGGAGGCGTACCTTGATGGCCAGTGCGGGCTCCTTCCGATTCACTGTGCTGGTCGGCATGACTTGTGTCCCCCTCCAGGCACGGAGCGCCTCCACCGCGCAGATGATCCTCGGCCCTTCTTGCGCGGATGTCGAGGTTGTCCGTCCGGTGGATGTGCCAGCCGATGATGACCGTGAGTTCTTCGTCCCAGCTTGGTGCCTGCACCCTCGGTTTATCCTGGACGAGAAAATTATCTTCGTCCCAGAACTGCGCTTCCACAACGCTATCGAGGGCGCACTAGAGGAGCTCCCGGGCTTGCGATATCTGGTGCACATCCGAGTGATTGTGTTCCAAGACTGGAAGCCCCCGCAGCCGCCGCCAGACTTGGAGGGGCCGAAGCCTGATGATGACGATGACAGCGGCTCCCCCGACAGCAACATCATTCGTTACCACCCAGGCCTGGACGACCGGTCGCGGAGGTCCCCTACTGGCGACGGCGATAGCCCCGCCGATGATGATGGTGGCTCGGGGGACAGCAATTGCAACCGTTTCCACTCGGGGATGGACTGCTGTCGTGGCGCCGGTTTGCCGTCGGTTCGCGAAGCTGTGCCGCGGCCAGGGTCCGACGTCGGTGGCCCTGTCCTGGCGCTGGCCATTGGGCCCGCTCGTAAGTCGCTCATGTCGCTGATTGTGGGCACCGTGCCCTGTCCGTTGCTGGGCCCAAGGACTGCACACGTGGCGCGAGTTCGGTGGCCGTGTGTTGCGAGATTCCGGACGTCCCTTCGGACTCCGACCCTGCACCTGCTCGCACGCCTGTACACCTGACACCCTTTTCAGACAGATGGGTCCCTTGGGGGGTGTTGGAGTCCACGCCCCGTGTTGGCTCTCCGGTGCCCACCCCGTCGCGCGGGGACCCCATGGAGCTGGAGGCGGAATTGGGGGCGCGAACCCCACTCTGGGCTTAGTGTCGGGTATATGATCTGCGTTCCCCCGATCTCGGTCCGTTTCGTCTTTCTTGGCTGAGCGGCCCTCGTTCGGTGAAGGCCATCATGGACGCAAGCCCAGGTATGAGGGGGGATCAGGCGCTCTTGAGGCCCATCTGTGAGTTGGACCTGACACTATTTGGCGATGCGGCTGCTTCTGACTATGGTGGACCTGACGGATGGGACGTTATGGCGCTCGAGTTTGCTAGGCCTAGCAATGCGCACGGTCCCAACCCACCGGTAATGCTTCTGAATTTGCCGTTCGACGACATGCTGTGCTCTGGGGGGGCGACGCCTGCTAGGCGCGACCTGCCCCCCCGGGCTCTATCGCTGGCACACACGGCATGTCACAGCCGGTTGCCAGTCAGCCACTGGAGGAGCCCGCCGTGACCCTGCCTGACTTCATCAGCTCCCTCCGACTGCCGCTGCTGGAGCCTCTTGCGAACTCCACCCCAATCCGCCGCATCTCCCGCCGGGCCAGCCCCACGGTCCCGCTGCGGAGCGTCCGCCTCGCGTCCCTCACACACTGCCGGGACCTGAAGCTGGAGGTCCAGGCGAAGTGGGTGTTGAGAAAATGGAGGCCTGCGGTGGACCCGCAATCGCCTAAGGTGCCAGATAACTCATACTCCAAGAGGTTCTGCCATGCCTTCAGAGAATCGCTGACTGCCTCCAAGCGGTCGACCATGTGGGAGCTGTACCCGGGGCATCATCGGCGATGGTCCGCAACGTCGGCCTCTGAGGTCTAGACCCAGGGTCTCCCTAGTCGCGCCATTGTTCTTTATGAGTGGAGAACAGTTTCTTATTTGGAACGCCTGTGGCCTCAATAGCCGGGCTCGTCGCACTGCTGTTAGAGATGTCATTGTCTTGGAGCGTGTCTCCGTGGTCTATCTCTAGGAAACTAAGGTGGCTATATTCTCTGTAAACATGATCAATGAACTGCTAGGTCCGGATTTCGACTACTCCTGTTTGCCTTCGGTGGGGGTCTCCGGTGGTGTTCTGGTCGGATAGCACAGGGACAAATGGCAGACCTAGCAGGTTGCTTTTGGCGTATTCTCTGTCACGTTGCCCCTCGCTACGGTGGATCAGAATGGTGATGATGGTTGCTGGCTCACAGTTGTGTACGGGCTGACAAATCATGCCCTCAAGGAGGGATTCCTTTCAGAGCTCGAGGGTCAGGCCACAACCTGCACTGGGCCATGGCTTATCTGCGGCGATTTCAACCTAATCTACCAGGCGCAAGACAAGAACAATGCTAGATTGAACCGTCGTCTCATGCAGCGCTTCCAGTGGACAATTGATGCATTACAGCTCGCCGAGCTGCACCTATACGACCGCCTCTACACATGGAGTAATGAACGGACCAGGCCGACGCTGGAGCGCATTGACCGGGTATTCGCCACGGTGCCATGGCTAGAAGAGTCACCCATTCCACCACTTGCACTGTCGCCCCATTGATTGCTCCGACCACGCGTCGCTGCTGCTCGTGTTGTGCACGGAGCCTTGGGTGTTGCCCCAGTTCCACTTTGAGGCCTTCTAGCCATCTGTCCAAGGCTTTGCCGAGGTGGTCACGGGCGCCTGGACCTGCCCGCCTAGGCTTGACACCTACACGACCATCCACTACAAGCTGCGCAACGTGGCCAAAGCTTTGAAAGCATGGAGCGCATAGAGGATCGGGAGTGTACGGTTTTGGTTGGCTGCGGCTCGGGTCATCATTTTTGAACTCGACGTCGCATAGGAGACTAGACAACTCTCGCCGGAGGAGCTCGACCTGCGCCGTGATCTCAAGGAAGCCACACTAGGCCTATCATCGTTGTCCAAGACCATCGCATGACAGCGGTCGCGGCACCGCTACCAGAAGGATGGGGATGCGAACACCAAATTCTTCCATCTCCAAGCCTGCCATCAAAAGCGGAAGAACTATATTCCCATGTTGGTGCGTGAGGGCCACACCTTCACCTCTGAGGAGGCTAAGTCTGAGGCGGTGTTCGACTATTACAACGCCCTTCTGGGTACGTGTTTTCGTCGAAGTCATCGGATCGACCTGGAACGCCTCAGCCTACCAAGACTCGACTTACAGGTGCTGGCCGAACCATTCTCGGAGGCCGAGGTCACCAGGATCGTCCTGGAGTCCCCGCCGAACCGTGCGCCTGGCCCGGATGGGTTCACCGGTAGATTCTATCGGGCTGCATGGGCTGTCATCAAGGATGATATTTTCAATGCCTTTAACTGCCTTTGGCAGTAGGACTGGAGATTCTACATCCTTAATGACGCGTCTATGGTTCTACTGAGGAAGAACAACAACGCGCCGAACGGATTGAGGGACTATCGGCCCATTAGCCTGATCCATAGCTTTGGCAAGCTGGTGTCAAGGACCTGGCGCTGCGCCTAGCTCCATTTATGGGCTCGCTAGTCCGGCCGAACCAGACGGCGTTCATCAAGGGGAGGCGGATCCACGACAACTTCTGCTCTGTGCAACTCTACCGTCACTGGCTGCATGTTAAGCACCACTCCTGCATCTTGCTAAAAGTTGATATTGCCAAGGCATTTGACTCGGTGGCCTGACCTTTCCTCTTGGAGGTCTTGGAGCATATGGGTTTCCCACAGTCTTGGCGGGACTGGACAACAACGATTCTATCGTCAGCAAGCACGAAGGCGCTCATCAACGGCTCCCTCGGCCGGAGGATCTGTCATGCACGGGGCTTGCGTCAGGGCGACCCGCTTTCCCGTTACTGTTTGTGCTCGTTATGGAGGTACTCAACACCATGGTTGCAGAGGCAGACCAGCGGGGTTTGCTATCCCTCCTACCCGGGAGCCACTTTGGCTAGCGTACGTCGCTCTACGCGGATGACTTGGTGCTGTTCCTAGCCCCTACACTGGAGGACTTCTGTTGCATCCGCGCCATCCTCGACCTCTTCGCGGGCGCATCCGGCCTGATCACGAACTTGGATAAGTGTCTCATCTCACCGATCCGGTGCTCCAAGGAGGACATCACACTCGTTCAGCAGGCGTTCCCCTGCCAGCTTTCACCCCTACCCTGCCGCTACCTGGGCGCGCCCCTCTCCGTTGGGAGGCTGCGGCGCTCCGATGAGGAGAAGCTAGTGGACACCATCGCCAGCCGTATCCCTACCTAGAAGGGCAAGCTGCTGAATGTGGCAGGAAGGACGACGCTAACCCGCGCCACACTATCTGCCATACCGGTGCACGTGTCCATCACGTGCTCATGTGCTCCCTTTCGGCGTAGGCAATCAGGAAGATCGACAGGCGCCGGCGTGCCTTCCTTTGGAGCGGCACTGACGCGGTCGCCGGTGGAAGCTGCAAGGTGGCTTGGTCGGTGGTGTGTACCCCCAAATGCTATGGTGGGCTGGGGGTCCCGGACCTTCGAATTCTCGGGTTTGCACTCAAGCTGAGATGGGAGTGGCAGAAGAGAGCCCGGTGCACCGGCCTGGATGCAATTGCCCTCTAAGCCTGAGAGGTTGGTGGACGCCATGTTCAGTTGCTCGGTACGTGTTGAGTTGGGGGACGAGGTCTCAGCTCGCTTCTTGGCAGATGCGTGGTTGCCGGCCGGACAGATCAAGGCTTGTGCCCCGCACCTGTTCCAGGCCGTGGGCAAACGTTTCCTCAAGACTTCGGTGAAGGACGCCATCTTCCAGCACAGATGGGTGCGCCACATCTCTGGAGGTCACACTGTGCCACTGTTGTATGAGTACCTGGACCTTTGGGAGAAACTCGAGTCCGTTCAGCTCATGCCGCTCGTGGGCGACCGCTTCGTATGGCGCTGGACTCCAGACGGCGTCTATTCGGCTTCGTCATCCTACCGATCGTTCTTCCTCGGCATATCGTCCCTCTTGGGCGCCAGGGAGGTATGGAAGGCCTCAGCACCACCGAAGGTGAAATTCTTTTTCTGGCTCGCGCTCCATCGGCGCATTTGGACGGCGGATCGCAGGAAGAGGCATGGGCTTCAGGATTCCGCGTAGTGCGTCCTCTGCGGCCAGGAGGACGAGATAGTGGACCATCTGCTCGCTTCCTGCGTTTTCACAAGGGAACTCTGGTTTCGCTTGCTTCGCCCTAGCGGTTGGGAGCAGTTGTTGCCTTCTGCTCACTCTCCTCTGTCGACCTGGTGGATGGATGGCCGGTATTCTGTGTGCCCGCGCAGCTTCGAAGGGGATTCGATTCCACCGTCCTCCTGGTCTCGTGGCGGCTCTGGAAGAAGCGTAATTCACGTACCTTTGACAACTCCGCGTCCACGGTCCAGCAGTTTGCGAAGCTGGTGTTGGAGTTGACCGACGAGTGGATCGCTGCCGGGTTCGTGGCGATTGCTGAGTTCTTGGTCGTTTCTTCTGTTGTCTAGTGTTTTCGTCACTCGTCGCACTGTGCTTTTGAGATGTAATCCGCTATGCCTGTGTCTGTCCGGTTGCTCGTTTCGGTAAGACTGAACTTTCCTATCCTAGCAGCTCGCCGGGATGGTTGTTGTTTGTTTTGTTTACCCTTCTTAATGAAATACATGTGAAGTCATGTTCTAGAAAAAAAAAGACTGTGTGTTTCTTTCAGTGCTTATAATGAAGTATTCAATCAAACCTGCAACTCAGCCAACACCCGTTTGGATATTTTCCTCCTCCTCAACAAAGAACAATTCCTGCCTGCAATTAAAATCCTTGTGGAAAATTTGTCTTGACTTAGCATTTCATACCTTACCAGCTACTAGTTAGTATATATACTAGACTACTGGTAAATAGCCGAATAGGATAGTTGCAACTTGCAATCTCTGGCTCTCTGCATCATCTTTTTTAGCATATATACACATGATCCATACGCTTGCTCATCTGTTGCTCATGAAAGAGGCATGATGTTCTGTGAACATGATCTGAGACAGACACGCGGCGTCTCTGAAGTCTGAACTGAACTTTAATCTGTTGTGCTGCTGCTGCTGCTGAATTTTCTCTTATCTTGCCTAACGGCCGCAAACGGTTGCAATGCAGCTGAACGTGATCTACAGCCTCCTGACGGGAAGGCTGGTGCGCGAGAAGGTCGACCCGGCGGTGCAGCGGGTGGTCCGGAGTCAGGTCGGTTGTTGATCCATGTGGGTCGATCGTTCATGCATCATGCATCTTGTTCGTGTGCTTCTCTCTGAACCTTAGCCATTATTCCAGATGAACGCGGTGGACTCGTCGCCGTTCAGGGAGTCGCCGGACCTGTTCGAGGTGGAGGCCACAAACGGCATGCCGCGGGCGTCCATCGACAAGCTCCCGGAGTCGTGGATCACCGAGGAGTACAGGCGCGACGCCGTCGGCGACCTCTCCGGATGCTCCGTCTGCCTCCAGGTACGGTCCAGATCGATCTTTGACGACGTCCATTTATTAATTTCAGACAGAAGAAATTGCTACTGGGACCTGGGAGTTCTGAAAATAAATCTGGATGGATGGTGTTCGTCAATGGTTGCAGGATTTCCAGGTCGGGGAGAAGGTGCGGAGCCTGCCGGACTGCTGGCACGTGTTCCACGTGCCATGCATCGACGGCTGGCTCATCAAGCACGGCTCCTGCCCGCTCTGCAGGAGGATGCTCTAGACCGTACGCCATGGATGCGTTCATGGCTTCATGCTCGCTGGATGATGTGCCCCCGTCGCCGCCGCCGTCGCTGCTAGGATCGGAGGAGGCTGGAGCTGGAGGAGGAAGAAGAGACTGACATCTATAGAACCCTTAATTTATAGAGAGCTTTTGGTTTTTGCTTTGCTGCTGCTGCTTGTACGTGTCCTACTACGTACGTACCTTTTGCGTCTTTTTTGATCCCCGCCATGATCGATCTTCCTCCTCCATGCATCTATCTCCTCTCGGTTCGGTTCGGTTCCTTCTATCCTGAAGATCTCATGTAATATACCTTGGACCGGCTTGTGCTTCGATCCATTCCATGCATCTCCGGACTGTGATCTGGTGTAATATATAAAAACTAGTATGTATATCATCGCACTTTGGACACGCATGCTGATTGCCGATTTGCCGTTGCTGTACGCCTGGGCTCCTGGCAGTACGTTTTGTTCTTCATAGCTTCTTCAGAGACGAACTCACTTCAACGGTTAAATTCTTGAAAAATTCTTGGCCTGAGGTACGAAAAATTCTTGGACTCGGTCAGATTAACTGGTCGGCCTGAGCTACCGATCGATTTCGCGGTAAAGTGACCGACGCCATGATCGGCCTGTTCGTCGTGTGTTCGTATCACTGGCAATTGTACGCCGACCGCCGACAGAGGTCGCCGGCGGCCGGGCGGCCGGGGATTGGATTGGATTGGTTGGTTCGGTACGTAGGTTAGGTCAGATGATTCATGGCGTCGAATAGTCACCGTGTCCGGCTGCCACTGCGCATGCGTGATGCATGCGTCTGCGTCGGCGACAGCGAGAGCCATGGCAATAAATACGGATCTCGACCATCTGTGTCACAATATAGCGGTGCTCAAAACAAGACAGGCTATGGATCGGCAAACGTCAGTCACATGTTAGTATTTTTCTCTTACAACAAATCAGCATCAGCCAGCCTAAACTTGCTCAGAAACCAACCAGCGAACACGCGGGGTACCTGCACCAGTCGTTGCCATGTGCCACGCCATGCATGCGATGCAACGAGAGCGCGAGAGAGACACGGAGGCATGGAATTGAAAGGTGGCCGGGACGAACATGGGCGTCGTCGTGGTTTTCATGGTGGGTGAGAAGATCAATGCGTTCCTCACACAACCGACGAGACCCAGCTTCAGTTTTGAATAAATTTGGTATCCATATCAATGAGCCATAACATGTAGGGGATATTTGGTTGATAGTCACGTTCTGCCACACTTCGCCTTAGACGAATTTGACTAAGTTAGCAAGTGTTTGGCTAGCAACTAAACTCAAATATATTTTTTCTAGCGGAAGGCCTAGCGCCCGGAAATCCGGACCGGATGTCGCGTGCGGACACGGCTCCCACACCTGCGTCCTGCATCCCGCCCATCACGGCGAAACCCTCGTCCGCATCCCGCCCAACGCCCCGCGTCCGTCGCAGGACCCGCGTCCCCGCGCCCACTCCGACCCCACACAGGGGAATCCACGTGGGTTATCCCACAGTTGCGCCCCAGCAGCGACAGGCGCATGCAGTAGGCCGTTGTACGTCAGCCATCGGCGCCGTACAACACCCCGATCTACTTTTGAAATATCTAGACAAAATATTTACAACATACGTCTGAAATAGATGAAACACGTGAAACATGCGTGTATATGTATAGCAACATATGCAACATCTAGATCTACTTTTGCAACATCCAGAAGAAACACTTGCAACATAAGTATGAAACATATGAAACACTTGAAATATACGCTTGAAACATGCGAGTAGAGCCATAACAACATATGCAACATTTAGATAGAACACTTGAAACATACATCTAAAACACCTGAAATACTTAAAACATAGGCTTGCAACATGCGTACATTGTCATTGCAACATATGCAATGTCGCAGATCTACTTTTGCAACATCCAGATGAAACACTTGAAACACAGCGTCGCTGGGAACCATGGCCTACCTGATGGGGAACTGCGGTAGCGAAGAAGCTTGAGTCTGGGGGACGTCAAGAGCTGCCCAGCATATACCCAGGCGCAGGCCTCCCCTTCTTGCCGCGGTATCTTCGGCCAGCCGCGTTACACGCCATGGCCGCGACGACGCGAGGTGGATGGGGGCACGGCACGGAGCGCTGAGGAGCGCGAGATGGGGGCCATAGGTGCAGCACACCAACGCTAGGAGAGAAGGCTGCCGGACTAGAGAAGGCGAGGTAGAGAAGGCCGCCGGGCTGGAGAAGGCGCGAGGTGGATGGGGCGGCGGTCACATGCGTGCGTCGGTAGAGAAAGGAAAATGTCGTTGTCTTTTTTTTTTGAAAAACCGTGAAACACTTAAGGTGGAGCGGAGCAGGCCTATTGGGCCGGATGGTTGCGCAGGCCCGAGAATAGGGGAGTCCGGACGGATATGCCTGGACGGATGACCTCACCAGAGAATTTCTGTTTTTTTAGATTTTACGGGCCTACTTAATTGGCTTCCAAAATTTGCCATGCTAAAGATTTGGCAAGCCAAAAGTTGGCAAAAAAATTGCCATAGATTTGGCAAGCCAAATATGAGAGTTTGGTAATTTTTGGTAGAAAATTAAATACTAACCAAAATCATGACTTGTAAATTTTTGGCATGGCAAATTTTGGAAGCAAATCTTTGGCTTGGAAAAAGTGTGGCAAGATTCTTTAGACATGATAAAATGTGGCATAAAAATTTCTAACCACATTTTTTTATAACTTGTCACACTTATTAACTAAAGTTAGTTATGACAAATTATGGCTAGAACCAAACAACCCGTAACCTTCAGTTTTACTATCTATATCAACGGGTAGTAACCTAAATACTGCCTCCATTCTCATCATCAGTCCTAAAAAGAATCTAATTCTAGGCCTACTCAAAGTAAAAATTATTTTAAATTTAACTAAATCTATAGAAAATATTATTAACATGTATGAAATAGATATATCATAAAAAATATATATATATATATGACGATTCATCTAAAAATAATACAAAAGATGTAATTCTAGGCCTGGTCAAAGTTAAATTATTTTAAATTTCACTATATTTATATTAAAAAACTATCAACATAAATGACTCCAAATAAATATATTATAAAAATATATTTCTTGACGATCCATCCGAAGAAAAAACCTACAAACGAAACCATTCTAGGCCTGGTCAAAGTCAAATTATTTTGCTCAAAGTCAAATTATTTTAAATTTGATTAAGCTTATAGAAAATTATCAACATGAATGACTCCAAACAGGTATGCTATAAAAAATATACTTCATGACAAATCTAATAATACTCTTTTAGTATGATAAATATTAGTATATTTTTTTAGAATTTTGTTAAATTTCAAATCATTTGATATAACACTATTAGAATTGCATGCTTTATGAGGAGGGACAGGGAGTATAAGTACATACTAGGAACAGTCAAATCAGAAAATACTGGGAACTGATAATAGTGAGACGAAATCAGTGATTTCACTTTACCAGCGGTCAATTAACAACAGTAGATGCAGTAGCAGTAAAAAACAGTACACATACAAAACATACATACACCTCACAGCATCAGTTAAATAAGTTACTTCTCCTTTTGGCTTATTATTATTTCATATATATATATATATATATATATATATATATATATATATATGCACTAGGGTTAATTCCAGCACTGGAAGACATATTACTTGCTTTTCGGGTGGAAAGGATTCGAGCTTTCCACAGAGCATCATCAGAAGAACAGTGACGAGCTATCGGCTTGAGTCCACACCTTGACACCATTGAGAGCATTCAAAGACGCTGGGGAGGAACTTCCGCGCCTCTCCTACTTCATTACACCATTGAGGGGGGATGGATGATCTTGGCCGGTACAAGTACATATATAACACATTCGACACGAGGAAAGAAAACCTCCTCCAGTCAGGGGTGTAGCCTCCTCTCCACCAGGCACTTTATAGTCACGTTGGTGGATGCGTGCTGCTGCGCAGGCCAGCGCTGGTGCCACCGCCTCGGAGGGAAAGAGTGGGGCCTCGGTGCGTGCTCGCCTTGCTTACGAGGCTGGAGTCAAGGAACACTACTATGACTGTTATGTCATCGTGGAAGTGGCGGCGAACACCGCGATCGATCTTCTTGAGGTCCGAGTACCTCATCTCTCTTTTCTTGGCTGCCTCTTGCAGTGCCGCTCTTATCAGCCTCCTAGCACAGCCCTGCAAGACCAAACAGAGATGTGAAGCATTAGACGGTGCAGTTAGCAGCCAGCTACCTCCTAACATCTAAACTTATCTTCTGTTTGGCTAAGAGCAGCAGTACATGTACCGAAGTTTTCTTACTACCTCCAGTCAAGTATAGTTGATGTTTTGGACATAAATATATATTTAACTAAATGCAGGTCAAAATAGCTGTCCAAAACGTCATTTGATTTCGACCAGAGGGACTACAGAAGAAATTACTGAAAAAAGGAAACTTTTTCTGCGTTAGAGTGTTCAGTTAGGAGTTAAGAAAACCTCATTGTTTGGAGAGATTTCTAACATCTAAGCATATAAGCATGCTCCTTTGGCCAAACAAGGTAAAAAAGGCCATGATGCTAGGCTCCTGGGAGCTATAGGTCCAACTCTAAGTCAATCTGACAATCACAATTCTACAGCAGTGGTTCCGTTCTCTACCTTGCCTGAACTGCATTATTATTTGCCAAACATTTGACCCTTCTATTTTGTTTACACATATTTCGAAACAAACACGATGGCGCACATGCACAGTGCCCAAGGGTTATTATATTTCTGTTACTATGAAATAAATGATATTTGCAAAAGATATTTGCCTTTTCTAAAGGATGCAACTTTTTGTGTAGCAACAGTCAGCTATACAGTAGGCAAATTCATCATATTATCTTAATCACATAGTCCATGCCCCATCAACAGAAGCTTGTAGTGAGTATCCAAAGTAAAATGAAATACAACAGGGGGAAAACAACTTACACTGCGGGGGCTACTGTGAACAATATCAACAGCATCTTGGTTGGTTAAGTGCTCCCAAAGTCCATCAGATGCAAATATGAGAAACTGGTCGTGTGGTTGTAGTGGTTGCACACTGATTGATGGTTCTGAACTTAGTATTGGCTTGTTAAAAGGTTCACGGAGGCGGAATTTTGCATATAGGGGTTCCCTGTTGAACTCTTGCTTTTTGAGATAAGCATCACCAATCGATCTACAAACCTGCAATGTAAGGTAGAGAAAACTCAATAATTGATATACATGTGAAAACTTAGAAAGTATTTCCAAATTTGCTAGTTGTCACTCATAGAATAAAAAAAATCACAAACTTAACATCTTAGCATAGCAAGCCAGTTGGGTATGTTAGATACATGGGGATCACATTCAAGTCCTTCAGAATGCAGATTAACAGGCAATTAAACCATTAACAGATTGGGCATAATAACTGTAGAGAGTTAGGAAACACCTCACACCCAATTAGGGGGGGTGACTTTCATATAGTCAAATACAACTTGGAGTACAAGTAACATGATATACATGTGTACATATCTCTAATAATAACTACCTATACAAACAAGCCTGAAGTTGAAGGGTAAGGGGGACTCGTGTATTTTCAGTAATAGAAAGTTAAGCTGATTGATGAATAAACATAAATGAACATGATATTCACCAAATAACACTTTAGCAGTAATAATAGTAACTAATGAGAAAGAGTTTAATGCCATTATATACTTTAGGCACTAACAATTGATACGGAAAAAATAAAACCCAACACACATCCAATTCTAAAGCTCCCTGCACAATCAATCATAACACAAAGTGAGTAAGAATATTTCTGACTTTCTGTTGTACTTCAAATAGCACCTACGAACCACTTTTTTTTTCATCCAAAGACCTATACAACTGGTGTCATTTAGTAACAGCATTAACAGATAGTTCAAGGCGACCAAACATCAGGCTTGGCACAGCTCCAGACCCGAGATGGCGAGATTCATGCAGGGTTTGGAATTTGTAGAACAAAATAAAGTGGTTTAAACATGTGTTCAATCTAGAATAATAACAAAATTTCTCAACTAAATACTCTCAACATGCCCACAGCTCCAGTTCCAAGACTTTCTGGAGCTAGCGACGACCAGTTCCAAAAAATTCTTGGAGCTGGGGCTGTACCAAACAATCTGAACCCAACAAATCGGTTCTCAGATACAGAATACACACCTGAATTAGTCCTTTTACACGCCAAACATTGTGCTTGAGAACAACAATGTGCCTATCTTCTGGGTGCATTGACTGCAGTTCTTTCCTCACTGACTCAATACTTACATTATGCTCTGCAGACAGTTGGACAGCCAAAACTTCTCCAGTAGCTTTAACATGTCTTCCTAAAACGACACGGGAATCCCCAACATTGGCAACATAGAGCATGCCACCACAAATTACACCGACCAGGCAGCATGAGCCGACAGCTGCTATCTGAGGCTTTACAGGCCATTGTTTGGTAACAACAGAGAAGAATCCATCTTCTGTAGCTTCATATGCCTTCTTCAGTACATCAGCAGACATTGCATTCTGCTCAGATGCAAACCCTAAATACAAGCCACGAAAGAATGGATTGATCACTGGATCGCTCCTTTATGTGCAAACTGAAAGCCAAATGCAGATATAGTACTAAGAAATGGGAATAATGCTACTACGCAGTATTAAAGGTTAGCAAGTTACTTTTCAGATTCTGGAAGAGATGATCATTGATATAGCAGGCCGTCTCTGGGCCACCATGTCCATCGTAAACGCCAACGAAAGTGCCATATGGTCCAGAATCTAGAAAACTCAGTGGGCCCGACTCGATCTGACACTGGTCCTCAAGTAAGTTATTGGCCTGAACAACAGCCATGGAGAACTCCCCATTGACATGCTGCCCGGCATCCTTGTACCATAGAAGTCCATCCTGCCTCCCGGTAACATCTGAGCCTGTTCGGGCATGCCGGTTCGATGACGGTCGCCAGCATGCCCGCAACAAGTTCATCAATGTCACTAGCATCCCTCATCAGTCATCTCTTGCACATACGCCTTCGAGCCCGCTTCATCTGTAGTCCAAGAAAACCACAGTTGGATTTGTCAGCGCGCCAATAGTTTTCTTCCCTGTGTCCTATAACAAAAACAACTGGAAATGAGCCAAACACAGCTATGGCTTATGAATGTTAGTGAGAACTGAGAAGTCCATTGACTTTCGATCTGAAAGCACGATTCAATGTTAAGTGGATAACGTTATTTCTTTTACTTCATATCAGTTAGCAAATAACATTACAGGTATCCTATCAATGTTGCCGTAACTGTTCTCTAAACCCCTTAGACCCCAGGAATCTCCTTCATAATAGCAGTAGAGTAGAAGTGCAAATAATCATGACATGTCCTTCCCACAATTGTTCAAAGCTAGCACTGGACTTAAAAATGCTGAGAATCCAATGACAAATGCAGAATTTTGTAGGACTCCTTCCACCAGATAAGCAGAAGAAAATATATCTAGTCTAGGCATGTAAATGACAATCAAAGCCAATCCCCCAGGAACTATAATTACACAAAGCCGCCTCCTCCCCTCGCCAGGTAAATTGTTAAGCTCTCTCTGGGTCCTTATCCTTATTCCTTGGCGACGCGAATGAACTGCATCATCAAAGAGGAAACGAAAGATAAAACTGGGACACCGCAATTCACACATTAATTTCGCCGAAAAGCCTCCACCCCTCCTCCTCTGAAACGCTCACGCGCTTCCCGCACATGACAGGCACCCCGTCAATTGGAGAAACAAGACATGATTTTTCTTAGCCCACGAACGAAAAAACCACAAAATTGGAACGATACCACGGCACGCCAGCGCCGAAAACTAATAGGACAAACCCGCTGATTCGGATCAAGAGGGAGGGTGCCTGTCACCGATCCTGGGGACCGGGGCACGCGGCTCCAACCTCCAAGAGGGGGGCAGCGGGAGGTAGGAGGGGGAAAATCGCACCTTTGCGTGGGCGGGGTGCCCAATTGGCGGACTCGGATTGGGATTCAGCAAGTAGGGGCGAGGGGCCTCGATCAGGTCGCTCGATTTGGGCGTCGCCACGCTGCTGCTCCTCCTCTCCTCTCTGGCTCCCTCTCCTTCTGGTCTGGACGAAGGGGGAGAGAGAAAATAGCAGAGGAAAAGGGGAAAAGGAGCCGGAGCAGCCGCGAAACGGGTCGGGTGGCGCGCTCTCGCCCGGCCCGGCCCGGCCCGACCCAACCCACACGAGGCGACGCGGTGAAATGATGAAGGTGGGGGAGCACGGGAGGGGAAGCTTGGGTGGGGCGCGCGAGCGCGAGCGCGACCGGCTGAAGTCGGGGACGACGGGCGGCGAGGGTGAGCTGAAGCGGCGGCGGCGAGGGGATCACCGGCGGACGGCGGTGGGGATCCGCGGCCGCGAGTGGCGCGAAGCGAAGGCGTGGTGTGGGCCGTTGCAACAGACACGCTAGATGATGACGTGTGGTGTGGGTAGACAAAAAAAAGAGCAGAGGAATTTGAGAGCAACACCCCTGGGTAAAATCCTAATTTCATATCAGCCCCTGTTAAAACCTCCCTGCTGAAAAATATCAGGCCTGATCAAATTCACTGCCCATTTCGTTCGTTCGTCCGTTCGTTCAGAATATAAAATTCGTCAGAATCGATGTCGAATTCACCTCGCGAAACAGCCAGAAGATTCTTCCCCAGTCTCGATTTTGGGCCCGTTCGTTTGAACTTATCAGCCGCCTTATCAGCTAGAATCTACAGTATTTTTCTCTTATAATAAAAGAGTTTCAGTCGGCTTTAATACCAGCCAAAACAGGGGGACACTGAAATTAAAGAAAGAGAGCAAGAATTCGTTATGTGAATGAATGACCATCTGATCTGTCCATGCGTTCACATGTGGATGCAGTTAGTTGGTCACACTTGGGAGATGACTGATGGCTCTGCCTTCCCTGGCAACGGCAGCTGCTTCACCCACCTGTCCACCAAGGTCGTCATCGGCATCTGCTACCGGCTCCGTCGAAAAGCCACGAGCTTGCCAAAGATCACGGTCACGTTTTTGACCAAATTTGTTGGCTGCAACTGATCAGGCCACAGACTCTTGGACCCATATCTGACTGAATATTCATTTGTGCGGTTCCTAACTGGACAGAACTCTGAATATTTGCTTCTGAACTGTGAAAATTCAGCAGCTGGTATGAGACGACGACGGCCCGGTATGCCAACAGTGTGGTACCGCTGGTCTCCCTCTCTTTTACTCCCTCCGTCGCAAATTCTAAGTCATTTTGGATTTGTCTTAAGTCAAATTTATCTAATTTTAATAAAGTTTTTAAAAAATATATATTAACACCTTATATAATTTTTAAAAATACACTGTCAAAATATAGTTTGATGTTGTAGAGATTTGCATATTTTTCTATAAATTTGATCAACTTAAAGATGTTTGACTTAAACAAAGCTAAAACAACTGATAATTTGGGATGGATGAAGTACTTATCTCTGCCAAACACAACATATAAGCATGCCCAGCTGTCAACGTCCATCTTTTTGCACTGCTTCTATATTGAAGCGTAGATAACAACACGAAGAAAAATGCGGTGCAGGAGTATGAAGAGCCTGCACCAGCAAACACCCAACCGGCCGGCACCTTTGTATGTATCCACTGTACACATAATGCACCAGTCCTTGCTTCACTGCATGGCTGTCATTCAGGCGTTCACACTGACCATGACTAGATCATGTCAAGGCAGATGATCAGCACTGACCAATTTATTAGAGTGAGAGGTTGTTAGTACGTTCAATAATAGCCTATCAATATAGTACATATCTCATTGATTTGTGATAGAGCAAGGTGGGTGGTAAAACCAGCCAATTCCGTTCTGAAAACAAAATGAGGTTGAGCCATACTTCGGAGCTAAGATAGGATGTTGATCCTATTGTTGGAATATGAGTGAACTCTCACAGGTTTATAAACTTTACAATTGAATTGGCTGGTGTATGTAGCTCAATATCTAACCCGTCACTCCAGTTATAATGAAACACGCCTCTCGCGCCTGATGCTTGAGCCATCGTGCTATTGTATTTGTTATTTTACCCCCCTAATGAAACACACGTCAATGGACGTGTTCTTGGGGAAAAACTGAGCACAACTTTACCTAGTCCGATAATCTAGTTATAATGCAATCCAAGCACAACTTTTATGCTATGCTTAACTAGAATTGCATGCGACATCTTCGTGGCATGTTACCATCCAACGAAATGTGTTGACTTATTGGTCTACACATGGTTATTCATGAATATTCTTTTCACACTTACTCTATCTTCATAAATATTCTTTTCACACTTGCTCCCTCTGTCCATGAGATTCAATTCTACAATAGCGCTAGATCAAATAATCTAAAGTTTGACCAAATTTAGATAGGAATATATCAATATTTAGAGTTAAATTCAAGAGCAGTCCTTAAAACATGTACAATGATATCATTTAGGTCTCGAACTCTCTCTTTTTATAGTTGAGTATGTAAACTTGTACTGTGGTGTTACTTTGATCCCTAACCCTTAAATTTTGATATTTGAATCTCTGAACTTGTACAATAGTGTCACTAGGTCCCCAAACTCGCAAAACAACACACAATTAGCATACCCGGTTAGCGTCATCTATGTATTGACGTGCAAGTTCTGGATCCTAGATGACTTACAAGTTGGGGATCCAAATATAAAAATATAAGAGTTGGGGACTCGAGTGACACCGCAATACAACAATCTAGGGACTCAAATGTCACAAATCGAGATGACACCAACGTGTAAGCTTAGGGCCTTGGCTTCACCTGCTCCAACGGGCTCTGTGAGAGGAGGAGAGATGAGAGAGAAAAAGAACTCGATGAACAGTGCATAAACAGTGAATGCGTCAGATAAGCTGGAGCCGGTAGGAGCCCTACCAAACGAGCCCTTTAGAGACCGCTAGTGAATTCGCTCCGATATTTATTATACTCAATATGTATCATTCGATTTGTAGGGAAATATATTTTCATAGTATACTTCTTCAAAATCATACATGTTGATACTGTTTCATATAAAATGTAGCCAAATTTAAGATAGCTTGACTTTGACCAGACTTAGAATTGTTTTTTTTTTACAAAAGTAGTAGCTAATTGGTGGTTTCATCGAGGCCTCTTGTTTACCCGTTCTATAGAAAGTCATTCTTGGTGCCTTATCCATGAAACTTCCCAGCCTAAAAAAGTATGCAAGACTTTTGTGGCCATTCTCTGCCAGTGCTGTTTAAAGAGCTAGTAGATAAAAATTAAGGGGAGTAACTATGTGCCATCTCTTCCTGTTGGGAGACCAATAATGCTTAAACTTTTCGGACTCGATCCAAGTTCTCATTGTGGCGAAGTTTCCCGGAGAATGGCCAGCCCTGAAAAAAAAAATAAGACTCATGTCTGTGCCGAACTTCGCTGAATTCCTTTATGCTCCAAACACTGCAGGCCATATCGATGAAGCCAGTGCTGTCAGGCTCAACAACACTACATGTGAAACAAGAAAGTCTTGCACACGATCGACAAATAGATACCGAAAAATATATAATATATAAGGGGAGTAACCATGTGCATTCCTTTCTCTATATATAAGGTACCATACCAAAGTTTGGATTTTTTAAAGGTAAAGTATATTTTTTAACCTTTAAGCTGCGTGTCGTCGTTCGATTTTCAACCATAAACTATGAAACTGGGTATCGAGTACCTTTCAACTGTCAAAACGGTCCTCTGGTTGATTTCATAGGTGATTTTCTATTTTCTAAAATAATAAAAATATGATTCATCTCTTAAAATTCATAATTAATTTATTTTAAATTAGAAATATACCATTTTTCTAAAAATGTTATCTACATGTTTATGATCTATATATAGGTATTTGGAAACACTTTATTTCTGTTTCTATTTCTTTATTGCCGGTAGTCGTACTTATTATTTATTTATAAAACAAATAAGGTCTAAATAACTCTAGATAGAGCACTGATAGGTAAATAACATATTTTTTGGATTTAAAGTAATTTAATTATGAATTTAAGAGATCAAACTAGATTTTTATTATTTTTAGAAAATAGAATCCTACCTAAACCAGCCAAAGGACTAAGTTAATTTGTCCGGTTTCAACAGTTGAACGTGTAAGCTATCTGATTTCATAGTTTAGGGTTGCAAATTAGATTGACATGTAACTTTGAGATCGAAAAATATATTTTATCCTTTTTTATTTTTAAGGGTGGGGGAGTCTTCACTCTAACATAGTATCCAGGAGAATAAGGACGTGTTTAGTTTGCATCCAGAACATGCCGCCCCCCATGTCTAGCCTCACCAAAAGTTCAGCCAACAAAAATGACACTGATCTTTTGGCTATCTTAGGCACAGGTAATAAACTACAACTCAGTTAAAGACAAAATTGTCCCTATGTTTTACCGTGTCCACATCGGACTTGACAAAAGTAAAGGCAACATGCTACACCCTGTTCGCTGATGCTGAAATTTGGCTTATGCTGATACTTATGCTGAAATGTTATGAGAGGAAAATACTATTCCATGGCTGAAAAGTAGTTCTGAATAAGCTCAAACGAACAGGGTGCTAAATGAACACCAATTAGCTAGATGGTCCAAACAACCCTAGCTAAGGTGGATCCAAACATGGCCTTAGACACGTTGAGTTGTGACAAACCTATGATGGATTCTGGTCATCAACCAAATACGCTCTCAATTACCGTCTTCCATCAAAGCAAGTTATTCGGTATCAGTAAGCTTGGTTGTGCCTCTTAGTGAAAACGGCATTTTTCTCTTAAAGCTATTATGTGGTTTTTATATAGGAGTCTTGCACAAGATTCTTTTATATAAAGCACAATATATATATGCATGTTCTGGTCATCGACCAAACACTCCCTAAATTGTCATCTTCCATTGCAAGTCTAGAAAAAAAAAACAGCCTCGTTTTCACCCCGACGCTTCTTTGTGCCGCTTAGTGAAAACGTCATTTTTTTATGGAATTACATATGAGTCTCACACAAGAATTTTTGTTATGAAACATATTATAGACGTGGACACATAACTAAAAATCAAGGGGAAGTAACAAAAGCTGTGCAGTCGTCCTTTCTCTATGAGATGTACCCAAGTTTGTACCAAAGTTTGGTTTTTTGTTTTGGGTGGTTGAGTATAAGTCTTCACTCTGATGTAGCATCCGCGAGAATTGTCGTCGTCAATCAGAGCAAGTGCAGAGAAATTGGGCTCGTTTTTACCCCGTAGCTTGGTTGTTCCTCTCAGTGACAACATCCCCGTACCTTTTAGCTGAAGAATGAGAGGAATAAAGACCTTGTCGTCAAAGTCGCATGCAGCATCAAGTGCAAGCATGTACGGAGGTTTAGAATGGAGGAAAAAAACTGATGAGTGATTGTAAAGCCTTCGTGTGTAGCCAACACCGTTGCTGTCAGTCTGAAATCTCGGTTGTCGGTTGTCACAGTCTTAGCGGGGCACACAGCTACAACTATTACACTGTGCATTGCTCGATATTGCAAGTGACAGGCAATGATTCATATGTTTATATATATATATATGTAGAGTTATCCGGAATGGCGAGGAACAAGAACAATGTATGTGTCATGATATTCAAACTTTGTGATCTTTGATGGACAATTTATTTACAGCTAATAATATGGTTGATTCTGTTCTTGAAAATGATAGTGTACGTGCCACTGTTGGTGTTGTGACTGAAAGCGTTTACTCCCTTATCGTCAAATTTTGCTGTTTGCTGATATTTGTTTGGCTTTAATAAGGAGTAATTAAGTACTCACAATATAAACTAATATATAAGCCTGAGATGGAATTATTCTACTGAAACGACGTGGAATGATGAATTTATTGTTATAACTCATGGTTACCACGTGATGGGTCTAGAACTCTTTTATGAAATATGCAGGATATTCTAAATTGTAAGAAAAAGAGAAGAACCCTTACAAATCACACACCTCCAAGAAAAAAAAAGAGATACAAAGAAAGGATAAGGACGCATGACGACTGGGCAAAAGAGTATGAAATACCTTTACCCTAGCCAAACCCCACAACTGGATTTCCTCAATAGCAAGCAATAAAGCTCTAGCCAAATAAGGAGGTGCATCATCAAAAACACATTTATTCTGGTGATTCTAAATGGCCAAAGCCCCAAAAATCACAAGAGAGTTAAGACCTTTCTACAATTATCCTCCAATAGCAAGAATAATGTTCTCCCATCAATCATCAAAGATCTCTTCTCCAATCTAAGGGGCAAGGATCTATAGGCCTACTCTTAAGAATAACTTGAACCAAAAATCAATGGCAAAGACACAAGAAAGAAAAAGATGATTTATGATTCCTTAGCTTAAGAAAAAGATGATTTATGATTCCTTAGCTTGATCATAATGACGACACCTCTTTGGACGATGGAGCCCTCTTCTCGCCAGTCGATCGGCTGTCCAACACCTGTCATGAGCTACCAGCCATAGGAACAATTTACACTTGCTAAGAGCCCAATATCTCCAAATCTTAAGGTAAGTCTGAAAGGAGTGCATCCCTTGGAAGAAATTCATATATGCTGACCTTGCCAAATACTGGTCATTTGAAGGCGCCAAGTATGGATGTTGGGAACACCATACTGCAAGACCACCTCCCTGATGATGTCCGAGAGAATAAGCTATTTTGATTTTTACTCCCATGCTCATGGCGCCCTGAATGTCAGAAACCCACGAGTGACTTGTGATCGAGGGCATTCTGAACTGTCCTCTTCTTAGCTATTCTTTTTAAAACCAATGCACAAACTTAGGGTGCAAGGTCAACAATCCTTTGGCCAAGCAACCATATCCATCAATCCAAAAAAGGGTGTTTCTTCCTCCATCCCTAACCTCAGTCAAGATTGCCATAGGGAAAAGAGCCTGGGGGCAGCTGTGGACTGAGTGTCCATCTAAGATTTTTGAGATTAGCAATACCGAGCCCCCAAGTTCTTTGGGAATGCACACTTTAGTCCAAACTACACAACAATGACTACCTTTCACACCCCTTCTTCAAAGAAAGACATATGCGTGGTTTAGACCCTGCTTGGATCCCTTAGTCTAAAGTTCAAACACTAAACTTTAGGCCACTCTAACTCTTGAGGCTCCGAACAGATGGTCTAAAGTTTAGCCAACCTCATAATAAGAAGACCATTATTTTGTTAGACCACACAAGTTAGCCTTATTAAATGAAACCTAGACCATGGGATCGATCCAAACAGGGTCTTAGTATAAATGTAACAACCTGTGTTATATTATATAGTTCTTCAAAGAAAGACACAAGTTTGGTACTAGTTGTAAGCTGATATGATTGAAACCGTGAGCTAAGTTTATAACCAGTTAACCTTCTCCTATCTGGTTTCAGAAGGGGGTGGATCGGCGGAGGATGCAGATGAAACTAAGACCGAATTATTGGAAGCTATAGGAGCTGACTTGTAGCAGGCCGATCGACTAGCTTAGCCAATAATAGCTAAGCCATGATCCAACACATGCTGCTGAGCAGCTGAGGGCAGCTTCCGTGCTGCTTCTCTGCACGGTGAGGTACGTAACGTACGGAGGTTACGTTGTACTCCAGTCTCCGGGGATGGATTAGATCATCAGACACAATAGAAGCTACTAGCTAGCTGGCGATCGGATCACGCATGCTTGTCCCCTGCATGCTGCAAATCCTTCACCTCATTCATCTCCACCAGTCCCCACTTGAAGCTAGGTAGCTAGGCGCTTCCGTTGCAGTGCTTGCATTTGCCATCTATCAGTGAGATTGCTTTTCAGTTCAGAGTTGATAGAGACCCTTTTTTCGGCTGGCTTCTGGGTGGATATATATACTCCATATATGCTTGTACATGGGCTACAACTTTGGCCCATGTGATATTGGAAAGATGCATTGGGCCTTATTTTGATTTTTGGGGCTCTTTTATATGGGTAAAGCGAAAAGACTTGGTCTGTCCAGATAAAACTAACCGGTCTTTTCTTCTTCCTCCAAAGTCCAAACAGAAACAAAAAGAGGGCACCAGCTGCAGTACAAACGATTCATAACTAGGAGTACTACTTCCAGACACCTAAAATAAATCCAGAAAAATACGAACATCTGTGTAGTCGAGAACTTTGAACCTAGATGAACAAGTTCCAGCACAAGAAACTTAATCATAGTGTCCAACAACAAATCATCCACGATTTTATAATGGTACTCAGCCAATTCAAATTTTAGCGGTTTGGACCAACCAATACCACACAAGTTTGATATGCCATATTAAATAAAAAAAGTTAAGTAGTATGATTTTTTACTTTAATAATTAATGATTAAGTTAATTTTTAACATAAGACAAGCTTACATGAACCTGTATTTGTGATAAGAGCACTAAAAGTGCTTACCTAACACCCCACCTCTCTCTTTCTCCATTGTCATCAAGAAAGAAATAATGGGAAATGGAAAGAGTTTGGCGCCTGAGGCTATAATCATACATGCCTAGAGATGGCAATGGATAAATCCCCATCGGCTATTGATACCCCATACTCCCAGTGCCGGCCCTGGAGAGGTGCCAGAGGTGCGATGGCCGAGGGCTCAGGGGAGGGAGGGGCCCAAGCCCACGTATACTGTAGACCCTAGCCCTATAGTCCGATGGCACTTGATAGGCAGCCCGAGACGTTCAGGATCAGGGGCGCCGAGCGCTTGCTTCCCCAGTCCGCGAGTCTGCTACGTACGCGAGCGCCCAGGGTGAAGGGTCACAGTCTCAGGGAGTCACGGAGAGTCGGAGACGGAGCCGCGCCGCGCCGCCGCAGGCCACCGCGAAGAGACGGAAACACGGAAACAGCGCACTCACAGGCTCGACTCGACGACTACGCGATCAGGCGGATCAACCGATCATCAGTTTACATTTTGAGAGAAATGGAGTTTACAGGCCACTCCTGGGCCGTTTTAGTTTACATTGTTCCTCGATAACTATCAAACATGTTAAATTAAAAATATATCACTGGATTTGTTTTCGTTTTGCAACAAAAATTAGCGCTTATATATTATAAGATTTTATATGTGGTCTAGAGGGCTTTCGTGACGAGTTCGCCAGAGGGCCCTCAAAATTGTAGGACCGACACTGCATACTCCTCCCCACCATAATAACCTAACACCACAAAAAATCCCTGTACCCAGCTACTGTTGGAGAATTTTTCCTAGATCCATACCTAGCTAGGGAAACTAGACCTATCAGGTCATTCGTATCCACCAATAGTGGAAGGGTGCAGGAGGTTCTCTCGTGAGCGGTGGGTAGTGGCCTGTGGTTGGGCGGCTAGAAAGAAGGCGTGAGCTATGGGTGGTGGGCCGGTGGCGTGAGGGAGGGGTGAGAGATTGGCCAATTGGGAGGGGAGGGGTTAAATACTTAGGGTTTCCACTTATTTGGGCTAGGCTACTTTGATTTGGGGCCAAGGGAAGTGGAATGTCTATGTGGGTTAGCGGGTACGGTGATCACTGAACATTTGGGGCTACAAAGCTACAACAAATCAGTTGTTGGCGTTCTTGCAGATGGTTATTCATTTCAGGAATATTCGATTCAAATGGAAGTCTCAGACTACGAAGCTAAACAATGGCTCAAGATGAATTCATTTTTCCTCCAACGTTTCTCTCTTTTCTCTGAAGGCTCTTCAAATCGCTCCATCATTTCGCCAACATACAAAGGCTCAGGCTCGGCTACAACAAAGCGACATGATTTTCATCTTCACAGACTGGAACATGTTCTCGTCTTCTTAATGCAACTAATGTTCATCTCCAAAATACTTCAGCTCAGTTTTTGCTCTGCATATCGCGTCGAAGCAAGCTATAGCTTGCAAACATCTTCATCCGGTGAAGAGCTATATATTGTTTTTCATCGTGGATCTGTAAAGGGTCTTTATTTTAGCATACGTACAGTGTACAGACGTCCCTCTGGCAGGTTTTCGCGGAGTGACTTGATGATTGGTTTTCATTTTACTGTCCAAGTTTTCCTCTTGGAGGGGACGGGTATCCATTCATTTTGGTTTTCTAGCACAGGTGGGTATTCCGGAGCATTGGCTTTCCCACGGAGGGTTTTATTAGGACTCTCTCTTCCGGCTTTCGTTCTCCCAAAGCAGAGGGTGATTCGAGCAAAGTAGCTGTGAAGTCACCCTAGTTTTCTATTGGTCAAGCCAAGCACTACCAGTACAAAGTACAAACACATATCTTTTTGGAGCATGGATTCCCTCCAGGCCTCGCTCGTCAGCCAAAATATCAAGCATCCTGAACATCTCGGCCTCAACATATTTTTTTTCTCAATCACATAAAAGTTTTGCACGTCTTTGTATTAAGGTAGAGAAAATATTTATTACAACACGCCTTAGAGGCGCCCTAGGGGGTCAATAAAGTTTTACATGGACGCTCAGACTCTCTCTAGTGTACTAAAAGCTAAGCTATTACATTGGACATTGAACAACCCAAATTTACGGCACTGGCAAGGAGGCCTATGTCCGGGCTACCGGGCGGCGGCGCTGCTTGTGCGCGCCTACCTCGCCATCCGCAAGGAACAACTCACGTTACGCCTGCATATGAGTGGGGTCACCGTTGAAGATATCATTGTACGCCATCTTGGTTCACGTTGACGGAGATGGCCTCTCGCTGGATAGTCCCAGGCGCTTCATGACAAGGTACTCACCTTGCTTGGCTGCCGAAATATGAGCTATGCTCTACGCCGCTATCCGCCTGCTTCGCTTGGGGAGCGAGGGTGGTGCACGTTCGCCGAGGGTCGTATCATCTCCAGGCAGCTCCGGAAGTGGTGGTTGTCTCATCTCTGTGATTCGCTCCATGAAGCGCTTGAGGTGTCTGTTGGCCGAGGTCGTTTGAGGTGAAGGAGTGCGGTTGATGTTGTCCATCGTAGCCATGATCGTCGTGTCTCCTAGGGTGGTTATCTCGACATTGGCCATCGCTGGGCTCATGGTCCGAGGAGGGGTGACTGCGTCCGCGCCCGGGGGGCATGTCGCTGGTCTGTCCTCCCCATGGCGGCGTGGCCGGTGGCTGCCCCTGCATAGGCAACAACGGAGGCATGTCTGTCTTCCTCTAGGCTACCTGAGCGACGGTGGACGGAGTAGATGGGCACCCTGGTGCTGTTGCTCCTGCTGTCCAGTTCACGATGAGCGAGGCGGCGAGCTTGTCTAGCATTGGGTCGACCCACGCTGAAAGCCCCACGGTGGTGCACAGCTCCAAAATAGCTAGTCCATCCCTACGTGCGGCTATAGGATTTGGCAACCAAACAAATGCACCATGTGGCTAAGATGTATATGCATACATGAACCAATCATCAAGCCCTTGCAAGGAGTGAGCCTGGCTAACACGGGCCTAGCTCTTGGCTATAGTCCAAGTTGAGCACAAACGCTACCAATCTGGCCAAAATCAAATAGCTGAGGGGCTACCATTGGGGGTGTGGCATATGTTAGGAATGTCTATTGGTGTGTAAGAAGGTCCAATTACTAAGTCTAAGAGCTTGTTTGAGTTTACATCCTAGTTGTAATTTATAGAGACCCATTTGTAACTGCGAGCCCTACTAGGGGAAGGAATGAAAGCCTCCACCTCTCACATCCCCTATAAAAGCAGGGAAGGGCAAGGTGGAGGGGACACTTGGTCACTATCTCAAATTTCTCTCTCCCTCACTCTTAACTACAACTCCCTTGTCTGGTCCTCAAACGCCCTTCAACCAAGTAGGATTATATCTTGATGACAGAGAACTATACCTAGGAGATATGGGCGAGTATGGCTAAGTTTATGAAGAAACTAGATTAATTGGGATGTAAATTGGGCGTGATGAAAGGGAGCTACTTCATTTGAGTAGGCAATTACTACAAGCTAATTCATAGACTTCTCAAGATTTGATGAGAGCTTCCACAAAAATCGAGTAGAAACATGAACATTCAATGTTTCCCATTAGAAAAGCTACCAACATCAATATATGTTCAACTACTTTCCATTAGAATAGGAGCTACCATTTACCATTACAACAACTACATAACAAAAGACATCAACATTCAACTGCTTAGAGGTGGAGGCCGTGCGGGACTGCGGGTGGTGGCGGCGGACTTCTCTCTGGCCGTGCGAAGGACGATGGCGGCGGCCTTCTCCTGGGCTGTAAGCACCATATTGTCTACTTTCTTCGAACCTCCGGCAACCTCAATGGTCGTGGTGCGGCAGCCCGGCTGGTTGAGAACCTGCGCCACGAAGGCGTCCACTGAGCGGTCCGGAATGTAGAAGGTCCTCATGATCTGCACGACCGTGTTGCGGTCCTCGCATAAGACTCCTTTGCACTCATCTCAGTTTCCCGGACGGAGAATCAGACACATCCTCGCAGATATGCTCACACGTTCTTGTACTCCCCGGCGATGGCGGTTAGCAGCTCCATCTTCTCCACAGCACCTTATGTCGGTTATCAGAAGCACCATCGGAATATCAGAAGCACCATCGGAGTAGTGGAAGCCGAAGGGCAACACATACTTGGGGAAGGTATATCCTATGACCAGGAACACTGCCGATTTGGCCATGCCTTCGCGGTGGCGGTGCTGGGGCGGCCTAGGGTTAGGTATGGCGGTGACGGTAGCTGGGAGGCTTAGGTTAGGTGAGGAACGATGTGACCAACCTACTTATACAAAAATGAATAGTGGGGCCATTTGTTGAGCCGGAGGCTAGCTCCCCTGAGGCAGCTAGACCGGCGACCTCTGGACCGACGGCTGCAGTTGTTGGGCCAGCAGCCACTAGCCTGTGTAGCGACTCGGCTAGATTGGTCGGAGCAACCTAGAGCAGCCAGTCAATCAGCTAGCCCAGATGCCCCTAGATCCGTCAATCCGCCAGCCCAGTCACCGCCAGCTACTTGTAGAGATAATCCGGTGCATCGGCCGACAAAAAACAAGAATAATGTAGTCATACCTCTCCTTGGCGAATTCCCTTGCATTAGGCCACGTTTGGCCGGGCTCTCTTCTGCATGCGCTCCACTGCCGGAGCCAGCGCCTGTACAGCAAAACAGACTCCGGCTCTGTGATTTCACGGCCAAAAACGCTCCTCCTCCGTGCGTTAGGGCGTTTGGTGCGGCTACACTCTCTGGGTGTGAAGCCGTACCAAACGGATCCTTAACCGTGCCGGTGTCTCTCGCCAACGGCGGCATGGGAGAGAAGGGCTGGACATGTATGCCGCACCTCCCTACCGAGGCAGCAGGGGAGGAACGACACACACACACACCGAGCTAAACGAGATGTATGTTTGCAATTAGCACACGGAGAACAAACAAGGCCTCTGGGTTTATTCATCTATACCTGCCTAATATTAAAGAGCCAAAATTTCTTCCATTTTTTTTTCTATGGCCTCTCCTAACTGTTGTGGGATCATTATGACATTTGAATTATTTATATTGTAATTTATGGATATTTTCAATTCAATCTTCGAAGTTAAGACTTATTGTGTTATTTGGTGCATGTACAATGGATTATATTAGAAATTTTTTATAATTGTTACCAAACTGCTAAATGGTTTTATCAAATTGAATGTAAATTTTTTTAGCGACATACCCTTAGATACAATCCTAGATCCACCACTAAACCTGAGTTGGAGAGTTTTTTTGAGTGGATGACCCTGAATAGGAGATGCAAGCTCAAGATGACCGCAAGATGATTCCTTATATGTTCAATAGTTGTGAGGGTAGCAACTGGTTGTAGCTGGTTGGGACTGAGGTCGTATGAAAACTTTTCTGTGGGTGGTTTTCTAGTAGTTGGTGCTTTGACATTGTTCGTTGGGTTGGTAGATGTTCATTTTACGAGGCTGATCTCTCGGTGATCAGAATTATGGATGCGTCGTTATGTAGTAATGAAATTCGGTTTCGACCAATGTGGAAAAAAAAAAATGGAAGCATAAAATTTCTATCTCTACACCTAAAAAATACTTTAAAGTAATAATCTATCCGGTAATACCAAATCTCGCTACCCATATAGCACCCGGTGATACGTACGAAGTCCTGCCCCGATACAAAGTCTATATTTATAGTACGGCTGGTGGTCTTTCCGTTGTACAAGAAACAATTGATAAACAATGAAGATAATGATATGGGTAGCAAGATGATTACTTTAAAGTCTTTGCTACCGGTATAGCACCCAGTGATACGTACAAAGTCTTGCCCCAATACGAAGTCTATATTTATAGTTTGGCTGGTGGTCTTTCCGTTGTACAGGAAACAATTGATAAACAATGAAGATAATGACACGGGTAGCTGAGATTTGGTATTACAAGGTAGATGATTGCTTTAGAGTCCTTTTAGGGCAGTCTCAATGAAAAAAAGAGTAGTTTCTATAATATAGGATACTGCACAAAAAAAGTACAGCTTTCCAACCCATGGTTTCTATGAGTAATAATTATTTTCTCTTTCTCTCATGGTTTCTATGAGTAATAATTATTTTCTCTTATAGTAGTCGCACGGCTGGTAGTGGTTTCTCCCCAATGGCGATTTCATGGTTTCTTGTTGGGTCAAGAGAAGACCTGATTTTCATGAGAGGAAACCATTTCTAAGATTTTTGCTAAACAACGAAGATAATGATACGGTTTCTCATTTAATGAAGATAGAAACCATCATCAATGCTTCTGCCGCACGTCCTCCCTTTTATTTATAGTACGGCAGGTGGTCTTTCCGTTGTACAGGAAACAATTGATAGACAACGAAGATAATGATACGGTTTCTATTTGCTTCTGCCGCACGTATCCCTTTTTCTCTAAGGTGATCAATCGGACTATATATACCTTTTTCTCTAAGGTGATCAATCGGACTATATATACCCCAATTCAATCATAGCACTGTGTATCCGTGCCAGACTCAAATCTAAGTATGTACGCAAGTCCCTGTTCTTGACTGGATGCATTGATATGATTAGTTTAAATATGACGTTGCCTCCTCCGTCATCTCACATGTTGCATGCACCTTCTCTATTTCTTTCATATAACAGCAAAAGGCAGCACCGATCACGTACACGTAGTATAAAATGCTTCAACTTATGCTTATTCTCTTCTTGATGTGCAGTTGCATGCAGCAATCCGAGTCCAAGCTATATATATATCAGCGGCGGCAATTGAAGTTGCTGGAAGGCCCGGATATGTCTGGGCTATCGCCCATCCCATATAAATTAGCTCATATATGTCTGGGGTCAACAGAAATTCTTGCTAGCGTGTCGTCTCTCCTTGTACATACAAACGTCATCCTTCCCTTCCTTTCTCAGCTTACTTGCATTGGAAAGCACAAACAAGTTGGCAACATTATTGGCTCTGCAAAGGAAGTTCGTAGACCATTGCCTTCATGCATCTCTGTACTCAGCCGTAGCCAAATCTGAGTATAAACAGATACCTTCCTCATCTTCAGAATAAAATGTTATTTATGCTTTTTCAGCCTTCCTGGTATAGATGGCTAAAAGGGCCACCTGGCCTAGCACTAGGCATGGCACGCTGGGCTGTTGAGTCGGGCCGAAGGGGGCTTAGTGACTAGCCGCCCGCCCAGGCACGGAATGTCGGGCTAATTTTTGGACCGAGCTGGCCCGATAAGCCTAACACGCACATTGGTTTATTAACATTTATGTAGTAACAATAATTGACTATAAATGGAATATTACAAATGTCACATTAAAAAATGGTTTTGTTTGGCTATGGTACAACATACGTACGAACTATAATTATCATGTTCTTAGTTATTTTTGTTGCCGTTGCGGTGCACATGCATTTATCTAGTCTACTTCAAAAAATAAAGACCGAAGTGCATTTTTTAATTTTTTTGAGACATCACCTTACTTTTATACAAATAGTAAAAACTAAGGATTTAAAAATATATTATATAAAAAAAATATTTTATTCAGAAATGCGAATGCTCAACTGGTTGTTTTGGAGAATCAAAACAACTGATTCTGGACCGTGCGATTCGAAGCTTGCGGCCCGATACGCAACGCCTCTACTCCCTCCATCGCACAGCTTCCTTCGCGGCGGAGCCCGCCCGGCCTTCTCTGGGCGTGCGGCCTTCTGCTGACGGAAGGACTTCATGTCGCCTCCGCCACCCCTCGTCATGCCTCCTGCGATCTCTCTCCTGCATAGCTGGTGGTGGCGTTGGGATGAATGGGGATTGGAATACGGTGGCAGAGGAATAGAGAACGATGGGGATGACTGGATGATGAGAGGGTCGAGGAAGGGAAGGGAAGGGATAAGGTTGAGGGTGGGTCCCACCACAATTTGTTTTTTTTTTGAAATTTGTGAAGAATTTATGAATAATTGGACGTATATTTCTCTGAAAAATTTGGCACATATTTGTGTTATTCCTAAATTACATCACCCTATCCAATAAATTACACTGAAAAAATCATTGTAAATATAATAATAAGACGATGTAAATATAGCTATAAGACAGTGTAAGTGTATAGAAAAAATCTGGTTGCAAGGAGAGAGGTAAAACAACCAGATGTTGGCTCGCCGTATCCTTTATTTGACTTAAAAAGGCCGACGGTTCTAATTCGATTTCGACTTGGACTCCGACTCCAATTGCGGACGGGTCTGGGCCATATATATCGCGCGCGGCCTTTTCGCTTCCTTGCTGGTTCCCCCACCCAGTGCGACGATGACTGCTGTGACTCGATCGCGGGCGGGGAGGTGAAAATTACAATCCGCAACTGTGTGTGGTCGCACAGCTTATCTATGACCGTTCGTCCATTCACATGATTCTTTCACAGCGCGCCACCTGTCTCATTCCAGTTCAGCGTCGTTTCCACCTTCGCATGCGAGTTTTTTTTTTCCGAATACATAAAAGATTTGCGTATCATTGTAATTAAAAAGAAGAAGAGTTTAACCATACACACAACACGCTTCTAATGAGCGTCCTAGGAGGTCTTATAGTTGTGAGTGGACCTTCCTAGCAAACTGTTTCGAATTTCGATATTACATAAAAATAAACAACCGAACTAGGAGCAGCGTAGTAACCTACGAAGCTGAACGTCTCCGCTACTGGCCGCGCAACCCTGTTCCGTCATCCGAAAAGACCCTGTCCGTCGTCCAAGAAGAGTCTCTCTATCTGCCATCCGAGAAAAATCTTATACCAATTTAGCATCGGTCGTCGGGAACGACACGTCCGGTGCTTCGAGGTGGAGTTTCTCATCCAGCTCCTCGCGTTATCTCCTCATGCGTCTTTTCTCTTTTCCGTCCACTGCCGTATGTTTTGTTTATTATATTCACTCAACGGTACAATCCCCATCCCTCGACATGCTTATCTCTCCCTCCTCCCTTTCTTTCTGAAACCCTAAAACATTTCTCGAAGAACATGTCGTATTCTCAGCATCAAGACACCCACCTCGACCTTGCTCTTCGCCATGGTGAGATTTTTTCCCAACATGTATTTGACTAATTTTACCCGTTCTTCTAATCTATCTTGTTCTCATTCCGCACAGCTCCCTCGGACCATGCCGGATCTCGGTCTGAAGTTTCATCCCCGTTTGCTAACTCCGCCTGCAGATCACTGATAGCAAACTCTCCACCTGATCTCATGTGCGGATGTGGTAGACCCGCACTTAGGGGCACAGCAGGAACTGCGAAGAACAATGGCCGGATCTTCCGCACATGCCCTGTTTGTTCTTCTTTATTTCCGTCCCAACTCCCTTTTGTCTGTTTTGTTTTTGTAACAGCACATTTTCTAGTGTTTAAACTAACGATTTGCTTCTAACAATCGGAGCTGGTTGTTACTTATATCATTTTTATGTTTTGTTTGTACCTTTCGGCTATGCATTTTACGATTTGTCAGTGCCTGACAACATTTTCTTCAACTACACAGATGTGCAAATTATGGATTTGGGAGGACTTGCTGAACAACTACGTGGATGCAATGATACGCTTCTTTCGTGATGCCACCATTGCTTCCCTTCAGGCCGAGCTCCAAGCCAGCCAGTTATCAATTTCTGACAAGAAGGCACAGATTATTGCTCGCTTAGAGCAACAATTGCAGACGTTACAGAAACTCATCCAGCAACATCCTGATGAAGACCGTAGCCCCGCCCAAACCTCCAGTCTTAGATTAGTTTATTTCCTGAAGGTCTTTTGTCTGCTCGCATTTCCAGCTTGGCTTGTAAAATCTGCCTGTTCGGTGTAGGCAATCTGAGCTACGTGCAATCCTTTTTTTCCCCTGTTATGCACTTATGTTAAACGTAGCTGGACCCTGCTTAGGTTATCATCTATGTCATTTGTGTCATAAGATTACCTAGTAGCACCTGTTTGCAAACTAAATCATGTTTTTCTATGCAGTCGCTTGCAATTGATGTATTTTTTAACCTGTTAGTGATGCCTTAGCCGTCTGTTAGTTGGTGTCTCCCTATAATCATTAATTGTCCAGTACCATAAAATCGATTAAATGTTAACCGTGATCATTACAAAACAGTACGAATCGGTAACATTCGTACGAATTGGTTCTTCAAATGTCACTACAACACGACAGTCAAACACCCAAAAGCATCTGTAGATTTCTTTCCACTCTTTTGCCAGTCACAGCCTCCCGAATGCATTCTGGTGGTTGGGCTTTATTCTCCTTCGATCCTAGGAGTTGGCATATCATGTTACTAATCTGTCCTTTGCTTGATTCCTGTCATATTGTTTAAATGTACCTCAATATTTTTGTTTATTGGATCATTTGTAATTATCATGTGGCCTTATACAATAGTCAAGTTACCTTAGTCAATATCCTTGTCAGTACTTCCCCGTCGAAGTACCTTGCATAAAACATTGTTTATAGACCAGAGTCATTGCTGCATTTTGAAAAGGAACGCGTATTAGCATTGGTTAATTGCACATATTTTAGACACAATTGCTACTTGTACATAGATAGGTCACCTGTCACAGTTGGCCCCTTTTACTTCAATATTCTCAATCCCCCAGTTCTCCATATTTTCTTCTGGAAACGGGAAGAAATGCTCCTTGCAGTACTTCATTGTTTGTGCATTTTTGTTATTGCTCCATAGTGTTTTTTCTTCAAGAAAGCATCTCCTTTTGTCATCTAGCTGAATCCAAAACAATTATATTTCTTCTCTTAAAATCCCACACGTATGAGCACCAAGTCCAATCTACCATCAGTATTGCAATAACCTAGTACAATATAAATTAAGCATCAGCACCACTGCAATCTATTTCAACTTTTATTTATTCTCTATGTTCTTACCAGCCTGCATTCTCCCACAATGTATGAAATGTGATCACCCAAAAACAGCTTCTCCACCATGCTTGAGTCGAAGTTAATTTCAGGATTCAACGCTGCAACCTGTTTTTTACATAGAAAGACATGGACTTTGTGATTTATAGGATTCACAAAAAAATCGTAGTTATATCCGTTGGTAAACATCTTACCGCAAAGTCGGTTTGCAGGTAATGCCTCCACCTCTTCTCGCTCCATTTTTCATACATCTCATCATCCATGTGCTGGTACATTCTTATCAATCCATCGACTACGTCTATCGTGAACTCATTATTACTCGTTTTCACAACTCTCTGAATAATCCTCCCTCCTATCTATAGTAGTGACGGTTTTTCATGCATGTACCATATCCTACAAAAAGAAACTTCTGTTAATATTCATGGATATTAACACTTATCATTTAATACAATATGCAGACCAGGCACTTACATATCATTTTCTTCATCGTCAACTGCAGTCATAGCCTTTTGTAGTCCAAATACGTTCTCCAAACTAGAGTCTCTATGTGTCATGTTTATCACGAATGGAGATACCCCAAATCTTGACATATCTTCAATCTCTGTGATGTCTACCTCCATATCATTTATAGACATAGTATTGTTCCTACCATACTGAACAATTTCATTCTGGTGATCTTTCCTGATTGAAATTGGTGTGGGGAAGAAGTCATACATGTTCTTTTCCTCTGGTATACCAGCATCCGAAGTATCAGAATAGTCACCAATAACCATACATTATCATAATACTAACTGAAAAACTAATGTTTTATTAGAGGACCCACCTTCCGGATGCTCTAGGTCGTGCGATCCATCCACAAGTTCCAATTGAAGACCATTTAAATCGACATAAGAGCTCTCTCCTGGTGAGTTAATGGCTTCGTAGCATTCCATTTGTTTGGTTGCCCCACCCGCCCACTCAGGTACTCAACCAATTGGTTGCCTTGCATGCTCATTCTTGATATTGGTGAGTGATTTAAGTCCGCATTGTAGAAAGATGGAATTGGGCCAACAGACGATTCCATTGATCTGTCTTTGGTTTATATATGTTACAACATGCGTTGCTCATTTGGCAACCTCTAGTTTACATCGTGGGCGAGTGGATGCCCACGCCATGCGCGTGGCCATCGTGTTCCGTCTTCGGTCAGCAGCAACGGTTGGCGTGGTGACCCTGGCGGTGTCCCTCAACACCCCCCGCAGTCTGATGGGTGAGTGACGCTGGACATGAAATCACCCCCCCTCCGTAGTTGAATGTTGCAACACAAAGATTTGCTCGAACACGATCTATTGGTCACATGGACAACGCAAGTTCGCCTAAACACGTTCCGAACAAAATGAATGTACAGCTTCGATGTGCTGCGCTTGCTGATGTACCGGATTCGACGACATGTAGACGGCGAGAGGCGTTGTCGCAGAACACCACGGTGGCCTTGTTGATGTTGCACACACCGAGCAATTGGCGTACCACATGACTTTTGCCACCGCCCGTACTCCCTCGGCATCGGGAGACCGTGGGTTGGCGTTTGGAGGACCAACATTCGCCGAGGTACACACAGACAATGTGGATCGCAATGTGGGCAGCCCGCCCCAATCCGCATCGGCCCGGTGATGCTGAAGTCTCGAGCCGTGCGACGTTGCGCCCGGTGAGCATGATCATGCATGTGCTCACCGCCGGACGCGAAGAAGGTGATGTCGGTCTGGTCATTGTCGACAAGGGCACCTATAGATGCTAAGAGTGCGCATCGTCGACAGCAGGACCATCGGCTGCAAGCTTGCCTTTGGCGTTGATCGGCGTGGCGACTGGCTTGCAGGAAGTCATGCCAGCACGCTCGAGAATGTCCTCGGCATACCGGTCTTGAGTGAGATAGAAGCCTTCCTTTGTGCGCTTCACGGTCATCTTCAGGAACACGTCCTCTGTCAACAACCTCCCGGGTTTGTTGATGCTACTCGCCCGGAAGCAGTATGCCTACTCGACAAATCTCTCTACGGCCTGAAACAGGCTCTCCCTCAACACGCATCATCCACCAATCCTTTAGAGATGAGAATAATGTTATGTTGTTACCCTAACCGTAATGTACTTTCAGAACAATACAAAGATTTGCTGAATGATCTACAAGAAGTACCTGAACTTGAGTTTGATGCTGACACGTAGCTGCATGACACAGCTTCACCTGATTTATCCCCTACATCAAGGTCCAACATTTCACAAACCAATTGGTTTTTGTTGGCCCTGGATCTCCGGCACGGGTGAGCTGACCACTCACCGGCGTTGCCGACCACACACTATAGCTAGAGGTAGAAGAAGGAAGGGAGAATAGAGCGCGCGCACACATCACAAGCACCAGCGTTGGTCGAAGCTCTGTAAAGAAGATGGCAAAACTGAAGTCGCTCTCTTTACTGAGTTGCAGTAGGAAACTATATATACAACTCTACCCATCTAATACTAGTACACCGACATGTTAGGCTGTCATCATTGCCCACACAAGACTAGATGTGATAGCAAGGTGACTTTGGCGCTTCTTGTTCTTTGTTAGCTCTGATATGGCGGGTGAGCCTTTGCGTCTGCCCTGCGGCTGACTACTGATTACAACAATGAGGAAGCCCTTTGGCGCCTTGCCCTGCCACAAGATACAAAGGTGAGCAGCAGGTTATTTAATAATTCTTCTCCTAATCCTGCTGCTAACCCTTAAACCTCATCCATGCCGATCATCTTTTCAGCTCCATGAACCGAAGACGACCGAGCGGCTTGGTGAGGACGTCCGCGAGTTGCCGATCAGTTTCGACAAACTCGATGACGATCTGCCCTCCATCGACATAGTTCTTGGGGAAGTAGAACTTGACGTCGATGTGTATGCTCCGGTCATGGAGAACCGGATTCTTCGCGAGGGTGATGGTGGGCTGTTTGTCCACCATCAGTGCTGGTAGGTGAGTTTTCACACCGGTCAGCTCGTCCAGCAGCTGGTGTAACACCCTAAAATTTGCAACATTTTGAAAATAGGTGAATTAGATTTATTTATGCATTAGTGTGAGCATGTAACATAGAAAAATAATAAATTTTATCAAATTAAAATCAAATATAAGGTTTACATACATGTCTATGCATTCATGCTACTGTATATTATTTTGAATTATGTGATTTGAAATCAAACTTCAAATTGATTTGATTGTGCATTGCAAAATTTGGTTTGAAAATTAGAAAAGAAAAAGGAAAAGGAAAAGGATTTTCTTCCCCTCCCCTCTATTTGGCCTGTTGGCCTAGTTCCTGCAGCGGCCTGTTTTTCCCGCAGCAACCCTATACTTGGCCCAGCAAGCCGCGTCGCCCGCGTGCTCTCTCCTCTCTCGCTGACACGCCGGGCCCGCGTGTCATCGCCTTCCTCCGCGCGTATCCACGTCGGACACTGCCGTCGTCGGGAGTCCTCGCCGCCCACGCCGCTCTCCCTTGCCTTGCGCCTCAAGCCGCTCCTGGCTATAAAAATTGATGCCCACATCGTGCCGCTCCCATCTCGAGCTTCGGAGCCGCAGCCCCTCGCCAAGACGCCAAGCCACGCCCAGCCCTAGCGCCGCCGCCATCACCGCCGCTGCCGTCGCCGAGCACTGCTTCCCGTGCTGTTGCCGACCGCGTGAACTACTTGGGTGAGTTCGCCTTGCTCTCCTCTACCTTCCGGTGTTCTCAGTTCATCCAGCCATGGTCCATAGATCATATCCCATGTGCACCGCCCGTCTCCGACCATGGCGCCACCGTGGAGCTCGCCACCGTTCTCGCCGGCCGTTTCCCCTCCCCCCTGATCTGATTTGCACCATCCAATCTCGATCCAACGGTCCAGATTCACCCGTACCCCTTCGCCTGTTGTTTTTTGCAAAAATGCCCTTACAATTATTTGGATCTTAACCGTTGTCCCTGAACTTTTGTTAAATAGCCCCTGCCTTTTCTTCAAATTGTGGCTGCAGTCCCTGGTTCGGTTTAAAATCAGATTTTAATTATTTTAAATTCAAAAATCAAGTTTCATCTATTTACAAAACTGTCACTACCTTCTGTAGGCTATAAAATGTTCGTTTTAACTCCGATTTGATCCGTTCAACTTGCGTTAGGTTCGTAATTCTATAATCTACATGTTCATACTACTGTTAAGTATGTTTTTAACTTTTAAAATTCAAGGTTATATTTAATCTATTATTTTACTAAAGGAAATCTTGTTTAATTCATAACTTATTTGTTTTAGCTCCGATTTTTATGATTTTTGTGTCTGTGTGTTCGTAGTAAGACGTAGATTCATTTTACAAACTTTTCATCTTGATTTTATGCTATTGATGTACTGTTCTAATCTATAGTTTTTGTTTGGTATGCATGATTGCTTCTGGATGCTTGTATGTTGCTATGATTATCGAGTATAGACTATGAACAATTCGTGGGTGATCAATTGTACTACTTTGATGAGCAGGATCAGCAGGAGCATTTTGTTCAAGGCAAATATAGCATGGGATTATCCTTGCTTCCTATCAACTTTAATGCATTTAATTCATGTTGCATGTGTCACCTGATAGGGATCCGCTAGAATTAAACTTATATCTTGTCTCCTATGGGATATGCATTGGGTGACTTTGCTAGTGCTCAATTAAACCATGATCTTGTAACTTAACTAATGGTATATGCAATAAACATTAAAACATGATTTTTTAGAAACTTGGAAACATGTGGGTTGGAGTGTTTAGCTACTTTGTAAATGCTCTAGATTCCTCTCCCTAAGGACTTATATGTAAGCGAACATCTGGGACTTATAGTATAACTATGAGGGCTACATGGCTCTGGCTTTAGCTCAGTATGAGGATCTTTTCTAGCTTGTTAGCGGTTACCTTTTTTGGCGTAAGAATAGCTTGACGAATCGAGTATATGACAACCTCTACTCTTATGTGTATAGCCGTGATGGAATTGTGCTATTCGACAGGGGGTTCCTACATCTGTTTGTCGAGTGAATCTAATGGCCCTAACTTGTTAGACGAATCTTTGAAAGGCTTCATAGTGACCCCTGCCTGCTCACCTTGGAAGTGTTTTGGGAGTAATAAATCCGGGCATATGGGTATCACGACTCACAGTGAAAGTGTACAACCTCTGCAGAGTGTAAAACTGGTATATCAGTCGTGCTCATGGTCATGAGTGACATTGGACCCTTATGGAATAGATGATCATTAAGAATTATCCGTTTATACTATTCATTATTCATGTTTACATTGATCATGTATTTTACTTCGGGGTTGAAACAACTTGTTGCTACTCTTATGCTAAAATTGTGACAATTAAAAGCTGAATGTTGTTAAACCGGTATCCATCCTTTTGAGCCTCATGAATCCCATGCCACACTTGTTGAGTACGACACGTATTTACGATTATTTATTTTCATTATTTGGATAAAAATTCCGGATGGGTAATAGATGGCTATGGTAATGATGACTTTCCTGAGGATTACTAGACTTGAGGTCAACCAGTTGACGTCCCTGTGATATGGAGCTTCCACGAGAGATTTTTCTTTATACTTCCGCTACATTTATGTGAAGACTATGTCTTATTATTCGTGATGTAATAAACACTTGTGATGATATTATTTATAATTTGTCGGTTTATATGTGTGACTGATCTCTGGGCGCGCATAAGATTATGCATCGCATTTTATCCTTAAAATCGGGTGTGACAACTGGCGATCTCTGGACGCGCATAAGATTATGCATCCCATTTTATCCTTAAAATCGGGTGATAATTGGCGCAGACCCACACAACTATTTACGCCATTGTGTTACCGCCACGTGCTCTCTTTCGCTCACGCGTGGACAAGACTACCACCTTCCTTACTGCTTCAACGACAACTATGAGATTGGAGCCGACCTGAAGAAGACGAGCACGCAGTAGAGGTGCTCCGCCGTCCGTCGATGTCCCCCGCCATGTCTGCATTGTGTGGCCTCTTCCCTTCTAAAAGGCTGTAGAAAAATAGGGGTACAGTGCATAGGAACATGAGTACAAACAACATGTTCACTAATTCAATTGCTCCAACCAAATATGAAATACCCGATCTTCCGTTTTTATTTTTTCATAGTTCCGTTGTTCAATATTTGTGTTTTTGTGGCAACTAGCAAAAGTTGTTTTACTTTTTATTTTGTAAACTTACACAATGGAGGGGACAAAGCCATTAATAATCCTTTTTTTTCTTGGTCCTGCGCCTATTATACATCTAAGCCAACCTTTTGTTTCTGTATAAGTGCAAATGTGTAATAAGAAGTTGTAGAAGAATCATAATTAGTAGGAAGTAGGAATGACAACCAACAATGGAAATGGAAATGTTTGTGACAACTCGAATCAGTTTAATTTGTTGCACACAATTATATGTGGAACAGAGATATGTCTACTAAATCATGTACTTTTAGGTGCTTAACTAGTGGCCTTACGCGTGGAAATTCGCCAGCTGCATGCAGGCACACCACCTCACGCAAAAATGCTACGACACTGAAAAAAGGGACATAAGAGGATAGAGGTGCCGTCGTGGATGAGCCGTCAAGTAGGTGCATTCCTTGCCAATGATCGGTCCGCTCATGTTGCCACATGCGGACATGAAAAAATAAAAAATTTGTTTAGCATTGCTCTATTTCACCAAAAGCAACTCTGCTCCATGAACCTTTACTATGGAGCAGGTTTCTAAAGTACCATTTTATGTACTCCACAAAAATATCTGAAGTTGGTCCCATAACTTCACCTTTTTTGAAGCAAAATTAATGAGGTTGTCTTTGTTCATCTAGTAAAATTGGGAGCAAAGCTGAAAAAGTTAGAGCCGAATCTCAAAGTCCAAAGAAATTAAAGGGGATTGGATGACTTGAATGAGTTCGGCTTGTCCGCCAAAGGGTCATAGAGGATTGAGGGAATTTTGACTTGTAGGTGATTAAACTCCCTTAGTTTGATGTAAAACTAACGAGGCCGAAGTCACATCCTGCCCTTTTTTTTCAAATCAAGTAAAACATTTTTTCAGCAAGATGGTCGTGATGTGCTAAACTTTTCTGAATTCAATTTCCTGCGTTCTTTTAACTTTTCCCTTTCGCTCACGGCGTGACGTATGATGGAGACATATTGTAGGGACCTCAGGCGTTGTCGTATAGAAGCCGGCGGTCCGAGAAAGGAACGTGTGCACAGTGTCTTTTACCGGCTACGGCTGTACAGTACAGTGCTAGTATGTATACGACCGATCGAGTAACCGACTGTTTCTTTTCGGGACGCGGTAAACACACGGCATCCTATAAAACATATATCTACGAATATCCAACTTATAAGTATCAATCGTCGTGTAGTATTTCTAAAATTTTATAATGTCCACTTGAACTTATCCTATAAAACAAACGCATACACACGCTACTAGCTAGAACTAAATACAACAGAAAGATCATAACATCCGTCCATCATCGTCGCGGGGACTGAGCGGTGTTTGGTTCCTTCTACTATACTTTAATTGGACTTTTTGCCAAATACTTTAAAATGTTCAAAAACCAAAATTTCCTAAACTAAACACGCCCTAAATATTTAGAAACAGAAAGATCATAACATCATCGTCCATCATCGTTAAATATAACTTTAATTACGTCCCATCTAATATTTGTATATACGCATTTATAACTAATTACTTAAACTAATTGCACAGAATCTTTTAAGACGAATCTTTTAAGCCTAATTAGTCCATGATTTGACAATGTGGTGCTACAATAAACATATGCTAATGACGGATTAATTAAGCTTAATAAATTCGTCTCGTGAGAGTCTGACGAATTCTGTAATTTTGTTTTTTTATTAATATCCGAACACTCCATACGACACCCTCACGTGACACATCTTAAATTTTAGTCACCGGATCTCAACACCCCTGGGACATGCACATGCACTGACACGCCGTTGACAATTTTGTAGAGCACCAAGAGTCAACGACGTTAACATGCAGAGCATCAAGCACAGAAACTGAGCGTCTCAGCCGGCGCAACAACCCTTCTTAGCCTTCAGAGTTTTAAACATATATAGACAGCAAAATAAAAAAATCTTAGATAGATAGATATGTCTTCAAACAGAATAATAAGACAACTTATTTAGTTATTTATTTTGCATTGAGCGTAATCTAGGGCAAATGGTTGGGTTGGACAACCTTAGAGTTTAGTAATCTAGGTATTTGGTAAAAAATGTCCAATTATGAACTATGGTTGGGTTGGACAACCTTAGATTGGTTTCCATATATAAAGAAAAAAAATTTTGATTTGGGGACATCTAAATTGGTTTAAGAAAAAAAACCTTAAATCGGTTTAAGATTTTCACTATTTGAGCTGGCGATTCGATGTCATGTGGGGGCACTTCTCAACTCCCACCATTCACCAACAATCTTTTTTGAAAAAAAAAACAAACATTCCACCAATAATCAACGACGCAGAAAAGTCCAACCCCCAACTTTGCATACCAGTCCTTCACATTTCAAAATACTATGTGCAGAGAAGCTACTTGCGAAACTTTTTTTTTTGGCAAGATCAGCTTCAGGTGTGGTTTATAACCAGGATTATGAATATGGGTGATCCAACTTAAGATAGTTTTGAAGATATATAATATAACATGTCAATTGTCAATATAGAATATGTGAATGGGATTTACCAAAAGCACACTAGCTATGATAGGTTAATAAGACGTTGAAAGCATATTAACAATAAGAAAAAACTGAAATTCGGTTTAGAGCAGCTTACCCAAGGCCGTGAGCGGAGAGATTTTCGGACTATAGACCAATGCCTATGCAATCACGTACTAAATCTGTCCTAAAAATATGTAATTCTTGTTCTGTTCTTAGTTAATTTATCAAAAAATTTAGAGAAAATAAAATAGCGTCCATATTTATCACACCAAATAGGTATACTAATATTTTATGATATGACAAGTCTAGTATTAGTTATTTGACATCATGAATATTAATATTTTTTTATATATGTTTGCTTAAATTTAAAATGACTTGATTCGGTACAATGTTAGAATTGTACGATATTTAGGAACTATATTTGTATTGTTTAGCACCATTTGAAGGCTGAGTAACCTTTTTAGGAGAGAACAGACCTTCAACCTAGTGGTTGAAGCTCCTCGGTAGCACCCTGTTAGACCAGGTAAAATAAAAAAAAAACACAAAAAAATAGGTAGGGGCTCATTTGCTGACAGTTTTTTAAAAAAGTAACCTTGAGGCACGTTTTGGCAATGTTTCTAGTGAGTTTCTAGTGATCATCGCAAGTCGCAAGAATTGAAACTGTTACACATTACCAAATGCGCCCCAACTTTCCATAGACACACCAAAGCAATGGCAAAATCAAGCACTCTTTATTGGAAGAAGAAGAAAAAGGAAAGAAGAGCATGGCGGAAAATACATAAAAACACAAGGACCTAACCATAAATGATCATGCCATTAAACGGTGACTAATTAATCACTAGATTACAACAGTCCTAGAAATGACGGAGTCCTACGCGGAAACGACCGACCTTCCGTTTCTGCACCACACATGTCCACGTCCACCTTCTTCCACACAGCGGCCACGCCACGCCACGCCGACTCCGTCCTCAGTTTCTCACTCCGCGCTCCGGACCGTTGACGCCGGCAACACCCAGCACCGGAGACTTTGACTTGTGCCCGCCGGTCCTCTTCCTCCCCTCCCCTCCCCTCCCGCCATCTAAACATGTCACGTCCGCTCCAAACCCACCAACTCACCACCACCACCCCGGCCCACCTTTCTTGCCGCCCCTGCACGCCTCCCCCTGCAGCCGGCCAGCCCTGTTCCACGTCATGGCTCGGCCTCTCTCCAACCACCGCTGCCAGGACCTCCTCGTGGCCGTCACCGTCGTCGCGGCGTTCCTCGTCGCCGCCGGGGACGCGTCCAGCGTCGGGTTCGACCTCCACCACCGCTTCTCGCCGGTGGTCCGGCGGTGGGCGGAGGCCGGGGGCCACCCCTTCGCCGCGCAGGAGTGGCCAGCCCAAGGCTCGCCGGAGTACTACTCCGCGCTGTCCCGCCACGACCGCGCCCTCCTCGCCCGCCGCGCCCTCGCAGGCGGCGCCGATGGGCTCCTCACCTTCGCCGCCGGCAACGACACCGTACAATACATCGGATCGTGCGTACCTCTCGTGGATTTTTCCCCCCCAAAGCAAAACGAACAAAGCTTGAACCGATCCGTTTTGCAAATGCAGGCTGTACTACGCGGTGGTGGAGGTGGGCACGCCGAACGCGACGTTCCTGGTGGCGCTGGACACCGGCAGCGACCTCTTCTGGGTGCCGTGCGACTGCAAGCAGTGCGCGTCCATCGCCAACGTCACCGGGCAGGCCGCGACGCGGCTCCGCCCCTACAGCCCGCGGGGGTCGTCGACGAGCAAGCAGGTGACGTGCGACAACGCGCTGTGCGACCGTCCCAACGCCTGCTCCGCCGCGACCAACGGCAGCTGCCCGTACGAGGTCCAGTACGTGTCCGCCAACACCTCCACCTCCGGGGTGCTGGTGCAGGACGTGCTCCACCTCACCCGGGAGCGCCCGGGCGCCGCCGCCGCCGGGGAGGCCCTGCAGGCGCCCGTCGTGTTCGGGTGCGGGCAGGTGCAGACGGGCTATTTCCTGGACGGCGGCGCCTTCGACGGCCTGATGGGGCTCGGCAGGGACAAGGTGTCCGTGCCCAGCGTGCTCGCCGCCAGCGGCCTCGTCGCGTCCGACAGCTTCTCCATGTGCTTCGGCGACGACGGCGTCGGCCGCATCAACTTCGGCGACGCCGGCAGCCGCGGCCAGGGCGAGACGCCCTTCACCGGGCGGAGCACGCTGTACAACGTGAGCTTCACGTCCATCAACGTGGATACCAAGTCAGTGGCGGCGGAGTTCGCCGCCGTCATAGACTCCGGCACGTCCTACACGTACCTCAGCGACCCGGAGTACACGGAGCTCGCCACCAATGTGAGTCCCTGTCTCTCTATGCTCGTCGAATGTTCGTTGTATTGTTACACTGTTGTTGTCTGGCATCTGAAGTATAGAATCTTTGCCATGAATCCATGATATACTAAAACCGATGAGATAAAGATGATTTTTTCGACCTTACAAAAAAAAATTAAGTTTTTCGAGCTCAAGGTCAAGGTCAACTCAACTCATGTGTCTGCTGCCTTCGTGTTCATGCAGTTCAACTCGCTGGTCCGCGAGAGGAGAGCCAATTTCAGCAGCGGCTCTGCGGACCCTTTTCCCTTCGAGTACTGCTACAGAGTCAGGTAAACAACACGATCCTTTGCCCGTCCGTCCCTCTCCAATTTCTGCTGTTCCACTTTCTAGTCTAGAAACAAAAGTCTCTATTTGTTATTGTTTTGCATCTTCTCAATCTCATCTGCCATCGTTGCGATCGAGCTGCAGCCCTAACCAGACAGAGGTGGTGATCCCGGACGTGAGCCTGACGACCAAGGGCGGAGCCCTGTTCCCGGTCACCCAGCCGTTCATCATCTTGATCGACACGGACGCCCGCCGTGCCGTCGGTTACTGCCTGGCGATCATGAAGAATGACCTCGGCATCAACCTCAACATCATCGGCCGTAAGCCAACCCCGTTCCGTTCGACCGACGACACTGACAGTGACCTGCAGTCGATCTGATTGGTTGATGATGCTGATGCGTTTCGTGTTCGTGCTTGATTGCAGAGAACTTCATGACCGGCCTCAAAGTCGTCTTCGACCGGGAGAAGTCCGTCCTAGGCTGGGAGAAGTTCGACTGTGAGATCACGCACCTCTAACCTATGTCTCATGCCACGACGAGTTCTTGCAGAAAGCAAGACGCCAGTCAGCCACCAACTGACACCACAGCTCCTGTCGATCGTTTTGTTTGCAGGCTACAAGAACGCGAGGGTGGCGGACGCGCCGGACGGGAGCCCGAGCCCGTCCCCGGCGGCCAGGCCGACCAAGATCACGCCGCGGCAGAACGACGTTGGCGGCAACGGGTACCCCGGCGCGGCGCCCTTGCCGAGGTCGGCCGGCTCCCGCAACGCCGCTGCCAGCGCGCTGGGAGCGGGAGGCCTCTCGCTGCTGATGCTGGCGGCTGCGGCGCTCGTCTGACGGCGATGACTGGATTGAATTGTTCACGCCGGCCACGGCGGCTGCCTGCTGTGCTTGTGTACAGAATACGGACATAGATACTGCTCGATTTTGGTTCAGAGTTCAGACTTCAGATACATAGATCATTCATGGTAGCTTTATGGGATGGGAAATAGGATACAATTTTGCTGATTGATGTGGATGAGATGGTATTACTCATTTACTCGGTGGTCACTGATGAAAGGCATTCTGTATTCTGAGTTTCTGATACGTTTTGTGAATATATACCAATAAAAGTACAGTTTGTATTTGCGATGTTTTAAGTTCCGACAATGCTTAGACAAAACTGTACGCTAGTGCAGGCAATCAGGCATTGCACCCTTTGTGATCTAAATTCAGTTTAAATGTTTAACATGCTAGTACCATTAGTGGTTAACTGGCAATCAGGCATCTGCAAAACGAGCAGGTGTAGGTCAGGATACAGAGGAGAAAGAAAGTTGAAGTGAACAATCTGCATTTCTGAAGTCGGTGTTGTTTTTCATCTGAACCCAAAACTAAACTTGAGTTTTATCTCTGAGACGAAATTTCATTTCGAGTGAAAGAACGACTTTTTTTCTTTCTTTCTGAAAATGCAATTCCACTCGATCTTGTTGCCAACAATGTCATTAAAAAAACTGTCTTGAGACCAAACGTTGTCAGTCATGCCCTGTTCGTTTCATCAGCTCAACACTGAGGCATGTTCCAAGGAGGCCGCATCATCTTGGCATCAGGAGTCTTGCCATCTTTCACAATGAAGACAGTGTCCATTCCCCACACCATGTGGCGATCAAAGTGGCAATGCACGAACCACACCGCTGAATTGAACAAGCACAAGTCAGTCGCACAAAAATCAATCTGCAAATCTATGGCAATTAAACTAGAAAAGGCCATGTTGGTTCCAAAATGCATGGTCGTCGTCGGCGGCCAGGTTGCTTACCGGGATTGTCCGCGCGGAATCGTATGGCGGTCCAGCCGCCTTTGGGCACGGCGACCGTGTTCTGCAGCGGCGGGTCGGCGAGGTTGTATCGGGCAGGGTCCCTCCGCTCGTCGAAGTTGCCGAGCCCGCGCCCCACGACGTAGAAGCTGAACCCGTGCAGGTGCATGGGGTGACTCACCGTGCCGAGCACGGCCGTGTCCTGGAACACCACCTCGATGGCGGCGCCATGCTCCAGCACCTTCACCCTGGTGCCCCGCTCCGTGGCCGCGCCAACGAGCCCGGACGACCGCACGCCGGGGTCGGTGAAGTTGAACACGGACGGCGGGTGGTCGGGGAAGTCCGCCTCGTACACGCCGCGCGCAGAGCCGGAGCGGCGGAAGTAGTAGGCGCGGAGGACGTCGACGGCCGACGGGTTCACGAAGCTGGCGTTGTTGAGGCTGGCCGCGAGGCGGGCGCCACCGGGCCCGCTGCAGGGCGCGTTCGCCGCGCAGGGGAGCAGGTTCACGGTCATCGTCACGACCAGGCGCTCGTCCACGCGCGCCGGCACGTCCACCGGGTGCTCCTCGCTCGCCAGGGACCGAAGCCGCGCGGTGTACGCCTCCGCCGCGCCGATGTCGTTCATGGCCGGCAGGGTGGCGGTGGGGAAGACGGGCGGTCGTCGTCTTGGCGTGCCCCGCCGTGTCCGTGTGTACTCCAGGACGGCCGTGGCGGTGCTGTTGTTGAAGGGCACGGTGGTGTCCGACACGAACGTCCTCGCGGCCATGTAGTACCGGCACTGGCCTCTGGCACTGCGGTCGTCGGCGTCCAGGAGCGCATCCACGGTCTGGCCTGGCGCCACCATGACGTGGTCGGCGGCGAACGGCTTCGTGTAGCGCGCGTCCGTGGCCACCACCATTAGGCGGTGTCCCGCGACGGCGAAGAACATGTGGTTGGTGAGCCCCGCGTTGATCAGCCGGAGCAGGTACGTCTTGCCACGCTCCACGGCGACGACGGAGGTGCCGCGACTCGAGCACGGGAACAGGTCGCCCGGCTCGCCGTTGATGGTGTTGGCGTCCGACGGCTTGACGTCGCGCCCGGTTCGCTTGGTCTCCTCGAGCAGGTCGGTCACGTCGTCGTCCCGCCACCACTCGCCTGCAAGCGAACTCGCGAGCGCGTCGGTCGGCCGGCGGCATTGCGTGCACCGTGTACAGAGGAACCGAACGAACGAGATCAATCGTGACCCGGTCGGTCTCCGACGAGGTAACGTACGTACCGAGGATGATCGGCGGAAGCTCCTCGACGCGCTGATTCTTGTGGAACTGGAAGGGGAAGGTGGTGCCACGGCTGGGGTGGATGACGATGACGCCGTGCACGGTGGCGCGGTCGAAGCCGGTGTGCGCGTGCCACCACAGCGTGCCCTCCTCCTGGGAGAGGATGACGCGGTAGGCGAAGGAGGCGCCGGGCTGGATGGGGCACTGCGTGATGTACTCCGGTTCCGCGGCTGGTCCACGCCGTGCCTGCACGCGCATCATAGTCATAGACACAGCACAGGCGAGCTCACACCATCAGTGCATGAACTCCGACGACGCCATGGACGATTGGCTGGCTCATTATCTGTACGAACCAGCGGATGGTCGGGCCGGGGAACTGGCCGTTCACGGTGAGGATGCTCTTCTGTCGGCACAGCCTGGTGACGCTAACCCTCTTTACCTGCCAACCAAAACACAGTAGCCACGCGATCATGCTAGCAAGATGCAGCTGGTAGTACATCTCTCTAGAACAACAGACCATTTGTTTCCAGGTATGATTTGCATTTCCTTCTTCATGATGAAATTCAGAGAAAGATAGGAAGAAGAGAGTTACAACGACAACAAAGTCATGAACAACAACAACACACCCTTGTTTTGGAGAACAAAAGAGAGAGACATTTTTTGAACATCAACATGGTCACAAAATACAAGTTTGACTGCTAATTCAAAGCTACAACTAAGATCATTACCCACCAACAAACCATGAAGAAGGATATCTTGTAACAATATCTACTACTACTACTATTTTTTCAAAGAAAACAAAAAGAAAACCATGAAACTTGACACATCATATGGAGGACTGAAAGGTCAATGAAATTTGACACCAACAGAAATATATACAGGAACGTCGTAGATTGGATGAAATACTAGTGCTTACGAGGAAATGGTAGTGATGAACCGTGGAGGCCTGCGCGGCAGGGCAAACAGCTGCAACTCCAAAGGCCAAGAACACAGCCAATTGCAGGAGCCGGAGCAGCACTGCTGCTGCAGGTGTGTCAGCAACAGCACCCATGGCCAGGGGTCACCGGCTTTAGCTTTGGTGATCGACGGGAAAGAAACGGGAGTATTTCCAACAGTGATTTTCCTTTTATTAATGTATGAAATTAAGTATGAAACAATGAATCCGATCGAGCAGATTTGGGAAGAATTTCATTGGACATTTTTTTTGCTATACTTGGAAGAAAGTTTAAAGAAAATTTGACAGGGGTATATTAATTAATTAGAGAAATCACCTAGTTTAGACTTTGTTGCATGCTGTGTATCAAATTAATTAGTGCACATACATGCATCCGAAAAATCCAGCGATTAATGATCCCCCCTTTTTTTAATAGAGAAATAGAGAATACCTCTGCTTTTTAGAAAGCAAGTGAGAACAGAGTTGCAGCATGGATTAGACAAGAATTAATGCTTGTGATAAGTCTAGAAAAAATGATTATGATAGGTTCCCAAGAAAAAAATTATCCTCCATTTCCTACTGCAGTAACATAATAATGATAGGTTCCCAAGGATGGTGAGGAAACCAGTGCCTATCTGCTCCTGGCTCCTGCTGAGGATCTGACGGGCATTAGCATTACTGGGAGCCAGTGTCGATTGAGCAGCAAATGTTTTGCCCGGTGCGTACAAACTTCAGAAAATGATTCGTACAAACTAAATACATGTACAGCCAAACAAAAAAATTGATTCAAATCACATCCTATCCAATTCAATTCATTTTGAAATCTGAACTAAAACCAAATTGCTGGAAAAAAGACCATTCCAAACCAGGGCATACAAACGGGTAGAGAAACTAACCACCCACACATAAATATCAATGGTGCCGGTACAACTCTTGGCTGTTCCATATTTATGTTATGATCTCACTTCACCGTGGCTCAATTAACAACGAGTATGAATGGATTGACGGGGAGTAGTAATTACAACGAGCAATCGCTCGCCTCTCACGCCTCCGGCACAACCGGCCAGTTTGTCCTTCTCCGTTCCACTTCTCCTACACGTCTCCTCCTCCCCTTAACAGCTAGTGAGCGCACGAGATGGTCACGGCATCGTCATGGGCCGGCTTCTCACTCTGGGCCTTGATAACGTGTACTGGGCCTGATCTTCCGCCTAGGCCTGCTTGGTACCATTCTCCCTTCTTCTTGATCAGCAGTGTTCCCGTCTTCCCCATTGTTGGTGTCTGCATCTTCTCGTACCGTGACATTCCTCCCATCTTGAGATCCGGCTTGCCCCCAAGCTGGTGCCGCCGAGAAAGTAAGCTTCAACGCTCGTTCATCCTCCTAGGTTGCAAGATGCTCGGGCCATTCCGACCAGTGAACAAGGATTTGATCAGAATGATGAGTGTCAGTACGGCATCGTTGCAGAATCTTCAATGGGTACGGGAATGGAGATGGAGCAGGTGGAATATCAGCACTGACCTGCATAGAAGAGCTGACGGCGAGTTTGAGTTGAGAGACATGAAAGACCGGGTGCACTGATGACTCAGCCGAAAGTTGGAGTTTATAAGCCACAGCGCTGATCTTCTGAATAATCTTGAAGGGACCGATGGGCCAAACTTGACTGAATATAAGGTTGAAGTTTGACAAACACAGATTGACCCACTTAAAATTCTCGTTCAGCCCTGTTTTTATCAGCTTGGTGTTTCTGACGTTGTTGAACCCGAAGAAGTTGCTGATGCAGCAACTGTTGCATGAGTCTACGTTCTTTGAGCCAGACTTGCAGATCAGGAACAACACAATCTTGGAGATGATCAATACCAAAGTGATGTGGTTCACGACCTACAGTACTTCAAAAGGTGTGCATTGCAAAGAAGAATGAAAACTGGTATTATACCAAAACTCTGCTAGAGGTAGCCAATCTCTCCATTTGCTGGGACAAGAATTGACAGTACATCTGAGGTAAGCTTCGAGACATTGATTCACCCTTTCAGTTTGACCATCCGTTTGAGGATGATAAGCTGTGCTCATTTGAAGTTCAGTGTTGGACAAACGAAATAGCTCTTGCCAAAGATTGCTTGTGAAGATTTTATCTCTATCAGAGATTAAAGCAGAAGGCATACCATGCAGCTTGAAAATATTATTCATGAATTGCTTGTCAATTTGCAAGGCAGTGAAAGGATGAGTTAAAGGTATGAAATGGGCATACTTGGAGAATTTGTCCACCACTACTAAAATGCAGTTGCACCCCATAGACAGAGGAAGACCCTCAATAAAGTCTAGACTCACTGTTTGCCAAGCATGAGAAGGAACAGGTAATGGCTGAAGCAAACCTGGATATTTCACCCTCTCAGTTTTAGTCTTCTGAGACACCAAACATTGAGCTACAAATTCCTTGACCATCTTCTTCATTCTAGACAAGCAAATAATTTCTTGATTTTAGTATAGGTGACTAAAAAGCCTGAATGACCACCAATAGCTGAACTACGCAAAGCAGACAATATCTTTTGTTGCACAGCTGGACTACTAGCCACCCAGATCCTATTCTTGTATTTGATGATACCCTTGTCCAACACAAAATGACCTTGTTTTGTAGACACACTGAGAGATTGCAACAGTTTAGCAGTAGTAAGATGAGTGCTGTTAGAGTCCACTATCTGTGAACCCAAACTGGTTGTGTTACTGATAGGGCATAAAGTTTAGAGCAGCAAGTGGAAATCTAGACAATGCATCAGCAGCTGAGTTGTCAGTACCCTTCTTGTACATTATTTTATAATTGAGTCCCAACAATTTAGTGTATGCCTTAAGCTGCCAAGGTGTGGATAATCTTTGATCTGTCAGATTTTCCAAACTCTTCTGATCAATCTTGATAATAAATGGAGCATGTTGTAGATATGACCTCCAATGATCCACTGCCATCAATATTGCTAGACATTCCTTTTCATAGGTTGCTAAACCTTGATTCTTGATTCCAAGAGCTTTACTGATATAGGCAATTGGGTGACCTTCTTGATGTAAGACAGCTCCTATGTCTTTGGCACAAGCATCAATTTCAATAGTGAAAGGCTTAGAGAAATCAGACAACTGTAGTACTAGTGCAGTGATAAGAGCCTACTTTAGTTGCTGAAAATCTGTCTCCTGAATAGATGTCCACTGAAATATTGTACCCTTCTTGAGCAGATCAGTCAAAGGTCTTGCTATGACACCAAAATTTTGACAAATTTTCTATAATAACCTGCTAAGCCTAGGAAACTCCTTACTTCCTTCACATTAGTAGGGATAGGCCATTGTTGAACATCTTGTATCTTCTTAGATCAGTGGCCACTCCTGAAACACTGATGACATGACCCAAGTACTTCAACTGAGTTTGAGCAAATGAGCACTTTGATAGCTTGATCTTAATATGATGTTCTGTCAACAGATCAAACACAGCTTGCAGTATAGCTAAATGGTCTGACCAAATCTTTGTATAGACCAAGACATCATCAATGAACACTACAACTCTTTTTCTCAATAGAGGTGCCAAAATGTAATTCATGGTTTGTTGAAATGTAGCTGGTCCACCTGTCACCCCATATGGCATCACAGTATATTCGAAATGGCCATGATGTGTTTGAAAAGTTGTCTTATACTGATCAGCCTCTTCCATCAGGATTTGATGATAGCCTGCTGTCATGTCAAGAGAAGTGAACCATTGAGCACCAGATAATTCATCAAGGATTTCATCATTGACAGGTAATGGATACTTGTTTTTAATTGTCAGAGCATTTAGTCTTCTGTAATCAACACACATTCTCCAATCACCAATCTTCTTTTTGACCAAGAGAACTGGAGAGGCAAAGGGACTGTTGCTCTCTTTGATCAATCCATTCTAAAGTAACTCATGAACTTGTTTCTCTATTTCATCCTTTTGAGCAGGATTGTATCTGTAGGGTCTCAGTCTAAATGGTTGAGCACCAGGGATTAGTGGTATAGTATGATTAATATGTCTTGCAGGAGGTAACCCATTGGGCTTCTCAAATAGGTGCTGATACTGAGTAATAATACTGTGAAGATCAGCAGGCCAACTGCTAGATATGTGCTGAGATTCCATCTGAAAAACTTCAAATATACACCACAACTGATCCTGAAGTTGAAGCACTTCTGGAGCAGTGATAATTGGACATTGTTGCAGATTGGGTTGAATTCCCACAAGTTGAATTTGATCACCTTGAAACTCAAATGATAACAACTTGTTCTTCCAGTGTATTTCCATTGGACTATACTGTTCAAGCCAATCAATGCCCAAAATGATATCATAACAATGCAGTGGCGGGATTTTCAGATTCACCAAGAAACAATGCCCTTGAATATAAACAGGACAATGTAGTAGCTCATGAGTACATTGCAACAAGGTGCCATTGGCCACTCTAATTTGCACCGGTGTATTCAGAGGTGTCCAATTAGGAATTTTAGCAGCTAGAGATTGACTGATAAAACTGCTAGAACTGCCTGAATCCAATAGCAGTAACACAGAATGCTGATACAGATCACCTACTAACCTGATAGTTTGCACAGTGTCAGTGCCTTGAACAGCTGACAATGACAGTTGCATCAAATCTTCTCCAGAATCTGAGTGATACTGATCTTGCTCATCAGAGTTATCAATAAGTTACCACAACTCTTCAACTAAATTCAATGAAACAATAGTGGAACACTTATGGTTGGGGTTCCATTTGTCTCCACATTTGAAACATAAGCCCTTAGCTCTTCTATAGTTCTTGACATTTTGAAGCTTCTCTTCAACACCTGATAGCTTAGCTGTTTTCACTGGTTTGACAGGTGTGGCATTGGACACTGCTGTCTGAACACGAGGTATATGAGGAGCTGACCATTGTGGCTTGGAAGATCGAGCTCAAAAACCAGAATGCCCACTAGCACTGTGAGACTCTATTGAAGATGAGTCTGACAGCACCTCTTCCTGCAAAAGGGCCAGAGAACAAGCAACATCCATACTGGAAGGGCGATGAACTAGAACAATAGCACGAATTTCATCTTTCAAACCATCTACAAATCTACTAGTGATAACATGAAGGCTAAAACATGGGTCATGAGCCAAGATCTGATTAATGAGTTCATCAATTTTTTCAATATACTCAGCTACCGTAGTGGTATGTTTGAGTCTAAAGAATTGGCGGTTAAGAGAGTTTTGCTGATCATGCTCAAAATGACTACAAATAGCTGTGCACAGATTAGACCACGAGCAATGCTGCAAGATAGACTCTACAGATTGTGACCAGAAAGCAGCTGAGCCTACGAAATTCATCATGCCTATCTTCACCCACAAATGCTCAAGTACAGCATAAACATCAAAGTATGACTCATAGCATTTCTTCCACAATTTGGGACCCATGCCATCGAACTTAGGAAACTCTTGCTGAGGAATAGCTTGATTCAGAGCAAAAAAAATGCTGAGCAGTGAAATTTGGGGGAAACGTTGGAAGGGATGGATTCGCACCATTGACCGGGGTCAGCACGATGGTGGTGACCACCCCGTTGCCAATACCCCGGTGACATCTCCATTTTTTACCACATGTGGAGATGTCTGGGTTTCAGGCATCCGACGTCGCAACTCGCTCGAAGCCTTCTTAATTTTTTACCACAGCCTACACATGCGATAACATGACATCTCGCCAAGTTTCGTGATTTTCGGACTTCGTATGGATTTTATATAATTTTAAAACACTTTTCCGGTAAGTCAGTCGTCATGTTACGCGAACAAGATGTGTGAAAATTTGATGCGAGTTCGTGGATAGGGACTCAACATGCACCAATTAACATGAATAACATTTTTCGAAACACTACATTGCAATATTCCATGCACCTGCATTTCAAATTTGATATATTCGAAAAAAATCAAAGAATCGAAATAAATTAAGGAAATATACAAAACAAAATAAAAAATGGGCTAAATTTTAAAATTGAGTTCAAAACAATGTATTGTAGCACCACAAAAAAACTAGGCTAAAAAACAAAAAAAAAATGCCGAGGGCTCTTTGCCGAGGGCCTGGCCCGTGGCCCTCGGCAAAGAATTAAAAAAAATAAAAAATCTTTGCCGAGGGCCGTGGATCTGGGCCCTCGGCAAAGGACCGAACCCTAAATCGGGCCGCAACCCAAATTCTCGATCGAAAATTGTGAAAAAAAAATCCCGCTCGACCATCTCCCTCCCCACGCGCCCGCTCGTGGCCGGCCCCCGCACGTCCACCACCGCCGCCGCGCACCCCGCGCCGCGCGCCCGCTGCTGCGCGCGCCGGCTGCCCCGAGCCCGGCCGCCCCGCGCGCGCACCCCGGCCGCCCCGCGCCTCCACCACCGCCGCCGCTAGCCCCGCCGCCGCGCACCCGCTGCCGCGCCGCGCGCCCGCTGCCGCGCGCCTGGCCACCCCGCGCGCCCCACCGCCCCGCGCTCGGCCGCCCAGCGCGCCCCGGCGCCCCACCAGCGCGCCCCGCCGCCCCACCACGCCCAGTGGCGGCCGAGGTCGCGCCCTGCCTCCGTTCCCCGTCTCCGTCGAGCAAGGGGAGGTCGACCGCCCCGGCCGGCCCTCCGGCGGCTCCCCCTCGCCGGCCTTCCCGCCCCGACCCCAGCCCCCAGGCCGCCCCCATCGTCGGCTGCTGTTGGAGGGGAGGAGTCAGAGGGTGAAGTTGGAGGAAGAAGAGAAGGAGAAGAGGAGAAGGAGGAAGGGGAAGAAAAGGAGAAGAGGAGAAGGAGGAAGGGGAAGAGAAGGAGAAGAAGGGGAAAAGGAGAGAAGAAAGGGAAGAGGGGGAGAGGAGTACTCCAACGCCGCTCGACCTCGCCGGAGAAGAAAGTGACCCCCGCACCACGACGCCCGACTCCACCGCAACCCTAGGTAAAACTCTCGTTGTCGGCCTTCGTGCCGTATGTGGTTGTGTGGGCCTTCGTGCCGTAAGTTGATATGAGGGCCTTCGTGCCGTTGTGGTTGTCGGCCTTCGTGCCGTTGTGAATGTCGGTCATCGTGTCGTTTTTTTGCAGGTTTTGGAAACTTCCCCGTGCAGGGGAGGTGCTGCCGAAATTTTGAACAAAAAATAACCTATTGTCTTTTTATGCAGGAGAAGAGTACGTCGGAGGGGACCCGGAGGACCCCGATCGTCTTCGTCGACGTCGTGGTTCTGCCTGCACTGCGTCGCCTCGACACTGCGTCGATTCGCCACTGCACCGCTAGCCTTACTTCACCGACACCCTAGGTATAAATAACCTCTTTTTGCGCATGTCTGTCATAGCCCGCGCGTAACCCAGTTAGGCGTCTCCCATCCGAAAGAGATACGGTCGTAGGTATGCGGATCTTTGCGTATCTGCGACCGTATCTGTTTCGGATTGTCCACGTTTTTTGGACAGCCCGTGGATGCGTAGATGGGTTAGTTTTCATGGTCCGCTCCGGTCCGAGAAGGAGTTTCGGCAACACCTCCCTGTTGTTCTCCGGATACACTCTCCCTTGCAGGACGTGTATCGGGAGAACAATGGGAGGTGCTCTTTGCCAAATTGCTCTCTCGAGAGGAGCGGAGCATGGAAACTGACCTCATCTACGCATCCACGGGTGATTAGAGACCTATCCTCACCTATTAGACAAGTAGGAACACCGCGTAGATGCAATTGATGGTCACAATACTCTATGCTGTAAATGTTAAAGGATGGAGGACCGTCAGTGGATGTACATGGGCTGGAGAAGCGGGAAGTGACTACGACTATGAATGGGTGAAGGGGACAGATGGTTTCTTGAAACATGCATTTGGCCCAGGGGCGGAGGACATTCTCTAGTTTGGTGTCCCTGCAACAAATGTGACAACAGGAGAAAAGTAGATGAGAAGACCATGGGTAGACATCTTGTGTTCAATGGTTATACGCTTTGGCTACCAAAGATGGATCTACCATGGTGAAGCGGATCGTATAAGAGCGGAGGTGGTGAGACCACGCCTCGAGACTTTTGATGATGATGCCGGGGTAGCAGACATGCTAGATGACGCCCACCAAGCTCACTTCGCTGAACGACGTGAGAAGGAGGAGATGGAGGAATCCGCAAAGGACTTCTACAAAATATTGGACTCGGCACAGAAACCCCTTCACGAGCATACAATGATTTCTCAGCTAGATGCGATTGGATGCGTAATGGGGTTAAAGGATGAGTTAAACCTGAGTCGAGAAGGCTTCGATAAGATGTTGGCCGTGTTTGGCACCATGCTACCGGAGAAGCACACTTTGCCGACGAACTTGTACGAGGCAGAGAAACTCCTTTGTATGCTTAAGATGCCGTATGACAAGATACATGTTTGTCCGAAGGGGTGCATCCTATTTAGGAAAGAACACAAGGATGCAAATTACTGTCCGAAGTGTAAATCCTCCAGGTACCTGGAGGTAGACTCTGGTGATGGTCAGAAGAAGCAGCTTTCGATCCCCGCGAGAGTGCTATGTCACCTTCCTTTCCTACCGAGGATCCAACGGCTATTCATGACTGAGGAATCCGTGAAACAGATGACATGGCACAAAGATGGCAAACGGTACAATCCTAGGAAGATGGTACATCCGTCTGATGCTGAAGCATGGATGTATTTCAATGACAAACATCGTGACAAAGCAACTGAGGCTCGTAATGTACGTGTCGCGTTGGCAACAGATGGGTTCAATCCTTATGGAATGATGGCTGCCCCATACACATGCTGGCCCGTTTTTGTTATCCCCCTCAATCTCCCTCCCGACATCTCCTTTCAACAGCATAATGTATTCTTGTCGTTGATAATTCCTGGACACCCGGGGAGTAATATGGGTGTGTTCATGGAGCCTGTGATTGATGAATTGATCCACGCTTGGGAGAAGGGGGTATGGACATACGATCGAGCTACAAAGACAAGCTTCAAAATGCACATTTGGTACCACTACTCCCTGCATGACTTCCTGGCGTATGAGTTATTCACCGCCTGGTGTGTTCACGGGAAGTTTCCATGCCCAGTATGCAAGGAAGCCGTAAGGTTCATTTGGTTGAAGAAGGGTGGCAAGTATTCGTCGTTCGACCAGCATCGTCAGTTCCTCCCTCTAAACCATGAATTTAGAGAAGACATCAAGAGCTTTACGAAAGGTGTCAAAGTGACAGACCCTAAACCGCACTTGAGGACTGGTGCCGAGGTTCGTGTTTAGATAGATGCTCTCGTGCCCAACGAAGATGGTGGTTTTGTGGGATATGGTGAGGAACATATGTGGACTCATAAATCTGGCTTGACGAGGCTCCCCTATTTCGATGACCTTCTTCTGTCACATAACATTGATGTAATGCACACTGAAAAGAATATCGCCGAGGCACTTTGGGGAACTCTCATGGACACTGACAAGTCTAAGGACAACGTTAAGGCTAGAGTGGACCTAGCGACGTTGTGCGATAGACCGAATCATGCGATGCAGCCTCCTAGTGGCCGAAACAAGAACTGGAAAAGGCCTAAGGTCAATTTCGTCTTGCAAACCGATCAAATGTGGGAGGTACTAAAATGGATGCAGATGTTAATGTTTTCAGATGGATATGCAGCGAATCTTAGCATGGGAGTCAACTTAGGCACTCTGTGAGTCAACGGGATGAAGAGTCATGACTACCACATATGGATTGAGCGGCTTCTTCCGGCGATGGTCTGAGGCTATGTCCCTGAGTATGTCTGGCAAGTGCTGGCAGAGTTGAGCTTTTTCTTCCGCCAGCTTTGTGCCAAGGAGATATCTCGGACCATCGCTCAGGACTTGGAAAAAGTGGCACCTGTGTTGCTCTGTAAGCTGGAGAAGATCTTTCCACCCGGCTTCTTCTTGCCGATGCAATATCTGATTGTGCACCTCCCGTCCGAGGCACGTTTGGGGGGGGGGGCGTGCAGGCCTGTTGGTGCTATCCAATCGAGAGATGTCTAAAGTCTCTTCGCAAAAAATGTACAAATAAAGCCAGAATTGAGGCTTCCATTGCAGAGGCATGCCTTCGGGAGGAGGTGGCAAACTTCACAACGCTATACTACAAGCCGAACCTTCCTAGCAATCATAATCCACCCTCTCGTTACAATACTGGCGAAAATGAATCGACCCTGAGCCTTTTCCAAGGCCAACTCGGCAGCACAAGTGGATCAACCCCAAAGCTATTGGGAAATGAAGAGTGGCGCAGTATCATGCTATATGTGTTGAATAACCTTACCGAGGTGCAGCCGTTCATCAAGTAAGTTCTCAACGAACTTATTTCAATATGCCGTCACTATTCTGCATCCAACCCCATTGATTCTCGTTCGGACAGGGAATTTGTTCGTGAATTCTGGCATCAATTAAGGGATCCTACCTCGCATGAACAAGACACCCTTGTTTCGCGGGGTGCGGGAGCGGGGAGGCCTGATTTCATTTCTTGGTTCAAACAAAAGGTAATGTCCAATTTAGCTCGTACGTTCGATCGTCCAAGGTGATCGTACGTTTGATTAATATAACGATCTATCATGATTCACCTTGCAGGCCCAGACCGATTCGTCCATGAGCGACGAGTTGAAACAGGTTGCAAACGGCTGTGATGTTAGGGTGAAGTCATTTACCGGCTATGACGTGAACGGATATCGCTTCCACACAACAAGTTACGAGTAGATTCGGCCCAAACGAAAAACCACAAATAGCGGAGTTTGTACGCCCGGCACTGATGGCCTCGACTATCATGGTAGAGTTGAGGTAATCTATGAACTCTCATTTCATGGAGACGAACCTCTTAAACCTGTCATGTTCAAATGCCACTGGTTTAATCCTCGATCAACGAGACGAACCCCTCATCTTGGGCTAGTGGAGATTCGAGAAGATTCCATCTATCCTAGAAAAGATGTCTACATTGTGGTTCAACAGGCCATGTAGGTGTATTATACTCGATATGCCAATCAAGACAAAGAGGATCTTAAGGGTTGGGCTATTGTGCACCAGGTATCTCCACATGGTAAACTACCTGCCCCAAACGATGATGATTACAACTTCAACGCAAACACATATGATGGACAGTTCTATCAAGAAGATGGGCTACCAGGCATGTTTGAGATAGTCTTACCCGAAGTAATCAAAATGGAAGTAGACAACGAAACGGTTGATGACGAGGTCGATGGAGATGTGGTGGTAAATGCCAAGGACATAGCAATGCTTGAGCGATTACTTCTAGGCAATGACGACGATGACAACATAGAACCTTCGGATAGTGTTGCCCATTTGGACAATTTTGACAGTGATGATGAGACCTATGATCCCAATCATGAAGATTATTCCTAATACATGTAATACTATGGTTTTTTAATTTGTGTTTTGTTTATATATTTTGAATCTATTTCTAATATATGTATTAATTAGTCTTGTTCATTCTTTGTGATTGCAGGTGATTGGACAAAGATGGCGAGCAGACGTCCACGTCGTGACACACCCTCGGTTTACGGGAGAGACCGCCCTCTCCTTCGAGGTGAGGGGTTGTCGTCCGGGGTAGCGTCCGCAGGAGGTGACGAGAGGAGGACCAGGGGCAGCCGCCGCAGGAGGCAGCGGTCTCCTCCCTCGACACGTGACGAGGTGCTGGAGGAGGAGCACGTGATGGCCACGGCCTCGTCCTCGTCGGAGGACGAAAGGGGTCAGCAGACGGGCGAGGGAGACGAGGCGCTTGAGGGCTAGGGAGGCGAGGCGCTCGAGGGAGAGGGAGAGGGTACCGCTACCCGGACTCTCTACGAGCGAGGTCCCGCGAGCCTCCCTCCGGTTCCGCTTCCTCACAACCGCTCAGTGATTTGGCCAATGGCAAAGAGGTAAGTAACTATGGATGTTATCACAACTACTTCATAAGATATGTTGGAAATCTTAAGAGAAACTGATAAATTTTCTTAATCACTTGTGCAGGGCCTGGTTGGTTTTGTTGGGTACTCCAGCACGCACCCCCGCGAGCATCCTTGGTGTTTTGTGCAGGAAATGGTACCCCAGCATTGTGCAACTGTCCGAAGAGCCGATGGTGCGGGAGCCAGCCTCCAACTGGGACAGGTACGCGCTGGTCACGGATGACACTTACCGCAACAAGCAGGAGCGAGTATTGGCGGAGTTTTGGGTAAGTCTCTCTCGCACAACATTGCTTAATACATCGCATTCATTGGTTAAACCTTTTATTAAAATAATGAATGGATATATCAGTTTTGTATGTAGAAATATTTCAAGGCAAGAAGGACTTGAGGCCCAAAGGATCGGGCGCCTGCCGCACTTGTAGGAAGTATCGTCACCGAGATGCACCACCATGGGCGTGTCCGGCCCACATAGACTACTACAGGTCGGTGCCAGGCGGTCCCTCCCCAAGCCTCAAGCAAGACGGATTACGCTTGACCGGGACCAAGACTTTGAGGTAGGCGAATAACATTCATAATGATTCATTTTGATATTAAATAGGTTCAATTTCATCTTCTTATATGTCAAATACTCGATGACTTGTAGGTGATTCCTCGGTGGTGCCGATCGTATCCCGAGTCTTTGGGCCATGATCGTGGACAAGTGGTTATCACAGGACTTTGTTGACACGCACGAGAGGCAGCGGGAACAGCGTCTGATGAGGCAAGGTCCAACTCACCATCAAGGCAACCGTAGCCTCCCCGGATACAAACAAGCATACGTAAGTGATTTCTTTCATTTATTTTGACGCTCAATTCTGCTTGATTTCTCACCATCTTCCCGTCTTTCTCGCAGGAGGCTGCGCACCCGGGCGAGGAGGTCTCGAGTTCTCTGCGTGGGCTATGTCCCATATGGGCAGGGCGTCGTCCTCTGTCTCCTTCGACCCGGCTGCCCCGCCCCAGGTGTACTCCGACCCGAACATGTACACTAAAGTCCAAGAGTACACGTCAACGGTAAGGAAGATCTATGGGGAAGATTACAATGTGCGCACTGAGCCCATTGATGCAGAGGCGATCATGAGGCTCGGAGGAGGCAAGAAGCACGGACGGCTGTGGATTGCAGACGGCGCCATCAACTCCACCACTGTTCCCTCCCTCGACGCTATCCGAGCATGGAGCATGAGCTCCAGCCAGCCCATACGTCCACGGCCTTCTCCAGCACTGCAGCAGGTCCAAGCACTCCAGGTAATTCCTGTTTTACTCATCGTACGTAGATATTTACACACCTAAATTAGATTTGCATTACTGATACATTGGAGTGAAATATTGCAGGCCGAGCTGCAAGAAACAAAAAGGCAAAGTCAAGAGCAGAACGCGGAGCTGACCGCACAGCTGCAGGCCCAGAAGGTCGCGTTCGAGGCCGCACAGAAGCAGATGGCGGAGATGATGGTGATCATGCAAAGTCTTGGGCAAGCATCGGGTGTACCTGTGCAGTTTTTAGCTCCTCCACCTCCTACTCCTGCAGCTACTCCTGTAAGTATGAAAGTTCACTTTTCGCTTGTGCTTTGCATGTATGTCGGCCTTCGTGCCGCCAGGATGTCGGCGTTAGTGCCGTTGTGGATGTCGGCGTTAAATGCGTCGTTTTTTGCAGGTTTTGGAAACCTCCCCATGCAGGGGAGGTGCTACCGAAATTTTCAATTGAGTCTAATCTTTTTGTATTCCTACAATACTAGATGCAATCTCTAAGTTCCAAAACTGTTTTCCCGGATTACTCACACATGCAATCTCTGCTCTTTTGTGCAGCTTCCGTCCGCGGGTTCCAATCAACCCGCTAGTGCGTCACCGGGTGATCCTGCTTTTCCTTCACCATCGTCTCATAGGCTAGCTTGATGAGGACTCGTGCTAGGTGATGTGGTTGGACTTTAGCGTGATTTGTGATTTATGGTTGTGACTTGTGCTTGGATTTCATTAACTTGTCGTAATAAACATGTGAATGATGATGAACATGTGACTTGTCGTTGTAATATATTGTGATTTATGGTTCACAATTATGGTTGTGATATATTGTGAGAAAATAGGTTCTGTGTGATATATATATATATATATATATATATATATATATATATATATATATATATATATATATATATGAAATGCTTGTGTGGATGGAATGCAAAAAACAAAAAAAAATTAAATTTCTGCCTCTTTGCCGAGGGCAATGATCAATGCCCTCGGCAAAGAAGGGTCCTTTGCCGAGGGCCCAAGCAATAGCCCTCGGCAATGTTTTTTTGGAAAAAAAATCCTGACAATTTCTTTGCCGAGGACCAGGGAGCAGGCCCTCGGCAAAGAATTTTTAAAAAATTCTGAAAATTTCTTTGCTGAGGGCCAGGGAGGAGGCCCTCGGCAAAGGTTTTTTTAAAAAAATAAAAAAAATTATTTGCCGAGGGTCGGCCCTCGGCAAACAAATTCAAAAAAAAATCATTTCTTTGCCGAGGGTCGGCCCTCGGCAAAGAAACCGTCAACGGCACCGGCGCCTGACGGCTTCTTTTCTTTGCCGAGTGTCCGATAAAGGGCCCTCGGCAAAGACCCCTTCGCCGTCTAAAAATTCCTCGAGGGGTCTTTGCCGAGGGCAGCCCTCGACAAAGCCTTTGTCGAGGATTTCTAGGCCTTTGGCGAGGACTAGCATGCGCCTCCAGTAGTGAGCGGTCGTACTGCTCGACGAGGGCACTCAGGTAGTCGCCCCACTTTCCATCGATGTACTTGCTCATAGCATACTGTCGACGGAATGATGCGGGCCTGCTGGAAAGCATCTCGGCAGACAAATTGTTAAGATGGACTTGGAAGTGAAGCGAAGGGAAGAGAGGAGATCGAATTGCCCGCACATATATATTACCATACCCCGCGTTGCGTTCGGTATCCGGAATCGTATCAGGATCGGATCCACTGAGCATGGAGCTCGCGCGCGCGCTCGTGGCGTTACGTGTGTCAGGCAAATCCGATCGACAAACGGGTCAGTTCGTGCGCTCAACAGCCGTCGGCTGGATGGGACATGTGTAATTCATGGACACGCATTCTTCTGGTTATTAACAAGTCCCCTGGTCACCACTCGTGCTGTCGTGCACACACTACAAGTATGATATGATAGACCACACGAGCGTCGTTAACAAACATTTTAGGACGGGAAAAAAAAGAAAAAGAGAGAAAGGGCAGCTTTCTAACGACATCAACATTTCACCAACAGAACTATAGTTGGCCAAACGGGCAGCACGACACTGGCCCGGCACGATATGGCACGGCACTATCAGGCATGCGCCGTGCTGTGTCATGTCGCTGTGCCGAGGTCCCAGCCCAGGCACGGCACTATGGCTCTTGAACCGTGCTGTGTCGGTGCCTGTGTGCTGGCCCGGCCCAGGCTCGATGAGTGAGGCCACGTCTAGCGGCCGCCGGCGCATGGCATTCACACCGTCGTGCCGCACACCGCCTCCGCTCAGCAAGGCACCGCTATAGCGCATCCTGCCGCTGCTGTTGCTGCTCCTAGGATCGTCATTGCCACGCCGCCTCTTGTCGTTGCCGCAGCTGGGCTCACCGTTGCGCCGCCGCCGCTGCAGATCCCGTCGTTGCACACCCAGCCGTCATCATAGCACCGCGTGAGGCGGGTCCATGCGGCCTCCGCCGTCGTCGTGAAGGTGCACGCGATTCCGAGCGAGCAGGAGATGGGGATTCGGGAGGCTGTGTGCGACTCTAAGGTCTAAGCAGAGGGAGACGAGATTGGGAATCAGGAGGAAATTAGGAGGCTAATTGTTGAGAGTTAGGGTTTCACAGGGAGTTTATATATATGATACTCTTTACCGATCCAATGGATGTGGTCCATGCTGAGAGCAGCCAATAATGATTGAAAATTATTCGGCCGCATCGTGCCGGCCCAATTTCCATGTCGTGCCCGTGATGGCACTGTGAGCCAAAGTCGGAGTGCAGGCATGGCACTACACCCTTGCCGACACTGGCACTATAGGCTTTGTGCCGTGTCATGCCTGGGCTGGCCTAGCGGGCGTGTCCCGTTTGGACATCTATAAACAGGACCAAGTCTGTCCGTGCAAAACAGAATCACTAAGTGGAGTGTAATTAATTGTGTTCCGTTCCAGTCCTCCGGCGGCGTAAAAAACAAAGATGAAAAAGAAATTTCTCAATCTATCATGCACACGACACGATCACTTCAACTATATGCCCTTCCTTCATGTTCTCCTACATATAGAATAGAGTAAGAAAACTGTCCAAATCATGCTACTAGACAGCACGGTTCCCTCTCCACGGTCCACACCCACGCTACCTCATCATGGTTTTCTTCGATTTTTCTCTTCCCTCACGTTTGGTTTTTGCCCCGGGCCGCGTCGCTGCCAGGCCTCACTAGATGGCGAACGTCCACCCGTAACAAATCAAATGATCAATTTTCAGACATACCTTATTTGGACAAAAATCCCACCTCTTTCTCTTTTTGGCAACCACTCAGCCGAACGCCAGCCAACCGCGCGCACGCACAGCGCCTCCCCTGCACAGCGCCTCCACCTCCCTGCGTGTTTTTTACGACGGCTGACGTCATAAAAAAGAGAAATATTTATTTTCAAAATATTATAACTTCTAAACAGTGTATCTATTTTTAATTCTGTCTGCACCAATTTGTTCTACGCGACGAGACGAATAAAATTAGACCCCACTTACATATGTTTCGAAGAATTTTTTTTCTGCTACAAATTTATGTATATTAACTTAAAGCATATAACTTATATCATAAAAGTTATAACACCCATGTAACTTATGCAAAAAACTTAAAACCTCCATAATTATATAACACAACTCATGTATAGAAAGTTATTAAACATAATGGAACGAATTAACTTATAACTTATACCAAAACTACAAACACAAAAGTTATTAACACACAAAGAAACGAATTAACTTATAACTTATACCAAAACTTAGAAACACAAAAGTTATGAAACACAACTTATGTAAAAAAGTTATCAAACACAAATTATGTACATAAGTTATTCTATACAACTTGTATACATAAGTTATTCAATACACCTTGTGGGCATAAGTTGTAAGTTATAAGTTATTCAATACAACTTGTGTACATAAGTTATAAGTTATATGTTTTATAAGTAAATATACATAAATTACTATTAGAAAAAATTCTCCGAAATATATGTGTTGATATTTATTAACGCACACAGATAAATCCACAAGCGCACGGATACCGCTGTAACTTTCACCCGGAAGTATTTCAAGTATCGTATCCACAGGAAAACATGTGAGACTAACTACGACCTAACTTAAAATGGGGTAACAATAATGTGAAGATTTAACTTAACTAGGAGTAGCAACAAGGCTAAGGATAAATAGAAATGTAGTGAGAATAACTGAGGATCTCCAATTCTAACTTGGGTAAGATATGTCTTATACTATTCAACTGAGGATATTACTAGGAAAAGACACCAGCATAGGATGCTTTCCGTCGTAACTGGGTCCTACTTAGCCTACAGACGGGAGGTGGATTATAAAGGATCAACGATGCTATATAGTACGAGGCTATATAATATTGATGTCACAACCGCGATCTACCACCGATCTGGAATGCAGGGTGCATCCACGATCAACCTAAGTCTACGCACCACACTTACACTCACGATTAATACTCCACTCCTCCTAGGAAGATAAAAAAGCACTCAAAAGAGAGTCGTGATCCTGATAAACAATATAAACAAAATACTTACTTAAATTAGAACACTACCGGATACAGGAGCTTTGCCGAGTGCCAGGAGCACTCGGCGAAGCCCAAAAACACTCGGCAAAGGGTTTGCCGAGTGTTACACTCGGCAAACGACACTTGGCAAACCCTTTTACGGCAAACACTCGACAAACTTTTTTTCCAAAAAATAAAAATAAAAAAGGCACGTCGACACCATGCGCGCACCACCAGCACCGCCGCCGCCACCACCATCCACGCCTGTTCGGAGGCCACGCTGCCGGATCCGCCGCCAGTGAACTCCCCACTGGATCCATCGCCCGAGCACTCCTCCCTATCGGATCCGTCGCCGAAGCACACCTCCCCGACGGATCCGCCGCACTAGCACTTCTTCGAGGCTGGATCCACCGGCCGCGGGCTAATCCCCGCCGGAGGGATCCTCACACAGTGGTGGAGCCATGGAGGGAGGGGACGAGGGGCGCGGCGCCCCCAGTCAGATGTCGGGTTTGCACTGGCCTCCTCTCCGGTGCCATGCGATGAGGGAGGGAGGGAGAGACGGAGGGAGGAGCGGAGCCGCGTGCTGGCCCGCTGCGCCGTTGCGTGGGGGAGTGCCCAAACGTTGGGGAAGGGAGGGAGGGGGCAGCACTGGCCCCGGATCTCACCGGTGGGGAGGCGGTGCCGGGGAAGAAGGTAGGGGAGGGGGGGAACCGGGGAAGAAGGAGGGCGGATCCGATGGAGGGAGGGAGGAGGGGCGGCACCGGGAAGAAGGTAGGGGAGTGGGGGAACCGGGGAAGAAGGGAGGGCCGGATCCAGATGAGGGGAGGGAGGGGGCGGCACCGTCCGTCGGATCTCGCCGGTGGGGAGGCGGCGTCGAGAAGCGGGAAGGGAGGGGCCGCGTCGGGGAAGAAGGTAGGGGAGGGGGGAGCTGGATGAGGGGGCCGGGAGCAGAGGGGAGGGGCGGCGACCGGAGGGGAGGAAGGCGGTGCCGGTGGGAGGAGGGGAGGGAGGCGGCGCCGTCGAGAGGAGAGGGGGCGCTGGGGGCTATGAGGAGAGAGAAGGGGTGGGGACGGGAGGGGTGGGGCGCTGGGGACGCGGTTAAGTAGGATTTTTTTGTTTGCCAAGTGTCCCAGATGGGGCACTCGACAAAGTTTTTTTTTCATTTTTTTTCTTCTCCTTTTTTTGCCGAGTGTTCCAGATCTAGCACTCGACAAAGTTTTTTTTTTAGATTTTTTCTTCTCCTTCTTTTCCAGAAAAAAGATTTTATTTTCTTTGCCGAGTGTTTTTTAACACTCGGCAAACCACCTCTTTGCTGAGTGTTTTTTTTGACACTCGGGAAAACACCCTGTTTGCCAAGTGTTTTTTTGTCGAGTGTTTTTAGCGTGGCACTCGGCAAAGCACTTGTTCGCCGAGTGCCCGAGGGAATACACTCGGCAAACATAAATACACTCGATAAATTTAAGGATTCCGGTAGTGGAAGTTGATTATCAGAGAAATCTCAGAAGCAAGCTCAAGTAGAACTTGATTCTTCTAAGGTACAAGCCGTAAAGAGAGCACCGATAGGCCGGCATCTCTTCCAAACTCTTCCCTCACTCTATCTCACTATTTATAATTATAAGACTAAATCCTATAAAGGATTAATCTTCTCTTGATAGCTGGCTCTGATCCTGACGAGGAGAATATGAATTAGGGTTTAAGGATGGCTCCAGAGAGGGTGATAGGGGCTGATATATATAGGCCGGAGCGTCCAACGTGAGCCCTTGGATCAAACCGACTTAAAGGACGACGTAGATTGGATCTCAATGGCGGTGGAGAACCGACATTCGAAGTGAAGACTGACAGGTGGGTCCCATGGGCCGACCGTCCTACAGGTGGGGCCGGCCGGCCCCACATGTCAGCCCCTTGGGGTCTACTTTGGTTGGTTGTCTTCCGAAGTGTTCTAGAGTCTTTCCACGTGGATTTCGTTGTGGATAAACGTGATTTACTTTGACGAATTGGCCCTTCTTGGTAGTTTTCTGGATAAACCCTGTTGAAAATACAGATTCACCAAAACTCATGGAATTTATTAGTTTAAACCCCTATACCTATGTTTGGTGATGGAATTAAGTATAAATACATGTTATCTTGATGGTTTATAATTGATGTTAGTGACCATTAATAATTTTCCCCAAGCATAACCTTTGCCAGTCCCTGAGCAAAGCTAAACTCAGCAATGGATCAGGAGTTGCTATAATGTTTTCACACCTCAAAAGTACACATGCGTTCAAACAAAAATTCTCCTTCGGATTATAATAAATTGATATGACTTTCAAACTTACCCATATTAACTCAACCATGGGGCTTCTCAGCCTTGACTTGGGTCTTGAGCAATTAAAAGATAGAACGATCAAGTTAAGTAGTATGTCTCAAGTTCTTTGTTCCACCATTGTTCTGGAGTTTTTATATTTTTTCAAAAATAAAACTCAGAGATTCCATTGTATGACGCTCTCAAGTCTCTCAATATATGTGGTATTTGCGGATCCTCACCAAGGCAATAAAGATGTTATACCTTTTCTCTTTCTACTATTAGGGCTTATGTGTAGTTCATAGGTAGGGAGAAAGCTAGAGCATACTTGCAATGCATATATTGTAAAGTCAAACAATGGATTCAAAAAGAGTTGAGTCATACAATCAAATCAAGATGTGCATGTGTGTGGATATATGGTGGCTATATATGATGGCAAACCTAATTCTACTTTGCTCCTTGAAAACTTATCTCTCTTTTGAAAACTTAGAAACATTTTTGCTAGAGAGCAGGGGCAATCTTATTCATCTCTTCTTCTTTTTTCAGGCGGGAATCTGAGTACCCATTGTTTTAAATATCTCAGACAGTTTTGTGTCTATTTTTTCTCATCATCATTTTTTATGAATAACTTTTGCATAGCCCCATGCCTCTTTTCTGCAATAGAACTTTTTGAGAGATAGTAACAAGAACTTAGAGCATTTATTTGGTGGATGGAAAACCTATCAAGCATGTTTTTGTGTTCAACCCCAGTGTAGGAGTAGAATATTTTAGGGTGGATCTAGATGGAAGGCATGTTTTGCGTACTCCCAGTGTAGGAGCAGCAGGTATATGTGGTGTGTACGTGATGTTGATTTTAAGAGCATGACAAACCTCTCATAAGGGTCTACAAAGCTTGACAAAACTCAATGCAAAAACAAGCAACATATATGTGGAAGTTTTCCTAGCCTAAATAACATGTATGGCTTTGGTGGGAAATTCAAGCTTTGTCATACATGAACTCATCATGTAGGATTTTTGTGTTTTTCAAAAGATAAATCTCTAGAACTTTAGTGTCACTTGAAATAAGATAAACAACAACTCAGACCTTCTCATATCATATCCGTCAATTACCTAAACTTAGATCAAGTATTCGCTACCCACGAGTTTCAAGTTCAGAGTAAATCTTTATATCAAATCAGTCGTATCCAAAACTCGGGAGAATTTAAGGCTTAAAACTATTCACTTGAAAGGAATTACAACAGAGCAACTATTCATCATTTCCATTTAAGAGATTATTCTGAGTCATCTTTATTTTATTCAACTCTTAAAAATAAATTAAAGCAAACTAGACATACATTTTTATTTTGTTTTTAATTCACTATTTTCTTAACTATTTAAAAGAAACTAAAACTAGAACAAAAGGGAAAGCATACTTACCTGGATACACAGGAGTGCTTCTCCTACATGCTAACTCTTTTGGTGAGAGTTTGGTGTTTTAAGTCCTTTGTACTGGACTTCTCCTTGTGAAGTTCATTGATCAAGTACCTCGGTTCGCTCTGAAGATAAGGATTCTTGTGGTGGTGCCTCTAATGGTGATGTCACCTTTTTCCGTCAAACCCGCTTGGTTTTGAGTTTCAATTTTGGTTTAGCAGGTTCAGAACCTTTACTTGTAGAAATTGAGGAGTCGACTATCTTTCCCTTATACTTTACTTGAAGTGTGTTCTGCTCATAAGACAAGGTAGAGATCAAGTGCATGGGCTCTGTTGGTGGGAAAACCCAACAAAACTAAAACTTTATTTATTCTTCTCTAACCTTAGGCACATTGAACAAGATGAAGTTGATGTTATGTGCTTTGTTCATTTATATCATAGGTGATAAGATCAGAAGATTGAGCATGAATGTAGCATTTAAGTACATTTGGCCAAAAGGGTTGAGTTTCTTAACCTATAGAAGGATTGTCTATCTTTACATAATGTATCGAACTTTATATGATTATGACTATCATCTTCCAGAGATAGGATGTGTAATATTTTAGCTCATTTGGTTAAAACTATGAGATCATGAAAGTGGTGCTAGAAACAAGCTTGAAGAACTAAACATGTTGAGTTAATCAGGTTGGATCAAGTAAATTTATAACTTAAACATGTTTGTTTCTTATTTATTGCATACCAGAATCAAGGAAAAACTTTTTTAAGTAATGACCATTTACCTTTGGATGTTACCTTTGTCATTGGAGCGTGATGACACCATGTGACGAATGGTAGACGACTCATGATGGTCCTTCCTATTTGCTTAAAGTTTTCCTTGTTTGGCTAGCCTCGTAGTACGAGTTGTTCATGAGCTTCTTGTTTCCTAAATTGCACCCTTTCTTTCTCATCCTTTTGTCATGCCATTTTTCTGCTCTTTGATCTTTTGACACCATGTTAGACCTTCCGCCTCACTCATTGTTTTATGCCTGCAAAGGATTAGTGGACAACACATATCCGAAGGAAAATATAATTTTGAAACACGGGTTGTTTGTCCAGAATTTTGTAATTTCCCTCCATGCTAATGAAAAGATAGTGTTAGAATTGTTTGAGCATAGTTTTTATTTATCATGTTCTATAGAAGCATGGCTTCAAGGCAAAGGTATCTTGCATCTAAAGACAAAGTGAATGATCTTTGATATTTACAGTTCTTTCATCCATGATGAATGAGCTGTGTCTTCTCTGCACTATGTTATTGGAGTTCGACATGTGACTTACTTCATCTCCGATTTGAATTCATCTCGTGACTTACCCAAATTGAATTGAGAATTTCCTGCAGAGGTTAGTCCAACAAATTATTCAGTATCTGCTAAAACAATTTTTAGTTCAATAACCAAACTGGACTCCATGTCTAATTTGATTAAGGAAGGTATTTTAACCTAAGCACCTCGCTTAATTTTAAAAACCTTTGGAAGTATGTCGAGTACTTCCAAACCAAAACTTACCATGGCAGACAAAGGTAACAAGAAAGCACTATAGATATTTACTCAAATGGAGATGAAAGAGCATTATTATTATTGAGCAAATTAAGCATGTCTTAAAGGTAGTGACAACCAAAATAATTTAGCAACATGGCAAGAGATTTTTTAGGAAGTCTATCCCCCCAGCTTGAATTTTACAGAAAAATCAAGTTTGGATGGATGTACTTAAATGTTGCATGATAAATGGTTGGACATATCTTGGGTCATCATCCTTCATTCTTTTTGCTTTAAACCTAGAATGGTTAGTGACCAAAAATACCCGAAGAAATATTTTCACAATTATATTTCTATTCTCATTTTACAAGGGCATCACAGCAAAAGGTGAAAACTCGTGTTGTCTTCCAAAAGTGCTTGTTTTAGGACAGAATCTCGTCCTTGAAAAACCTTCGAATTGTGTTTTAAATTGGTGAAGTGGTTTTCCCTTCAACACCAACCTTTGTGTGCCAATCTCAAGATTCATGCCAACGAGATTTGCAATATTTGTGATAAACATATGCATCTACAACCACTCTTTTAACAATTTTATGAATAGGAAGAATGAGGGGGTTGAAGATCTCGTGTGTGACAATGTTGGAGAGACCAATTAATTCAGGAGATTTCTCATGTGAGCATGGATTTGATGAGGTGCTCATGAAATAACTTCCATTCTCATCGACGTCATCTTCCTGCTCCAAGGTTGTTTCTTCATGAATGTCTATAGGCGGAAACATTGTCTCCATCATTCCATGCCTATGACATTCATTGGTCATTTTGTTGTCCAAGATTTCCCTTGAATTGGTGACTTTCGGGTTGATCTTATCTAAAGCCTCATCTATCCATTCAATGGCAACGGCACATAAGTTCTTAATATCCTCTAGCCATTGTTGTTGCTCTTCTTGGTCTTCCTTGTGGTCTTCATGACTCCTATTCTTTGGGTGTTTTAGTGGATTTCTAGGATCATCATGAGTCTTATAAGAAAGAGCATAAGAGGGATCATCGAGATCAAGGATGGGTTTATAGATGTGTTCAGATGAGACATCTAATATGGGCATAGAAAGAGAGAGAATAGGAATGGCTTCTAGATAGATTCGCTTTCCTTCTATGGTTTCACTAGACATGTCACCCTTGTGTTCTTCCCAATGTCCTATATGGGAATAAGGATACTTTCTAAGAGATCCCTTCTTCAGAGGATTTGAATTATATTCGCTCGAAGGTCTCTTGTGGAACTGCAAGTTTAAGCTTTTCCCAAATTCAGCATAAAAATATCATCCTCACAAGAAATTTCAAAAGCTTGAATTTCTTCTTCCCTTGGAGGATTTTAGGATATTGATGGTTCGGGATTGATAGCTAAATCTTGGGATTGGAGTGGTTCTGATTTGGCTATCAAAACTTCTTCCTAATCGGGAGATGATTTCTTCTCTTCCTTAGGGAGTTTATTATGAATGCTAGTGCAGGGAGTGATTCTACTAATTTTATTAAGCATAGACCTTGCTACACTAGCATACAAATGAAGAAAAGCTCCTCTAGAGGCTAAATCAAGGGATTGCGCAGAATCCTTACTAAGACCCATATAAAAATGTTGAAGGAGCATCGGGTCTAAAATAGCAAGGTCGGGACCAGTGGTAATAAGGTCATTAATACGTTCCCATGATATGCCAAGAGATTCTTCTTCTAGTTGTCTAAAATTTAGAATCTCTTTTCGAAGGCTAACTACTTTAGAGATGGAAAAGAAACGTAAACAAAATTTAGAGTATAACGTTTTCCAATCTCCTTGCATACTTCTTATGGTTTGACTGTACCAATGTTTAGCTCTTCCCGTCAAAGAGAACATAAATAACTTCCATCTTAAGGTCTTGTCAGACATGCCAGCGATACGCAAGCATGCATAGGTCTGTTCAAACTCTTGTAGGTATGAGTATGGGTTTTCATCACCTTCTCCCGAGAAGGATTGTTCCCGAATCAATTTTATAAAACACGGGCATAGCTCATAACCAGGTGCTAGGATAGGCTCTGAAGATTTTGGTGGCTTTAGGCTTGCGCTCGTAGGTTTAGCATATTGATAGATAGGAGTGGAATTCATATTAAAAAGCAAATCAAAAGAAAGAATAAAAGATAAAATATCAAGCTAGGCTCGAAGTTAATTCAACAACCGTTTCCCTGGCAACGGCGCCAGAAAGCTTGTTAGTATTTATTAATGCACACAGATAAATTCGTAAGCGCACGGATACCACTGTAGCTTTCACCCCAAAATATTCCAAATATCGTATCCACAGGGAAACGTGTGAGACTAACTACGGTCTAACTTAACAAGGGATAGCAACAAGGTTAAGGTATAACTTAACTAGGAGTAGCAACAAGGCTAAGGACAAATAGGAGCGTAGAGAGGATAATTGAGGTTCTCTAATTCTAACTTGGGTAAGTTATGCCTTCTACTGTTCAACTGGAGACATTACTAGGGAAAGACACCAACAGATGGAAGGTGGACTACAAAGGATCAACGATGCTATATAGTATCAGGCTATATAGTATTGATGTCACAACCGCGATCTACCACCGATCCAGAATGCAGGGTGCATCCACGATCAACCCAAGTCTACGCACCACGCTTACACTCACGATTAATACTCTACTCCCCGTAGAAAGAGAATAAAACACATAAAAGAGAGTCGTGATCCTAATGAACAATATAAACAGAATACTTACTTGAATTAGAAGTTGATTACCAGAGAAATCTCAGAAGCAAGCTCAAGTAGAACTTGATTCCGTCAAGGTACAAGTCGTAGAGAGCACCGACAGGCCGGCATCTCCTCCAAACTCTTCCCTCACTCTCTATGTCACTATTTCTAATTATAAGACTAAATCGTATAGAGGATTAATCTTCTCTTGATAGCTGGCTCTGATCCTGACGATGAGAATATGAATCAGAGTTTCAGGATGGTTCTAGGGAGGGTGGCAGGGGCTTATATATATAGGCCGAAGCGTCCAACGTGAGCCATTGGATCAAACCGACTTAAAGGACGGCGTAGATTAGATTTCAATGGCGGTGGAGAACCGACATTCGAAGCGGAGACTGACAGGTGGGTCCCATGGGCTGGCTGGCCTGCAGGTGGGGCTGACCGGCCCCACATGTCAGCCCCCAGGGTCTGTTTTGGTGGGTTGCCTTCCGGAGTGTTCTAGAGTCTTCCGCGTCGGTTTCGTTGTGGATAAAAGTGATTTACTTTGACGAATAGGTCCTTCTTAATAGTTTTCTGGATAAACGCTGCTAAAAACACAGATTCACAAAAACTTGTGGAATTTATTAGTTTAAACCCCTATACCTATGTTTGGTGATGGAATTAAATACAAATACAGGTTATGTTGACGGTTTATAATTGATGTTAGTGATCGTCAACAATATGTAAGTAGGTCTAGTTTTGTTCGCCTCGTCACACAGAACACACCGGTACAGATAAAACTAAAAACGGATACACCATTCAGAAGTTATAGCAATTTAAAATAAATGTTTTGCTTTATTTCACCTATGTCAGCGCTGACATCATAGCATGCAAAAGCACAGGGGGAGGAGAGCCGTCCCAGCAGCTGAGACGCACGCGGTCAAAACCGTTCACTCGATTGCCATCGCGCGAACGACCGCGCAAATGGAATCTGGGTCCCTGCCTCCCTTCATTCCTCTTATTTGTCCCCCAAGAAAATAGCTTCAACAGAAACCAAAATAAAGACTTCAGATTTTCAAGCACCTTAGGGCACGCGTCTCTCCGTCCCGTCTCTTCGTTACTGTTTTTGCAGAAAGCACCCCGTCGAAGCCTAGAGACGGAGGCCGCGTCGCCTCAAGAGACGACGGGGAAGGCCCGTGCTCCGAGGCGCGGGAGTAGCGTTGTACGGCTCGACGTCTCGAGTCGACTGTGCGCTCAGATCCCGCGTGGGTGCGCTTGGATTCTGGTTTTTGTGCGCGCGGGGTCGAGCACACCGTTGCGGCACCGGCTTCGGGGCGGAAGACCTAGACGCGGTGGCGGCATCCAGCACGCAGGCTTACGGCCAGCACAAGCTCCTCCGCAAGTTCACGGACCTGTATGCGCGGCCCAACCACCATCCCGCCCTGCCGCAGCCTCGCGCTGCATCGCAAGTGCTCGTCCCTCCACGTGGCATCGGACCTCTCCGCGCAGGGGACTCTGACATGGCGGCGACGGCCACGGGGCCACGTAGGTGGAGCTAGCAGCGCCCAATAGACGGAGGAGCATTGGCAGGTGGAGCTAGCGGCCGCGGGGGCACGGAGCTGGTTGCTGCGGCGTGCCTGGATCCATGGTAGATAGCATTGGAGCAGTGGCGTTGACTATCTGAGGTACCTTCCTCTTACTGATGCAGCCATGATGATTCTACAATTTGTTGATTTAGGAGCATTGTTTTGATCTGAAGAATCTACATAGGGCGTTTTGATTGTGTCGATCTGAGGTTGCTGATGGAAACGACTACCGGTTCTTCATATTGTGCTAGAACAGAGTCCATTTTTTCTTTTGTGTCTTTTCTCGTTGTTTACTTATGTATAAACTGGTTGGTATGCAGATAGTGGTACATGCAGTTAAAACTGTTAGCCATCCGAATCTACATCTTTTAGTGTATCAGTTCTGAAAGCTATCTGAATCTGCAATTGTATCATTTCTAAAAGTTGTTAGTGTATCCGTTTTTGTTAGCTGCTAAATTGTTAGCTTTCAGAAAGCTGAAAACTGTTCAGTTAGTGCGACTGTCGTTGATATCTTAGTTAGTTTTCTCAGCTGAAAACTACTATCAGTTGTTCGTCTGATCTTCTCCTTCGTTCTGTTTGTTTACAGGATGAGAACCAGAAAGCTAGTTGTAGTCATAGCAGAACAAGCTGCTGATGTATGGAGCTGTCATGCTTTTTTTATTTTTTTATTATTTTTTGGAACGGCATGCTTTCATTTTCTAATTTCATAGTATCTTGAAAATTTGCTAATTTCTTTGGCTGTCATGAGAAGGGCGGGGCTGGTGCAAGCGGTAGAGTCTTATCGCTTGTGACCGGAAGGTTCTGGGTTCGAGTCGCGGTCTCCTCGCATTGCACAGGCGAGGGTAAGACTTGCCACTGACACCTTTCCCCATACCCCGCACAGAGCAGGAGCTCTCTGCACTGGGTATGCCCTTTGGCTGTCATGACGATGTATGTAGTTGCCGAAATGCCAATGCACAGTACCTTGAAAAAAATTTTAATTTCTTTGGCTTCATTTTGTGTAGTCAACATGGCTGTGAATCCATTATCTATCAAATAGCAATACAATGGTATACAAAATGATATTCATGAATGATCTTGGCTACATGCAAAACATTAAACAGTTTACAGACGACTCTTTGTCTGTGAGCTGTACGATCTATCTTTCTAACTGTCTGTACATCATATTCAAGGCTCTTATAGACGACCTCCCGTCTACGTGGGTTGTACGTGCCCTTAAAAACGGAAACACGTCTCAACCACGCACACGATCATCTCAATTGCGCCATCCCTTCTTGTTCTCCTGCATACACGTGGTGGCGCCCTGGCCTAGGCAAAAATGAGCGCAAAATCATGCAAGGCATTAAGGAGAACATGCATGCAGTACGTCTCTCAAGCGTCAAGTCTACGCAATAGAAACATCGTGTGAGCTCATCTTTATCACAACGAACCCTAGGTGTTGCCTTTGCTTCTTGCGCCGTCTAGCGAATAGCTAATGACCTCATCTTGACCACATCATCATCTTCATCATCGGTGAGCTCGTCCTCGTCCTCCGCGTAGCCCAAGAGGTCGTACTGCTTGACGAGAGCATTCAGGTAGCTGGCCCAGTTGCCATCGATGTACTTCGTCATAAGGTACTCTCGACGGAATGACGCGGGCTTGGTGGAAAGCCTCTCGGCGGAGATGTCGGTGAAGGTACGGGGTGAACGAGTCCTCAGGAACTGGATGAACTCGGGCGTCAACGGTGTCTTGACCACCTTCTTTCGCTTCTTGGTGGGCTGGGTCTCCTCCACCTTGGCGGCCGCCTCCCTGGCCTTGAGCCAGCGCTGCATCCCTCCGGGGACATCCCACATCTCCCTCCAGAGCCCGTCGGCCACAAACGCCTCCTTCTTGAGCTTGAGGATATGGCTTCCCTCCGACGACATGCTCGGCTCCATGTTCTCCGTGCCTGTCCCCTTGTTGGTGATTTCCTCCGCCAGCTCCGGCGTCTTCCTCTTCATTGCTGCGGCCTGCGGCTGTTGATCTGCTTTGTTAGAAGATGGACTTGGAAAGGAAGGGAAGAGAGGAGTTACGTGTGGCTTTTATATATTGCCATATATGCCCCTTTCCTCGTATCAGGATCGGATCCAGTTGATGAGCAGGTATCTCCCTCCCTCTCGCGCTCGTGGCGTTACGTGTGGCATGGCAAGGAAATCTGATCCGGAAGCGGGTTCAGTTCGCGCGCTCAACAACCGAAAGCGGCACAATCAAATCCGTCTGCCGGAAGGCATGCAGCTTAGCTGGCGCGCGCACAGACACAGCACGTATCCTCTGCCCTTGAGTGTCAAGTCTTTTACACTGTGTTTTGCTTACAGTACCCGCAATGAAAATGAAAACTGCAGACTGCAGGCAGACAGACAAGCCTTCTCTAGTTCTCTCTTCAATGGTCACTTGTTACTACGTGTGGTGTCATATCAGATCAGTACAAACCCTTATAGTTCCTTTTCTTTTCTTCCATATATGATCAGGGAGTTCTCACCCAATAATTGGATCGTGATCGATGTGGCACACCACAACATGTCGCCATGTCGGTTGTCTGATATTCTTTAATGACTTAAACCGCGTCGCAGTAACAAAAAAGTATTTCGCCACGTCATCATGATGTCATCTGACAAATCTAAACCGTTGGATAACATTCTATCAGCATGAGTGATGCTAATAGCAGTCGGTGTTTTTTTGACTTCTCACAATACATAAAACTCTAGAGAGTTACCAACAGGGTATAGGTAAATAAAAAATTACATACTCCGTGACCAGCGCTTCAGCTACTTAGAAAATGTTAAGGGCACTCTAGAAAAATATAGAGAAGTATGTAGATAAATCAAACATGCTCCCGTAGGCTATTGCTGCCACTCCTTTCTCGGCAAAACTAGACGCGAACTGTTGTAATAAAAAATAAAGAAAGAAAAGAAAAAAACAGGAAACAACCGGGAAACAAAAGCCCAACTGCTACTGGGCATTTAGCTGGTCTACAATTGTCGTTTCATTAAGTTAAAAGGCGTGGTTAGCACTCGAACATCCGGACGCACACGCGCGTCCGGACGCTCACACAGTCCGCCCTCGTCCGCCTTCGCCCCGTCTCTGCGCCCGCCGGTCGCCCCTCCTCTCTTTCCGCGCAGGTGGCACTAAGGAGCCGGGATGAGCAGCTGAGGACGAGCACGCCGCTAGCATGCCCCGACCATAGCACCACCATCCACCGGCCCCCAGCGCCCTCATCTGCCGCCCCCCGGCGCGCCGCGTGCCTAGTCCGCTCGCCCTCGGCTTGCCCTAGGCCGAACAATATGAAACATTAGCAACATCAAAAACATTTGAATGCAACATACGTATGAAAACAGATGAAACATTGGAACATGCACTTGCAACATGTGTGTGAAACACATGAAACATCCAGAATTGCAACTTGCAACATGAAACCACTTGCTGCAACATAAGACTGAAACATCTAAAATATTTGTTGTAACATATGTGTGAAATATACGCAACATGCAAATAAAAAACTATTGCAACATATGTCTAGAAACATATGAAACATTTTGAACAAACGCTTGCAATATGCTTCTGAAACATTTGCAACATCCCCTATCTACTTTTGCAACATCAAGATGAAACAACTGCAACATACATCTAAAACTTCTGGAACACTGAAACATACATATGCAACATAGGCGAGGAAAAGGCCGGGGCAGCAACCGATAAATCAGGCTTTGAACAAGAACATGGCAAGCGTCGCGGATCTGCGCCGGGATCCGGCAGCCGAAACATGCCCGGTGAGCACGACCTTGTCGAGGTCGTTGACGCCCTTGCAGTGCCTGATAGGCGCCGCCTCCTGCTTCTCCTCGCCCGTCGGCGGCGATGACGCCGAGGCCGACATGCTGTCCTTCCGCCAGACCGAGCCACAGCGAGCACCGCACGCCGAGGCCGAGCGGAGTGGAGCAAAGTAGAGTAGTGGAGCTGGAGGGAGGAAGTGGAGAGAGGCAGGTAGGCAGATGGTCTGGCTCAAGGTCGATTTGGGGAATTTCCGCATAGCGCCCTTGCGTGTTGTTTTTTTTGAGAGAGAGCGGATGAGTGGATGAGGATAAGCCACGTTCGACGGGACGGACGCTGGTGGGCCAGCACTATCGTAAATTAAAATGTGGTCTAACTACGAAACCTAGACACAATGTGCGGGCACATTCCAAGCACGGCAATGCCGCGCACTGTTCTAGTTTGATCCAGAGAAACTGTGTAAACCTCAAGTGTACTCACTGGAAAGCCAGGTTCCGTGAGCCCAAATGTGAAACGGGGTAGATTCACGGCGGCTGCTATGTATTGTACGAGTACATCCATGTGCCTCTGCGCCCTTAATTTCTCTTGCCTACTCATATAAAAACACAAGCCAAAAACTGGTATGGTAGTCTTATCTCAACATGTCGAAAGCCACATCTCACTCAACCAATTCTGTTTCATTACATGCGGCACCGTGCAATCATCATTGTGCGCCGACGTCGATGGTCCAAGCTACATTGCTTAGACGACAGCCAAGCGCTGCAAATCCTTTCTGTCTTAACATATTGAGTTTCCGTGATCTTAAGTCAAAAATGGCACTGCTTGTGCCTGCAGTGATGAGTGAAGTCAATCGCAAAGCCTGAACTTCACTCAAGCCAAAGCCAAAGTCTCTAACTACTGATTTTATTTGTAATTCAAAGAGTGAGTTCAAACAGACCCACTACCTGATTACAGACCTGATTTGAGGGCAACACCATGCCACATGTCAGGGAGTTACAGGGTAATAGCCATTTCCATCCACCAACAAAATTCAGGTGATATGCAAGATCATTCATAGGCTTCTGTCTAACAACGAAAAAACAGATCCAGAAGCACTTTGAACTCACAACTCTGTACTACACTTGTACAGCCATCAACAACCAGAGTCCGAAACATACAGGATACATCTCACTATCTCAGCGCAACACTAGCAACCACCTTCACTCACTCGTCTTTCATGGTACATTAATGCGCGTTTGAGTTTTTTCAGGGATTTTTAAGAGATACTAAGAATTCACGAAGAAAAGAGCACACTCAAATACAATAGGTAATGCCAAGACCCAAAAGAAGTCTGTATTGTATTATAACAAATGTTTATAACCAAAGTCAGCGCAGGACTTCACAAGTACAATAGGTACGGCTCACGAAAACAAAGAGCTGACTTAACCACAATGATGATAATCTAAAGCAGCATGATCATATTAGCTTAGGTAGTGGCCTAAAGGCTGCCAAGTCACTCACTTTCATCTGATTGGCCTTCAGCCTACCCTAGGCGCCGCAGATTTTTCAGTTCCAGTCACGGGCTTACCACTCAACTACTGTTCATCCTTTGGTAATTTTAAGTAGAAGCAGCAATGCATGGGCCGTTCTTGATGTGGAATAAACTAAATGTTGGTTTGTGTCGCATTTGGTTCAGAGAAACTGTGTGAACCCCAACCATTCACTGAGAAGCTGTTTGGCTGATGGCTTTTACAGCTGATAAACCGCTGTTGTTGTTTTATTGTGAGAAAAAAACACTATACCATCGCTGATAAGCCAGGCTGATAAGAACCAGGCGATTAATGTGAAACGGGATAGCTTCACGGTGGCTGCTATGTACTATTGTAGCCTCAGCGCCCTTATTTCTCATGCCTATACGCCTATACAGATATAAAAACACAGAGCCCTGAACACAAGCCAAAAGCTTGGTATGGTACTACTATCTCAACATGCCGAAAGCCGCATCTCACTCAACCAGTTTCGTTTCACTACCGTACCAGATTATATTAATCCATTTGCATGCGGCGCCGTGCAATCATCATTGTGCGTCGATCGTCCAAGCTACATTGCTTAGACGACGGCCAAGCACTCGCTGCAAATCCTTGCTGTCTTAACATATTGAGTTTCCGTGATCTCAAGTCAAAAGCAAGGTTTTAAATAGCCGGCTATGTCATTTAGCTTTTTGTGTCGGAAACAAGGTTTTAAATAGCCGGCTATGCCATTTAGCTTTCTGTGTCCGAAAACAAGCTATAGCCGGCTATAGCGGGCTATAGCGGCAGCTAAGAGCTAACTTGTACATAAAAAAACTTAGCTAAATCCTTCTCAAACAACTATAGCTGGAGATAGCGGAGGCTATAACCGGAGATTTAAAACCTTGGTCCGAAAACAGGCTATTGCGGCAGCTAAGAGCTAACTTGTACATAGAAAAACTTAGTTAAATCCTTCTCAAACAGCTATAGCTGGAGATAGCGGAGGCTATAGCCGGAGATTTAAAACCTTGGTCAAAAGTGACACTGCTTGTGCATCATGCAGTGAGTGAAGTCAATCGCAAAGTCTGAACTTCACTCAAGCCACAGAGTCTTACTACTCCATGAAGCAAGCAAGGAAGAAGATCGATCGGTTTCTGGTACGTACTTGTTTTCAAACCTTTCACCAATCAAGGATGAACCAATCTCCTGTCAGTAACTGAAGTGACTGAAGAAGTCTGAAGAACTGAACTACTGAAGACAACCAGCCTGCACTCCTGTCTGCCATACCAATTCGATCTCTTTTCCTTGGGATCTGAGGACGGACGTTCCATGTCATGCCAGCAAATTAAAAATGTATTTTTAGGGTAATGAGGCTGCAATAATTCCGCCATCCGACTGATCTTGATGGGCCATGTGCTTCGCTTGGCCGCCCCACCGTATCCTGTCCGGGCCATTCCAATTCCATGCTGCAGAAACAAACACCTAGCTAGCGGCAGGCAGGAACAAGATCCGAGAAAGCACCACGTCGATCCCATGCTCTCCGGCGAGCAGAACCAGAACATGGGACGGACGGAGGCGTCGCCCTCCCCCCGGCCTTGGTGCAGGAGGTGCAGAATCGCGGAGCCACATGCCGTAGCTTCCTCCGCACGTCTTGCCATGCTTGCTGCCGCGCAAGTCACGGTGCGGCGCCTCGCACAGTTGTAGTTGCAGCAGGGCTTGCAGCCACATGCACGTGCGCCTCCCATCTAATTTCGCATGCGTGCGCGATCGCCGGCCGGCCTCCTGCCGCCATATATACACGGCCGGCCTTTCCACATTCTCAGCTGCGCTTGCACGGCTCACTGGCTCAGTGCTCACCGCCGCTAGCTTCGTCGTCTGTGTACAGACAGACCACCGGAGGTCTACTCTGCTCTGCCGCGCTTCCTGATCGCCTGATCGGTCGTCGCCCGGCGATGGCGCGTGGTTACAGTTACGGTTACGGTTACAGCCACCTACAGGCCGCCGCAGCCGCCGCGCTGGTGGTCGGCTGGGCGCTGGCCGTCGCATCGCCGGCCGGGGCGTTCGCGCCGTCCGCCTGGAGCAAGGGCAGCGCCACGTTCTATGGCGGCAGCGACGCGTCCGGCACCATGGGTACGTTACGTATGCATGTAAAAGGTTCAATCTCTTCGTCTCCATCGTGAATCGTGACGACTGACACAACGTGTGCACGCATGCAGGCGGCGCGTGCGGGTACGGGAACCTGTACGCGCAGGGGTACGGGACGCGGACGGCGGCGCTAAGCACGTCGCTGTTCAACGACGGCGCGTCGTGCGGGCAGTGCTACAGGCTGGTCTGCGACGCTGCCACGGACCCGCGGTGGTGCCGCCGTGGCCGCGGCGCCTCCGTGACCGTGACGGCGACCAACTTCTGCCCGCCCAACTACGCGCAGCCGTCGGACGACGGCGGGTGGTGCAACCCGCCGCGGCAGCACTTCGACATGGCGCAACCGGCGTGGGAGCGGATCGGTGTCTACCAGGGCGGGATCGTGCCCGTGCTGTTCCGCCGCGTGTCCTGCAGGCGCCGCGGCGGGGTGCGGTTCACGGTCAGCGGCCGGGACTACTTCGAGCTGGTGCTGGTCACCAACGTGGCGGGCGCCGGCGCCGTGCGGGCCATGGACGTCAGGGGCACCCGAACCGCCGGCTGGATGCCCATGTCCAGGAACTGGGGCGCCAACTGGCAGTCCCTGGCGTACCTCAACGGGAAGGGGCTCTCGTTCCGGGTCACCGCCGATGATGGGCAGACCGTCGTGTTCGCCGACGTCGTGCCGGCGTCGTGGACGTTCGGGCAGACGTACGCGAGCAGGCTGCAGTTCAACTAGACTAAGGGTGCGGCCACATGGGCTGGGCCGAGTTGAAGTCGTCGGCCGTGGCGTGCTTTGCTGGTGGGTCTCTGTCAGTTTAGCTGCCCGCCTACGCGTGCTCGGCACAGCCACTATCGCTGCTTGTAATGTCTGCGTTGCCGGCCCTTTTTTTGTTTTTATCATTGTGTGTATCGGATGATGCGTTTCATATCAGTGCTATGAACTTGGTAATCCATACTTCGGAGTTGCGATGTTGTGATGGATCTCATGTCTTGATAGATAAGTACTTGCGAAAGTTTTTGTCAGTGAAATAAGTGCCTCCATCACTGATCATCATTCTTGGGACACCAAAGCTTGACAAGGTATGGCTTCCACCAATTTGAAAACATAGTCAACTGCTACCAAGACGTATTCATAATTCTTTGACTTTAGAAATGGCCCCATATAATTGATACCCCAGACATAGAAAAGTTCGTTCTAGAGGTTGGTGGTGAGTGGCATGGCATTTCTTGAATTGATGTTCCTATGCCTTTGACATGAACCACATCTCCAAACGAAGTCCTTCGTATCTTCATACATGGTTGGCTAGAAAAATCCACTCTGCCAAATTTTTGCATGAGTGCGGAATGCACCATAGTGTCCTCCATATGGTGATGAGTGGCATCGTTCGATAATCTTGATGCCTTCTTCTGCTGGTACACACCTCCTGAGTAGACCGTCGGCGCAGACTCTGTAGAGGTACGTCTCATCCCATATGTGGAGACGACTTTCGTAGATGAGCTTCTACTTGTTCTCCCGTGGTGGTACATAACCTGCAACCATAAAATTGACAATATTTGCGTACAAGGGTCGGAGCTCATGATCTTGAAGAGCATGTCGTCCCTCAAGAGAATCATTGATGGGTAATTTCTATGGATTTTTAAATTGCATATTAGACAAGTGATCGGCTACAGAATTTTCTACTCTCTTTTTATCTTTTATTTCCAAATCAAATTCTTGGAGTAACAAAATCCATCTTATAAGCCGAAGTTTAGCATCTTTCTTAGTGAGCAGTTATTTCAAAGCAGCATGATTAGTATAAATAATCAACTTAGCTCCTACTAAGTAAGATCTAAACTTATTAATAGCAAAAACAACAGTGAGTTCTTTTTCAGTTGTTGCATAATTAAGCTGAGGTCCTATCAAAGTTTTGCTAGCATAAGAAATTCATGATGCTTCTTTTCTTTTGTTTGACCCAAAACTGCCCCACATCATAATCACTAGCATCACACATAATTTTAAAAGGTAAAGACCAATCGAGGTTGAATGATTGGTGCAGAGTTAGAATTTCAAAAGATTTTAAGCATGCATCGTCAAATTTAAAGAGAGCATCCTTGACCAAAAGGTTTGTAAGGGGTCTAGCAATGTGTGAAAAGTCTTTTATGAAACGACGATAAAACCCCGCATGACCAAGAAAACTTTGGATCCCTTTGACATTTATAGGAGGAGGTAGCTGTTCAATCACATCTATTTTAGCTTGATCTACCTCAATCCCCCATTCCGACACCAAGTGTCCAAGCACTATGCCTTCTCTATCCATGAAATAACATTTTTCCCAATTAAGGACTAAGTGCTTTTCTTCATATTTTTGCAAAACCTTGTCTAAATTTTCAAGACAACCATCAAAAGTTTTCCATAAATAGAAAAATCATCCATGAAAACTTAGATGATTTCTTCAATCATATCAGAAAATATAGACATCATGCATCTTTAAAAAGAAGGGACTAAGTGCTTTTCTTCACATTTTTGCAAAACCTTGTCTAAATTTTCAAGACAACCATCAAAAGTTTTTCCATAAATAGAAAAATCATCCATGAAAACTTACATGATTTCTTCAATCATATCAGAAAATATAGACATCATGCATCTTTAAAAAGAAGTTGGAGCATTACACAGTCCAAAAGACATTCTACGATAAACGTAAGTTCCATATGAACATGTAAAGGTGGTTTTGCTTTGGTCATCAGGATGGATCAGGATTTGATGATAACCTGAATACCCATAAAGGAAACAGAAGAAAGAATGATTTGCCAGTCGCTCCAACATTTCATCAATGAAGGGCAACGGAAAATGATCCTTCTTTGTTGCCTTGTTAAGTTTTCGGTAATCAATGCACATCCACCAAGCTATGACGGTTCTTTGTGGGATCAATTGATTCTTTTTATTTTTTACAACAATCATACCTCTCTTTTTAGGCATAACTTGCACAGGGCTAACCCACTCACTATTAGGAGCGGGATAAATTATCCCAGCGTGCAAGAGATTCAAAACCTCTTTCTCAACAACGTCTCTCATTGCATTATTAAGCCTACACTGAGGCTCCCTAGAAGGTATAGAATCTGGGTCTATAGGGATGCGATGTGTGCAAAGAGCAGGGCTAATTCCCTTGAGATCTTAGAGTGAGTAGCCAAAAGCAGAATGATGCTTTTCTAGAACAATTAGCAAGCGGAGAGTTTCATCATGAGAAGGTTTGTTAGTTGTGATCATAGGAGAGTCTCTAACATTATTTAGAAAAGCATATTTAAGGTCAGGAGGAAGGGGTTTAAGCTCAATGGGAGGTCTTGGTGGTTCCTTCAATTCATCCAAGGGTCCAGGTTCAACAAGTTCTTCGTCTTCTTCCTTGATGAAAAGGTGAGCATCTTCATTACGGTTAGGTTTGATTAAATCATCAAAAGATGAAACCATAACCTCATCCATTGGGTCTTGCTCGGGACTCATCTTAGTCTTAGTATTTAGCGAGTGAGTGATGGGTATAGAAAGATTAAAGTTCTTCCCGAGATTCATATTCAAACTCCCTGTTTGTCCTTCTTGAATTAGTCTTTCAATTGGTTGCCCTATCAAAAGGTCGAATTCCATGATATCAAGGACATAAAAGCTCAAATTGACCATGGTTTCATTTACCTTGATAGGGAGGACATAAACTATCCCCAAACATGGAAGGATGTGTCCTGAAAATTTTTCAAGAACTTTGTTGTTGAGGTTAATGGTATTGTCGGTGCAGGACCTACGGGATACCCCGCAAGGAAGAGAGAAGATCTAGTCTAACTAGGATTCTTCCCATGTAATCTTAGTAGTAGTATTATTCTGTAATCCTACTAGGAACTATCATTGTAAACCGACTAGGACTCTGGCCTCCTGACTATATAAAGGAGGGCAGGGTTCCTAGAGAAGGGACTTTACGACACAATACTTCACAATCAATCCAACGCAAAGGCTAACGCCGACTGGACATAGGGCTATTACTCGATCAACGATCGAGGGTCCAAACCAGGATAAATCAACTGTCTCTTGCGTTTACCGTCGAGTTCCGCATACGCTAAAGCACGAACAAACTGCCCCGGGTACCCCCGTGGCAGGCTATCGGTGGTGAAACATCGACAGCTGGCGCACCAGGTAGGGGCTTTCGGCGAATTTGCATCCGAGAGCTCGATGGACCTCGACAACATGATCTTCTCGACGGGATCAACCTTCATCTTTGGTTCATGGATCTGTTAGGCAGGTGACAGTGGCAAGCTCCAAATCCGTCTCCTCGAAGATTCGGATCACCATGAAGACCATTCTATTTCGGCGACTACGACAGATCAACTCGTTGGAAAATTCGCACAGCTCGCGATGTCCGATCCAACTCAGATTTCGCGACTTTGCCCATCCGACTCAAACTCAGGTTCCACATCCGAAATAGAGTCTTACCCGAGTTCTTCCGAGAAACTGAGTTCTTTTCTGATGGGGCTTAAGAACGTGGCCTCGGCCTATTAAGAATACAACTCGGAGTACACTCAGAGTCTTTTCAAGAAGTCAGGTCCTTTTCCGTTCGGACTCCACAACATGGCAACATCTTATCAGACACGGCTCGAAGGATCCCTCGATCCGGTGCTTAGAATGCCACTGAAAGGAGCTCAAGAAGGTCTCGTACTAAGTATAACATCTCAAGACTGCATCGTCCACTGGCCAGGTTCTATTCCTGAGGATAGCGGTACCCGACTAGTTGGCACTACGACAACAACAATTCTACCCTACCAAGAAGGAGACTCGATCTACGACCTCGAAGCCTCTACTAAAGTTATCAACTACTCCGACAGTGTGGAAACCGACGCCGATAGTGGAACAATTCACGCACGAGAAGTATTCATGGTTCGCCATCCTCGATCACCATTGGTCCCCCCAGAAGCGCCCGACGTCAGGTCATCGGATGAATCTGAGTCCAACATATCACCCTTCACCCAGGGGCACGATGGTGAGACCGAGAATCAGAAGCAAGCCAGAGAAAGAAAAAACAAGTTGAAATAATGACGCCAACACTGTGCTAGGCAGCGCAAGGAAGCTTGGATCAGATATGAGTCAGATCTGGCCGAGTACAATAGAAGAAAATCAAAATGAGAAGTCGAAGAAAGACGCACGGTGAATACACCCTATGATAGGATCCGAGAAGCACTAGAAGAACTTAGAGCGACCTCACATCCCAATGAAAAACAAGAACAGCTCTGGGACTTTCTCCGGTCAATAGTCCTAAGGACGCACGACGGAAGGACCCGCTCAAGACTACCTGCCAGGTCAACATCTCATGAGTAGGAAGATCAAAATCAAAGGAAGTCCGCTTTCGAGAGACTTGGACCAAGTGGAAGTCATAATAGAGAAAGTAGAAGGGACCACAGTCAAAACGACCGAGTCGAAAAACCAAGAAAGGTTAGAAGCAAAGCACCTATTCAGACAGCCACGTAGAACTACTCTCACCAAAACAACAGTTGGCAAGAAGGGGGTGTTGAATCGGAATACACAGAAGCCGGAACGCACGATAGATTCTCCTGTTTTGCAAACAAACTTGCTTCAATACGACTACCTCACAAGTTCAAGCCGTCCAACCACTCTAAGTATGATGGCAAGACCGAACCAAGGCAGTTGCTCAGGATTTACTCGCAATCGATTGAATTGGTCGGAGGAGACGACGATATCAAGACCCTATTCTTTCCCATGGCCCTAGAAACCATGCCCCTCCAATGGTTCGACGAATTGAATCTAGGGTCAATCAGAAATTGGGAGGACTTGCAAAGAGTTTTCTGTGAAAATTTCGTGGGTATCATTACGCACCCCATCACCCATGCAGAATTAAAAGGACTCAAGCAGAAAGGGGGCAAAAGTCTCAGAAATTACTATCGACAATTTGGCGAACTACGTGCTCAAGTACATGATATCACCGAATGAGAAGTAATCGAAGCTTTCTCTCATGGAATCATGGCTAGGTGGCTATTTTAGGACTTCTACAAAGAAAACCCAAGAAACAATGAAGAATTCATACGCACAGTAGAAAAGATGATTACTGCAGAGGAGAAGACATGAGAAAGGTTCCCAGATAGAAACAACCAAGACAACCCGGACAAGCAAAATCATCGAAACTTCAGACATCAGGAAATAAAACATGGACAAGACAACACCATAGCAGTGGCTGACAAATCAAGAAAGTTTTCCAAACCTAAAAGGTATGACGACATTGAAAACATGCATTGCATCTTGCACCCCAAAGGAAATCACACCATCGGAAATTGCTACACCTTCAATGATCGATACACAAGAAAAGATAGTAAGGGGAACACTAAAGAAGACAATCAGAAAAAAGGATGAAGACAACCACGAAGACAAGAGATTCAAAAAATCCAGGGGGACGGTAGCAGTGATCTTCGCCGGGGCCCCAGACTCCAGAAGCAAACATCAAGAAAAGCTAGCTCTACGAACCATCATGGCAGCAGAACCGGCTACTCCAAGATATCTCAATTGGTCACATTATCCAATCCAATTTTCAAGAGAAGACCAATGGACTAGCATAGGAAATACAGGCCATTACCCACTGGTTCTAGATCCAACTATTGCCGGTATGACTGTCACAAAAGTACTAATCGACGGGGGAGCCGGACTCAACATCATTTTTCAGAAACTCTAAGGAAGATGGGACTACAACTCGCTGGGATGATTACACCAACGAGCACCCCTTTTTATGGCATAGTACCCGGCAAGGCAGCGATGCCACTTGGACAAATCACTCTACCGATTACTTTTGGAACTCCCTCGAACTACCATACAGAGTTCATCAAGTTTGAAGTTGCAGACTTCGATTCATCATATATCACGCAATCCTCGGGCGCCCAGCACTAGCAAAATTCATGGCGATACTGCATTATCCGTACCTATTGTTAAGATGCCAGGGCCTAACGGTGTCCTTTCTCTTTGAAGTGATTTGAAGCGTGCTTTTGACTGCGACGTTCAGGCAATCCAAATTGTAGCAAAAGCACAAGCCGCCAGTGGTAGAAAAGAAATAGCCACTATTGCAGTAGAAATGAGCCTAGAAGAGCTAGGGATACCGGCTAAAAAACCCAGCATCCTCGCACCACCAAAAGAAGCCGACGTCAAGCAAATCGACCTAGGCACCGGTGATCCCTCTAAAACGGCAACCATCAGCGCCCACCTCTCGGCAAAATAGGAACTCGCGCTCACCAACTTTCTTCGGGACAACAAAGATATCTTCGCTTGGAAGCCGGCCGACATGCCAGGTGTCCCAAGAGAGTTGGCTGAGCACAGAATTGATATCAATGAAGGCTCCAAGCCTGTGAAGGCAGCAATTAAAAAAGAAATCATAAAGCTAATGGCAGCCGAATTCATCAGAGAAATCCTTCATCCAGATTGGCTAGCAAACCTAGTTCTAGTACAAAAAAAAGAATACAGACGAGTGGCGCATGTGCGTTGACTACACAGACCTCAACAAACACTGCCCGAAAGATCCATTCGGGCTACCACGCATTGATCAGATAGTTGATTCAACAGTAGGATCTGCCCTATTATCTTTTCTTGATTGCTATTAAGGATATCACCAGATCGCATTAAAGGAACAAGACCAGAGCAAGACATCTTTCATCACTCTGTTCGGTGCCTACTGCTACAAGACCATATCGTTTGGACTCAAGAATGCTGGTGCCACTTATCAAAGAGCTATACAAACATGCCTCGGTGAACAGATTGGCGAAAACATAGAGGCATACGTGGATGACGTAGTAGTAAAAACAAAGAACCCGGACACACTAATTGAAGACTTAAAGCAAACCTTCAAAAACCTGAAAAGATGGAGGTGGAAATTGAACCCAAACAAGTGTGTATTCGGGGTTCCTTCAGGACAACTACTCTGATTCTTGGTCAGTCATCACGGAATCGAAGCAAGCGCCAAGCAAATTCGAGCCATAACAGAGATGGGCCCTCCTCAAAATGTTAAAGATGTGCAGAAACTAACAGGCTACATGGCGGCCCTCAATCGTTTCATATCAAGACTCGGTGAAAAAGGGTTACCTTTCTTTAAACTACTAAAGAAGACAGACAAGTTCGAGTGGACAGAAGAAGCCAACAAAGCTTTCAAAAGACTTAAGGCATACCTCACCTCCTCGTCCGTCCTCAGACCTCCAAAGAAATATGAAGACATGATGCTGTACATTGCGGCAACTTCTACTGTGATCCGCACAGCGATTGTCATAGAAAGAGAAGAATAAGGGCGTGTATATAAAGTACAACACCCCGTATACTACATCAGCGAAGTACTGTCAGAATAAAAAATCCGATACCCGCATGTGCAAAAACTACTCTACGCCCTCCTGATCACTTCACGCAAGCTTCGCCACTATTTTGAAAGCCACAAGATTACCGTGGTGATAGATTTCCCACTCGGAGACATCCTACACAATAAAGACGCAACGGGGCGTATATCTAAGTGGGCAGTTGAACTTGGTGCTCTCAATATCGATTTCACCCCACGGAAGGCAATTAAATCTCAAGCCCTTGTTGATTTTATTGCCGAGTGGACAGAAATTCAGCAATCTATGTCAAATACTATCCTTGACCATTGGAAGATATTCTTTGATGGATCACTCAAGCTAGGCGGAGCCGGTGCAGGCGTGCTCCTCATTTCTCTAGATGGAAAACAACTCAAGTATGTCCTTCAGATATTATGGCAAGCTACAAACAATGAAGCAGAATACGAAGCCCTCATCCACGGGCTACGAGTGGCAATTACCCTCAGAATCAAGCGTTTACTCGTATACGACGATTCGGCAGTAGTCATCAATCAAGTCAACAAAGATTGGGACTGCACCAAAGAAAACATGGGCGCTTACTGTGCTGAAATACGAAAACTCAAAAAACATTTTCAAGGATTCAAAATTCTACATGTCTTGCACGATTCTAATATTGCGGCAGACATCCTCGCCAAGCTCAGATCGAACAGGGCGAAGGTCCCACCCGACGTATTCATAGAGGAGTTATCAGCTCCCTCTATCAAACAACCCGGCGAGATAACCCCTGAACTCCCAGCTAAAGGCACCCAGATTTTGGTAATCACTACCTCATGGACCTAGGTTTTTATTGATTATATCAAAGAAAATAAGTTGCCAGCAGATAAAGAGGAAGCTACCCGAGTTGTTCGTAGAAGCAAGAACTACGTCCTAGTGGGGGACAAGCTCTACAGAAGAGCCGCATCATCAGGAGTGCTCCTAAAATGTGTCTCATTTGAGAAAGGCAAAGAAATCTTAGACGAAATACACTCAGGTTGCTGTGGAAATCATGCCGCCTCAAGAACACTAGTCGGCAAGGCATTCTACACCGGATTCTACTGGCCAACCGCTTTGAAAGACGCAGAGGAACTTGTCAAAAAATGCAAAGGTTGTCAAATGTTCACAAGACAAGCTCATGTGCCAGCTCACAATCTCATCTGCATCCCACCCGCTTGGCCTTTCTCCTGCTGGGGGCTGGATCAAGTAGGACCTCTCAAGAAAACAAAAGGCAGTTTCGAGTACATCTTTGTAGCAATTGACAAGTTTACCAAGTGGATTGAATACAAACCACTCGCAAAATACAGCGCAGCCAAAGCAGTCGAGTTCATCCAAGACATTATGCACCGCTTTGGCATGCCCAATCGAATCATCATAGATTTGTGTTCTCCCTTCATAGCTACAGAATTCAAAAGTTGGGCACAGGATTGTGGCTTCGGCATACATTACGCATCAGTCGCACATCCAGAAGCCAACAGACAGGTAGAAAGGGCTAATGGACTCATACTAGCCGGATTAAAACCAAGATTGTATGAAGAACTAGTGGACTATGGATCAAAATGGATTGAAGAATTACCCAAGGTCGTATGGGGGCTACGAACTCAAATAAGCAGAGCCACCAGATACTCACCTTTCTTCCTAGTTTACGGGTCAGAAGCCGTACTACCTGCCGACTTGATCTGGACGTCACCAAGGATAGAACAATATGACGAAGGAGAAGCAGAACACACCCAAAGATTATAACTCGACAGTACAGAAGAAGTCAGAGTAAACGCTACCCTTCAATCAGCAAGATACCTCCAAGGATTAAGATGTCACTACAACAAGAATACCCAGCCTCGATCACTACAAATCGGAGACCTAGTACTAAGAAGAATACAAAAAAAAATGACGGACACCATAAACTACTCAGTCCATGGGAAGGTCCTTTTATTGTCACAAAAGTCACCGGACCAGGCACATACAAGTTGATAACTGAAGATGGAAAAGAAGTCAACAATACATGGCACATCAGCCAACTAAGAAGATTCTATGCATGAAAACAACTCAAGGAAGGATACATGTACAAACCACAAGAGATCAACGTTCATGATCAATAAAGATAGTGTTTCTCGACAACATATGTCTTGTTATGGCTTATCAACGTTCATGATCAATAAAGATGGTTTTTTTTACAATGCATGTCTTATTATGGCTTTCCCCGAGTTGTTTCCAATAAGCATACTGGCCGAGAGCAAAAGAGCTGAAAAGATGTTTGAGCCCGCCGATGAGGGTAGCTAATAAGCTAACACCCAAACCAAAAAGCAAAATGGTTGAAATTATGCCTGAGCATATCGGCCGAGGGCAAAAGAGTTGAAAATATACTTGAGCCCACCGATGAGAGTAGCTAATAAGCTAACACCCGAAACAAAAAGCAAAATGGCTGCCTGAGCGTACCGTCCGAGAGCAAAAAAGCTAAAAACATGCTTGAGCCCGCCGATGAGGGTAGCTAATAAGCTAACACCCGAAACAAAAAGCAAAATGGCTGAAATTATGCCTAAGCATACCGGCCGAGAGCAAAAGAGCTGAAAATATGCTTGAGCCTACCGATGAGGGTAGCTAATAAGCTAACACCCGAACCAAAAAAACAAAATGGCTAAAATTATGCCTGAGCGTACCGACCGAGGGCAAAAGAGCTGAAAACATGCTTGAGCCCGCCAATGAGGGTAGCTAACAAGCTTACACCCGAACCAAAAAAGCAAAATGGCTGAAATTATGCCTGAGCATACCACCCGAGAGAAAAAGAGCTGAAAACACGCTTGAGCCCACCGATGAGGGTAGCTAATAAGCTAACACCCGAACCGATCCCAAGATGTTTTTACAACCAGAAAAGAATAAGCTGAAGATACTTGAGATCGTTGGTCCTAAGTCTTTTCAGTACTAACAAGAACAAAAAGATGGTCAAGATAAAGATCTACATATACCGAATTGTTTACATGGCGCAGACGAAAGCCAGACAAGCACTCGACAAATCAAGAAAGTTTGTCAAGAAAATGGGCTACATATACCGAGTTGTTTACACGGCGCAGACAAAAGCCAGACAAGTACTCGACAAATCAAGAAAGTCTGTCAAGAGAACGATCTACATATACGAAGTTGTTTACACGGCGCAAATGAAAGCTAGACAAGCACTCGACAAATCAAGAAAGTTTGTCAAGACGACGACCTACACATAATGAGTTGTTTACACGACGCAGACGAAAGCCAGACAAGCACTCGACAAATCAAACGACTAGTTAGAAAAAATCCTGATCACTTGGACAACTCATTTAAAAGAATAAACAAGGCGAAGACCTCCAGGCAAAGAAGACATCAACAAAAAATAAAGAATCTTCATTCAAAAAGAAGTATAGTATCCTATTACAGAAGCTGGAGTACAAAGGTCAATTACATCAAGCATTGTCATCAGGAGAAGAAATATCAATATTAAGATTATCAATAATCCTCCTGGCTAAATCTTCGACCTCAGGCTCCACCTTTTCAACGGCATCCAGATATTCTTGACTCTCGGCTTCATCAGCAATCTTGGACAAAGGAAACTCCGGAGAAAGAACATGGACCTGGGCAAGAACATTCCTGGTACACAGTTGGGCGCACCTCTTCACGAACTCCTAGAAACGGGTCGGAACTTGCGGAATAAACTGAGCCCAAGATTGACCATCATCTACTAAAGTCTGGAGAAGACCGGCTACTGACCAAAATGATTTCCACAAAGCATTCCAGTTCTCAGTAGCCGTCGCCAACTTATCAGTCAAGTCTTCAACAGTTTTTTGGACCTACACAAGATCCTTGTCAGCTCCACGCCTAATCAACTTGGCAAGCGTGAGTTCTTCTTCAGCACGAGTAATTACCTCCTTAGCCCTGTTGTGACTATTACGGACAGTTATCTTCATTTCCTCAATACCCTCCGAGAGCTTCTGCTTTTCAACTCGGAGAGCTAGACCAAGCACCAAAAAAGAAGTCAACAAAAAGGGAAATCTGAATACAAAAGGAAACAAGAAGAACCCGCAATACCATTGCACTCATTCTTCATGGCCTCTACCGTAGCATCCCTCCGCTTCTCTGCCTCTACCACACGGACACGAAGAGCCTGTTCCTCCTTTTGGTGCGTTTGACGCTCAATCTCCATCTCGGCCCGACAAAGATCAAGCTCCGTTTTTAGGGCACTTACCTCAGAAGACAACTTTTTCTTAGTTTTAGACAAGAAAAAGAAGCCGGTATGATCCCGAGAAAAAGACTAAACAAAAAGAGAGAGAGAGAAAAAGGCATAAGAACAAAAGAAAGACGAACATCCAAAGAAAAAACTTTAGAAAAACTTACATGGAGCTTTTCCCCAAAAGAAGTCGTAAGGGTACCCCAGGCAGCAGTCAGCTCTGACGACCGATGAGTGGCATCGAATTGTTGCACAACATCATCATCAAAACGCTGATCACCAGTACCAAGAGGAGCAGAGGAAGAAGTCAACCGAGGCAAAGAAGGCAAGGCCAGGGCCATATCCTGGGAAGCCCCGGCTACCTCCTTAGATGGACCCACCACCGCGGCCACGGTCACCCCCGGAACCAGCAAATCAGCAGCAGCGTGATCACCAGGGAACCCTGTCTCCCTCACAGCCACCTAGCTGACTGTACATTCTGAGTCCCGAGACTCAGCATAGAGGGGCACACCAGAGGACTGACAAGAAGTTGTCTAAGGGTTAAGGGAAGACGAGGGTCTGCAAGATGATAAGGAAACACGACGATAAGAATATGAGTCAGAAAAAAAGAAAACAGAAGCAAAGAAACATAACGAGGAATCACTCACTCAGCTATCTTCTTCTTCATAAATCCAACAGAGGACTTTAGAGGGGGAACCATAGCAGCAAAAACATCACCGCCACCCTGCGATAGGAGCGGTGTGGTCGGTACCGGAGCCCCAGAACAACTCAAGTTCGACGGCCGCTTACTACAAGAGAACCAGTCCAAAGTTAGAACAAAAAGAGGTGTTCAACAAAACAAAAACAAGAAAACAACTCACTGACGCATGACAAGGGCCGCATCATCATCCTCATCTTCCTCACTCTCAAGCAAGGCAGCCATAGCGCCATCTGAAAAAAGAGAAAAGTACTCGGTTAAAGGCACAAACTAACCACAAAAAGACAAAACATATTAATATGCTCACCTAGGAGCACGCTACCTACAACTAGAGTACCTGGACGAGTACTCGACTGGCGAGACTTCTTGGCAGCAGACAAACCAGAAGAAGAACTATCCGCTCGCCCCCTTTTTCGACACTATGAGCTCGAGGAACTGGACGAGGAACATACTCCAAATATACATCAAAAACCGCGGAAGAAACACCAGGAAACATCGTGGTGGTTTGAAACTTACTGGTTAAAGAAGCCCCATCAAGACTATCCCCAGTCTCCACAAGGGCAGGGCAGTCATCAAGGGGGATCGGATCAACAAAGTTACGCCCCAATTCCTATAAAAGAGTAAAACAACTAGACAAGAAAGATTAAGCAAAAAGTGGAGACAGCAAAGGAAATACAAAAAGTACCCGCATAAGAAAAAAATAACTCACAGCAGGAGGCGGGTTTGTTAGCGCAATACTCAAGGACAGCATGCGGAATGATGCTTACTCCTTTCAACATCTTCTGAAGGCGCTCGAGCACCTCCTCATCAGTCAACTCAAGGGCAGGGACCATACGAGAAGGATCCTCAGCCCCAGAGTACTCAAAACCAAAATTCTCTCGCTCCTTCGGAGGCTGAACACGGCGGCGAAGAAAACAGGAGACGATACCGAAGCCGGTCAAGCCCTGCTGTTTCAGAGTACATATCCTCTTAAGAAACGGCTTGATCGCCTAGAGCTCATCCGACGTTAGGGGATTCTTTTCCCATCGGTCATTAACCACGGGACCAGATCCAGAATGAACAGCAAGAGGAGGAATCAAATTGGTGGCATAAAACCAGTCGACACGCCAATCCCTCACAGAATCAACCAAGTCATAATCAAAGAATTTACTCTTAAGACCCTGACAAAACTGAATCCCGCAGCCACCAAGAACATGGGTGTCGTCGCGGCGGGGTTGGGGTTTCAAACGGAAGAAGTAACGAAAGAGAGAAAGAGAAGGAGGAATTCCAAGAAAAGTTTCACAAAGATGAAAAAATGGAAAGATGAAGGACAGCATTGGGAGCAAGATGGTTCAGGCTAATCCCAAAATTGCTGAGAAATCGGTGAAGAAAAGCAGAAGCAGGAAGGCAGAGTCCGGCACGGATAAAGGAGACAAAAAGAACAATCTCATCAGGACCTGGAGTTGGGACCCGATGCTCGCCTAGAGCTCTCCAATCAGCAAACTCCTTGCCCTAGATCAGACCATCACTGACAAGCTCGCGCAACTGATCCTTAGTTGTAGTCGGAGCCGGCTAGATCTTCTGAGCAGCCCTCATGGCCATGAATTCTTGATTTTCAATCACAGAAAGCGAAGCCTCCTCGTCTACAAAGGTTGCCTGGGACTTGCTCGCTGATTTCTTCCTACCCATATACTAGCGAAAGCAATAAAGCACTAAGAAAAGGTGATGCTCAGACGGCGGTGCTCAGATGACGGCGATAATGGCGACGGCGGAGTTTTGAAGACTAGGGTTTCAAGGCAAAAGCAGGGTAGCGAAGAAAAAGAAGAAGAAATGCCTTTAAATAGATTTTACAGCAATAAAAACGTGGCCCACCAGGCCCGTTTAAACACAGCATGAGAACGCAATGGTCCATTACTCACCACAACTGACACAGCTGAAATGACGGACGGCACAATTCCACACATAGGTATAGTTCAACGGGCAGATTTCAGACTTATCCATCCAGCACCACGGCAGAGTTATCATATTGCTATAAAAAGAACTCATCAACCATGAAGCAACGGAGGGTTACCTCACAAGGAACACAAGAACTCAATCCTTATATAAAGAACTCGGGAGTCTCATAAACAACCAGGACATCAGCAGAAAAGAGAATGACAACTTAGAAGACAAGATTCTTTCCATTATAAATGGCTTCAAAAATACAAGATTACACATCTTACAAGACCCAACAAACTCGAAACTATGACAAGCAAGGTAGCAAAGAGGAACCCGGACACAACTAGGCTTTGGAACGACTACGTGTTCCAAATTGCTACTCGGTAGAACAAACCGCACTCGGCTACACTATTTTCTTCATAGGAAGAACGCAGCACATCCAAGGCGGAGATCAGCAGCACGGCGGAACAACATGGACCAAGAGAAGCCTGCAGGCATCTGTCTACCCAAGTCCAATGTGATGCTGGATATGGTGTTGATCTGCACTGGACAGTCTTAGGGCAGGCGACGAGGATCAACCCAGAACTGCTGGATGAAGGAACGTATCCCACATCACAAGACTTCCTCCAACTACCGCCACGTACTTCCCGGTACAATGCCGCTGCGGGATTAGTCTACCTCTAATCCCTATCACAAGACTTCGTCCAGCTACAACAAGATATACAAAAGCTACAAAATACGCCCGGGGGCTGCTCTACTTCACAAACTATCATATTCATGACTACGGAGATTTTAGACCACGCAACAAAATGCTCGATGAATCAAAATAGCACACCAGGAGGGTATTTATAGACAAAAGAAGCGGTGCACATGGACCGGGAGCACCAATGGAACAAACCTAACAAAGGACACAGTGAAAAGATAGAATTTAATGAAAGAGGACTCAGGCGTGAAGGAGCAGTACTCAAGAACGAGCATATTCGGAAGAATATACCAACACTATATAACTCATGAACAAACAACATTTACTCTCAACTACCACCATACAACTACATCTGACAACAGCAGACTACCAGAGAACATGCCAAGATCCTGTATCCGAGTTCTTTTCGAATAAAAGAACCTAGGTATATGCTCGGGGGCTGCAATAGGAAAGGATTTCAGTCCTTTGAACAACTCAGATTCAAGACCCTCCAACTTTTTGTTCCAAATAGCAAGAGGCTCGGGGGTTACACCCAAATGGGAGTACTTTTTTCTTCAAAAAGGTACACACCATGCGAAGATCTCACGAAGCGCTACATGGTTTCTCTCAAGAAAGCACTCGGACGACACTTGTTCCTGCTCGGCATGACCTGAAGGAACAAGATGAGGCTTCCAGTGCTCAACCATGAAGTGCTCAGGGGCTTGTCGGTGCAGGACCCATGGGATACCCCGCAAGGAAGGGAGAAGATCTAGTCTAACTAGGATTCTTTCCATGTAATCTTAGTAGTAGTATTATTCTGTAATCCTACTAGGAACTCTCATTGTAAACCGACTAGGACTCTGGCCTCCTGACTATATAAAGGAGGGCACGGTTCCAAGAGAAGGGACTTTACAACACAATACTTCACAATCAATCCAATGCAAAGGCTAACGCCGACTAGACGTAGGGCTATTACTCGATCAACGATTGAGGGTCCGAACCAGGATAAATCGACTGTCTCTTGCGTTTACCATCGAGTTCCGCATACGCTGAAGCCCGAACAAACTGCCCCAGGTACGCCCGTGGCAGGCTATCGGTGGTGAAACATCAACAGGTATGTCTTCCAAATAAGCATGAGCAAAAGATGTAGACATGACGTTAACACCCACAATCGGATTATAAAGAGCATCATAAGGAGTTTCATTAATTTGGCAACGAATGGTCGTAGAAGGTGAATCTAAGCGAATCACATCAGAGAAAAGTTCTGACTCTTCTAACCATTCATTGCTTATGATGGATGCTAACTCCTTCACAGACTCTTTAAGGAAAGCTTCCTCAGAAAGGTCAAAAGTTTTTTTATGGAAAGATGACTTCTGAGGTTTCCTTGTAGTATGATATTTCGAGGTGTTTCCGTATTCGGCAAAAAGATCATCCTCGAAATTAAACATAAAATCCAAATTTGGAGTTTTCTCCTTTTTAGGTGGTTCAGGATTTACGATAGCTAGGGTTTGTGTTGGGCTTGGCAAAGGTTTAGATTTCGCTATCTGGGATTCCTCTTTTGGTAGCTTCTCTTCCACTTCTCCAGGGAATTCATCGTGTATATCAGTGTATGGGGTGTTTTCTTAGATTTTATCAAGAATGCTTCTCCCCAAGTTAGCAGAGACATGTAAGAACGAACCTCCTGAAGTTATGTCAAGAAACTATGTAGTTTCCTTACTAAGATCCATATAAAAGTATTGAAGAAGAATGGGGTCTTGAATAGCAAGGTCAGGGCCAGTGGTGACAAGGTCACTAAAATGAACCCATGATGCGCCAAGAGATTCTTTTTCTTTTTGTTTAAAAGATAGAACCTCTAAACGAAGGCTGACTACTCTAGAGATGGAAAATAAAGATAAGCAAAAGCTAGAGCATAAAGCTTTCCAATCTCCTTGCATACTTCCTATGGTTTGATTAAACCAATATTTAGCTCTTCCCGTTAAAGAGAATGGAAACGGCTTCCATCTTAAAGTTTTGTTCGACATGCCAGCAATGTGCAAGCATGCGCAGGTCTGTTCAAACTCACATAGGTGAAAGTATGGATTTTCATCACCTTCTCCTAAAAAGGATTGTTCCCAGACCATGTTTATTAAACATGGGCACAGCTCACAGTGAAGTGTTAAGAAAGGCTTAGATGATTTTGGTGGCACTAGGCATGCGCTCAGTAGGTGCAGCATATTGATGAATAGGTGTGTTTTCCATTATAAAAAGAACAAATAAAACAAAAGAAAACAAAAGGTACAAGGTTATGCTAGGTAAAAAGTTAACACAACAACTATTTCTTCGGCAATGGTGCCAGAAAAGCTTGTTGACACTTGTGGGGGCACGCAGAAAAGATCTGCAAGTGTACGGATATCGGTTGTAGCTTTTCACCAGAAGTATTCTAGGATATCAAACTCAGAAAACATGTGAGTTTAACTAAGTCTAACATAACCAGGGTAGCAACAAGGTTCAAGATAAATGGGAGCGTAGAGAGGACTGTTAAGGTTCTCTATTCCTAACTTGGATAAGTATGTATTCTACTGTTCACCTAGGAACATTACTAAAGAAACGCACAAACAGAGTATGCAATTTCCATCGCAATCGGGTCCTACTTGGCCTATAGACGGGAGGTGGACTACAAAGGACTCAATGGGGCTATCAACCCCATGATCTACCACCAATCCAGAATGCAGAGTGCATCCATGACTTGCCAAAAGCCTAAGCACCACACTTACACTAACGATTACCGCTTTAACCCAAGAGCTACAAGGATTAAAGCACTCAAAATAGTCATGATCCTGATGAACAATATAATGAATCTGAAGTTTATTACCATAGATGTTTGAAGTAGACTCGAGTAGAGCATACCTCCACCAAGGTACAAGCCGTAGAGAGAGCATCGATAGGCCGACACTTCCTCCAAACTCTTCCCTCACTCTCTATCTCACTATTTTCTATTTACAAAGAATAGATCCTAACATGGAGGACTATTCTTCTCTTATTTGCTAACTTGATCTCAATTGTCATGATCATGCCCTTCTGAAGGAGGTATGGGGGCCTTTTATAGGGGGAGATAGAGTAGAGGGCAAGGCACTACCACGTCATGAATCCATAGCAACTCCCTCGATCACCATTGGATGAACCGACCTCAAACCAACCTTCACACGCTGTGGAGAATGATCCTCAGAGGCGGTGGAGCGTCCACGTTGAAGCGAAGACTGAGAGGAAGGGTCAGCCTATGAGTGGGGCTAGGGGCCCCACTTGTCATTGGATTGCCCTGATCTTGTGCGGTAATTCTTGAATAAGTATCTTGAAGCCTTTTTCGATTAACCCCGTCACATATCATTAATAATTTCTTCACGTATTTTGGCCCAATTTGGCCCGTAGAATGGTTAAATTCACCTGCAACCACAGATTCACCAAAACTTATGGAATTCATTAGTTTAAACTCCTAGACCTATGTTGATGATCAATTCTAAATAGTTTTTCATGTCATATTGACGGTTAAAAATACGTGTTAACGACCATCAACAACCCATCATAAAAAGCACCTTTTCCACCTCATCGGCTATAAATGGCTTGATCAGCTCATCATTCATATGTTGGGTGACCTTCTACGACACATAATCCAGGATCGCCTTGGTGTCCAACTCATTCTGGTTTGTGAACAAATCGATATAAAAATCTCACGCCATAGTCTCCAACTCCTCTTGTTTGGTTACCACCGAACCATCAGCCTATTTTAGAGAGGAGATACGATTTGTTTTAGCTCTCTCCTTCAACTTTGCTTGGAAGAAGGAAGTGTTCCTGTCTCCTTCACGAAGCCAATCAACACGGGACCTTCGCTTCTCCATAGCTTCTTCTCTAGATAGTAGCTCCGAGATCTCTTAAATCACTCGGTGTTCCTCTCTAGTTGGACCCAAGCCAATGGACTGACTCCGCAACTGCTCAAGATCCTTTCGAAGTTGCATTAATTGCTTCCTCGCAATGCCAAATGTAGATTTGTCCCACTGAGATAGCGACTGTCCCAAACTCCTAAGGTGTTCTAAAAGCTGACCAAGTGTTCCGCTCCCTCCTAGGCCATTCCACGCCGACTCTACTGTTAGAATGTATGATGGATCACGACGCCACATATTTTCATAACGAAAACACCGTCTTCTCCTTCTTCTTCCTGGAAGCTGTTTGGAACACTTGAGAACTAAGCAGCAGTGGTCTAATTTCGTGGTTTGCACATGCCACACCTTGACATCTCTAAACAAGCTGAGAAAGGTTGCCGATGCAAGGCCCCTATCCAGCTTGACCTTCACATTGTCACCACCGTGCTGCCTGTTATCCCAAGTGTAGGGAAGCCCGATGTAGTCCAGGTCCACAAAACTGCAAGCTTGCGCTGCCCCCCTAAAGCCCTCTTTTTGCCTCTCCGGCCTCCCCTGCCCTTCGAACTGCTCATGTGCCTCCAACACCTCATTGAAATCTCATGCGTAGAGCTAAGGGAGATAGCTTTGGGTGTTAAGGTATCTCAAACAGTCCCAACTCCTATACCTCAACTCTTTGCTAGATTCTCCATAAAAACCGGTGAACCTCCATCTCGCTATCTTTGACACCGGGTCAAGAATAGCAACATCGATATGTAGTTTATCACAGCTCTGCAACTTCACATCAATGTTGCGCGACCAAAGAAGTGCCAAACCACCACATCTTTCGAAGCTTCCCACCCCAAGGCCATTTGCAAACCCCAGGGATCTCTTCAAAACATCCACTCGATCAAAGAACTATCTCTGACAAGAAGACCAACCATGGGCGATGTAGCTGTATCAAGCTACAAAGTTCTTGAACTACCTTGGGCTGCCCTAGGCCCCACAATTCAAGCATATGATTTTCATGGCGCCCGGCGGGGACTGCTAATTGCAGTCGCCGCTAATCATGCATTGTGGGCATTTCCTCTCTTCTACTTCTTGAGCGTCTCAATCATGCTTTCTCTGCTGTTGTCCGCACTCGCATCTAGCTGATTCACTCTAGAATTCACCATACCAGCCGGCCGACTCAATCGCACTCGGACCCTCCAGTGGGACATTCAAGTCTGAGTCTATGTGGCCAAACCCGTCACCTTGGATTTCCTTTTTTGTGGTGGAGGTCGACTAATTTTCTCGTCCTACATCACAAGCTGCCTACTTGCCCCCACTCCAACCGGCCTCTCCCGTTCACTTGGAATTGTGCCTGATTTTTGTTTCAGCAGGGACTGCACCTCTTGGTCTTTTGTTTCCCCCCATGAACTTAGAAGAATGGTGGGATCTGCCCAAAGAACCCAGGCCATCACCAAATTTGCTATACTGTGACCTGAGGTGTTTAGAGGCCGAGGAAGAGTCACTCCCAAAGGTCTCAGCGACAGCCCAAGAGAAATACTGCATATGCCTTTTTCTATCCTCCAGCGCCCTGAGTTGAACATCATATGATAGTTTACCTGGTTCATCACGGGGCACCGGGTGCAAGCATTCCACCTCCGAGTGGCCGATCATGCCACACCCAAAGCAATAGAAGGGCATTTTTCATATTGAGCTTGGAACCATCATGGTTCCTTCTTGCTCATGCATAAGAGCACCCCTCTCCACAGGGGTTTATCAATTTGGATGGCCACACAGCTCGCTGGTACGCCCCACTCGCCTTGCCATCTGCGTCCACATCCATCATGACCACTTGGCCGATCAGACTCATCGCTTGACAACCCCACTGCTGGTTTATCCAACCAAGCGGTAGGTTCAGGATACATACCCACATCTCTAGACAAAAAAAAATGATCTTCGATGCACTAAGCTTCTTGTTGGGGACCAATATTAGGGTACCCAAAGAGGAGGAGCTAATGACTATCAACATTAATTCATCCGCGCGATTGAGAGCACGACTACGCCGCTTAACGGGTCATTCCTCGTCCGTCCACCGAGAACTTGGGCCCCTCCTCAAGCCGACCCCCAAGGGCTAGCTCTACCTTGCCCGACGGCTGGGGGCTGGCTCCGCCTCGCCCGACGTCTGGAGGCTGGCTTCGCCTCGCCCGACGCTAGGGGGCTGGCTCCATCTCGCCCGACGTCCGGGGGCCGGCTCTGCCTCGCCTGACATTCGAGGGCTGGCTCTGCCTCGCTCGACATCGGAGGGCTGGCTCCACCTTGCCCGACGTCCGGGGGCTAGCTCCGCCTTGCCCGATGTCCAGGGGCTGGCTCCGCCTCGCTCGACGTTCGGGGGCTGGCGCCGCCTCGCCCGATGTCCTAGGGCTGGCTCCACCTCGCCCACCTCCCAAGGGCGGGCTCCACCTCGCTCGACGTCCAAGAGCAAGCTCTGCCTCGCCCGACCCCTCGGGCGTGGATCTTTACAGAGGCCCACGACAACCACACGGTCCAAAAGGTGGCGGAACATATAAGGCAAGGCGCTCAAGTCAACCGCAATACCGAGGTCCGTACCCTACAAACCTATAGGACCGTACCGATAGGCCATGGCAGAAGGGTGCTTTACAACCTTCTAGGCATGTCAGAAACCAAACAGTGTTGTGGGCACCGACATTTGCCCTATAGTGTTGTGGGTGCCGACATTTGCCCTATAGTGTTGTGGGCGCCATAGTTTGCCTTACCAGGTGAGCATGGTAAAGCCTGCCACATGCATCTGACCTAAACAGTATTATGGGCGCTGATGACCGCCTTGTACCCTATGGCATGGGGTACAAGACTTAGAAAGACACGAGTACATTCGGGCTCCCTCTCTCTGGCTATAACCCATGCTCTCCCTTGGTCTATAAAAGGGAAAGCAGGGCACCCCACTAGGGGGATCGATTCAACACACCATGCATCACATCACACATAGCTGAGCAGCGACCAAGCTCTCAGCACCCATTCGACCTTTCCATTAGAGACTTGGGACCTTTTCCCTCTCTCGCCCATTTGTAACCCCTACTACAAACTTTTTGGTGCTAATAACATGAGCGGCAGCCATGAACTGGATGTAGGGACATTATGCCCGAACCAGTATAAACCTTGTATCCATTTAGCACACCATCTGGGTCAGACGCGCAATAACACAAATTTACTCGTTGGTGTTTACTCGAAACACCGATAGTTGGTGCGCCAGGTAGGGGACCTTTGCATGTTCCGACATTAACATTAGGCCACAGATGGCTAGCCACGATATTAGCTGGGTCCCAGGCACACACGTGCGCTTCAGGTACCTAGACTTCATCATCACGGTGGGAGGAGAGTTGGCATTGGCTCACACCGCCATCCAACCTCTCCCCTCCATCGGCCTCGACTACGGGTGGCTTGAGCGCCAGCTCGGTGTTTTCCTGGGACCTTAGCCATCTAGGGAGGACCCACACCACCTCACCTTCTCTGACGCCAATGTCGTGGAACAGCTCATCGGAGGGAACTCCTCTCTCCGGAACACCTCATACGGAGCGCCTCGATAGTGCTTCCGTTCGGTCTCCGCAACGCCGCAGCGACCATTAGCCACCTTGTGGCACAATGCATGGTCCTACCTCCCACAAATGACAAATTCGTGGGGGCGATCGAACATGTCATGGAATCTTTCCACGACCTCCTAGCAGAGGAGCTAGAGTCACCCTCTGGCCCTGACTCTGGTAGGGGAAGCCAAAACCCCTCTCATGAATGGTTGATGACGGGTACCCCCGAGGGGCACGTCCACAAGGGGGAGGCTACCCCAACAAATGACCTCGACGATGAGGCCGAGAGGGAGATAGTGGCCCCGCCATGCATGCTGGTGGAGCGGCTAAAAGCCCGACATTGGGAGATCGAGGAAGCGCGACTCCAACTCGAGTAGGAATGCGCGGAGCTCGATCAGAAGATCGAGCGTCGCAGAGACGGTGGGCGCGCCTGCGCCATGGCCCACGACGTAAACCAAAGGATGATCACCGACGATGAAGCCCTCCCTCACTAAGCCCGGGCAAGCCAGAACATCACCGCCGTGGCGGCCTTTCTTCATGGTCTTCTAGAGGCTGCGACGCCCGAGGATCATCGGGCCCACCATGAGATTCGCACGCTGCTCGAGCGTGCGGCGGCGTAGCAGGCCGAAAGCTCATTGTCTCAGCAACGCGAGCTCAACGCTAGCTAGTGCACGCCCTTGGAGCGTCCCGACAGGGATGCATCGGTCCACCAGGAACCACAAGGAAGTAGGCAGCGCATCGCGGTCCTGGTGCGTCAGCGTCTTGGCCGCAACTGTGACGCGCGTAACACCCTCGATGCCCACAGACACGCCTATGACGACCCAAGAGAGGGAGCCAGACATGGCTATCACCCTCGTCGTGGCAGACGCTACGACAGCGGCGAGGACCGAAGCCCGAGCCCTGGCCTGCCGGGGCCTCAGGCCTTCGGCCGACACATCCTCAACGTTGCCTTCCCGCCATGGTATCGGCCACCAACCAATATCCCGAAGTACTCTGGGGAAACAAACCCCAAACTATGGCTCAAAGACTATCGGCTTGTCTGCCAAGTCGATGGTGCAAATAATGTTGATTTCATTATCAGCAACCTTCCACTGTTCTTGGCCGATTTGGCACGAGCGTGGTTGGAACACCTGTCGTCCAATAGAATCCAGAGTTGGGTGAACCTAAAGGAGATCTTTGTGGGGAACTTCCAGGGCACATACAAGCGCCTTGGGAACCCATGGGACCTCAAGAACTATCGGCAGAAGGCCAGAGAAACCCTCCATGGGTACATCCGGTGCTTCTCCCGGCAATGCAACGAGCTCCCTAACGTCACCGATGCCGATGTTATTGGAGCTTTCCTGTCTAGGACCACTTGCGAGTCTCTGGTTCACAAGCTAGGACGTAAGGGCCCACGAACCACCAAGAAACTCTTGGACATCGCCACCAGCCATGCCTCGGGTGAAGAAGCAGTTGGAGCCATCTTCGATCGCCTCAATGGCAAGGTGAGGCAAGACGAGGACACCGGCGAAGGCGCCTCCAATCGTCCCGCCAAAAAGAAGAACAAGAAACAACGACATGAGGGCTCGCTCGTGGCCACCGCTGACCGAAGGGGTGCTCGGAAACCCACGGAGGGAACACCGAACCATTTCAAAAAACTACTCGAGGGGCCATGCCCGAACCATACATTCTTGGTCAAGCATCTGTACAAGGATTGCAGCCTCATGCTGCGGTTCTTGTCCGGAGGCTCCAACAAAGGGGAGCATGGAAAGGTCCTTGACCCCACTGCATGGACGATGCCGAGGAGAAGGACGATGGCTTTCCAACACTAGATGGCTACCTCATGATCTTTGGAGGATCGGAGGCCTATGACTCCAAGCGCCGCCAGAAGATCACACGCCGCGATGTCTATGAGACCGAACTGGCCACACCTGCCTTCCTCCAGTGGTCGGAGTCTGCCATAACCTTCGACCGGACCGACCACCCGGAGAGCATCCCACAACCAGGGAGATATCCGCTCATGGTCGACCCGATCTTCGGTACAAAGTGCCTCACCAAGGTACTGATGGATGGGGGCAGCAGCCTCAACATCCTATACGCCGAGATGCTCGACGCCATGGGCATCAACCAAGCGCGCGTCCGGTCGATCGGAGCGCCTTTCCACGGTGTCATGCCTGGAAAGCAGGCCTTGCCGCTTGGGCAGCTCAATTTGCCCGTCACCTTTGGGGGTCCATCCAACTATAGGATGGAGACCCTCACCTTTGAAGTGGTTGGTTTCCACGGAACCTACCATGCCATCCTGGGGCGACCATGCTACGCGAAGTTCATGGCCATCCCCAACTACACCTACCTCAAACTCCCCAACTACACCTACCTCAAACTAAAGATGCTGGGCCCAAGCGGAATCATCACCGTCGACACCTCCTTTCAGCGTGTCTACGAGTGCGAGGTTGAGTGATGTGATCACACCGCAACAATCGTCGCCTCTGCAGAGCTCATGGCTCTCAAGAAGGAGGTCGCCGAAGAAGCACCCGACCCCAAGCGTTCGACCGGGTCCTTCGAGCCAGCAGAGGGCTCTAGGGAGGTCCTCATAGACCCCGGGAGCACTGAGGGCAAAATGGTGCGTATTGGTACCACGCTTTCCTCTGAATAGGAAAGCGCAATCGTCGGCTTCCTCCACGCCAACAAAGACATCTTTGCATGGAAACCCTCGGATATGCTAGGCATTTCGAGGGAAGTAGCCGAGCATGCCTTAAAGATCCGCCCAGGCTCCAAGCCGGCGAAACAACGCCTACGTCGCTTTGACGAGGGGAAACGCAGGACCAGCGGCGAGGAGATCGCAAAGCTTCTGGCGGCCGAATTCATCAAGGAAGTGTACCATCCAGAGTGGTTAGCCAATCCCGTTCTTGTACGAAAGAAGAGTGGGAAATAGAGGATGTGTGTTGACTACATAGGTCTCAACAATGCATGCCCAAAGGATCCATTTCCTTTGCCACGCATAGACCAAATAGTTGACTCCACCTCAGGGTGCGAAACCCTCTACTTCCTTGATGCGTACTCCAGGTACCATCAAATCACGATGAAAGAGTCCGACCAGCTCACAACATCTTTCATCACCCCCTTCGGATCGTTCTACTACGTCATAATGCCGTTCGATCTGAAGAACGTTGGGGCCACATACCAGCGTTGTATGCTCAAGTATTTCGATGACCTCATCGGGCGGACCGTTGAGGCCTACGTTGATGACATCATGGTCAAGTCCAAACGGGCTGACCACCTCGTAGCTGATCTTGAGCAGACCTTTGTAACACTCCGAGCAAATGGCATCAAACTCAATCCCGAGAAGTGCGTCTTCGGATTCTGAGGGGCATGCTGCTTGGTTTCATCATCTCCGAGCGTGGCATCGAGGCCAACCTAGAGAAAATCTCAGCCATCACAAGGATGGGCCCGATTCAAAACATAAAGGGAGTATAGTGAGTTACAAGGTGCCTTGCCGCACTCAACCGCTTCATCTCATGCCTCGATGAATGAGGTATCCCCCTTTATCGACTTTTGAAGAAGGCTGACCACTTCGAATGGATGTTTGAGGCCCAGGAGGCACTTGACATGGTCAAGCGGCTTCTGATGAAGGCCCCAATCCTGGTTCCTCCTACGAATGGAGAACCCCTCCTACTCTACATTGCGGCCACCATGCAAGTGGTCAGCGCCGCCCTAGTAGTGGAGCGGGTAGATGAGGGGCACACCCTCAAAGTACAACGCCTTATATTCTTCATCAGTGAGGTCCTATCCAACTCAAAGACCCGCTACCCCCAAATCCAGAAGCTTCTGTATGCCATCCTCATCACCAAGAGGAAGCTACGCCACTACTTCGAGTCACATCCGGTGATAGTCATGACGTCCTTCTCCCTCGGCGAGGTCGTCCAAAGCCAAGATGCCATGGGAAGAACCACGAAGTGAGCACTTGAGGTGATGGGATAGGGCATTGCGTATGCCTCTCGGACGCCATCAAGTCCCAGGTGTTGGCTGATTTCGTCGTGGAATGGACTGAGGTCCAAATGCCACCAGCGGTCGTGGATTAGGAGTACTGGACGATGTACTTCGATGGATCACTGATGAAGAAGGGCGTCGGTACAGGGATGGTCTTCGTATCTCCCCTCGGGGTATGAATGAGGTACATGGTCCGTCTTCATTTCCCCTCCTCCAACAATGTGGCCAAATATGAGGCGCTCATCAATGGCCTACGCATTGCCATTGAGTTGGGCATCAAAAGCCTCGACATTCGAGGAGATTCCCAGCTAGTTGTCGACCAAGTCATGAAGGAGTCAAGCTGCCACAATGCCAAGATGGCTACATATTGCCAAGAAGTCCGCCGGTTGGAAGACAAGTTCGATGGCCTAGAGCTCAATCACATCCCGAGGCGCCTCAATGAGGCGGCCGACGCGCTTGCAAAAACAGCATCCGACCGAGAGCCGGTACCAATAGGCGTCTTCGCCAGCTGACCAGCATAAGCCCTCGGTTCGCTATGAGGGGTTAGAACAAGGCGGTGATGGTCCATCCAATCCTAGCCCGGGGGCTGACCAACCATCGGCTACATCCGACCTAAAGTCATGGAGGTCAAAGAGGACCCAGCGACAGAGCTCGACCCTCTGGTCGACTAGAGGACGCTCTACCTAGACTACCTCCTCCGTGACACACTACCGATGGACAGGACGGAGGCTCGATGGGTCACACATCGTGCCAAGTCCTTTGTTCTTGTGGAAGGCGAACTCTACAAGCGAAGCCACACTAGGATACTGCAGCGCTGCATCCCCTTCGAATAGGGGAAGCGTTTGCTAAGCGATATCCACGGTAGGGTCTGCGGTCACCATGCCATGCCCAGAACCCTGGTCCAAAACACATTCCGACGGGGCTTCTACTGGCCTACCGTGGTAGCTAATGCCGAGCAAATCGTATGCGTCTGCAAAGGGTGCCAGTACTACGCTTGGCAGATTCACCTACCGGCCTAGGCACTCCAGACGACCCCATTACCTGGCTATTCACGGTCTAGGGACTCGATCTGGTTGGACCTCTTAAAAAAGTGCGCCGGGGTCTACACCCACTTGCTTGTCACCATAGACAAGTTTACAAAGTGGATAGAAGCTCGGCCAATCTCCACGATCAAATCCAAGCAGGCCATCCCGTTCTTCCTCGATATCATTCATCACTTTGGAGTCCCAAACTCCATCATCACGGACAACGACACGCAGTTCACCAGGAAGAAGTTCCTCTTATTTTGTGATGAATATCACATCCACGTCGACTGGGCCTCCGTGGCACACCCTGGATGAATGGGCAGGTAGAACACACAAACGGCATGGTCCTACAGGGCCTCAAGCCTAGAATCTTCAACCGGTTGAACAAGTTTGGTGCAAGATGGGTCTCCGAGCTTCCCATGGTGCTCTGGAGTCTGAGGACGACCCCTAGCCAGGCCACCGGCTACACGCCATTCTTCATGGTCTACGGTTTTGAAGCCGTCCTCCCAACCGACATCGACTACGGAGCACCAAGAGTTAGGGCATACGATGAACAAGGAGCCAAGGCATCCCTTGAGGATGCCATGGACCAGCTGGACGAAGCATGTGATGTTGCCATCCTCTGCTCGGCCAAGTACCAGCAGGCGTTACGATGATACCACAGCCACCGAGTGCGGGGTCGGGTCTTCAACGTCGGAGACCTAGTTCTCCACCTCGTCCAGAGCAACAAGGACCGCCACAAGCTCTCTTCGCCATCGGAGGGACCATACGTCATCGCGGAGATACTCCAGCCAGGCGCCTACAAGTTGAAGACCATCGATGGCGAAGTCTTCACCAATGCTTGGAACATTGAGCAGCAACGTCGCTTTTACCCTTAATAAATGCACACTTTCTTTTATCAGTTTTGTTATCAAACTCCCCGATCTTTAGAGAATCCGACCCCAGCAACGACAAAGGGTCGGACCTCACTCGGGGCTGATATTAGTACGTTTATCCTGCAAACATTTTCTATGCCTGCCCCTCTTTTTTTGTTAGGACTTAGGAGCTATGTTTATGGGAACAAGCTCTAAGTATATCTGGTCGGACTGTGGGATACCTATGCCCTAGCGGCTACGGTGTCTTTGCTCACCAGCGTAATCAAAATTGGCTCGCCCACACTTCGAGCTTTTATGACCTTAACTATGGGAAGGGTCGGTATGCACTAAACCTATTTTACAAAAAGAGGGGGAAGAGCTAAAAGGCTATTTACTATAATGAAGAGCTCGTCCATTTTGCACAAATTCGATGCTTGGCTTATCTGCCTAACTAAATTCTTGCGTGGGATGCTCTCATCCTCTATTTCCGTAGGGAAATCTTGTCTCGATAGGTGACGCGAGCCGATCAGATGGCTTGGCCACTAACGAGAAACGGATAAGGAGGAGACAGGATCACGCTCATATCTGGGGAGACTTTCCGAACCCATCACCCTTACCATCGAGGTAAAACCGGCGCCCAGGTCGATCGGATGGCTCAAAGACCGCTGCCGAAAGATAAGCATCCCCACTTACTTACTTTACATATTAATTTCATTACCGAGCCTCCGACCCCAATGGCAAAGTAGAGGGTCGGGAATTGCTTGGGGGCTGGCAAGGGTGTCTATTCACTAGGCATTCTCTTTGCCCGGCCCCTCCTTATGTTTACAAAATAGGAGGCACGGTGTGCGGGCGCAAAGTTTGAGTAAGCCTGGTCGGACCGTTAGGACCCTACACCCCAGTGGCTATGGCATTTTTTATCCACCAGTGCGATCAGAGTCCTTGTCTCCACACTCCAAACCTTAACCTCCACCTTCTTGGGAAGGATTTGGAGGGGCCTGCCTATGGAATCTCCATCAAGGAGAGGCTGCCAGGTCACCCAAATTGATCGAACGGCTCAGGCCACTGCCGAATGGCAGATACGGAAGAATGGGACGCTCATGCAGGTTACACCGGTTTCTATCATGAACGTCGGACCCGGACCCCACACGGACATATCCGATAAGAACTCCCAAAACCCGTCACTCATGCCATCGATGTAACATTACCGACCTCCACTGTTTCTTTATATGGTCATTCATTCATACATTCGTTCATTCAATCATCTAATACATCCAAGCATGCATAGGCAATCGCTGCATCACAATGCTTCGCCTCGCGTCAGGAAGCGGTAGTCGTCTCATTCGATATGAGTGGCGATCGACCGAAGTTCTAAGGCCGGCCCGCAAAGGGCTCGAGGCCGCCTCATGTTAAATAGAGCCAGGGGAGAAAAATCGAGATGAGCCTCAGCGGCCTTGCCCGACCCCGCTTAGAAGCAAACAGGGACATCTCGACCTTTCTCATTTGATTCTAACCTCGAGCCAAGCCCACAAAATCTCCATCGAGGAGAGGCCAATGGGCCACCTGAGCCTATCGAATGGCTCGGGCATCTACCGGGAGGCGGGCTAAGAAGTAGTGGAATGCCACATAAGGGCTCTACTGACCCTGTCAGCGGATGACGGACCTGGATTCCACTTGAACATGCCCGTTAGCGAGCTCACTAAGCACGACACTTGAGCCGTCGAGGCAAGTGTCGTTAGCTCAGCCCCTTCGGTTGCGGAAACCAAGGACGGGGTGACGCATGAAATATGGCCGACCCCTATTGAACCCCATGGGGCTCGAGGGCTCAAGCCGCCCGATTCTAGATCGAAAGACTGAGGTTTGAAGGCTGGCTCATGGAGGGCCCGAGGCCACCTCATGTCGAACAAAGAGCCAGGGAGGAAAACATAGATGACCCTCAGCGGCCTATGCCCATCCCGCTTAGAAGCGGACAAGGTCATCTCAACCTTCTTATTCGATCCTAGCCTCTAGCCGAGCCCATCAAATCCCCATTGAGGGGGAATCTGTTGGAAAGCGGGTTAAGGAGCAACTGAATGCCACACGAGGGCTTTGCCGACCCCGTCACAAGCGACGGAACCAGATTCCGTTCAAACATGCCCGTTAGCGAGCTCACTGAGCATGTCACTCGAGCCACTGAGGCAAGTAACGGTAACTCAACCCCTCCAATTGTGGAAACCATGGATGGGGTGACAATCACAAAAACATGCCGACCCTTGACCGAATCCCCACCACGCGTAGGGGCTCAAGGAAGGTTGGATTTGCAAGGAGACCTAACGCACGGTCGCAGAATGATAGCTAAGATCCTAGGGGGAGGGTACATGCAAATACAAGAGATGCATTCTCTTAAGTTTTGCTATCCTCCCCTCGATTTTCAGTGACATCTGACCCCAGCAACGGCAAGGGGTCAGATCTCACTTAGGGGCTGATAAAGGTATAAGTATACCTTTTCTAAAACAGCCGCCGCGTCAGACCTCTTCCTCACGTTAAGCCTAGCGGCAAAGTTTGCGGAAACAAATAACTAAGCATGCCTAGTTGAACTACAAAAAACCTATGCCTCGGCAGCTATGGTGTCTTTACTCACCAACGTGATTGAAGTTTTTCCTCTTACACCTTGGGCCCTATGGTCTTAATGAATGGAAGGGTCGGAATACGTGAGCCCTTCTTTCGCATATAAAAAGGGAAAAAACAAGTTCAATCAAATAAAACGAAGTTACGAAAATTGTTTTTACGATACATAAAGGTCGGCGCTTGTTCACATATTACAATAAGTGTTCATTCGACCTATATGACTAACTACCCCCTCCGAGGGAGAACTATGTCTTCAACTTTATCCGCCAGGTTCCACGCTAGAGGAGCCACCACCGTCTCTATCTCATCCAACTCGGAGGCTTCGTAGCTAGGCGCGAAGCCAAGGCTCATTGTCTCCAAGTTAATATTGTCCGCATAATGAGAGTGGGCGATGGTGAAGGCTTTGGTGATCCTAGAGCGAAGAGCTTCCTTCTCAAGCAGGTGCACCCGCACCGTGATATCTATGGCATGGGGCGCAAGCGAGCTGGTCCCCTCTGGCCGCACCACCTCTAGGTCATCGCAGACCACTCTGAGGGCAGCGCATAGGAGATCATGCTCGTCGCTCTCCACCTGAAGGCTCCTCTGTGCCTCGGTGAACTCCATGGCTAGCCTAGCAGTAACGCTCTCGGCCTCCAGCTTTCGGGTTGCCATGGTTCCGAGCTTGGCCTAGAGGGGGCTGATCCTCTGTTGCACCTCATTGCGCTCTCGGACAGCCTAGTCGCGCTCCCCGTAGGCCTCGTCATGCTCCGAGCGGAGCCTCTCCGTGGTCTGGCGCAACTCATCTCGCTCCTTGAGCAGCCAGGCAACCGCCTCTGCATCTAGGTTCGCCCTCTGCTGTAGGGCCGTGAACCTCTCCATGGCCCCCAGCTTGAGCTCCCGCTCCTTCTCTACCTCATCCAGGAGGTCGAGGATCCTCTGGTGGTTCTCAGCGTCCCTCTGAAGCAGCTTGTCCCGCTCCTTCCGAACTCTGACGACCTCCTCCTCATCCTGCCACGCCCTTGCTGATAGTTCCTCAAATGTCTTCTCGGCCTCCTTCGTGTCCCGATGGGCCTCGGCCTCCCATAGCCGGAGACTGGTCGCCTCCTCGGCCAGGGGAGTCAGCTCGGCCACCCTCTATTGGGCGGCAACAAGCTAGGCGGACACATCCCCATGTAGCCGGGCCTCTTCGATGAGGCGGTCCTAGCTTTCCTTCTGCTCGTGAAGGAACCGGGATTTCTCCCGGCTGCGAGCCATAAGGGACTGAAAAGCAAGATGATGGTCAGAAAACAAAAATAAATAAAGAAAGAAGAGGACGAAAAGCAAGATTAAGTGAATTCCCGGCCACTGGGAACAATGACGTTGTGCAGGGCACCCCTGGCCAGGTTTAGAGCTTCTAGCACAGACAAGATCCCCTCTTTGAGACTCTCCCGCTCTATGCTCTCAGTGGCATCATCGAGCGAGAAGTGAGTCAACGTTGAGTCTTACGGATCTATCCATTGGAGCAGAGGCTCGCCTCGTGTGGGCGAGTGGCTGCCTCCCGACATCAGGGCTAGGGGCGACTCCCTACTGGTCCTCTCCACCACCGCCATGACTCCCGGGGACACCTTGGCCGTGTCCCCCTCTGTCTCGGCCCATGTCAGGCACCATCATTTGGGCCACCGGAGGTGCAGGTCACACCACTGCCTCAGGCGCCACCACGGTGACGTCCGGCCATGGCCCGCTTGTCACGATTGCGACCACCTCTGCCTGCCTCGGCGGGGCCTCGTTCGGCTGCGTCGCGCCCGTCAGGGTCTACACCATAGGCGCGAGCGGTAGTTCCGACCAACCCATCATCGGCAGCAGCACCGCCTCCCTCGCCAGTTCTTCAGTGACCTCCAAGGGCGTCCTTCGTGCCCCCGTGTATGCTTGTCCCTCTGAGGGCACGGGAGCCACCACGGGCGATGCCTGACTGGCCGACAAGGCAGTAACACCGGTGTTGCTCCCGCCCAAAATGGGTCCGACGTCGGCCTACGGCCGTCGCCTCGCCTAAATGGCGACGCTCTTCTTGGGCGCCAGCGCCAAAAAGTTGCCCGTCTCAGGACACAGCAAGAAACAAAAGGCGTAAGTCACACTAAAAATAAAGAAAATAGAGGAGTCAATGACTTACATCGGCACTGTTGGGCGGAGGATACGTTTGGGGGATGAACCCCTAGGTCCTTGCTCCACCTCATCGGGGCGGGGCCATTTTGAAACCGCCCCCTGCTCTCGGGCAGAGGGGCTCGCCTCCCTTGCATCCCGGGGCATGGCGGCAGAGCCACCCCCTCCATCGGCACCTCGGATGTGGCGGTAGGCCCGCTCACTGCTATTGTCTCTTGGGTTGCGGCGACAGAGCCGCCCCCCTCCATCGGCACCTCGGGCACGGCGACAGATCCACACGCCCTTGCTGACTCCTAAGGAGCGGCGGTAGATCCACCCGCCCCTACTGGTTTTGAGGACGGGCCGACAGTTTGGCTGGTCTCCACCGGCCCCGCGGGCACGACTTCCCCTGTGTGGAACGGGAAGGGCCCCGACCCCAGCAAAGATGAGCGGGTATCTGTCAGCATATCCTTGCTCTCTAGGTCATCCCGCTCGGAGCCATCAACTACCTCTTCTTCGTCTTCCTCACCATCATCATCGTCACTATCAGTGCCCTCTCCTCGCTCCCGCGCCTGCAGCTTTTGCTGCTGTTTCTTCTGTCTCGACCTCCTTCGCCTTCTTCCGCCGCTCGGCCTTAGCACGGTTCACCACATCATGGATGGATCCCTCGGCAGTGGAACCGGGTGATCCCTTAGGATGAGGTCCCTTGGCTGGACCCCCACCACAAATATCAGCATCAAGAGGTCGGGAGTTCAATTAAAAAAGAGGCACGAGGAAAGAAAACTTACGAAGATAATGTACCACGGTTCCGGCCGCATTAGGGGGTGCCCCCGCACCGGATACACAAACTCAAGGATGGCGCCAGCGTCGTCCCGACGGAGGCTCCATCACCTCCTTGATGCGCTACACCACTTGAGAGGAGAGAGCGCTCCCTCGGTGAGCGCCGTCCCATCGAGTGACACCCCAGGCGCCATCATGTGCAGGGGAAGCACGCACCACATCAAGCGCCACCCTCCGTGTGTGGTAGGCGCCGATGATCCCTGACCCCTTCACGCCCCTCTCCTTCAGGATTCGGATGGTGGTGAGATGGTCCTAGATTCTCTTCTTGTCTTTCTCAGGGACTCCCCATTTCCTCCATGAGTCTGGGACCTCTTTGATGAGGCGCCCAGTGAACTCTGGCAAGGGGGCGGCTACGTCGTTCTTGACATAGAACCAATGCGAAATCACCCCTTGTTGGAGGTCGATAGACGCATCAGTGGGTACTCGCTGACCCAGTTGTTGCGGAGCTAAATGACGGCGCATCCCATCGGCACGTTTAGCTCCTGCTAACTCTCTCGCTTCTTTAGAAGGGTGAAGGCGAAGAAATACTGCCACAGGTCGAAGTGGGGACTAATCCCTAGGAATCCCTCACATAGGGCGACGAACGCCGCAATGTGCTGGATTTCATTGGGATTAAGGTGCTGCAGCTGTACCTTGTAGTAGTGCAACAATCCTCGAAGAAACTTGTGGGTGGGGGTGGCGAATCGCCGCTCGTGGAAGTGAGCGAAGGACATGATGAAGCCGTCGGGCAGCGACGACGCGTCCTCATCACTAGGTAGCTGCCACTCCTCAGTGGCGGTCCGCACACAAAGAAGACCACGGCAAACGAGGCCCTCCAGGCGCTGGAGGGTGATATCAGAGCAGCACCACGGCTCCATTGGAGGATTGGGGTGGGTGGATGCGAATTCGACAATGGCTACGATGCAGATGCGGGAAGCTTAGGCAATTGGCAGCGAAGGTTGTAGATGCAAAGGCAAGGAGGCAAAGTACGAAACCCTAGGGGCGAACCCTTTGGTTTTATAGGGGCGACGGATGCGAGGAAAGCAACCGTCCGCTTAGATCTTCTTGCCTACCATGATCCGCCACCACATCACGTCATGGGATATGCGCATGCAATCCCTATCCTTTCCCTTCGAAGACACGCCGGACGTTCCGCCGTCTCGAGCGAACCAGGACTCTTGACTAGCAAAAGGGATACGGGTCAAAAAGCATTTCTCTGGCCTGCTTGGGCCTAGGAGTTCAAGGGCTAGCCCATCAATGGTTTTGACGCCCATCCCAAGGCACCCTTAGCAACAAAGGATGGGCCCGCGAGCGGCCAAAACTTAGGCGCACGAGCTTCACGGATGTCTCGGCCCGCGATTGAGTCTAAGCTAGGCTGACCCTGGTCGGATCCCCGCGAACGGGATACCCGGATCCCAATTGAGCTATCCGGCTAACAAACCATCAAGTCCCATGGCCACACCCACGAAGGGTCCACCTCGGTGAAGGAGAACTCACTGTCTTTAGGGCACGCCATGGGCAACAATTGAGGGCCAGGGCTCTCAGAATTCTCTCTCTCGAAAAACCCTCCAAAGGAGTATCCTACTCCTCCGCAGGCTCCGGGGCTACACCCACCGGGTGCGCTCATGCGCACCCGCTGATAAATCAAAAAATTCCCCAGGCAATTCTACATGAATCGCCCAGGGGCTTAGGGGCTACTGTCGGGGACCAATATTAGGGTACCCAAAGAGGAGGAGCTAATGACTGTCAATATTGATTCATCCGCGTGATCGAGAGTGCGACTACATCGCTTGCCGGGTCACTCCTTGTCCATCCACCGAGACCATGGGCCCCACCTCAAGCCAACCCCCGAGGGCTAGCTCCGCCTCGCCCAACGGCTGGGGTTGGCTCACTCACGCGACATCCGAGGGCTGCTCCCTTGCCCGCCTCCCGACATCCGAGGGCTGGATCTCTCCGCCTAACGTTGGACGCCAAGGGGGTTGGCTGGCTCAACCTCCTCGCCCACCCGACGTCCGGGGGTTGGTTGGTACTTTGCCTTGCCCAACCCGACGCCCGGGCATGGATCTTTACGGGCCCGCTTATGCCCAATGTTAGAGGGCAAGGCGCTCAAGCTCCGCCATACGAGGTGACGCCTAGGGGCCGGGCTCCACCTCACCCGATGTATGAGGGCTGGCTCTGCCTTGCCTGACCCCCGAGGGCTGGCTCACCATCCACCTGACGTCTAAGGGGGTGGCTCCACCGCCTTCGCCCACCTCCCGTGGTCGGCTCGCCTTTGCCCGGCGTCATCAGGGGCTCAATTTGGCTTCCATCCTCTGCTCTGGTTTCCGATTGCCTCGGGCCTAACTGCATTGTCATTGACTCAAGTGAATAGTACTCGACCCCTCGGGCATGGATCTTTACGGAGGCCCATGACAACCACTATGGTTCAAAAGGTGGTGGAACAGATAAAGGCAAAATGCGCTCAAGTCAACTAGTTAATACTATAGTTGTAGGGCTCCAAATGTGACCATGCAAACCTGCGGGACAAGTCATTGCCGTTGTATGAGAGACCATGCTCTCAAGGGTGCTTTACAACCTTCCATAGGCATGTCGAACCCAAATGGAGTGTTGTGGGCACCGACATTTGCCCTGTAATTTTTGTGTTGTGGTATACTTTTGACTTTTTAAGCCCTATCTAAAATAAATTAAGAAATGTTGTGGGCTCCATAGTTTGCCTTACCAGGCAAGCACGGTAAAGCCTGCCACATGCATCTGACCTAAATAGTGTTGTGGGCGCTGATGACCGCCTTGTACCCTATGGCATGGGGTACAAGACTTAGAAACACACGAGTACATTCGGGCTCCCTCTCTCTCTCTGGCTGTAACCCATGCTTTCCCTTGGTCTATAAAAGGGAAAGCAGGGCACCCCACTAGGGGGATCGATTCAACACACCACGCATCACATCACATATAGCTGAGCAGCGACCAAGCTCTCAGCACCCATTCGACATTTCCATTAGAGACTTGGGACCTTTTCCCTCTCTCACCCATTTGTAACCCCTATTATGAACTTTTTGGTGCTAATAACACGAGCGGCAGCCATGAAATGGACGTAGGGACATTCTACCCAAACCAGTATAAACCTTGTGTCCATTTAGCACACCATCTGGGTCAGACGCGCAATAACACAAGTTTACTCGTTGGTGTTTACTTGAAACATCGACACTTCTCATCATAGGTTTTTAGTATGACTGCATATCTGCCAACCATCCAGGGAGTGTCGGCCAAAACCCTATCCATGTCAGCACTACTCCCAAACTCTACCATGAATAGATTGTCTCCTTTCTCTCCGATCACCTGGAATTTGAGGCCAAATAGGTTACCCCACGCAGGCCTCATTGCCGACCAAATTGTGTTCACATGGATAGCCATCGGAGAGAGAACCTTCCCAACGATCACCCATTCCACATGCGGGAGATCCTCATCTCCTTCATCATCACTGAAATCTGCCAATGCTTCTTCTTCCTCCATCAGGTTGAGCTGTCGCAGAAGATCAATCACATTAGGGTTAGGGCTCGAATCCTCACCCCCCTTATTGCCATCTCCTACTATCGCCATGTGATCTGGAGGGAGAGGAAAAATGATGGTGGAACTGCTTAGCGATCGGTGTAGCCACAAAAACAATCCCTCCTAAGTGGCACTTAACCCTAGGGGAAACTCTGTGTTCGACGACACCGGACTGGCTAACCGGTGATATACGGTGTCCATCGCCAATTAGGAGTCAGAGGTGGGACGTGGGCATCGTGGCTAGAGTGGCCACCAACGTTGCTAATCCAGATCACCGGTGTCAGTGATCTAGATCGAGGTCGGGTGCATGTTCGCCTTCGTGGTCGCCAAGGAGGGGTCTTCGCTAATTACGGACATCATAACTCCTTACCAATGGACCTAAGTATTACTTGTAGTTTGTTTTGGTGAATTGATGAAACCCTAAGTGCTAACCTAGTTTATCAAAGTGATCATGAGATAGGTAGCACTATTCCAAGTGGTGAAGCAATGGTGAAGATCATGATGATAGTGTGGTGACCATGGTGATCAAGTGCTTGGACTTGGAAAAGAAGAAAGAGAAAAACAAAAAGCTCAAGGCAAAGGTAAAACTTGATAGGAGCTTTTTGGTTTGGTGATCGAGACACTTAGCGAGTGTGATCACATTTAGGATCGATAGCCGTACTATTAAGAGGGGTGAAACTCGTATCAAAATGCGGTTATCAAAGTGCCACTAGATGCTCTAACTCATTGCATATGCATTTAGATTCTAGTGAGTGCTAAAACCCTTGAAAATGTTTGTGAAAATATGCTAACACACGTGCACAAGGTGATACACTTGGTGGGTAGCACATTTGAGCAAGGATGGAGAAGATGGTGAAGTGGAGGAGCTATCCTGGGGTGATCGGACGCTGCCTCAGGAGTGATCGGAATCAGCCTCCCTACGTCTGGTCAGTGTTACAGTGAGGGCTACCCTCGGTCTTGTGACCGAACACAGCATAGTGAAAGTGACCGGATCGCGCAGGGCCTACGTCTGGTCAAGGGATGACGTACACTGATGTGTGCTTCTTCATGAGCCAGAGAGGACCAGACTCGGAGCGACGTCCGATCGCTTGTGAATGGACACGTCCGGTCACCATTTTTCCTCTCTGGATGCTTCTTGAAATGACCTGATGCTGGGTCACCATGGAGAGCAGTGCATCCGGTTAGGCCTTCGTGGCTCTACCGCGCATGTGAGTAGTGTAAGCATCGGCACGTCCGATCGCCTGAAGAGGTGTGTCCGGTCTCACTTTAACCACGTTGACGTTGGAACTCGACCGTTGGGATTGGTCAGTAGAGGTTTAAAGTAGGGGACGTGTGGTGCACATCTAGTGACCGGACGCTGGGGGTCTGTGTCCGGTCAGCTTAACCGGTGCGTCCGATCACCCCAAGAATTGTGCAGTGAGGAGCCCAATGGCTCTATTTTGTGGGGGCTTCTATTTAAGCCCCATGACCGGCTCAAGCTCACCCTCTTGGCCATTTGCATTGACATAGCAACCTTGTGAGCTTATCCAAAGCCCTCCCACTCATCTCCATCGTTGATTCATCATCTTTGTGAGATTGAGAGTAAATCCAAGTGCATTGCTTGAGTGATTGCATCTAGAGGCACTTGGTGTTTGTGTTTCGCTATGAAATTTGCTTGTTACTCTTGGTGGTTGCCGCCACCTAGATGGCTTGGAGCAGAGAGGATCATCGAGCTGAGGAAGGTGCTTGTCTCCGGCTCCGATTATGGTGATTGTGAGGGGTTCTTGACCTTTCCCCGGCGGAGAGCCAAAAGATACTCTAGTGGATTTCTCATGGCTTGTGTGATCCTCATCTTATGTTGGTTGTGTGGCACCCTATTGAGGGTTTGGCATGTGATGCCAATAAGCGTGTGAACCTCCAAGCGAGTGTATCACCACAACGAGGACTAGCTTGCCGGCAAGCAAGTGAACCTCGGTAAAAAATCTTGTGTCATCTTGTTTCGAGGTATTCTTGATTGATTGTGATTGATTGGCTCCATCATATTGTGATTGGCACATACCTCTACACATCGGTATAACTATCATCATCCTCTCTTGTAGTTATATTTCTAGTGTTGCTTCGCTCTTTAGTGTAGTTAGTCTTGAGAGCAAGCTTGTGTCGGGTCTAGTGGTAAGTGAGGCTCTTTAGTTAGCCTTTGAGAGCTCACTAACTTAGTATAGTGACATAGCCTTTGTGTGAATAGAGATTATAGATACTAGAATTGTGGTAGGTGGCTTGCACTTTTGGTAGGCTAGCGCAACACTTCTTCTTCGCCGTTTAATTGTCTAACTTCTTTGCTAAGTGTTGTTGTAGGTTTTTATAGGCTATTCACCCCCCTCTAGCCATTGGACCTTTCAACTGGCCAGTGAAGTACTCCAATAAACTTTTTAGGGACCCTGAGCCATAGGAAAGTACTTGGCTTCACGGTCATCTGTAACTCAGGGCCCTATTATGTGTTTGGTACCTTCAAACTTGTCAAATGGCCATCAACGAACGGTCCTTAATCGACACAGGCAGAAAACATGCACCTAGAGCCCGGCTCTGTTGCACCTACCAATACTCCAACAAAAATCCATTTTCCCACTTCCCGCCCGGTCTCCAATTATTATCCATCTCTGAATCCATGTGATAGTAACAATTGTTTAACCATCACCCATTTCTCGCGAGTAACCGTCCATCACTTGACTTCTACTATAAGTCCTATAGCATGGCATACTACACGATTCCTATCATACCAATAGGACTCGTAGGATAGAATATTATTCAAGTGGGTTTCAAGCAACTCCTACAACTTAATGCACAACAACATAATAATAAGTGCTTGAAAATAGGGGTTATGTACCGGGGCTTGCCTGGGTAACTCAACATCACATTAAGTTAGTTGGCTCCATCTTCAGGACTTGATCAACCTTTATCTCTATGGTTTGCCCACCATTACATCGTCTTTGATTTGACTTCATAGTCCACCAGTCGATCCATCCGTCATCGTTCCTAAAGGAGATACATAGATGCAATGCAACGATGATGCAATCAATTAAAGGCAACAACAACTCTTAAAAAGAAGAAGCACACAATTCAAGCCTACAAAACTAGCTCTAATGACTAAACAAGTCATGACATTATCTACACAAAACAAGTGTTTAGTTCCTCCTAAACCTAATATCTATTTCCTTATTATAAAACAAGCCTATTATGAGATAAACTACTAACTCAGAAATAATGCATCTATACATCATGAAACTTTTACCACCGCACATACACACCATCATTAGCTAGCCACGAAAAGTTCAGAGCATTCGGATTTCTACAACTCCATTTAAGAAATTATTTACAAACTAGTCACATAAAGCACTAACAAGCAAAGATTTAATTATAGAGCAAAAATTTTACTCTAAACATATGATAAACCTACATCTCACATTTTATAAAACAATATAGCCATATTATTGATTCATAGAACTTAACAATAGTTATAAAACATAGATGACACATCTTTTCTATTTTTATACATTTAAAATCAGTTATAAAACAACAGAGCCATATTAATTATTTAAAAACTATTAAAGGAGCTTATTACAAGATAAATCTATAACTCAAGAAATATGCATCCATTGGACATGAAATTTTTACCATAGTACAAACACATCAACACTAGTCTACCATAAAATTTTCATCACAATTGGAGCACATGAACTATATTTATGAATTTAAAACTAGAAAGCATAGATATATTTCTACAGCAAAAACTTTCTACTAAAACATGTCATATTATAGTTCTACTGCATAGATCTACTTACAAGGATTCCAAAACATCTTTATTTTTATTTTTATGATTTTTCTACTATTTACTATGAATTTTTAAAGTTTCAGCCGAATTATACTAAAAACGAAAAAAAACCATAAAAGACAAACACTTTGCGCTAAGGCCATGGACTTTCCCTTAATCAACCCATAGTACATCACACAATATGTATTAGTCACGAGATTTACATTGGAAATCCTAGAAAAGCTTCTATTCCAACCCTTGTCCTTTTTCTTCTTCCTCACCAGTAGAGCAGGGGTAGGGGACCGACCGGTGGCTGATTCGGCCGGCTGGGATGGCCACCGGCGGTGAGCTGGAGGAGGACTGGCCGGCCTGGCCGTGGGAGGCGGCGCAGGGTCCACCCAGGCCCGCGCGGGTGCATAGGGGCGCGGCTGGCGCTGTGGCCCTCGTACAGTCAGTGGCGGACCCAGGATCTGAGACTAGGGTAGTCCTAGAAAAAAATTTCATGTGTAATACTATAAAATCCAAAAAAAAGTTTGGCAAACATAGCTATAAATTAACCAAATTACGATAATACATTTAAAAGGTTCGAAACTTACATAAATACTCCCTCCATACTAGTAAAAAAAATCGTTTAGGATATGATTTAGCATACCAAGGAGTGATTAATTAAATGATATTTTTCCTGTTTTTTTATTAAATAGGGTTGCGGGTATCACCTATCCAACAAACTTTCGTAGCTAGACTGGTAAGCGCGCTGCAGCCCGAGACAGGAGGTCCCCGGTTTGATCCCTCTCGGGCGCGTTATTTTTTTGAAGAGCTCGTGGATTTGCGTGTCTTCGGCCTGGGCTGAGACGAGAGTGACCGTGAGCCTGTTTCTGAAGAGTAGTAATAGAATTTTGGGCCAAATTTGTGGGTAGTCCAGGGCCTACCTGGACTAGCCACTAGGTCCGCCACTGCGTACAGGCGGCCGGAGGTTGCGGCCGTGCCGGCAACGGCAGACGGCGGCGCTTGGGCGGAGGAGGAGGAAGGAGGTAGCTGCGACGGCAGTGGTTGGAGAAGCAAAAAGGAGCATGCGGCGAGGGGCGCGGCAGCAGGGAGCTTGGAGCTGCTGCTGGCCATGGCGAGCATGAGAGAGAAAGAGCAAGACAGAGAGCAAGAGGGAGAAAGACCAAGAGAATGGTGAGCGGAGGGCGCCAGGGCTTGTAGAAGAAGGCAAGGAGGGGAGCAGCATGGCATGGACAGCGGCGTGGGCACGGCAGAGCATGGGCGCGAGCGGGGCCGGCAAGCACAGCGACCACTTGCCAGCACAGGAGCGCACTGAGCGGCAAATTTGGTCAAGAGTGGGGTCCCACTCCTATACAAAAGATCTTCGCAACACTGTGCCCTACAACTTTCTTAAAGGTCTAAGGTCATTAGTACGACGGATTAAGAGATAAACCAAAGAAAGCCCACAGTCAGAACTTCTAACAGGGTGTCAGAAGTTCTGGCCTGGCCCTGAAGTCAAAACTTCCGGTAGGAAATCAGAAGTTCTGACAAGGGTCAGAAGTTCTGACATGCCAAATGCAAGTTGGCAAGGCTTAAGATAATTAATTATGAAGTAACACCGGGGTGTTACAGTTTGCGTACGTGTATTTATAGAGGTGACCGTGCTTGCGTTTGAGCGTCTGCGTCTGTACTTGTATAATTCACAAATATGCATGTTTCCTTTTGGGGCTAGCATACAATTGTTGACCACGCTTTGTCAATTATTAACAAGTATATTGTCTACGTATGTAGATATTGGCTCTTTTTGTGAGCTTCCGCTAGCTTTTGCTTCTCCGGAAAGCTCAAAAAGCCAGCAGCTCCTTCAAGGAGATAAAAACTATAAAGGTTGTATTTTGTACTAAAAGCATAGAAACTCCTCCAGAGCAACTTCCTGAGATTTTTCATGAAGCTTCTTCAATTATTAAAATCAATCATTATAACAGTTTCGTTTCATATCCCTTCCATTTCTAACATCTAAAAATCCCTACACGCGTATATTTGCTCCTTCGCTCCTAGTTCGATAGAGGAAAGAGCATTAAGATATAGGAGAGACATTATGGTCCATTTTCACACCTAGCCCCACAGATACAAAACTCTATCTAACTCGATCTCTAACTACCAATTATAGCTCATATCTTAATTGCAATAAAGTACTTGTTCACATATTTAACATAAATAAAACAAACAAAAAGCAAAAGGAAAATTATATCTTTCTACAAGTTCAATGGAGTTGCTTGTAGCTCATAGGGTGTCAAATACGTACACCTAGTTTTGGGGTGGTGATTCGTTCCATTTTGATAGTTGTAGGACGTATATTCAGGGGTTAAGAAACAAATTTTCGTGGAAGTTGAACGTTAGCAAACAGATGTCCCGCTCACTTTGAGTAGAAAAGTAAGAAAAAAAAAACATCTTGGATTATCTTCTACAACTAAAAAAATAAAGTGTGGATATTTTTTTGTGCGATATTTGTTTTGATTCGTCCGTCTACCCACGCCTGCGATCCCACAACATCTTAATTACTGATTGATCATGTCATTCTCCTTGATTGAATATTGCCTGTCATGTGATAGAGGAATCACGGCAAAATAGGAAATAAAAAATTATTGTGCTATCCATATACACATTGCATGTTTGCATGCATCAGCATACATGGCAACGAGCAAAAGGAAAGAGAATTAACACAGAAGGAAAAAGAATTAAGACAAAAGGAACCTCTTTGTATTTCTGAAAACCTTGCCAAATCTGTCTATATTTAATTACTTCCCTTCTTTGCATTTGCAAAAGAAACAACTTTTTCCTCCTTTTATTTGGTTTCACGCTCACGTGTTCCATCGCCTCGCTTGTTGTTTCTTGCGTGAACCATAGTTGTTGTCATCTGTCTTCCATGGCTCAGCCTCCCAATCCCAAGAGAAGGTCCCTACCTCTTCCCTGACTGGAGATCCGGCCTGCCAAAGGATCTCCTCGAGTCCATCGGGCAGCGTCTCGTGTCAGGCCACGACGCAGCGTCCTTCCGATCCGCTTGCTCCCCATGGCATGCCGCCGTCCCGTTCGTGACCTTTGGGCCGCTCCTGCTGCTCCCGTTCGACCCCGACTCAGACCGCGTCGGCTTCTACTGCGTCCCGGAGAAGGTCTTGTCCAAGACGCTGTTCGACGTGCGCGGCAAGGTGGCATGCGGCTCCTCGTGTGGGTGGCTGGCGCTCATGGACGAGGCGGTGTCCGTGATGCTGCTGAATCCATTCACCGATGCCCATGCCCCCGCGTTGAGCTCCCACCAGCAGGCGAACACGTCGCGGCAGCATCCTCATCGGAACGCGTGTCTAGGGTCCACGGCCGGTGGGTCCTCCATCCCACCAACAGCTACGGAAACGCGGATGCCGCAGGCAGAGCCATCAAGCTAGAAGACATGAGGGACGTGTTCTTCCGTGAGATCGTGCTCTCGGCGTCGTCTGACGCCGCCGGCCGCGAGTGCGTGGCCATGTCCATGCTTGGGTGCTCCACGGAGGTTGCGTTCTGTCGGGTTGGAGTCGACGGTGCATGGACGCTGCTTGACACCAAACTAGAGTTCTCCGTGGGGTCCTTCGTCCACTGTCAAGACAAGTTCTTAGCGATCGACTGCACTGGAGAAATCACCGTCTACAGCAGCAACACCGACGGTGCTACTCCAACCGCGACGCTGCTGCCATCGCTGTCGCCACCTGCGGGGCTCTGCTACCGCAGCTACCAGGAATCAAACGGTGAGTTGCACATTGTGGGTGCCATGGTGAGCCCGTTCCACGAGACACAGAGCTTCACCTACAGCAGCGCGATCTACAAGTGCAACCTCCACGACCGTACGCCGGAGTGGTCCCGGGTGAGGGACATCGGTGATCAGACACTATTCGTGTCTAAACATTTCAATGAAAGCTTCAGTGGAACAAGTGTATCCAAGTACAAGGAGAACAAAATCTACATGTCTGAGTCATTGTATGGGGATCCATACGACTTGGTCCATCGACTGGAGATCGTTGATATTACTACCGGCGCATCCGAAGTAAAGCCCGTCCAGAAAAAGATGCAGGGTTTCGAGGCTCTAGGTTAGATTCGACTCAATCTCCGGAAGCTCTAGAGTTTGTGAGCCTACGACGCCGCGCATTTCGTGACTATGTTAAATTCATAAACTTTGCCTTTTGAATTAAATGTTACTTTAACGCTGGTATTTAATTTAATAATATTATAATCTTATCGTGCGATCCATATGTTTTAGAATAAATTGTTAGTTATCCATAGCAACAAACGATAATGATTCGAGAAGTCTCTCCACATTGTTAAAAAAACACAAAGGGTATGTAGCTCAGATGGTAGAGCGCTCGCTTAGCATGCGAGAGGTACACGGGGATCGATACCCCGCATCTCCAACTTGAATTTTTTTATTCAGTTGTTCCAACTGGGTGCTCGATACCCCTTTTTTTTGCATCTCCAACTTGAAATTTTCCCTTATTCAGTTAGATCCCAATTTTAGGGCCTCTTTGTGCTCCCTGTTGATTTTGGCTTCCTCTTTTTTTGCAACTGTGCAGCATGCCAGCAATAGCATCCCCTGTGTGCAGTTAGATCTGCCAACCAACTTAGCAGTGTTTGGAGATCAAGGAGCTGGAAAAAGAAAACCATGTAACTGCAAGGTCACAGATTTCTAATCTTGTGCTTTGCCATGCGAGACCGTCAGGGAAAAAAATAGAAAGCTAAATTACTAGAACCGGTGGTAATAACATGTCAACAGCCTCGGACCAATGAATGAATGTGGAAGCAAGCACAATTTTGGCTTAATGCATCAGTTTATAACGGTGCTGTCTAAAGCACTCTCAACATAGTAATTATAAGATAGTTTATTATATACACTATACATAAAAATAATAGACGCAATGGTTGATTTCTTCAAAATATTTTTTTCCATTCACGTGTCTTCTCTGTTCTACCATTTACTTATTATATCTTGGCCTGCGTAAACAATAGTATAATAAGAAATTATCTTATTTTCTCTCTTCTTTAATTTCAATACCACATCACCATTTTACTTAGTTGACACCTTTGACTATAGAAATTAAACAATCCTAAATTCTACATTTGGACAACCCTTATGGCCCCAAGCAAGAGGTAAAAGTACTATGGATAATTTCTGAAACTGACTTTTAAGGACATAAACTAGTTTTATGAATCCATGATATGGATAATCCGTATCTAACAAATAGGTGGATGTCTGGAAGAGTATGTGATTCGCAACATCTATCTTATGGATGTGAGTTACTTGTAACTTATATATGGATTGTTCGGTATTTAAAATAGATTATACGATATTCCTCTCCCCAACACACAACACAAACACATCCTTGGACTAAAATCATAAAGTGAACAAAAAATGCTTAATTAGTGTATCTTTTTGTAACAAAATATACCTGTTACTTTTGGCTAGTGTACAATTGTTAAGCATGATTTGTCAATTATTGACAAGTAGTATGTTCTCTATGTTGCTCACTATATGTGTGTATAATATTATTACTAAAATCACTCTATCCTAGTTCGGTTTCATCTTCCTGCCTTTTCTAACATCCAATAATCCGTATTCACAGTTTTGCACCCATCTGTGAAATATATCCTTCACTCCTAATCCAATAAGGGAAAGAAGATTTGAGAGACGTTATCAGCTTTGATCCATTTTCACCCCTAGCTCGGGGACACAAAAAAACGATCTAACTCGATCCCTAACTACCAATTTATTGCTCATATCTAACTGCAATAAAAAAAACTCGACCCACGGTGGCTAGACAGCCGCTGGAATTTTTGGCTTAAGGTAGAGACCTCTCACACAGGTCAAAAAAAAAAACCCGAACCTCGTACCTCACCCGCACACAGGGGCCCGTGACCCTGTGAGTAGGCCAGTGCCTACAAACCTGTGCTTTGAGAATGCGGGGCAGGCGAGATTTTTTTTTTCACCTCTGGCGCTGCAAATTCGCCCAGCCGATCTAGCATCCTTTAGCATCTAACTGCAATACATAAAAAGATAAAATAAAACTAACATAATCAAATGGAAAATAATCTCTCTCTACAAGTTCGAAGGAGTTGCTTGTACATCAGTACCTCAGTCATACACACACCTTCTCACGGAAAAAAAACGTATACTAATACTACGTACTGTACATGCAAAAGAACTGCTCTCAATTATTCCTCTCGTTTCAACAATTCTACTGTAGAATCATATGGACAATGATGAACTAGCTAACTGATGATTGAATGAAAAAATAAATAGTATTCTTCTCTTTTTCACCCTCAACGCGCGCGAAGCTAGTTTTGGGACGGCAGTGGCGTCGCCTCCAGCGACGGCAAGCCTTGCGTCATCTCGTGCGCCACCATCCTCCTGCTCCGGTTGATGGTGATGAGGCAGAGGCAGACGTGCTCCTCCAGCTCCTGCAGCTGCGCCCTGAGGTCCTCCTCGCACTCCGCCTCCTCCCTCGCCACCTCCTGCATCAGCGGTCGCTCGCCGCGGCCCCGCACCGCGATGCGCGCCACGTCGCGGCCGTGCTCCAGCTCGTCGTGCGCGCGCCGCACCATGCGGCTCACCGTGTCCAGGTCCCGCCCCACGATGTAGGCGCCGCGCGCCGCCGCGTCCACCGCGGCGCCCGCGAGCGCGTACTGCCGCGGACTCACCCGCTCGGCGGCCCACCGCACGGCGGTGGCCGGGCCTGCGCCCACGGCCGCGGAGACGGCCCCGACGCCCACCACGGCGTGCGCGGCGAACACCACCGCGGCCACGACGGCAGCCGCGCACGCGGCCACGAGCGCTGCCGCGGCCGTGCCCCGCGCCACGCGCATCGCCCGGGCCAGGCGCCGCAGCCGGCTCTGCGCCGACGCCAGGCGCGCCGCGAGCGGGCCGCACCGCCCGTGCACCTCGTGGAATCCCGCGAGCCGGCCCGGCGACAGCGGGTTGTCGAGGCGGACGTGCGCCGCGACCGCGTCCCTCGCGGTGGCGGGGTCGTCGCTGCCGCCGCCGTCGTTGTCCTCCTCCAGCCGGTGGAGCAGGCGGCGGAGCGTGAGCTGGTGGCGCCGCGCCGCGCCGATGGCGGCGAGGAGCGAGGAGCACGCCTCGCAGGCCTCCTGCGTCACGTCGAAGTACTCGATCAGCAGCCTCTCGACGCGTCGCCTCCGCCGCCGCCGCTCCCGCCCGAGCACCTCCGGGCTCGGCTCCAGCACGAAGTCGTCGAGGACGGTGTACGAGCACGACTGCTCCAAGGCGGCGGCGGCCGACGCCGCGTCGGGCTCGTTGTCGTCCTTGACGCCGCCGGACTTGGACGAAGATGAGAGCTTGAAGGAGGCGGAGGAGAAGGTGTGCATGAGGTGGCGATGCGCGTGCGACCACAGGTCGAGAAAAGACTTGGACTTGAAGGCTCTGTCGTACTCCTCGTCGACGCCGAGCGGGCTGCGCGGCGGCAGACTCGAGCTCTCCGGAGTTCTGCTGGAAGGGGTGGAGCTGCTCCTCTCCATGGTGGTGTCATCAGCTGCAACGATGGATCAGAGTCGGAGTTGGAGATGAGACATCACATGAGAGCGAGTGCAACAAGCAACAGAACAAAGCAAAGCAAAGCAACGTGTGCGTGGTACGTATATATGGACGGCAGGAGAAAGCGTCAAGAAATGGTTTTTCTGAGTAAATATTGTCGTTGCTTTACATGCAAGTAGGAGTATAACAATCTTAGCTTAGCTAGCTAGCTAGAAAGAGAAATGTGCAGCATTATTATATCGACAGCAACTTTAATTTGCAGACGGCAATCAAGGAAATAAACATGCTTCACATTTCAAAGAAGGAAAAGAAAAACATGCTTCAGCCTCAACAGTTCATTAGTTTTGTACCCTTGCATGAAAGACTATCTAGCTAGCTTGACCATGTGTGGAGCGTGGACTATGCATGCATGCATCAAATGCTCACACTCAACTAGTCCAAATTAAACATGTACAAAAACAGAGTCCATTGAATACACTGCGTGTTTATCTTGCAATTGTGTGTGATGAAAACATTATCATAATAGATCGAACTTATCAGTGCATTAAGACAGATCGACGTTCCTTCAGAGGATAGAGACTGCTAGGCGCTAGCATTTAGCTGCATTTGCAGTAGTTTTATTAATTTGATAAATGAAATAGCAGCATTGCTAAGAGAACAATCAATATTTGCTAAATGAACATTAAGTTCGCAAGCTACTAAGATGACTGCAAGGCATGTATGCTCACATAGAAATTGACTTACGAGTTTCAATCCCAAAAATGGATCTGGATGATGACGATGAAGATGATGGTGACGGTCTCATTTTGACGTACTAGCTGGCTCAAACAAAACAAAATTTGTGCTATCACTGTCTTGTATGATCAGTTTGGTCTCTCAATCTAACATAACTCACAGCAAGTTTGATTGTCAAAGCACCTATAAGACTCCCTCTGGCTTTGTATATGGAACATGAATTTTTTTCAAATGAAATTGTGGCCTGCCCCTTATATAGGATATGCGATCCAGGAATGTGGAGAGAGGAACGAAGAGAAGCTCTTGCAAGGCAAAGAAACAAAACCCACAAGCCACGAACAGAGAGCTGGCTTCTTTCTGGTACAGACTCAAGGGAAAAGGATAGAGCAACACGGCAGAAGGGACACGGAAGCACACAACATTCTATTAGGGCACAATGTGGAGATATCATCATATTGCTTGGGTAACATTATTGTGTCCATATCTCTTGAGCATTTGACATGTAATCTCGCGTAGATGGTGATTTCGTCCCGTGCACAAATAGGCCAACAAAATGACACGTATAACACGCGGATGGGCAACTAGGGAAAAAAAGACACGCACAACACGCAGATGCATGGATAAGATGAGTGAGTAATGTTCAAGGAATTTTCCTTTCCTTACCTCTCATTCGAGAAACAAAACCAATGTATGTTTACACATTCGTACAAACTAGGGATGTTTGTTGAGTAGATGCAATACGCGAGTGTCCAAAATGTTCTAACTTGTGGCCTCAAAAGGGGAAACAAAAATATTGGCCATCCTCGTGTCTATCAGTTTTTGTAACCATAACAAGTTATATTGATAGACATTGTGTACCTATAAGAAACTGCCAACGATTGAACAACTCTCGGTGAAGAACCGTGGATAAGGAGAAAACATAACGAATTTTGTTGTTTTTGCCCTTAAGCGCATATGCCCCAGCCATGTGGGCATCAATCAATATGTGAGACTATGGCCCCGTTCACGTGCCCTTAAACCCGGCTTGATCCGCTTCTTTTTTTATCCAAAATAGTATTTTTCTCTCACAAATTCCTCCAGCATTCCTCCAAACCATCCAAATTCCTCCAGAATTCCTCCAAGTGAACAGGCCCTATGTATAGATTGATTGGCAACACAAGATTGGGCATTGCTAGAATCATTAATGGCAGAAAGAACTTTGAAACTCATACCAGTAACTCTTTCCGACCTACATATGGAGAGAGAGAGAGAGAGGTAGGGAGAGGGAGAGAGCACTTTGGCTAGTGTATAGTGTACTCCTTTCGGCCTAAAATAAATTAATTCTTATAATCACCGAAAGTCAAACTATCTTATTAGGTTTGGCAAATTTTATAGAAAAATATATGTACCAACATCAATGACATGAAATAAGTACATTATGAAAAAATATATACATATTTCATGATGTTACTAGTGATACTAATCTAGTGCCATAAATATTGATGCCTTTTTTATTATAAATTTGGTCAAACTTAAAATGGTTTGACTTAAGACAACTCTTAAAGTCGATTTAATTTAAAATATAGTTTGACTTAACTAGACTCTAAAAGTCATTGATTTAATTTAGGAGGGAGGTAGAGAGTAGATGAATAACATTGTGTTAATTTAATTTAATTAGGACCTGGCTGCTGGTTGAGTGGACCTAACAATAACGCATGGGGACAGACAGCACACCCGTATGTCAGACGAGACAATGCAGCTTCCGGCCGGCATTGCCGGGCGGCCGTGGATCGCTAATGAGATATTTTTTTGAAAGGCGACAAACAGAAAACCAGAAAGACAAACTAAACACTCCCATATACAGCACAGGAAAATGCAAAACACTACTACTACCATTGAGCCGTTTGCGCATTAGATCTTGTTGCCAACTGATACTGCTCGATCTCCTCCTTGCATAGAAATGCCACTTGTCTCGGTTGCAGCTAGGTGTTCTGAAAAGTTCTATGATTTCGCTCTTTTCATATGTTCCACCACTAATAGATGAAGACGCCATCAAAATCTTTCCTATGTCTACTTTTGATCTTTGATCGGCATCTACGCCAATAGATGTGGAGCGAACCTTCCATCCGCACAGTGTCAATTGTAGAGAGACCAAGCCACAGCTTGAGGGTCTCCCACACTTGTTTTGAAAAAACACAATCTTTACGTAAGTGCGTTGGAGTTTCTGGTTCAGTACCACAAAGCTTGCATATTGGGTCATGTGGCCATTGTCGCTTCATCAAGTTGTTCGCAGTTAGTATTTTTTTATGTAGCAAGGTCCAAGCAAAAAATTTGCATTTTGTTCTGCCTTAGCTTTCCATATCGGCATCATTTTCAATTTGCTAAAAGTCCCCTGGAATTGTATTGCATAGGCACTCTTGGTTCTGTATTCTCCATCTTCTATCCATCGCCAAACGATGCTATCCTCTGTATTTTCTTCCAACTGAATCTGTTCGACAGCTTCCCAGAGCATCACATATTCATGCAATTCCTTTACCGACTATTGGAGTGACGTGAGCAACCCATTTGTTTCCCTGCAGTGCCTTGTATACAGTAATGTTTTTCCTTTTAGCTTTCTTGTATAGAGTCGGCGCAATGTTTTTTGGCGTCCTCCCGTCAGCCCATGATGATGTCCAGAACTTGGCCACCTTCACATTGCCGATGTTCACCACTGTCGATGCCGCAAATACTTCTTTGTCCCAGCTGTCACAAGGAAGCTCGAGGCTGTTCCACGCCCAGTCCCTTTTGCTTCCATTGATACCATAGCCATCGCAGTCTTAACGCTCGTGCAAAACGTTCCAAATCCAAGATTCCAAGCCCTCCTTTAATTTTCGGACGACAAGTCGTTAGCCAATTGACTATCGAGTGTCCCCCATAAACTTTGTCCGGTGTTTCACCCCTCCAAAGAAAGCTCCGACGTAGTCGGTCGATCCTCTTGATTAACCATGCATTTTTGCTCTGGAAAAACGGTTATATGATAGACTGGCCGAGAAGATAGTACTGCTTTTACTAAAGTCTCCCTCCGTGCAATGGTCAGAAATCTGTCCTTCCTGCCTGGCAATCTAAGCTCCGATCTTGAGTACTACTAGTAGACTAGGAATCAGCCAATCAGGCCTTGCCGTGTGCCACTGATGGATATTATGTACGTACGCACGCAGGCATGATGCCGTGTCATGTCGTCGTCACTATTAGCTAATGTAGTAGTCGCGCACGGGCACGGCCGCCGCGTTATCCGTGCATTGGCGGCATCCTGCTGCTGCCTCTAGTCGATCTCTGTCCGCCGTCCACGCCACCGACCGGAGTATCCGGGCCGGAAAATCGGTCTCGGATCGGTGACTGGTGAATGATTCTAGACCTAGCTAGGCCAGCAGAGGTCATAGCTAGCTACCTCTGCACGTTCACGCAACCGTGGCTTCTCTAAACTCGTTGTTCGTACTGCTTTCGTGGCAATTAATATAGATATAATAATTAACTCAATACTAACTTGCTTCTTACTCTAGTTCCTTCTTCAATTTGGACTGGGGCCGTTATTAGTCCGTCACCCTTATGATTGGTTTTAATGTCTTGATCAAGAGACTAATAACTACACTACCAACTAGATACATACGGCAATGCAAGAGCTTCAGAGTTATTGTTGGCAACCTCATTATTAGTACGTATAAATATCCATCCATGCCGGCCGGCTGCAAGTTGCCCGTCAGTTTATTTGTGCCGCGCTTGCCCGCGTCCGCAATTAACTATCGACCATGTCTCCATGCATGATGCATGCATATATATCGCATATGCCCTCAAGGCAAGCAAAACCTAGGCCTGGTTCACTTTGCAAATTTTTTGAACCCGATGAATAGTACCATTTTCGTCTTATTTAACAAGTATTGTCCAATCGTGGACCAACTAGGCTCAAAAAATCCATCTCGTGATTTCCAACTAAACTGTGTAATTAGTTATTTTTTTACCTACATTTAATACTCCATATAAGCGGCTAAAAATTGATGTGATGGAGAGAGAGTGAAAAAACTTTGGAATTTAGATGGCATCTAAACGAGGCCCTACATACAACGGCGTACCCATCGAAATTTCATAATTTATGTGGCTATTATTATTCAGCCCTAGCTAGCTCTAGTGTTTATATATGTGTACTACTCAGAATGTCAGAAAAAAAGTGAACCTCGCTCAACTGGTTGCATGCGTGCGTGGAAAGTAAGTATTGTCTTGCATCTAACTACCCATGTTTAAGTCGTCCATCAATCTTTTAGCTTACATTTTAGGTGCTCATTTTCTCTTCTTAATAAAAAAACCATCTAGTTCTTCCTAGGTTAGATCTCTTTTTTTTTTTTTTAATGAGAAGGTTTTATGTACGAGAGGTTCGATAGTTCAGTACAAGATTATGCCTAGTGCCTACATAATCTTGGAGAATTTAATGTCTCACTGTGCCTCCATCCCATGATATGATGCCTTTGTTTTTTTATGTCGGTCGTACATAAGCAAACCGCCACTAGAAATGGGCATTCTCAATTCACTGGCAGTCGCTTTATATCAAGACCACCAATGTGGTCGTCCTCTCGAGCGCTCGTTGTTACTTATCTTAACCCTGAGCTATGGCATATATTCATGCCAACAGGGCCTTTCCATGCATTTTGGTAGCCCTTAGCCTTAGCGGCTTGGAACGGATTAAAAAGAGGAGCCAAGAAAGGCATTGTATAACCATATACAGAAATGTACAAGACGAAACCACAACTCCAAAGCCCTCATCTCAGAAGCAGCTTACATCAAGAGTACAAAAATAAGTTAGAAACGTGTTTTGCTCTTGCCATTGCCCATAGACTCGCCTCATCCTTGATTTTCTGAAGAAGCCGCGTTGTCGCGGATTCCTTGCGCTCGAAGATTCTTGCATTTCTTTCCTTCCACACCTCCCAACAAATGAGAATGATGATAGAGCAAAAACCTCGTCTCGCCGTCGAAGGTGTACGATCCATGTTGTCCCACCAAGTGTGTACTGAGTCTCCTGGCACCCAGACGGAAGGTCGCAACTGCTCATTACCTAACCAAATTGCAATGCCCTCCCAGATACGCCTAGTATAGCGACAATCCTGGAATAGGTGGACGCCAGATTCTTGACTGCGCTGACAAATTACCTAAAATATATAAGTATCACTGTATCAGGTAAGATTAGGCCATTAATGTATCCCCTTTTTCGAGTTTACTTCCAAATTTATGGCTTAATTGTAGATATGGAGAACGTTGGGTGATAATATCTAATTCACTTATTATAATCTTCAAGACTTCAACAGTACTATTAGTTAGCTATCACTACTATAAATAACGATTTTAGGACACATGTTTGCTATTGATACTTAATAATCATGTGTATATTTGGTTAGACTGAAAAACGCGAGGGTACAACTATTTTACGAAAGAGAGAATACTTCTCATGTGCGTGTTGCTTGTGCTTGTATGTTGAGCCGGCATCCGGCACTGATCTGAAGCAGGTACCGAACACAGGCGTGTACGTAGTCATCGTGCCTGCATGCTGCTGGCCGGTCGAGTCGAATAATATGCATGCATGATGCATGCGGATCTGCATAAATCTGCACACGTTACCAGATATAAGATGATTACACCGGCCGATCGATCGAGGGCTGGATATATACATGATTTTTTTTATCATGCTTGGCATGTATATCATTAAGTAGGAGAAGGAGTTTGTTACATAGGTAAACGCCGGTTGGTCTAAGACTCGAGCGGCACACTATGGCCAAACAGAGTTAACCGAGCAACAAGAAGTGGTAAGGCTAAGACGATATTACATGACATAAGAATTTTACGACAAGAGGGCTCGCGAAGGTCAGGCGCTGTCAACGTCCGCCTAGAGCGCAGCGATGTGGCTTCCACCACAGAGTCTACGACCGCAACGACCGTCCGGCCAACACCATCAAACACCCTCTGGTTTCGCTCCTTCCATGATGAGGGAGTCAAAACCTTTGCGACGCACTGTTCGTAGCTGTAGACGGCTCGACAGCCACCAATCCAGTAAGGATGACCCCGGCTGCGGCGCGAGAAGATCAAGGCCGATGGGAGCAAGCACCCTGTACCACACTTCTCTGGCGAATACACAAACTCCCGCAAGGTGCAGCGCCGTCTCCTGCTCCTGATCACAGAGAGTGCAGACATCATCATCCTGTAGACCTCGACGCTTTCTTCTTGCCGCCGTCCACAGACAATCATGCAACAATAGCCAGAAGAAGAACTTGCACTTGGGTGGCGTCCGAGCCTTCCAAAGTTCCTTTGCACCCCTAAGGGATGGCATACCGATGAAGAAGGCTCTGTAGGCAGAGGAGGCGGAATACGACCCGTCAGCAGTCCAGCGCTAGATGAACCGATCGCCTGGTAATGTCGTCAAGAACCACCCCGGCAACCTTCTCCCAAACGACTACGAAGTCACATAGAACTGCGGCAGTAGGTGCCCCTTGGATGTCACGGACCCAGCTTCTGTTGGTGAGAGCTTCACGCACAGTCTTCTGGCGGCGACGCCTACCAATGGCGGCAAACAGGTGCGGAGCAAAGCGACAGATTGGCCCGTCCGAGAGCCATGAGTCAGTCCAAAACCGGGCCGACCGCCCATCACCAATGGAAGACTGGAACATGCACTGGACCTCGCATTCCTTCTGCCCAGGAAGGATGCACCAACCCAGATCAGGCCGAACACGATGTTGCCACTCCCAACGCAGACGTAGGGCGAAGCCCGTGAGTTTTAGGTTTGGGACGCCCAATCCGCCATAGCACGTGGGCACGTTCACAGTCCGCCAGGCTACCCTACACTTCCCCCCAGCAACGGCCTCCGTCCCAGCCCCAAGAAAGGCGCGACGCCGCTTGTCAAGCTGCCTTAGGGCCCAAGCGGAGAGGCCAGAGGTGATGGAGACGTGAACAGGGATGGCAGAGAGGGTGACCTTGGTTAGTGTTACTCGCCCCGCGTCGTTGAGAAGTCCCACCTTCCAGGTGGGGATCCTGGCTGCCACCTTGTCGATCAATGGTTGCTCATCGGCATGGTGATGCTTCAGCAGGGTATGCAGGATACCCAGGTACTTGCACGAAAAGGGCGCAAGCTGTCCTAGGAATGCTTCCAGGATGGCAGTCACATCTTCCTCAGAGCAGCGGATAGGCGAGATAGAGCGCTTCTCCATGTTCGTGAAAGCCCCGAGGCATCAGCGAAAAGCCCGAGGATGGCCCATGTACACCTCAAGTCTGTTAGAAACAGAACGGCAGTGAACGCCAGTGAGATGAACACGAGCGGCGGCGAGAGAGAATGAGCACACAAGAATCCAGGTGGCGTCATGTTAGAAACAGAACGGCAGTGAACGCCGGCGAGATGAACACGAGCGGCGGCGAGAGAGAATGAGCACACAAGAATCCAGGTGGCGTCGTGTTAGAAATAGAACGGCAGTGAACGCCGGCGAGATGAACACGAGCGGTGGCGAGAGAGAATGAGCACGCAAGAACACAACGATTTTTGGTGCTGCCTGAAGCGCAGCATTTTCTGTCTATCTATTCTCCTTTTATTGAACTGAAAACAAAGAGTGAAGTTTGCCAAGGCACGCACGATGCGAGATGTGTGCGTGTCCATCCCCACGCACCACGATCGCCGGCCATGATTGCATGCTCAAGCGCGTGGCACGAGCGATTCTCACGCCATGGTTCCTACGCGCGCGGCTGCCACATTCTAGAGCTCGCGCGCATGCAGCAAGGAAGAAAAACATGCAAAGATTAAAGAAAAGAAGGCCAGGCTTATCTAACATAACTCCTCCTAAGCCTTGCCTGGTGCTATACATCTCGGACCCCAAATCAACGAGCGTAGTTCACAGAAACGCTCTCGCGCCAGGGCCTTGGTCAGAATGTCCGCCAGCTGATCTGCAATTCCAATCGACTCGGTCTTCACCCTGCCATCCTCAACACACTCTCGGATGAAGTGATACCTGACATCAATGTGTTTGCTGCGATCGTGGAACACAGGATTCTTGCTGAGCGATGGTGGACTCATTATCAATCTTCAAGCTGGTGGCACCGGCCTCTCTACCTCTGAGTTCTGAGATCAGCCGTGCCAGCCAAATTCCCTGACAAGCAGCTGTAGTTGCAGCTATGTACTCTGCTTCACAGGATGATAGAGCTACAACCTGGTGAATACAAGGCCAGACTTGGCATATTCAGTGGGCTATGTGAGTCGGTTCATGGAAAACCCGACCACCGAGCATTTGGGGGCAGTCAAGAGGATCCTCAAGTACATCTCTGGGACCCTCAGCTATGGCTGCCTATACCAGAGGAAGAAGAAGAGGAGGCTCGTCTACTCGGCTACAGTGATAGCGATCAGGCAGGTGATGGGGATGTTATCGAGGAAGAAGAGGACGCCGGTGGTGCTCTTCCGCGTATCAATGTCACCCGCCTGATCGCTATCGCTGTAGCCGAGCAGACAAGCCTCCTCCTTCTTCTTCCTCTAGTACATGCAGCCATAGCTGAGGGTCCTAGAGATGTACCTGAGGATCCTCTTGACTGCACCCAAATGCTCGGTGGTCGGGTTTTCCATGAACCGACTCACATAGCCCACTGAATATGCCAAGTCCGGCCTTGTATTCACCATATATCACAGGGACCCCACAACACTTCTATAATGAGTAGGATCAACAGCCGGGGCAGTGCTCAACTTACTAAGTTTTAGGCACGGTTCCATGGGGGTGCAGGTTGATTTGCACCTAGTCATCCCTATCGTCTCCAGAATCTTGGCAGCGTATGCGTTCTGGCATAGGGTGATGCCCTCCTCCAATTGGGATACCTCCAAGCCGAGGTAGTAGTGGAGGTGCCCCAAGTCACTCATCTTGAAGGTGGAGTGCATCTCTGACTTGAATGCGTTGATGTCGACTTGATTGCCGCCGATGATGATAAGATCATCGACGTACACACCCACCACGAGGCGACGGTCCCCAGCACCACGGAGGTAGACGGCGTGCTCGGAGGTACTCCTTTGGAACCCAAGCCGGATCAGGGACTCGTCGAGTTTTGTGTACCAGGCTTGTGGGGCTTACCGGAGCCCGTAAAGTGCCTTGATGAGGTGGAGCACCTTGTGTTCATGGCCTGGAGGATGAAGCTGGGGGGCTGCTCAACGTAGACTTCTTCTTGCAGCACACCATTTAGGAACGCAAACTTGACGTCCATGTGATGGACAGCCCAGCCTTCGCACGCGGCATGCGCGAGCAACAGCCGCACGGACTCTAGGCGCTCCACGGGAGCGAAGACTTCATCGAAATCGATCCCTTAGCGCTGAACATAGCCCTTTGTGACCAGCCGGGCCTTGTGCTTGGTGATGATCCTAGATGCATCCTTCTTGGCCTTGTAGACCCACTTGAGGCCTATTGGCCGGGTGCGGGGCGGTGGCTCGACCAACTCCCATGTGCCACTAGCTTCGATGGAGGTCATCTCATCCAGCATAGCATGGCGCCAGCACTCATGGTGTAGTGCCTCCTCGAGCGAGGTTGGCTCGGCGTCGCTTGCAAGCAGCAGGCGCTCCTCCAGCTCCCGGTCAGCAAGCCCCGGTGGTGAGGCCGGCCTGATCACGTTGTCGACTTGCCGGAAATGGAGAGGTGCGTCGTCGTCGTGGTCGGCATCCAGCTGTTTGCTGGCTCTAGTTCCCAGCGATGACGTGAACTCGATGTTCTGGTATGGCACCGGGCTTGACATCGCGGACGCAGAGCCGCTGGCTATAGGGGTCACCGCGGATGGGTCCATGGCTGGTGGCGATGACGCTGTTGATGGAGCAGTTGAAGCTGAGCCTGGCACCGAGTCCGCAGCTGGAGTGCGCGTCGTCGCTGCACTTCTGGTGGTGATCACCACAGGCTCCAGGGGCTCGGTCTCCTCGATGATTAAGTCGTTGGGGTCGACGTCGTGTTCAGCGGACCACGCCCACTGTGTCACTTCGTCGAAGATGATATCACAGCTGATGTGGACGCGCTGGGTTGTCGGATCGTAGATGCGATACGCCTTGGAGCCGGGCTCGTACCCGACGAAGATCATGCGTCGGCTGCGGTCGTCCAGCTTCTTTAGGTTCGGCGTGGTCACTTTGACATGAGCGACACACCCGAACGTGTGGAGGTGGTGCGCCGCCAGTGTGCTCCCGATCCACAACTCGTACGTCGTCCTTCCACCGATGGCCTTACACGATGACCGGTTCAGGAGGTACACAGCCGTCACCACGGCTTCTCCCCAAAACACGCCGGGAAGGGACTTGGCCTTCAACATGCTTCGAGCCGTGCCCACGACGGTCTGGTTGCGGTGCTCCACGACACCGTTTTGTTGGGGCGTGTACGGCGCCGTGAGCTCACGCCAAACTCCGAGGTGGGCGTAGTAGTCGACGAAGTCCGCCGCGGTGAACTCGCCCCCGTGATTAGTACGTAGGGCGAGCAGCTTCTTCCCGGTCTTACGTTCGGCCACGGCTTGTATGTTCTTAATGGCGGCAGCAGCGGCATCCTTGATCGGCAACAGGGCGATCCACATGTACCGTGAGAAATCGTCGACGAGCAAAAGAAAATACCGATTTCCGCTGGGTGTCACAGGCGTGATGGGACCGCAGATGTCGCCATGGAGAAGTTGCAGCGCCTCCATCGAATGTTCGAGCGCCTTCTGTGGGAACGGCGCCCGGCGCTGCTTGCCAGCGAGACACACCTCGCAGACCTACTCCACCTGGCTGAGCAGGGGCAGACTGCGGACCAGGCCCTCGCGCGCCATCTTGCGCAGCGTGGCGAAGTTGATGTGGCCGAACCATGCGTGCCACATCCAGGCGGCGTCGTCGGAGCGTGCGGCCAGGCAAACTGGGCGTGCTATGGTGACGTCGAGCACGTATAGTCTGCTTAGACTCTGTGGGATCTTCACAAGCAGGCAGCGCTCCTCATCGCGTATGCACATCACGCCTTCCTCCACGAGTACTTGGAAGCCGCCTTCATCGAGCTGGCCGACGGAGATGATGTTGGCGGTGAGGCTCGGTAGGTAGTAGACGTTGGGAAGCGACCGGTGCTCCCCGTTCTTGCAGGTGAAGAGCACGGTGCTGCTCCCTACGATCTACGCGATGGAGCCATCGCCGAACCTGACGGAGCCGATGACGCCGGTGTCGAGATCGGTGAAGGCAGCCTTGGACCCGGACATATGATTGGAGGCGCCGGTGTCCAAGATCCATCACCTCAGATCCAGATCTGTGTCGAAGTCGAGGGTGGCGTACACCTTGCGCTCGATGAGGTGGAGGGCAAGGAGCGCCGCCGATGTAGAAGTTGAGTGCGGCGCTGACGGTGGAACTGGTGATGGCGCATCAGAGGGGAACGAGGCGATGACCATCATGAGTGTGGCCTCCTCCTCTTGGGCCACATGGGCCTACTCCTCCCTCTTTTTCTTGCGGCAGTCACGAGCCCAATGGCCTTTCTTCCCACAGTGCTTGCAGGGGTCGTCTAGAACAGGCCAGCTCAAGTTGGAGTCGGACCTCCCTTCACCGTTGCCGCCATTTCTGCGTCCCCGGCCCTGCCGTGGCGCTAGCCATGGACGCCGGAGCTAGAGCCACCACGACCGGACTCTTGGCCCTTTTGCTTGTACTGCTCGACCCACTGCTCTTCGGTGAGTAGCAGTTTGCCGGCAGCGGTTTGTGGAGGAGGCGGCTCGACATCATTGGCCGCCTTCAATCTCCCTGTGACCTCCTCAATTGAAAGCTAAGAAATGTCGAGAAGGGTCTCAATGGAGATTACCAACTGCTTGTAGCATGGGCGGACGACGCGCAGGTACTTGGCCACCACCTTCTCGTCGGGTTCTGGGTCACCCAGCGTCGATAGGCGCAGCACGATGCCGTCATGCGCAGAGCGAAATCCTCGATGGGTTCTCCGTCGCGAGGGCGATGGACTCGTACTCCGCCCTGAGGTTTTGTGTAGTCGCCTTCTACACCTGATCATCGCCGATGCAGAAGGTCTTGATGGCCTCCCAGGCCTCCTTTGTAGATGCCTTGGCCACCAGGATGGGGACCATCTCCACCGAAACGCCGCTGTAGATCGCGTCGACCGCGCTGCGATCGTCGTCGTAGTCCACGTCGTCATACTCGACGGCGTCCCACAGGTGGCGCGCCTGCATTTTCAACTACATGCAAAGCGACCACTCATGGTAGTTCGTCTTCGTCAACTGCGGCCAGTTGTCGGAGCTACCTTCCTGGATGATTCGCTCGACGATGACTTCCCGCGGACAGCGTGCGTCGCGCGTGCGTGACCGGCGAGTAGGAGAATGGGTCGGCGAAGGCGTGCGCTACGGCGCCTTGACGCCTGAGCCGCTGGAACCCTCGTTCTTCTTCCCGGCCGATGAACGACCACAAGGTCTCGTCGGAGACACCATGGCAACGGCGGGATTCCTCGCAACCTAGCTCTGATACCACTTGTTAGAAACAGAATGGCAGTGAACGCCGGCGAGATGAACACGACGGCGGTGAGAGAGAATGAGCACGCAAGAATCCAAGCGGCGGCGTGTTAGAAACAGAACGGCAGTGAACGCCGATGAGATGAACACGAGCGGCGGCGAGAGAGAATGAGCACGCAAGAATCCTGGTGGCATCATGTTAGAAATAGAATGGCAGTGAACGCCGGCGAGATGAACACAAGCGGCGGCGAGAGAGAATGAGCACGCAAGAACACAGTGATTTTTGGTGCTGCCTGAAGCGCAGCATTTTCTGTCTATCTATTCTCCTTTTATTGAACTGAAAACAAAGAGTGAAGTTTGCCAAGGCATGCACGATGCGAGATGTGTGTGTGTCCATCCCCACGCACCACGATCGCCGGCCATGACTGCATGCTCAAGCGCGTGGCGCGAGCGATTCTCATGCCACGGTTCCTACGCGCGCGGCTGCCACATTCCAGAGCTCGCGCGCATGCAGCAAGGAAGAAAAACATGCAAAGATTAAAGAAAAGAAGGCCAGGCTTATCTAACAAAGTCACCCGTCGTGGGTGATAGGAAGACAACCAGATCGTCACCAAACAAGGAGGCGCAGTTCCTGATCCTTGGCGATGGTAGGGGCAACAACACGCCCTGCCTGTCCGCGGCGGAGATCATGTTGTTGAGCACCTCCATGACGACGACGAACAACATGGGGGAGAGTGGGTCGCCCTGCCGAAGACCATGAGCGTGATAGATTTTTTCTGCCCAGCCTCCCATTCACCACAACTGTCGTAGTGGCCGTACAGAGAAGTATGGTGATCCATTCAGTCCACCGCGCCAGAAAGCCGATGAACGTGAGGAGCTGTAGGAGGAATTCCCAAGAGACGGAATCGAATGCCTTGGCGATATCGATCTTCATCAAGACCGCAGGGCAGCGACTGCTGTAGAGCCAGCGACAGGTGAACTAGACTGCCATGAAGTTGTAATGGATGGATCTTCCCTGGATGTAGGCGCTCTGGTGGCTGCCTGATCAAGGCAGATAGGTGCGGCGCCAGACGGACAGCCAGCGCCTTGGCCACAAGCTTTTCGATGCTGTGCATCAAGCTAATAGGGCGGTAGTCCTTTAGGCGCGACGGTGCGGCGGTCTTATGAAGCAGAACCATGTTGGCCGTGAAGGAGTTAAACACTACAACGACATCAGCCTTGATGGTGGCCTAGGCTGCCTTGTAGAACCTTCCTGTAAAACCATCAGGCTCCGGAGCTCGGTCATTCGGGATTTCTCTGATGATGGCCCAGACCTCATCTTCAGTAAACTCATCGGCAAGCTCACTGAGGTCGAGCTGCGGCATGCCGATTTGCGCCAAGTTGATGTTTCTTGTGCGCGAGAAATAGGTGCCTAGGATGTTGTTGTAGTATTCAAAGATCGCGTCGGCCTTGGCCTCCTCATCAGAGAATGAATGGCCTTCATGCTCGAAAGTTGGAATGTAGCTTTTCCTTTTCCGGTGGCACGCTTGCAGGTGAAAAAATTTGGTGTTGGCGTTCCCTTCACGCAGGTAGCGGATGCAAGATCTTTGCCGTGCAATCGTCCTGGACAACGACGCGAGACCGAGGATGGTGTGCTTAAGCTCCCTGCACAGTGCAATCTCCTGATCCGATAGCGTTCTGGCTTCTTGAGCGACGTCCAGTTGGCCGACAATTAGCCTAGCCATGACGAGCTGTGAACGGACGCTCCCCACGGACTTGGCACTCCATGCACGTAGGGCCTTGGCCGTGTTACACAGCTTGAAGTCGAGCAACCGGCACACATCAGCGTTGTGCAGGCTGGCCGACCACGCCGATGCAACCACCTAAACCTTCCAGGGACGGCCAGAATGACTTGAACCGGAATTGAGGTTTGGCCCATGGCATGGCGTTTAGTCTCAGCGACAGGGGCGCGTGGTCGAAGCAGTTGGAGGAGAGGCAGGCGAGATAATGATTATTGAAGGTGTCTAGCCAGGCTGCCGTGGCGAGAATGCGATCCAGTCGTTCAAGAGTAAGTCGACGTCACTCGTTCGACCAAGTGTAGAGGCGCCCATGAAGGTGTACCTCTGCGAGCTGCAAGTCGTCAATGACGCGACGAAACCTGCGCATCCAGCTACGATGTAGGATGCCCTCGTTCTTGTCCTGATCCGTGGTAGATCATGTTAAAATCTCCGCAGTAGAGCGAGACCCCTGGGCATGACTGTTTGGTGCTACGTAGCTCATCCAGGAACGCTACTTTCTCGGCGATCAGCGTCGGCCCATACACCAACGTCAGCCACCAGGTGGCGGAGCTTCCGTTTAGCGGCGAGAGGAAGACAGAGACAGAGAAGCGATGTGTAATACACTGGGATGCCACCCAGATATCGCGACGCCATGCGATCAAGATCCCCCCGATGTATTCACAGCAGGGAAGAAGGAGTACTCAAAGTCGGTGCCCATCATATCATAAATCCAAGCGACAGGGAAACTCTGAACCTTCGTTTCCTAAAGGCAGAGGAGCGATAGTCCTTGAGAGATGACAACATTATGGACTACAGACTGATGGGCCCTCGAGTTGAGTCCACGTACATTCCAGCACACAAGTTTGTCTTGATCCATGCGAATCGGGAACACGACGTAGAGGCGATCGCGGCTACTCGGAGGCGCGCCACGATGTGAACTGTTTCCTTGCCGGGAATAACTCTAACATAGCCTCAGGTTTCATGAAATCTGCGCGCCGTTGAGTCATCAGAAGCAGGTGCCGGCACGCCCTTGCCCATTTTCTGGAGCACGACGTTTGTGGCTTGCACCTCAAGATTGCTCACTCATGGCTTTCCAGCAAGTCTTGTGCTTCGCCGGGGGACGACGCTGTAGTCCGAGACGCGTGATACCCGCAGCTTCGGCGGCGACGACAATAGCGGCGTGGCAATACGTGAGGAGATGGACAAGATGAAATCTCCGACGGTGGGTTGCCCGTCAACCGTGACAAAGGAAGGTGATGCCGGGCTCCCAAGGCCAGGCAATGTTGGCCCATCCTCCACAGGGCATGCCCCGGACACCAGGTGGGTCTCATATGAAGGCGCCACGATGGGCCTCCATGTCACAGGCCTGGACCTCAGACGAAGATGTCGCGGCGGGCGTCCCCGATGACGGTGCATCTTCAACGAGCCCAAACTCAGTAGACGGATCCCAATTGTGCAGCTGGGCCTCCTCCTCACAAGCATAAGGCCGGATCTGAAGGTCCAGCATGGCGGCCCGGTCCGTGGACCTGGCGTGCGCAGCCCCATCCATCAGCGATAGGTTAGCAGCCAACAGGTTCCTGAGGAAGCAGTGCGGCCTGCTGTCCATAGCACGGTGACCAACAAGGGAGACGTCATCATTGACTTCCTTGGCAGGATGGTCCCCCTTTCCTGGCATGGGTGGCTGAAAGGCTGCCTTAGTAAGCATTGGGTCCGAATCCATTCCTAGGACGACCTCGGTCCAATGGACTTGACAAGCCAGGGCATCGACCGAGGAATTGTTAGCCAGCAGGTGCGCTTTCTGTGCCTCAACTGCCCCAACCGTGCATGGATAAATGCACCAGGCATGGGGCTCCACCACGACGCGTCGTCCCACAATGATCAGGCAAGCGAAGGAACCGATGGGCACCGCTCCACGCGACAGGAAGGTTGGCCCACGACGTACTCCCAGGCGTGGTGCGTCATCGCCATCGCCGACGAGCTTGAACGTTCGAGGCCCATGACCATGCGACCGGTCGCCGCCACCGTCAAGGCCTAGATGGTGACCGTTGTAGTTGCTGCTATCGGAGTCTTCATCCTCCCTAGCACCCCTCCATGTCCCTCATCGTCGGACGGCGGTGGGGGGCTCCAGTCCTAGTACTCGATGATACGGAGCCACACAAGGTAACATAGCCCGTGCAATGTGTCGTGGAGGATCTCATCAACTTGGAGATGCGGGCATCCCTGGGAACGCGCATGCTAGGCTCCGGGATGAAGATGATCTTCTCATCAGGGATGAACCTCGGGTGTAAACATGAGGCAGCGACAAAGAACTCTCGGTCGTCCTCGGCTGGAGTCACGTCCGCGGAGCAAGCTCGATGTTGGCACATGCCATCCCCAGGATGGACTACACCACCACAACACTCCTTGCATGTAAGGGGACACGCCGCATGCCCACCAACACACTGTAGCAGAACGAGTCGGTAGAAGCAAGCAACGTCCGCAGCCATGGGTGACAAATCAGGGAGAATGGTGCATTATGCACAGCAGTGCATAGCACTAACTCCAAGTCCTCCCCACATGAGAACCTAACGACGAAGTCCTCTGGGTCATGGTGCCGCACGTCTGCCGATGCACCATCGATGCTGAGGTGGGTGGCGAGGTAAGCGTGGACCATGCCCAGAGTCACCGGAGTTCTGGTGCCAGCGACGACAGCAACCAGAGCAAGCTTGAGGTCTAATTCCGCTACCTCGAGCTTAGCCGAGCGAGGCACTACAACCATCTCTAGGAGACACCCCCGTTCCTGCGCCGACATGTCCTGGGTGGGCACAATAGGATGGGGTGATCTATCCACAGAGGCCGGCGACAGGGTAGGCGGGGCACAGCAGCGGGGCACGGAAGGCGAATGGCCCCTAGAAATAGATTGGGCGAAAGGCGTGTCGTCCACATCCGCATCAACCAAGCGATGCCGGGGCGCAAACGTGAGCCGGGGCATAGCACGGCGGCCGCCGAGAATTCTGGCCTGGGAGCGACCACGCCATGTGTGTGGCGGTGCACCGCCCTGGCCTGTCTAATGATCGGCTGCCTAAGGCAGAGAAGCGCTGGTGCTAGGGTTGGCACCACCACTATTCTGATGGCACCGCCACCCCTAGGGCGGTGCCCACCTAGAGGTGGCCGAGAGCAGCGTGTTGGAGGACGGTCACCGATGAGTCCGGTGTACACCGCCAGGTGCACGGTGGTGCACCGCTTGGTCACCACCATAGGCAGGGCGGTGCCACCGTCCCTCTTTACCCGAGAGCACCAAAAGCAAAAGGGGGCACCGCCATGGGTGCGGCAGTGCACTGCCCCTTTTATCTAGAGAGCAGGGAAATCGGGGGGCTCCGCTAGATGGTCACCGCCACCCCCATGGCGGTGCCACCACCACCCTATCCGGTGCCCCAACGGCTATTTTTTAGCCGTTGGAATTCGACTGTTGGGCAGGTCACCGCCCGGTGCCAGGCATTGCCCTGTCCGGTGACCTCGTAGAAACAGCCCCAAGGGGTATAACGGCTCTATTTGCTTGTGTGGCTATAAATAGAGGGTGTCGCCGGCCTTGGCCACTCTCTTGGCACCTCATACACTTGTGCACACCCTTTAGAAGCTGAGCAACACACTCCACTCACTTATTCACTTGATTTCATCATCTTGAGTGAGATTGGAGAGCCTCTAGTGCATTGCATTGAGTTGTATCATCTTGTGGCACAAGTTGGGTGATTTGGGCTGGTTGTGAGCTTGTTACTCTGGTGTTTGCCGACACCTAGATGGCCCGGTGATTGGAGGATCATTGAGCAGAGTTGGTGATTGTCTCCGGCCTCGATCGGTTGCTTGTGAGGGGTTTTGTGCCTTCCTCAGCAGAGCGCCAAAGGCAACTCTAGTAAATTGCTCGTGTCATTGAGCTACCTCACTTGTGGGTAGGTTCTTGCGGTGTCCAATTGTATGGATGAGGTTCGTGCAACACCTCTTAGCCATCGAACCACCAAGTGTTGGTTGACACAACGGGGACTAGCATGCCGGCAAGCACGTGAACCTCAGGAGAAAAATCTTATGTCTCTTGTGTGATTGGATTTCTTCCAGTGATTGGATTATCTTCATCTTGTGATTGGTTCATTCCTCGATGCGGCGGTATAATCACCAAAATCACTCTTTTACATTCCTTGTAAACTAGTTGGCAAGCTCTTTAGTGTAATTAGTTTTGAGAGCTTGTCTTGCTTGCTAGTTTAGTATCACCTAGTGGAGCTCTTTAGTGTACACTTGTTGAGAGCTCTTAGTGAGTAGTGACATAGCCATTATGTGTGCCTAGTGATCATAGCAACTAGAATTGTTGGATAGGTGGCTTGCAACCCTTATAGAGCTAGAGCAAAATTGCGTTTCGCCATTTAGTATACTAACCTCTTGCTCTAGTGTATTTGTAGAAATTTTTAAAGGCTATTCACCCCCCTCTAGCCATTTAGGACCTTTCAAGTGGTATCGAAGCGGTAGTCACCGTTTGTTTCAAGGCTTCACAACCTTTGGTGCAAAATATGGCTTAAATTGTGTTCAACCATATTGCGGGTAAACCACCATTCTTTGATGGCACATCTTTTGACTATTGGAAGAGAAAGATGAAGATGTACCTTGGTTCAATCAATGACAAGGTGTGGGATGTGGTAGAGAATGAGTTTGTGATTCTTGGCCCTACCAATCTCACCGACAATGACAAGATCAACAAACAATGCAATACCATAGCACTCAACACAATATACAATGGCATTGATTCAAAGGTGTTTGAGCAAATCAAAGATCTTGAGAAGGCAAGTGAAGTTTTGGTGAGATTAGAGGAAACATATGAGGGCACTTCAACGGTAAAAAGTGACAAGATCTACATGCTCAAAGACAAGCTATCAAACTTCAAGATGAAGGATGATGAGTCCATTCTGAAGATGTTCTATAGTCTACAAGTCATCATCAATGATCTTAAGAGTTTGGGTGAGAAGGTGAAGGATGAGGACTTCTCTCACAAGTTCTTGATGTATTTGCTAAAGAGATTCAAAACATTTAGAACTATCATCTTTAGAGGTGGATTGAAGGATGTCACTCCAAATGAGGTGCTCGGTGATGTGATGACCGAGGACCAATACAATAGTGATGGTGAAGAGCTTGTGAAGGAGGAAGACAAGAAGAAGAAGAGTATGGCATTCAAGGCTGGCACTTTATCCACCAAGAACAAGAGCATGGGCAAGGCTAAGAAGGAAGAATCAAGTGATGAAGAATGCTCTCATGATGATAGTGATGATGAAGCACTAACTCTCTTTGTGCGCAAGTTTGGCAAGATGATGAAGAAGAAAGGCTATGGTTCAAGGAAGAGAAGAGATCACTTCAAGAACAAGGAGTATGTGAGGTTGTGCTACAAATGCAAGAGCCCCGATCATGTTGTAGCGGATTGTCCCTATAATAGTGACAATGAGGATAATGAGAAGAAGAAAAGCAAGAAAGAGAAGAAGAAGAAAGAGAAGAAGATGACCTTCAAGAAGAAGAAGAAGGGTGGATTCTATGTTGTCACATGGGATAGTGATGCCTCTATCGATGATGATTCAAGTGATGATGACAAGGCATCCAAGAAGAAGGCTCTAGCAAGCATTGCTATCAACAACAAGCCTTCACTATTTGAGACTCAATCAAGCTTCATGGCCAAGGGCTCTAAGGTAAAATATGATGAGAGTGAAAATGCTAATAGTGAAAGTGAAAATGATAGTGATGATGATGAATTCTCAAATGAACAACTAATGAACATGATAGAACAAGCCGACTCAATAATTAACAAGAAAAGCAAGAAGTGCAAAGAATTGCAAAAGAAGCTTAGTGCTCTTGAGCAATCCTTTGATGAGCTCAATGCTACTCATAAGAAGCTAGTGGAAGCCCATGAGAAGCTTGGTAAAGCTCACACCAAGCTTGAAAAGGCTCACTCCTAGCTTCTTGAACAAAATAAGGAAAGGGTCACAGTATCATGTGATGTGGGCATAACATGTGACATTATTGAAGAATCATTTTATGAACCTATTGTTGTTGCTCCCACTAACCCTTCTTATAGCTCATCATCCTCCACCGCTACCACTCCTACCTCTACTACTAGTGATGGTTTCACTTGTGATGCCTCACTAATAGTTAAGAATGAGACTCTCAAGAGAGAGGTGGATGAGCTCACTCATGCCCTAGGCAAGGCCTATGGCGGTGAGGCTCGCTTGCTAAAGTGCTTGGGTAGCCAAAGGTTCTCTCTTAACAAAGAGGGATTGGGCTATACCCCCAAGAAAGGCAAAGCGGCTTTTGCTACTCCTAAAGCTAGCTTTGTGAAGAGCAATGGTTGGTTTTACAATAGATGCAAGCAAGTAGGGCACTTAGAGCAATCTTGCATAAAGAACAAGAACAATGCTAATGTATCCTCAATTTGTTTTGATTCTTGTTACATGCTTACCAAGGGTGTGAATGGTGTGAAGGCTAAATTCATTGGTACACCTATTGTGGGCTCAAAGAAGAAAGCTATTTGGGTACTAAAGACCTTAGTAACTAACTTTCAAGGAGACAGGCAAGGTTGGGTACCTAAAAAAATTGATTTTCTTTTATAGGTAAACTATAAAGCCGGAGAAAGGCATTGGATGCTTGATAGTGGGTGCACACAACACATGATTGGTGATTCAATAATGTTCAATTCAATCAACTCAAATGATGACAATAGGATTGATAGTATAATATTTGGTGATAATGGGAATGGCAAGGCCAAAGGGCTTGGTAAGATTGCAATATCTAATGACTTGAGCATTTCTAATATGCTACTAGTAGAGAGCTTAAACTTCAACGTATTGTCAGTGGCTCAAGTTTGTGATCTTGGTTTCAAGTGCATATTTGAAGTTAATGATGTAGAGATCATAAGTGTAGATGGCTCTAATTTGATCTTCAAAGGCTTTAGATATGAGAATCCATATTTGGTTGATTTCAATGCTAGTGAAGCTCAATTGTTAATATGTTTGCTCACTTAGTCTAGTATGGGTTGGTTATGGCATAGAAGGCTTGGTCATATTGAAATGAAACAATTGAACAAGTTGATTAAGCATGATCTAGTTAGAGGCTTGAAGATGTCACATTTGAAAAGGATAAGTTATGTAGTGCATGTCAAGCCGGAAAGCAAGTTGGCAACACACATCCTAAGAAGAGCATGATGAGTACATCTAAGGCATTTGAGTTATTACACATAGATTTGTTTGGACCAACCACATACACTAGCATTGGTGGAAACAAATATGAATTTATGATTGTGGATGATTTCACTAGATATACATGGGTGTTATTTCTTGTTGACAAGAGTGGTGTGTTTGTAATCTTCAAGACATTTATCAAGAGAATTCATAACGAGTTTGAAACAACTATCAAGAAAGTGAGAAGTGACAATGGAAGTGAATTCAAGAACACATGAGTTGATGATTTATGTGATGAGTTTGGGATTAGGCATCAATTTTTGGCCAAGTACACTCCTCAATGAAATGGCCTAGTTGAGAGGAAGAATAGAACCTTGATTGACATGGCAAGATCAATGTTGAGTGAGTACAATATGAGCAGTGTTCGCCTAAACGGGTTAAACGACCATTTAAACGGCCACTAAACGGTAAACGGTGGTAAACTATTTTGTTTAGGGGGTAAACGGAAATTAAACGGTTAACCGTTTAAACGGTCAAAAAAGGGGAAAACGGTCTAAACGGCCTAAACGGAACGGAGATAAACAGTATTAAACGGGCTAAACAACTGTTTAAACGGTTGTTTTGGCGAACACGAGGTAAATCTAGTTCAGTTTTGTATGGATAAATTTGTATGCTTAAGTTTATTATATTTATAAATATGTACACTTGATATGTTACATGCATAAATATCTATATTTGGTTCTTTTCACATGCATAAATATATATACATACCAAAATAATTGATTTTTACTCGGATAAATATGTATAAATGCTAGAATACTTGATTTTTTACATGCACATATATAATTATATGTATTTTTTAAGTACAGAACCGTTTAACTTCGTTTAAACACCGTGTAAACAGCTTAAACGCTAAACGAAGGGCGACCGTGTAAAGACCGTTTACCGTTTAGGAAAACATTGGATGTGAGTCATTCATTTTTGGCCAAAGCAATCAACATGGCTTGTTACTATAGCAACTGACTCTATTGTCATCCATTGAAGGAGAATACCCCATATGAGCTCTAAATGATAGAAAGCCCAATATTACATACTTTCGAGTTTTTTGGTTGCAAATGCTACATATTAAAGAAAGACACAAGATTGAGCAAGTTTGAGAAGAAATGTGATGAAGGTTTCTTGCTTGGTTACTCAACCTCAACTACTAGCAAGGCTTATAGAGTTTGGAATTTGGCTAGTGGTACTCTTGAGGAGGTTCATGATGTAGAATTTGATGAAACCAAAGGTTCCCAAGAGAAAGAAGAGAATTTAGATGATGTGAGAGACACTCAATTGGTTAGTGCAATGAAGAATATGGATATTGGTGACATAAGGCCTAGAGAGGTGATTGAAGTTGAAGATGACAAAGATCAAGTGCTTGCTAACTCAAATGCGCAAGTTCATACAAGTCAAGCTAGTTCATCATCTCAAATGCAAAATCAACAAGTGACTAGTACATCATCTCAACCAAATGATCAATCAAATGTAAGCAATCAAGTGCAAGTGCTCCAACCAACAAATGTTGCAAGACATCATCCATTGGATTCTATAATTGGTGATATCTCAAGAGGTGTGCAAACAAGATCAAGATTGGCATCATTTTGTGAATCCATTGAACCCAAGAAGATAGATGAAGCTTTATTGGATGTTGATTGGGTAAATGCTATGAATAAAGAACTAAATAACTTCACAAGAAATCAAGTATGGGAGTTAGTTGAGAGGCCTAAGGATCATAATGTAATTGGAACCAAATGGGTCTTTCGGAACAAGCAAGATCAAGATAGGATAGTTGTAAGGAACAAAGCAAGATTAGTGGCTCAAGGTTACACTCAAGTTGAAGGTCTTGACTTTGGAGAAACATATGCCCCAGTTGCAAGATTGGAAGCAATTAGGATCTTGTTAGCCTATGCTTGTGCCCACAGCATCAAGTTGTACCAAATGGATGTGAAGAGTGCATTTCTAAATGGGTACATCAATGAGCTTGTGTATGTTGAACAACCTCCCGGTTTTAAAGATGAGAAGAAGCCCAACCATGTCTACAAGTTAAAGAAGGCCTTGTATGGATTGAAACAAGCATCAAGAGCATGGTATGAGAGATTGAGAGATTTCTTACTCACTAAAGGATTCAAGATGGGTAAGGTTGACACCACTCTATTCACCAAAAAGATAGGCAATGACTTGTTTGTATTGTAAATCTATGTTGATAACATCATATTTGGATCAACCAATCAAAATTTTTGTGAGGAGTTTGGAAAGATGATGGCTAATGATTTTGAGATGTCTATGATTGGAGAGCTTAGTTACTTCCTTGGTCTCCAAATCAGGCAATTGAAGAATGGTACATTTGTGAGTCAAGACAAGTACATCAAAGACATGCTCAAGAAATTTGGAATGGATGATGCAAAGTCAATTAGTACACTAATGGGGACAAATGGAAACTTGGATAGTGATGCAAGTGGAAATATGGTGGATCAAAAGATGTATCGGTCTATGTTTGGAAGCCTACTCTATGTGACCGCATCAAGGCCGGATGTGATGTTTAGTGTATGCATGTGTGCTAGATTTCAAGCCTCACTAAGAAAGATCCATTTGAAGGCAACCAAAAGAATATTTAGGTACTTGAAGCATACATAAAATGTTGGATTGTGGTATGCCAAAGGAGCAAGATTTGAGTTGATTGGATATTCGGACTCCGATTATGCGGGATGCAAAGTTGGGAGAAAAAGCACATCGGGCACATGTCAACTATTGAGAAGATCACTTATATCTTGGTCATCAAAGAAGCAAAATAGTGTAGCACTTTCAACCGCCGAAGCGGAGTACATTTTGGCTGGTAGTTGTTGTGCTCAATTACTTTGGATGAAGGCCACATTGAATGATTTTGGAATCAAGTTCAAATGAGTGCCATTGCTTTGTGACAATAAAAGTGCCATGAAGCTCACCAACAACCTGGTTCAACATTCAAGAACAAAGCACATAAATGTCCGTCATCACTTCATAAGAGATCACCAACAAAAAGAAGACATATGCATTGAAAGTGTGGGCCCCGATGATCAACTTGCCGATATATTCACCAAGCCACTTGATGAGAAGAGGTTTACAAGTTAATGAATGAATCGAACATACTTAACTTCTCCAATATGTGTTGATGCACCCCTATATATGACATGCCTCTCCTTCGAACAAAGCAAGGTAAAGTTGATTGACATGTCATTCATCCATTGATAAGGACTTGTTTAGTGCATCTAGCCATTCCTCATATGTCTTAGGCTCATTCATGAAAATCAAATGAATTTGATACTTGTATGGTACCACTATTGCTTATATGCTTGAAATGATTTAGTGGTAGCATATAACATGTTTGTGGGCTTGTGAACCTAGTGTTTAATCTAGAAAATGAGCTATAAGTGTTTAACTCAACATGGTGCATGATAACCCTTATTTGGAGGTATGAAGAAGCTTGCCCTTAGATCAAACCGAGTTAAATATCTTTTGCAAGTGATCTAGATTGAACCAAATTGGGAAAATAATCCTTACTTTACATGGTTTCACCCCAACCTATCTAAAATTTGAGCTCACCTTTTCTGCTAATTATTGACAAAGGGGGAGAGAAATTCACAAAGATAGTAAGATAAGGGGAGCAAACAAATAAATGAAATGTAAGGGGATCAATTATAAAATTTGAAGCACACAAGTAGGGGGAGCAAGCTCATAATCTTGTATGTTGCATTTGAATGTGAATTACATATGGTTGCTTGCATGGCACAAGTTCTTAAATTCCCTATCCATGCTTGTGTGGTGTATGCTAGATCATAGAAAATCATTAATGAAATGAAAAACTAGCATGCATAGGATAGCTAGATATTCCTTGAACTTTTACAAGCGGTACTAGAACCTTGCTTCTAATGTTGATCTCATGAGGTATCTAGTTTGTCTTTGTTTTTTAAGTGATATCTAGCAAATCATGGTGCTAAGGATGGTGTTCAAATAGCAACTCCGATTGGTATCACACTTCAAAGGTCCATTCTTTACACCTTAGCATCATTTGGTAGACATTACTTCCCTACACTTCCTAATCTATGCATATGTGCAAGCTTTCAAATCCAAACTCTTAGCACATATGTAGGGGAGCTAATACTACCAATTTGGGTTGATGAAACTTGTCCATAACCTTTACACATGGTAATATGCTTGGGCAAGCAACATGAATCCAAAAAGATTTCATTAAATATCTTTGTAATAGGTTGTCATCAATTACCAAAAAGGGGGAGATTGAAAGCCCTAGTTTGGTTTTGGATAATTGATGAAACCTAAGCACTAACCTTTATCATGAGTGATGATATGAGCTAGGTTGGTGCAATCCAAGTGAGGAGCATGGTGGCACTCAAATGATGATGTTGATCACTTGAAATGATGAGATGGCCACATGTGATGATGATCAAGTGCTCAACTTGAAAAAGAAGAAAGAGAAAAACAAAACCCTATGGAGATCAAGGCAAACGTATAATTAGGGACTTTGTTTTAGTGATCAAGACACTATAGAGAGTGTGATCACATTTAGGATAGATGACCATACTATTAAGAGGGGTTCTTAACTAGACAATTCGGTCATCTAGTGCCACTACGTGTTGGACTCACTAGTAAAAAAAGGGCTTCTATTCCCGGCTGCCAACCCCCTTTATTCCTGGTTACGCAGCCGGGAATAGGAGTTCGGGAATAAAGGGTTAGTAGCTGGGAATAGAAGTTGACCTTTAGTCTCGATTGGTGATACCAACCGGGACTAAAAAGGTATCCACGCCAGCGCCTGGGCTGGCCCCTTTATTCCTGGTTAGTATTACCAACCGGGACTAAAGGGTCTTTTTTTTCTTTTCTAGCTTATTTCAATTGATGATTCTTTTTTGTTTTAATTTGGTTTTTGAATACGCATTATTCGCTGCAAAGTAATATATGTATACGCGCGCGTACTGTAAAGTTTTCACTCGATCAATGCACGCAAGCAACACAAGTAAAAGTAAACTAAAGAAAAATATATTACATTTCATCGTCACATGTAAAGTTTGTATTAATTGTACATTTCATCATCACATGTTATTTGGATCAATATGAAATTTGGCTTTCATCATCACATATTTGGGTCATAGTAAAACTCGCCGCCGGGAGTTAAGACCTGATCATTCAGAAATCCACCTATTGTCTCTTGGATTGCTTTGAGATGGTGTGTGTCCAGGGTTTTTTTCTTCAACCAATGAGTCTTCAATTTGAGATATGAAATAAATAAAAAGTATATTAGTATATATATATCAAGAATAATGATAAATAAATTATATCTATCACGAATATATATATATAAATATATGTATGAAGAATATATATATGTGTACACTTACCCTTTTTTGCTCTAGACTAGTTCTTTTTGAGCACACTCTCATGAACTCGCAAACATAGTATCCACAGAGATTGGTCCCCTGGGGCTGCAGCAGAACCCACTTTATGAGAAAAAGATTCGTCATCATCCGAGCATAGGGAAATTGAACTAAGGTAGGTATATAGTACTTACTTTGTATAGCACTACTTTCAGTGGCACTTTGCGTTTCATATGGTGTTCCTGACAGACCTTTTTCCAACAACTACCAAATAACATAAAAAATATTTGGACCATTAATTTGCATGCAGAGAGACTGGAATAGTTTTGCTAGTGAGACTGCAATTACCTCTGAATAATATCTATCATCTCTTGGAACTCTTTTTGCTCTTTTCTCATCGAGTCCTAGATGCCTAGATGACCTTTCTCCAGATCGAGTTCCATCAATATCCAGTGTTCACTGCCATGTCCATTAACACTCATTAATTAGCTAACAGGTACAGTGAACATATATATATGGATACATGATCGTCGACATTATGAACACTTACCTGAAGTTGTAGGGGAAGAGTATACATTTCTTGTCACGTTGCTTCTCTAAGAACATCTTGATATTGGCCTCCGTTTCTGCTTTCCATGTTGGTTGGGGTTTAGGCTTTTTGAATACGATATGTGGATCAATGAAACCAATATCAGTACACCCTCTCTTTTTGCACTCTCCCATCTCAAACCTACATCATATATATAGAGTGAGGATAATAAACACAGACATGTACGTACGTAGTGACTTATTATTAATTAGTAGAAAGAATCACTTGCAAACAATAGCAGTTGATGAGAGTCTTGTCGAGAGAGTTCCGGTGGACTAGTTGGTGTAATTCAGCTAACTCAATGTACATAACGTCATCGCCACGGAACCAATGGTCGTCTTTGATTCTGACAGAAATATAGAACTCTTTCCGGTGACACGCGTCGAGGTACAAGGTGTTTAGCTTGAACAATTGTGTACCCAGTTCATTGATGGTCTTAGGATTCCATAGACTCCTGCCATGCTCATATTTCTACCATTCATTCGCTACCGACGCACTTTCGAAGAGGAAATCGCCAAGGTCGATACCTCTCATAGCATAAAAGTTAGCAAGTTCCGCCATATCCACTTCTTTATCAGCAGGTACTTCCATCATATCCAGCATATCTATGTTTGAACCATATTCATTAGCAATAACTAGAGGAGGGACTGATTGCAATTCTTGTTCTTCGAGTTGTGCAACAGTTTTTCCTGCTTTAGCAGCTTTCTTGATTATCTTGCTAAGAGTGCGGTCAAAGTCTGATGGTGGCGAGGGCTTATGAGCTTGCCGCCTCTTTTTCTGCTCAGCTTCCACCATCCGCCTTAGTTTAGCTGGAGGTAGGTGGAAGTGCTTCTACTCCTGCTACTTCCTCTTCCCTGTGCCTGAGAAGAATGCTTCGATGGTTTTTTAACCGCATCATCTAACTCCTCTTTACTCATTTCACCAGGCAATTTCTGTGGAATTGGCCTTGGTTTCACGGGGGCCTTCTTGGTTGTCTTCGCTGGCGGGGTAGATGGCTTATTTGTTTGCAGCCGTCTTCCCTAGTTCATGGGAGGAGGTGGGGGAACATGCGTTGGAGACCTTCGAGGCGGCGTTGGGGAACGCCTTGGAGGCGGTGGCGGCGGCGGTGGAGACCATCTTGGAGATGGTGGGGATGTAGCCGTGTCTTCTACCCCATCGTAACCACCGCCCGGAGCACTATGCTGGTCTGGTGATTGTACTATTGGACTTAGGTTGGGGGAGGCCCTGATGTGTGCATACAGAAGACAATGAGTCAATTGTTATTTAAGAGGCAATATAAAATTAATAAAAAAAATTGTTTCATTCACTTTCATCCGTACCTATTGTGCGGCAACGGCTTCCCGGGAATATTGATGTAGCGCTTGCGCCATGCAATGAATGACTTCTCCGCTTCTCCCACGGTCTTCTCCCCATCACCACCATGAATGTCAAGAGGCACATCGCTAAAACCTTCAATAGCTTTTTCCACCGAGACGGTAGCATATCCAGCTGGTACTACTGCCCTATGGATTCTTGGTGTCTTGGTACGGTCGATAGGGTTTACAACACCAATAGCCACCTTCATTGTGCCATTATCTTTTGGAATGTGCAGCTCACATGATGTAAAAAGTTCAGTGATGTCATCCACGGGGAAGCGCAGCTCTACATCTTTTATGGCATCAGGCAGCTCCGTAGAAGCACAACTGCTTCTCAACTGATCAGAGCTAATGTTGATTCCCAGAGCTGTTGTAATCCCGTGGGCACTCAATTGTATTTGCACTTGCCTTGCGACTTCCTCTTGCATTTTTGCTTGCATTTCTTTTTCTCGCCTTTGTGATTCAAGCACCGCTTCCCGTGACTCAAAAACATATTGCTACAAGATGCGGATCCTCTCTGCCTCCTCATCCTTCCGTCTCTGGCGGCTTCTGTACGAATTGATCCATTCAGGGAAACCTTGCACCCACGGAACGACCCCTTTGCCTCTAGTTCATCCATAATACTCAGCAGTCCCGATGGAATATGTTAGTTCATCTTTCTCTCTGTTTGGCCAAAATAGTCCACTATCTCTAGCTTTTAGAATTTGAATCAACCTTTCTGTTGCTCTTTCGAGTTTTGTGCCATGGACAAGCTTCCCGGTGACTGGGTCCAATCCTCCCCCATGACCTAAAAACCAACGCTTTGTGCGTTCAGGCCACGGTGCTGATTCAGGTATGCCCCCCTTGGCAATAAGGTCTGCTTCCATTTTTTGCCACTTGGGAACGGAAGTCACGTAGCCACCTGATCCCATGTTATGGTGGTATTGCTTTTGTCTGGAATTCTCTTGGTTCCTTCTCGCCCATTCCGCACCCTCTTCTGATGTCTTATACTGTACAAATTCCTCCCAGTAGGGCCTTGCCTTCGCGATTGGGCCCTTATCGTTCCAATTTGGAGTCTTGTTCTTCTTGACGTATGATTTGTACACCTGCTTCTTCCAAGATTGGAATTGGGTGGCCATCTTCTTCATTGTCCAGTGCCTAACTCGCTCCGTCAACCTTTCGTGGGTGATGTCTTCATGATAATCATCTGTTTGGAGCGTGAAATATGCAAGAACATCTTGTCAAATCAGCTCCTTGTCCTTATCAGAGACATAACTAATATGAGGAGCATTGTTATTTTTTTCCATTCACGGGCATTGATCAGGAGCTTGTCCCTTACAAGGTACCCATAGTGGTACATGAATTTCTGTGCATATTATCCTAGTGGTTCGCCTGTAGCCACGTTGAATTCTGAGATGATGTAGCGGCCTTCCAATGGCTTTTTGGCCCCTCAAACATTCTTTGTGTTCCCCATCGTCGTCGTTGATCCAGACGGCTATGTACACATAGAAACACAAAAGGTATTATAAAATGAAGGTTGATCCAGTGGGCTACATGTATGCATAATAAATAAATGAGAGCTAGATATTGAGAAATATATACCTCGCCAGAATTATCTTCATGAACAACTTCCTCAACAATATGATCGAGATTCAAATATTGACTCCCGTCGTCTTCCTGCTGGTCATTATCAACATCAGCACAGTGTTCAGTGCCGGCGTTGATAATATCCACCATTTCTGCCTCCAGGTCATCGTCTCTCGGGTCGTCCATAGAGAGCCTAAACAATTATAAAACAATAATTATGCAATTAGGGTTTCATAGACATTTCATACACATTTCGGGGCGGTGGTGCCTGTGCGGGGCGGCCGGCCAGCGTCGGTGGCCGGGGAGGGTTTAGGGTGGTTTAGGGTTTAGGGTTTAGGGTGGTTTAGTGTTTAGGGTATAGGCCACATGGTATCCGAATATAACACAATTGATTTTTTTTCCTAAGGAAAAATTATACATGTATACATTAATTGATATATATATACACACACATTAATTTCATACATATATACATTAATTGATATATATATATATACACATTTCATACATACATAATTTCATACATATATACATTAATTGATATATATATATACACATTTCATACATATATACATTAATACACATTTCGTCAATATAATTCATAAATATAATAAATATAATATATATATATATATATTGGCGGTTTAGAATTAATGGAGTGTTGGCGACGGGCGGTGGTGGACAGCGACGCTAGATCGACGCACGGGGGCTCCTGGCCGGGCGCGGCATCGTCGGGGCTACTCCAGCGAGGTGTGGGTGGGCGTCGGGATGCCCTCCGGTGAGGAAGAAGGCGCGGTGGCGTGGCGGCGGCGTGGCGTGGCGCGCGCACGTCGGGGGCAGCCAGGGGCTCCTCCTTGAGGGGCGCGGCGTCGGGGCTACTCCGGCGAGGTGGGTGGGCGTCGGGGTGCCCTCCTGTGAGGAAGACGGCGTCGGGGGTGGCCGGGAAGGCGAAATCGGTGGTGAAGTGGCGCGCGCGCGGCGGTGGGGGCCAGCCGGGGGCTCCTCGGTGAGGGGCGCGGCATCGGGGCTACTCCGGCGAGGTGGGCGAGCCTCGGGGTGCCCTCCGGTGAGGAAGCAGGCGGCGTCGGGGGTGGCCGGGGAGGTGAATCAGCGGTGGCGGAGCTCTAGGGACGCGCTGAAGATGAAGACGATCAATGAGGAGGAAGAGAGAAGGGAGGCGACATTATATAGGAGAGGGACCTTTAGTCCCGGCTCTATGCACCGCCTTGGAATAAAGCACCTTTAGTCCCGGCTCCTGCCACCAGCCGGGACTAAAGGGGGACCTTTAGTCCTGGCTGTTGAAAGGAACCGGGACTAAAGGATTTATTGGCGGGCCGCCAAATGCAGCCCACCTTTAGTCTCAGCTGTTGGCAGGAGCCGGGACTAAAGGTGGGCTACATTTTCATTTCCCGCCAAATTTTAAGCAGATCGGTTTATTTTATATATGTTTTGTATTTAAATGTTTAAGTCTTATTATTTGCACAGTAAATTCAATACTAGGCATAAAATTTTTGTGAAAAAAGTAATAAACTTTATTTTCATTTACTGCACACAAAAAAATATGTGACCTAAACTATTGTGTTTTTTATTATAAATGTTGAACATAATGCAACTAATACTCACTATTTTCGTTAATGCAAAAATGTAGACTTTAATTGAAATTATTAAATTTATTGGTTTTCGACAGGAAATTAGTTTTCATGTAATTGTAACGTAAATCTTTAGGTTCTTCATTAATCATTGTATAATTAATCGGCGAGTTCGGACGGAAATTCAATTAAAGTTAAAAAAGTACCAAACCACCTCAAAAAAATCTCAAACTTGGTGGTGGCTACACACAGGGCATTTGTAGTCTTGAGAAAAAGTTTGAGACCAATCCATCACTGGAAAGCAAATGGACTTCAGAGTCCTAGAGAACCTAGGTGTATAAATAGGGTTCGACGAAAGGTTCTATATACCTCTGTGAAGCACGTCGACTCCGCCTATGTCGAAATGGCTTGAAATTTTTTTGGTAGTCATTTACACCCAAAATATGACCCCACACAAGATCTTAGATTTTTTTTTATAATTATTTTTATTATTACATTTTTCTTTGTGCCGCGTGAGACGAAATACGGTGAATTACATATTGAAAATAATATAATTTTGCATCAACCTCCACAAATATTTGTCTCCTAGGGCACAAGAGACCATTTGGAAAAGTTTGGCACCATTCCGGATCTTTTCGGGGGTGGACTCAGTTCAACGTATAATTAATCGGTGAAGTCGCGTGGAAATTCAATTAAAGTGAAAAAATTACCAAACCAATTCAGAAAAATCTCGAACTTGGTGGTGGCTTCACACTGGGCATTTGAAACCCTGATAAAAATTATGAGATCAATCAGGCACTAGAAAACACATGGACCAGAAAATTCAAAGTATAGTTAACAAAAGAATATAATCAATTAAAGGGTCTTTTCTCTTATTAAATAAATATTTGGGTGCTTTCTTATCGAGAAAGTGACTTAGTTCTGATGGCTAGCTAGTGCGCTGCGGTTTGGACCTTGGCTATGAGGTCGTGGGTTCAATGCCTGGCTGCCCTATTTTTTTGTCCAGCGCGACTATATTATTTTATCAAGAAAGATTTTATCTCGGTTATAGCCCAGAGCCGGGAGTAAAGGTCATCCTTTAGTCCCGGCTGGAGCCTCAAGCCAGGAGTAAAGATTTATTCCTAGTTGGAGGGTCCAGCCGGGACTAAAGGATGACCTTTAGTCCCGGCTCTGGGCTATAACTAGGACTAATTGTTGCCTGTCGTCGCCACACACTTGGGGCAGGAACTTTGTATCCTTGTTTGAGGATACAACCAGGACTAATAGTCCCTTTAGTCCCGAACACAAAAATACCAGGACTAAAGGTAAAAATAGAGGCGGGATGAAAGGTCTGTTTTCTAGTAGTGACTTCATGCATTGCATTTAGGCCTAGTGCACTTCGGAGAGCAAGCGAAAATATTTATTGAAAATATTTTGAAAAATGTTAACATGGCTCTAATATGTTTTTGGAAAATATTTTGAGGGTTAGCAACGCTTGCAAAGGAGTGTTAGACTGCTTGTGGATCGAATCGAGAAACGAAATCGTAGCTAACAAAGAAGTTTGCCTTGGGATGGTCATTGCCATGTGTGTGGCGGTGCACCGCCCTGGCCTGTCTGATGACCGGCTGCCTGAGGCAGAGAAGCGCTGGTGCTAGGGTTGGCACCGCCACCCCTAGGGCGGTGCCCACCTAGAGGTGGCTGAGAGCAGCGTGTTGGAGGGCGGTAACCGGTGTGTCCGGTGTACACCGCCAGGTGCATGGCGGTGCACTGCCTGGTCACTGCCATAGGCAGGGCGGTGCCACTGTCCCTCTTTACCCGAGAGCACCGAAAGCAAAAGAGGGCACCGCCATGGTCACCGCCATGGGTGAGGCAGTGCACCGCCCCTTTTATCCAGAGAGCAGGGAAATCAGGGGGCTCGGCTGGGTGGTCACCGCCACCCCCATGGCGGTGCCACCACCACCCTGTCCGGTGCCCCAACGGCTAGTTTTTAGCCATTGGAATTTGACCGTTGGGCAGGTCACCGCCCGGTGCCAGGCATCGCCCTGTTCGGTGACCTCGTAGAAACAGCTCCAAGGGGTATAACGGCTCTATTTGCTTGTGTGGCTATAAATAGAGGGTGTGGCTGGCCTTGGCACCTCATACATTTGTGCACACCCTTTGGAAGCTGAGCAACACGCTCCACTCACTTGTTCACTTGATTTCATTATCTTGAGTGAGATTGGAGAGCCTCTAGTTCATTGCATTGAGTTGCATCATCTTGTGGCACTAGTTGGGTGATTTGGGTTGGTTGTGAGCTTGTTACTCTTGGTGTTTGCCGACACCTAGATGGCCCGATTGTTGGAGGATCATTGAGCGGAGTTGGTGATTGTCTCCGGCCTCAATCGGTTGCTTGTGAGGGGTTTTGTGCCTTCCCTGGTGGAGCGTCAAAGGCAACTCTAGTAAATTGCTCGTGTCATTGAGCTACCTCACTTGTTGGTAGGTTCTTACGGTGTCCAATTGTGTGGGCGAGGTTCGTGCAACACCTCTTAGCTGTCGAACCACCAAGTGTTGGTCGACACAACGGGGACTAGCATGCCAGCAAGCGCGTTAACCTCAGGAGAAAAATCTTGTGTCTCTTGTGTGATTGGATTTCTCCTGGTGGTTGGATTGTCTTCATCTTATGATTGGTTCATTCCTCAACGCGGTGATATAATCACCATACTCACTCTTTTACATTCCTTGCAAACTAGTTGTCAAGCTCTTTAGTGTAATTAGTTTTGAGAGCTTATCTTGCTTGCTAGTTTAGTATCGCCTAGTGGAGCTCTTTAGTGTAAACTTATTGAGAGCTCTTAGTGAGTAGTGACATAGCCATTGTTTGTGCCTAGTGATCATAGCAACTAGAATTGTTGGATAGGTGGCTTGCAACCCTTGTAGAGCTAGAGCAAAATTGCATTTTGCCATTTAGTATACTAACCTCTTGCTCTAGTGTATTTGTAGAAATTTTTATAGGCTATTCACCCCCTTCTAGCCATTTAGGACCTTTCGTCGCTCCTGTAGTTGAGACACCGCGACCGGTAGATGCAATCCGCCTTGACATGGTCTTCACCCATGCAGTTGAAACACTTGCCGACCAGATTGGCCGGAACAGGCTTCGACTGCTTCGGTGGCGTACGCCTACACCAACGACGACGGCTCTGGACCTGGTGGAAACCCTGAGCATTCGGCATGCCTGAGGCGCGCACCGGGTGGGCCATCGGGGATGGTGGGTGACGTTCCACCACCATAGGTTGTTGAGGATGAGATGCTTGCGGGTGGGCATCCAGTCGGGGGTGGCTACGACAGGCCGCGGCCATGAAGCCATCCAGATTCCTTGCACGACGACGATGACGCGGGCACCGGCGACGACCAGCATCCACCATGACAGCCTTCCTCTTTCCCTCTGGTGGCGGGGAGCAAGGCTCGAAGTCGTAGGAGGCCTCCGAGTTGGAGAAGGAGAGCTTCCCACCGTAGTCAAACCCAGAACCCACCGGCGAGGAGCCACCGTGGAAGAGGGGCGCGTCGGGGTTGAGGCCCGGCATCTGCGATGAGTCACCGTAGAAGGGGGTGCGTTGGGGTTGAGGCCAGGCGACATGGCGGCGAATGGCTGAGAGCCCGCCACAAGCTCCTCTTCCTCGACCTCATCTGCCCATGAACGCCGGGAGGAAGAGCCGTGCTCAATGGCTTACAATGAGGCGGGAAGAGCAAGAGGGAGGGACAAGGGAGGACGCCGAGGCCCTAGGGGCTGACGGAGATGGGGCCAGAGTGACTACCGGTGGTGGGGGTTGTGGACGCCGGGGCCGGAGTGGCCCACGGCGGTGGGTGGAGCGGAGCTCAACGGGAGCTCAGCTCAGTCCTCCATTCGACGATCGCTCCCCGTGTGTGCAGCTGTACCCATATATACCGTCATGTTCGCTTGGCTTATAAGCCGTACTTTTCCAGCCAACGAACAGTATTTTTCTCTCACAACAAATTAGCCAATAGTACTTTCAGACTATCAACCAAGCGAACAAGGCATACATGATCAGCTGACAAGATCTTTAGCTTATTAGAATCTGGCAGCAAAGGCCACGGAGCTGCCAAAGTGCTAACCATGAATATCATAAGTTTATAATAAGATCTTTAACTTATATATTATGATAGTTAAAATTGTTAGACAAATTATTGGTTAAAGATTTTGTAGTATAAATCTTGATTGTGCGTGCACCTTATAAAAGAGAATGAAGGGAATAATATGATTTTTAATAAAATATAATTGTAACATTTGATAGATATATAAGATTATAAAATAAGTTGCAACACGACTCCTATTATGTTCATAGATTAAATTGCTGAAATTCTTTGATGGCCAAAGTTTTGAAAGTTTGACTAAATTTTGGTCAAAGCGTTAAATATCCATGACTACAGTCCACAAGGAGTTTCGTGTCCCGAGGTCACTAGGACAAAGTGCATTCATTTGGAAAGGTCCATTTTACTCTCTGAATTATTGTCTTGGTATATTTTTATTTTCTTACACTCTAAAATTAAATATTTTAACCTCTCAGCTCTCAAAACAGTTTAAATTAACCCCTGCCACATTAGAAGTTGTTTTCAAGACTGTTTCATCATTCTTACAGTTAAATAATCAAGTAAGTATTTGATAAGATTTTTAAACCATAAAAATGTCTAGGATTCTAAAAATACCGAGAAAAATCCTAGAGATATATTGAGACACAAAAAAGCCAAATAAAATATTTAAAGCTCGTAAAAATGTCTGTAGAGGCTTAGTTCTAGGAAAATTGGAAAATATCCATGAAAATGTGGAAATTTTCCAAAACATTTTAATTGATGTGTAAATGTGTTCTAAAAACTTTAATATGAGATGCAACCAACAAGAATAAAACCACTTCTAACCCAGCTAGAAGGTAATTTAAACAATTTTGAGAGTCGAGGGAGTAGATCAGTAGAATGTCTGGTTTTGAAGTTTTAAGAGAAAAAACAGACTTCTAGCATGCAGTTGGGCTGCACTGGGCTGGCCTGCCGTGTGAGGCCCAGAATCCTGCCGGCCTGCTGCGGGGTTCTCTTTCGTCACGTGCACCACCAGGCCGCCGCCGAACGTCGATTCAATTGTCATCCACCTAGCAACCTCAGCTCGCTGACCTCGTCTTCTTCCTCATCTTCCTCGTCCAAATGTCCACGCAGCTCGCCGGGCGCTTCGAAATGTCCGTCCTCCGTCGCCGTCAGCGTCGGCTCTGCCGCTCTGCCTCGTCCTGGAGCGGAACTGCGGAAGCATCGTTAAGTAGTCATAAGTCATAACACACGAGCTGAGTTGAGCATCCGATCCTGCGCCAGTCACCACGCAGCAGCACTGCAGCAGTGATATGGCGATGCAGGTGCTGGCCGTCGCCTCCCTGCTACTGCTTCTGTGGCCGGCGCACCGCGCCGGCGCCGCCGAGTACGTGGTCGGCGACGTCAGCTACGGCTGGGAATCCGGGTCCGGCATCAACTACGCTGCCTGGGCAAGGGAGTACGCCTTCGCCGTCGGGGATGTCCTAGGTCAGCTCGATCACCGCCTGCCGCCTGCTCTGCTCATCATATCAAAATGCATCCCTGCATGATATATACACATGCATATGAACACTACTTGTTTCGTGTGCGTGTTTAATTTGCCCATGAGATTCATATATACTGATGATCCATGTACGTACTTTGATGTTTGATCTGCTGCGTGCAGTTTTCCAGTACGTGAGCTCCCAGCACGACGTGTACGAGGTGACCGAGGAGGTCTACCGGTCCTGCGACACCGCCGCCGGCGGCGGCAACGGCGTGCGCGTCAAGTACACCAGCGGATACGACCGGGTGGTGCTCGCCGAGGCGAGGGGATACTGGTTCATCTGCGATTTCCCGGGCCACTGCCTAGGAGGCATGAGGGTCGCTGTCAACGTCTCCTCCGGCGCAGCAGCAGGAGGAGGATCGCCGACTGTGAACCCCCCGCCTGACGGCAGTGCGGCGTCGACGACGACCGGAGGTCGCCCAGGTTGGGCGGCGGCGGGGTGTCTGGCTCTCGGTGTCCTGGCGTTGATAAATACTAGGCCCTTTTGCTACTATAGGCAGTATGGTCACTGACAGAGACATAGCAATAGTCGCAGTGTTTGCTGAGAAAATTTACCAAAAAAGCATTTTGTGCATTTTTCAACTTTATGCGATTTAGATTATATTTAGTACTATATTTCAAGCGCCTGAATTTTCGGGCAACCAACTTGTATGGTTAAAATGACAAAGAACAAAACATATATTATCTCTTTACTCGAACAATGATAAAGTTATATGTTGTCTGGACACCCAACAAAAAGATAAGCACCTGAGAGATAAAAGAAGTGTAGATATATTGGCACACAAATTTAATGGGAAAAATCGACCATATGCCAAAACGACAAAGTCCTAATCCTGGTCAGACATAGTTTAGCCCCAAAGCAATTAGTTAAGTTCTGTTCTTTCAGCCATCAGACATGATTAGCCTAAAGTTTATTTTCTTTTTTCCATTGGTGCGGTTATACAAGAACCGTAGTCTTCGATGAGGATTTTTTTATTTTTAACACTTTTTTAAACTAATTTTAAATCTAACATTGTTTTATTTTTTTTTAAAACTAACACTTTTGGCCGCCCCTATTGCCATGGCTCAAGATGGCATTGCACTGATGGGTACTGCCACCCGTATGGCCAGCGGGTTACCCAGACCCGCAGGCGGTAGTAGAAAATTCATTCCATACCCGCACCCGACGGGTAATTTTTTACCGACGGGTAATTCTTACCCGACAATATATGCTTCCAAAGGAGCAAAGAAAACGGGGCTGGTGGAGGGAGTGAGGATGAGGATTAGGGTTTGAGGGAGTTCGAATATATATACTCATATGCTTATATGGGCCAAATATGGGCTATATGCTTATATGAGCTAAAATTGCGAGGGTTGGATATTATTTATGCGGGTTTTTTACCCATGGTATGCGGTATGGGTAGTATACACCACACCCATACCCGCATACCCGATGATACAAGAATTAATAACGCATCTGCGGTGCAAAATATCTTCCATACCCGCCTCCTTATCGGGTAAAACCCGTCGGTACTGGGGTTTTTTCCACCGTTGCCATCTTGGGCCATGGCGCGGCGAAAAGCTGTGCCGCGCGCCATACATGGTGGCGCGCGCGGGAGGGATGACGTGGCGACGAAGGGCCGCTTCATGACATGGCGGTTCCTGCATGCCCACCGATTTTGCGCGCCACCTCGATAAGTGGCGCAGAGAAACCCAGCTAAAAGGGCATGCGCCCATCCCGCCTGCCTTCATGCCTTCGCTTTCAGCCACACCGCAGCCGTGCCTTCGCCCCGCCCGCACTACTGCCCCGCCACTCCCAAGTGCTGTCGGCGCCCGGCCGTCTGTTTCCGCCTCCCTCCCTCCCTTCCATTCCATTCCCTGGCCGCCTCCCTCCCTCCTCGGCCTCGTTCAAGGTAATGACACACTTTATATTTTCGTTTGAATGCTGGTTTGAAATATTATGAATGAGAGTTAAGGTTATGAGGAAAATTATGTTTGGGAACTATGGGCTATGGTTTGGAGGAAGATATTAGTTTGATTTTGTCGATGTTAAGGTTAATTATTTAGTTAGAAGTATGTTTACCATGTATATTTTTGTTGCTATAAGTGTTGGTTATATTATTTGAGTTGCAATGCAAATGATTATATTTTACATTAATTTGTGATGTTTTGAGTGATGTTTAATTTGAACCGTTTTATTAGATGGAAGACATGTTTCGGGAGCAGTTGTGGCAAAAACGGGGTTGCCCTAGAGAATTGTACCCCGACGAGTCTAGCAAAGATGCTCCCGTCCCTCCTGACCTCCCTGTCCCTAACTGTGACTGTGGTCGTCCGGCCGACGTGTTTCAATCGAGACATCCGGACACAGCGGTTCGTTGCTTTTACACATGCAGTCGTTTTAATGTAAGTAATTGTTTCCGTATATTTTTTTCTTCATTTGTATTACTAGGTTACTAATATGTTGTTGGAATTTTGTTGTGTAGGCCCATGAGAGGTGCTTTTTTCTTTCAGTGGATCGATGGTGCAGACAAGTTTAACCCTAGGTACCTAATTTTCGACGATTGGTGGAGACGGCGACATCCACGAGAGCACTTCGAGCGGTAGGTTCCACCTTCCCCTAACCCCCTCCAATGACGACTAAGGAGAAGCACTTAGCCGCTTTTAGACGACTCGAGGAACGCCCCACTGTGTGATTGTGGAGATCGAGCTGTGATAAACCCTGAAATTACGTTGGAGTTTGTGCGTCCAAACTAGCATGAAGTAAGTGCAAAGTGTATGTGTTGAAATGTTGAGCTATATGTGTTCATGTACTAATGTCACCTTATTTAGGTGTTTTCAATGGCGAAGTGTCGTTTCAAGGAGTGATTGTATGGTCCTAAGAACTAATGGCCGGAAGAACCGCCAAAGGTTAAGGAAAAGAAGAAAAAAGGGTAATTTACAAAACACCTCTTGTCATGTGTGAATGTGGTGTTAAATCCAACTATGGCCTAGTCCCTTCGGAGCTTGGAATAGGCCATTATTGCGACCATATGATTGATTATGATGAGGTTGGTTATTTTTGTGGTAAACATGAAATTGTATTTTGTTTCTTTTGCTAAGACATATATGATATAATTTTTTGTTTAAACAGAGCACTAGGAAATGCAGGTGGGAATGTTATGATGGTCAAGCTAAGTTCTTGGATGAACTGAAGGGGAGGGAAGTAATTGTACGGAAGAGGGGATATGGACCTGACTACATCAACCTATTCGTTAAACATCACAAAGACAAGATGCGTGAGTTTGCTAGACAGCGCGGTATTCGTAACCCGATCGATGTTGGGCTTGATAAATGGGGATTGGAGAGATGGAGGGTGTTAGAGGAGGAGAGAGCAAGCAAGGAGGCAAGGGAGGAGACAAGAGTACAGATTGAGGTCTTGAATGAGCAAGTTGTTGCATTATATGCCAGTGAGTGCTTGAAAGCCATTTTTTCGTTGCCTGATTTTAAATGTAATATAATCATGTTGCTAACTGATTGCATTTTATATATAAAGGGATTGGATGCAGCGAGGACCATGATGGAGAGGTGGCTCATGCAAGGTATAAGGAAAAGAAATTAGATGAGCACAGAACACGAGCTGGTCGCACCGTTCAATCACCGATTGTGTTGTCTGATGAGGGGGACGATGATGAGGACGACATTGCCAGACTGAGCGAGCTCATCGCTCTAGCAGAGGTGGGCTTGTAGGCGGAGGAGGCTAAGGACAACACTGGCAGACTCAGCGAGCTCATCGCTCTTGCTGAGGCGGGCTTGTAGGCGAAGGAGGCTGAGGACGACACTGGCAGACTGGGCGAGTTCATCGCTCTAGCAGAGGCGGGCTTGCAGACAGAGGAGAATGACAACACGTTCTTCACTCAGGCTGTAGAGGTCGCAGATGAAGCGGAGGCCGCTTACTACAGGCAACACGCAGGTCAGAGCAATGCAGGTGAGCCTAGCCACATGAACGAGGAGGAAGAGAACGCGTTCTTGTCTCAGGCCGCAGATGAAGCGAAGGCCGCTTATTACAGGCGAAAGGCAAATCAGGGCAATGCAGGTGACCCTAGCCACAGCAACAGGGTTGTGGAAGAGGATTGGTACTTGGACGATGAGTTGCTTACTCAGTATGTTTCTGACTGAGGGTTTTTTATTGTGCCATCTATTAGTTCCATGCTTTATTAATGATCAATGTAGCTATGTACTAGAACTTTCATTGTGTTGTGTTATTTTCCTTTTGAACTATTGATGTATTGTACCCATGTATCATGTACTCGGATTACCCATGGTCGATCTTAAGTGATCCCATCCGTTTGTCACCCTCCGAGCCATCCGTTTGTCGCTCTCCGATGCATCCAAGTTTTTTTAATAATAGCGAATGCGTTGAGAATTTATAAAACGAACAAAATCGAGTGAAATTATTTCGAATACGGTTGGCTGACATATATATCTTGCATGTTTCCCATGTATTTTAAAATAGTAGCATGTAATTTATGTTATTTGCATCAGATCAATGTAAAATAACTAGGCCCACGGCGTGGCACGTTTGGCAGATTGATGTTCTCGTTTGGCACGCAACCCTAAGCCTAGGTTTTGCCGCGCCATAGCCCACGGCGCGGCACTGACACGCCAAGGTCCATGGCGTGGCAGGACCTGGACGCAGACAGAAGCCGACCAGCCTCAATTCTAATTGAACGGGAGTTATTGTCGGTGTTGTAAACAACTACAAGTGTTGCCACGACGCATTGAAACGAATATGAAGCAAATAATAGGAGTCCGTGCGTAAGTTGACAAGTTGCGACATAACATTTTAATTGGTTCATGAGTCTGTAAGTTTCGGATGACAATATTCGTTCGACATAAGTTTGACATAATCAACTAAGTCCCAGGAGTGTAAGGATCCCTCGGACGCCTCTGTCTCTTCAGATTTATAGGCAACACAGTGGGAGTGTAGCCAACGTCGATGTGGGGCCTTCAAAGGAGGCAAGGGCACCTCTGCGTCAGTGTCAGTCAAGAAGTGTGCTCAGTGTAGGTCGTCGTACTCCACCTTAAGAAGGGGGTACAACTGGTGCTGCGTGGGAGGGACCATCCTGTTACAAATTGATAAGTAAAGGGTTAGAGTATTCAAATTAACAATATTCAAATTAACATTATGTAGCATTACAAAATTTGAACTTCTATGTATAGACCTGTTGCCCTCGCCTTCTATGACTGCTAGCCTTGTGACCAGGGTCTTTGCAAACGGAGCAAAGATTCCTACCACGGGTCTCGTTGAAGTTTCCCTCTCTGTACATGTCTTCGTTATACCCTCTCATTAGATCTAGATGCGGCACATAGTCATAACCATTATAAGGTGGCCACTGTGTCGGGTCAAGGTATGGCTCGAAGCTCATCTCCCAAAAACTAACGGTGTTCGAACGGAGATACAAGGGTGACATATATGGCAGATCCTCATAGTTGTACCCGCGAACCCTGCAGGCCATGATCATATGAGAGCAAGGGGCATGCATGATCTGAGGGACGTTGCAACTACACTCTACCTTTTCAAGATCAACTCGGTAGTTTTGTCCACCATAACGTTCGCCACCCAAGCTTGTGCCACCCTTGCCCCGTACACTAAAGATATAGCGGCGGGGTCCATATGGCTCGACGGTCTGCTGCTTGGCCAATTCCTCGGCCTCCTTCAAATGTTCTGCTCCGACCTTTCCAAAATGCCCCTGCTCAGCTATATTCCTCTGCGCAAGTTCCCACCTCTTGACAAAATATTCGTTGCACTTATGAAAGGAGAACTCAATAATTCCAGACACAGGCAACGATCGAACTCCGGTGAATACACGGTTGAAGGACACCAAGGAGTTAGTGGTCATGATGCTATACCTAAAACCCCCCTCGTCATATGCTAACGCCCATTGAGCCTTCTGTTCCATCTATGCCTTTAACCAGGCCTTTCCCGCTTCATTTACCATCTTGTCTAGTTCTCTATTTGTCTCCTTGAACTGGTGCTCTGTACATACACAACATAGAGCCTTTACCTTATCACATACCTCCTGCTTTCTCTGACGCCGCCAGAAATTAGAAGCAAAATGTCTCATGAACCATCTATGCACTAGAGGCGGGAACCCATCTATATGCTCAGCTGTAGCATTAAGAAGCCCTGGGTGACGGTCTGAGATCAAACATATAGTCTGAGATGGTCCTAGCACTTGTACACGTAGAAGCCGCATGAACCATGACCACAATTCATTGTTCTCTCCCTCTGCCAAAGCAAATGCTATGGGTACTATCTGGTCCTCAGGATCAACAACAGCAGCCATCATCAAGGTGCCCCTGTACTTTCCTGTCAGGAAAGTGCCATAAACAAGTACGACTGGCCGATAAAACTAGAATGCATGTTATGTTTGCGTGAACGACCATAATACACAATAGAGGACATGCCTCAATAGGTCCCGAAAACACATCCCACTGGTGTCCACAAACCATTTCAAGCCAGGGTTGTAGTAATGCATTGCATATAAGATGTGGGGCACCCTGTTGTATGCTTCCTCCCAACTACCCCAACGAATCGCCAGAGCAATTTGCTTAGCACACCAAGCCTTTCTGTACTTCACATCGTACTTAACGAATCTAGATATGGACTATTGTAAAGAAGACACCGAAATGTTGTTATTGTCATCAACGAGCCCCAATATACGTCGGGCAAGGTAACGTGTAGTGAGCTACTGATGATTTTCCTTCCCCCTATTTGTTAGGCAAGTGTGGGGTTCGACAACTTTACTCATCCTCCACTTGCCATCACTCTGTCTCTTTCGTGCATTCAACCTCCACATACAACCATTTTTGCATATCACGTGGTACCTCAACTCCTGGTCTGAATGAGTGACGCTGTACATCCTATGGTGATACACAACATAGTCCTGAAGGAAGAGCTTCATCTCTGACATTGTATTGAATATCATCCCCTTTCTAAGGGTTTCTTTCTCATGGTCATACAATGATTTCCTACACATTTAGAGACCGGTGTCACAAACTGCCATATCTATCATGCTGACATCCCTATAGTTCGGAATGCCCTTGAAAGGTACATTCATCGACCTTAGTTGCTCAAGCTTAGTCGCTGGGTAAGGTGGTGGTGGAACATACTACTGCGCTTTGCTAATTCTGCCCCATGAATCATAGGGGGTATCATATGCTAGCAAATCTGTGACTAGTCTACCCTGAGCCTAGATAGCATGTAAAACCTCAGTTGGTACTGGTAATGGCATACCATGAACAGGTACGGGCATGGCATCAACCGGTGTGGGCATAGCATGTCTATCTCCTTGGTCACCATCTGAATCATCCGAATCACTGCTAACTACATCACCGATCCTGTCATCCTCCTCCTGCTCCTCCTCTTCCAATTTGAACTCGTTCACATCGAAATCATTGCTTATACAGCCTACTTGACTTGAATGAAACTGCTCCTGCATCAACTGACCGTCCAAATCCATGTTACCCTAAGTTGCTTCCCCTTCGACCCCTAATTCTTTCACATTGCCTCCAACACCATCAATGGACGGCCCGTCCTGGACACCCCATCCTGTACCCATTTTCCACCACCACCTCAGCCATGGGCACATTGGAACCTTGGAGCACCCTAGTGTAGCGGGACCAGTGAGCAGGGTCGCACAAGGGCATGAGGACATAGTGTGCCCTAGTCTTTCCAGTATCAAATCTCCCCTCCAGTGTGAAATCACCGCCAAACTTTGTATTCAAACAGACACAAAGGTCGTTGAAGCTAGGAGGTTCATCAAACCATTCCAATTCTTTTTCCATATCCTCAAACATACCATCTTCTCTCCTAACACTTCCTCCGTAAAAAACTCTAACACAACAATCCATCTACAAAAGCATTTCAAGAAACTTCATCAATTCATCGAAATCGTCGTACGTAATGTCCATAGTAATATTAATATCTATTCTAATTGTACTATCTATACTAACTAACTTTACTATCTATACTAACTTACTATATTGCCTAGACTAACTAAATTAACTAACTTTACTAACTATACTAACTATACTTTACTAATTATACTAACTTTATTTATTTTACTAACTTACTATACTAACAATGTTGATTCAATCAACAAATACACTAGGGGACTACCTCATGGCAGCGACGCTCGTCCTCGCGGCGGCGGCGCTCTAGACCAGGCCAGGAGGCACGAGCGCTGGCCTCGACGGCGGTGGCGGTGGGTGGACACGGGATGGAGAGAAGGGCGTGCGGCAGTTGGGAGTGGTGTACACCGCGGTGGTGAGGGCGACGACGGCAGTCGCGGGCCCTGCAATGAGGGCGGTGGTATGGCAGTGAGGGTGGTGGCGGGCGCGGTGGGCGTCCGTGGCGTGCGTGGCGGGCGCGGCGCGATGGCGGCGTGCGTGGTCGTGGCGGCGACGCGATGCGATGGGCGCGCTACCGACGGCGGTGGCGGTGGGCGAAGCGACGGCGGCCACGCTGACGGTGGGTAGCGCGCGGGCGGTGTTGCAGTGGCGGGATCGGGCGAGCCGGCTCTGCCGCGCCACCGATCAGGGCGCGTCACTGCCACGCCAAGATTGGTGGCGCGGCAGGGTGGCCACGTCACCGGTTAGCGCCCCGGTGGTCGCCACGTAACCCCTCTCGTCGTGCCACTATGCATAGCGCGGCATAGGCGTTTCGCCATGCCAGGGAAATAGACGCGGCTAAAAGTATTAGTTTTAGAAGAAAAAAGATAAAACAGTGTTAGATTTAAAATTAGTTTACAAAAAGTGTTAAAAATAAAAAAAAATCTCAATGAGCCAGCCTCCTTAACTGGCCTACTCGATGAATGACGTGGATCGTGCACTGAAATAGTACCATTCTTGTTTTGGAACGACTAGCGCCAGCGTCCGGAGTCCGGACGCCCTACAGCTGCTCTATTTCGCCATGGGGCCAACGACGACGTAGAGGGGTGGGGCACGACAGCAGTGCACAGAGGACAGAAGAGCATGAACGTTTCGGGATGGAGCGTCCGAGCATGGATCTCAGCGGCAAAGTGGAGCTCACCGATGACGCTTAGCTCTGCAGCGCGCAGGAGGCAGCGTTGCATGGAGCTAGGCGGTGATGCACAGAGGGCGGGATGCGACGCGGCCATGGTGCAAAGAGCGGGAGGGGGAGGGCGGCTATGGCACACAGAGGATGGGGTGGGCGTGCGGCGACGACGCAGAGGACGGGTGGGGGCGGCGGCGTCTAGAGGATGTTGGCTTCCGCACGGATGCCCTTGGGGCCCACCGCTGCAACATCGGTGATGTACTAATGACACATGCTCGGATTATTATTGAAATATGTACAATATCGTTGCTACAACATCGGCGATGTACTACTAAAACATGCCCAGATTGCTATTGAAACATGTATAATATTATTGTTGCAACATCCATAAACACAACACTTGCAACATGTGTCTGAAGCACTTGCAACAACAAGTTCTTGAAACACTAGAAACAATTGAAACATAGGCTTGCAACATAGGCTTTCAAAGCAACATCTCCTTGCAACACAACACCTGCAACATGCGCCTGAAGCACCTACAACATGCGCTCAAAACACCTGAAAACATTTGAAACATAGGCTTGAGACATAAGTTTTTCATAGCAACATCTCCTTCTGCTTGGGCGAACAGAGGCTCATTGGCACGCAGAGCTATACAGTGGCCCGTGGAGCTCGCCGGTGGCGCGGATCTCGATGGCATGGAGCTTGTTGGCAACGCGGATCTCGGTGGCGTGGAGCTCGCCGACAATGTGGAGCTCAGCGGCGCGTAGAAGGCGACGCCACACATGAGCTGCACAAAGCTGGGCGATGGCGCCAGAGGGCGGGGTGGGGTGGGCGTGACGACACAGAGGACGGATGGGGGGCGGAGGCGGTGGCGCGCAGAGAGTGGAGTGGGGCGCGGCGATGACACAGAGGACAGGTGGGGGCGGTGTTAGCGGCGCTCAGACGACACGCGGACGCTCAGGGGTATCATTCAGCCTGTTCGGTAGGCTGGGCTTGCTCGTATACGATCGTAAATTTCTAGCCGGAACAGTATTTTTCTCTCACACCAAACCAGCCAACAGTAAATAATCCACGATCGTTTACGGCCTGCCGAACAGGCTTATTATCGTTCTTGTTTTATTTCCTGGCAAAGTTGTGGCCTGAAGGACTTGGATCGCTTCATCATCCTGCAAGACGATGTGAAGGCCCACCAAGAAGCACCGTGACGATATTAATATTTTAAGCTTATATACTTGAGTATGCATATTGGGCTTCATTTGGGATCATTGTGCATAATGTATTCCCTACCATTTTATTATATATTGTCATGCTTTATTGTATTGCCTTTGCTCTCACAAGATACTTATACATGGCTTCAGAGCTTTTATATTGTTTTGGCTTTTCCATAAACGATAAACCTTACCAAATGGTCACTCCAAAAACGGATTCGCACCTATAAAGGCTAAAGCACCCATGGAGCAAGAGTTGTTTGCACTAGAAGCGAGAGAGAGAAAAAAACTCCGAACACTCCGCCTCTAGCCTCATCCCTACTTGTTAAAGTCATTCTGCCAAATGTTTTTTCAAATGGCTTAGCTCCATCAGGGAAAACTTTTCAAATGGCTTAGCTCGACTAGGAAAATTCTAATAGAGACGCCAGAGCCCTAGCCGTTTGTAAATGAAGCTCCATCTGGGAAACTCTATTAGAGCCAGAGCACTCTAGCCATTTGTAACTGATGCAGAGCCCTAGCAAATGGGCCCTTAGCCTCAATAGTTATGTTTTTGGTAGTATTTTTTTCTCGATCACGCAAAAGGTTTGTGCGTCTTTGTATTAAGGTAGAGAAAAAATTTAATACAACACGACTTAGCGGTGCCCTAGGGGGTCAAAAAAGTTGTACGTGAACTCTGAAATCTATGGTGTTACATTGGACACTAATCAACTCGAATTGTGGCACTAGGAGGCCTAATTTGAGTCGTGAACCCAACAAGTAAGGCAAATACAAGGTAGACTTTGTTTACCTAACCCTTTGTCCCCTCTGGAACTCAGCAAAACTATGCTAGCATGAGTTCAGTGGGCTAAGCCTGGTCCACAGCTATTCTAGGGTTGGGCCTGGACGGAGGAAACCAAGCCCAAAATAGTTTTCGTAGTTACCTTTTAACTTAAAATTAGCAGGTGGAGTCCAGCCCAAGAGCACTAGGCCGTAGGCACGGATTTCAGGCCTAAAACATTCTCAGTTTTTCCGTTGGCTTGATCTGCAAAATGCTAAGTCTAGTTCCCTCTTTTGGCCCAAGTCTCTTTCCTTGGCTTTGATGGTGAACGCAGAAGCCTGCAGGGATTATCATAGGCATCTAATTGAACTCATGTCGCCACGGAGTCTAAAGCATGTTAGACTTGTGGGATGGTAGATTTGGCAAGCTTGAGACTGCTCTGGGTGTTAAAAAAAAAGATACATATCATAACATAATGTCCAATCTATCTCCCCTTGCCTAGCGGCGGATTCAACGGTCCCCCTACCGATACCGGAGCCCTAGAGCCCCTTGGAGCCCACATAAATTTTTAGGCAAAGTTCTATTGTGTAGGTGGGGCTGAGACTTAAGATCGAGCAGCAGTCGGAGGTATGTTGCTGTCGCATTTTTGTTCAGCCCTCCCTAAAAATTTTTCTAGGATTCGCCACTGCCCTTGCCCTATTTCACACAAACAAACACTAACACTGAAAATGTACACACGAGTCCAACCATTGCTTCTCTTAACTTTGTACTACTATTAAATATATATGTTCATGTTTCTTTGTCCCTTCAGAATTGGGTGGATGAGGTTCTTCGAAGTGAGCTCTTGGTTGGGAGGACCAGTGCCGCTACTTCCCGTTTCAGCTGTGCAGCAAAAAAGAAGTGTTCATCACATTGACCACCAAAAGAAACACAAGGCATGCTTTTTGACATGCATGATTTTCAGTATATGTTTTAGCATGCACCTCTTTGCACTGCTTCTTGAGCTTCAAGTTCTCATCCACCAGCCGGCGAACCTCTTTCTCTAGATTCTCCACATATGCCTGCACACAAACAAATCACTTGGTAAAAATAATCGAGCTACAATTAACACATAGACCTTTCATTTTCAGGTCAACGTACGATTGATTGTGCTGGTTGAGATGTTGGTTTTCATTGACCTAGTTTTGATCAAATTATATTGTTACACATGTCCTTTTAATAATTATTTATGTTTAGAGACAGCACAAACTACATAAGCATTACCATGAGACTGTATTAGTCTGTACTTCTATGTAGTCTTATAGATATCGTAAGCCGCCTACGAGGAAGAAGACGTAACCAATTGTAGTGGTTAATTTGACGCAATCCTGAAGTTATAACTACCTATTTTCATATGGCAACTTGGATTTTTTTTTGGTATTTGGATCTGTAATCCAACCAATAATAATCACACACTTCTGCATATATACTATCCAAAAACTGGAACAAAAAAACAATCACAAACTTCCAATATGAATGGACATGCAGATGCCATGGTCACCAGGGAATATTCTAACGAAGTTTGCACAAGCGTACTCGTGTCGCTGTGTGAGCCCTTGGTGCTTGAAATTTCTTTGTTTTCTTGTTTTCTCTTGATTGAGGATTTTGTGCTTAGGCTTGGAGAGCAGGTACAACTGAACTCATCATGATCAGTGTTAACCTTTTTTTTTTTGGGGGGGATTTTCTACTGGGATGATAGAGTGATAACCATCCAACTTGTTATTGAAACAATAGATGATATATATGTGTGTCGTTCAACTATGTACTCCCTCTCTCCCTAAATATATGTCGTTTTCGCTTTCCGAGAAACAACTTTAACTAAATATATATTAAAAAATATTAATATTTATGATACATATTAGTATCTTTGAAAGATCTTTGAATCTAGTTTTTTAATAAATTTATTTGAAGATACAAATGTTGCACGTATTTTCTACCAATCGAGTTAAACTTACGGCACGTACACCAACGACAACAGTTATTTAGGGACTGAGGGAGTAATTAGGATGGATTTGGTGGCACTCAGAGAAGAGATATACATGTTTAGTCCATGTTGACTAAGAAATTATTGGCAGGAACTCAATATATATGCATGATGGAAAGGGCCACCACGCATTCCATTTATTTAAACTTTTATAAACTCACACTTTTTTAACTCAGAGACCAAATTAGCTCACTAGTCATCAGTCACCACCTCTCCAAAGGTTCTCTGTCACATACCAGTATAGTATACGCATATATTGGGAATTGGGATGTACTATCTATGGGGAGCAAAGCTGTAATGCTGTACCATACTTGTTACTACTTTATTATTTCGTGATAGGTACCAAATGCTTTATAAGCTTGAAAAGGTGTTCTCCAAAACAGTGAGGTTGCAATAGTGACAGAAATATTTTGAAGCATGCATGGCTTTATATGCTTTCATAGGTATATGGTAGTCGTATATGCAATGTTTTCAGGAAACTTCATGGATTTGGAAGTTTCAGACTTTCAGCTATTTTTGACGTTGCCATCATAATCTTTAATTAGAGAAAATGCAACTGTGCTAAAATACTTGGTGTATACGTACTGACCCTCTTCCTGGCCCTGGAGCGGAGCGCGGACTCGCGGTTCCTCATCATCCTGATGCTCCTCCGGTCGTCGCCGCTGGCCTGCTGCACCTCCATGTCGACGTCGTCGCCGGCGGCGAACCCAGCGAGCGAGACGGGCGTGGAGGGCAGCGCGTGGCCGGCGATGACGACGGCGGCGGCGGCTCTGTCGTCGTCGTCGTCCTGCAGCGTGGAGATGGAGAAGAGGGAGCTGCACCCGCTCATGAAGCTCAGCTGCGGGCTGTCCGGCTCCCTCCACGCTGCCGCCGCCGCCGCCGCGTGTACCGCCATCTGGTAGTGGTGGTAGTTGGCCGCCATGACGGATAGATAAGGAGACGAAGGAGAGAAAGAGAGAGCACCAACAAGCAACAACACTAGGGTGCTTGCTTGGATATGTGTAATCGCTAGTAGTGCTTCCTCTATTTTTGGCTCCTGCTATGCTGCTGCTTGGAAACTGGGGTGCAGCTCAGCTAGCTTTGGCAGCAGCACTGACCACTGAGCTGCTAATGGCTTTGCTTGCAGGCGCGCGGTGAGATAGTTCATGGCCCTGTAGGAGTATTTATATGCTGATGCTGATGCAGCCTGTGTCGTATGCCTGCATGCTTGTTAATTACATATATACTCCTACCAGCTGCGGCTGCGGCGGCTCCCGATAGGCTAATTAATTGTTAATTGGCATCTAATAATCATGTCTGGGACGGAGGCAGTCAGCAGTTGGCTAAATCCACCACTTCGATTCGATCAGGAGATCGATATGATGCTAAGAATTTTCATCAGGCCATGAACTTATTAGAGATCGATATGTCTGGGACGACGGCTGCGCATGCTTGCTAGCTCACCATGACATATTACACCATGTAAATACATGTCCACTCCTGTTGTTTAGCTCATAAATCTTTTATTTTCCTTTTAAGAATTTTGGTTCATATCCTTGCATATTGGAGTTGGAGAAAGCGACCATCGAGCAAGCAGGATGGTCCCCGTACTAGTTTATCAACGTTACAAGTGAACTGTACGTGTCATCTGGGACTCTGGGTCGGGCATCCCTTTCTAATAGCCTTATCTGGACCTCGCCTTCCTTTCCATTTCTTTCCCAAGATCCATCGCCTTTGGCACTTTGTCTTATTACTTGTAGTTTAGGTGGCACTAAGGGACAGTACTTGCTGTACCACACTCATTCAGAGTTTAGTTTTACAACTCTATATATAATAACTCAACATTATATTGACTGAGATATCATGGATAGATGAGTTCATAGATATTTACTAGTGTGTAAGCATTAAAACTTTGAGGTCGAGTTGCTGTCTGATGACCCTCCGGATGCCGACTGTAATCAAAAGCATGCAAAGTTCTGAAACCACTTCATTCTGTCGACAGATCATTGCACCACGACAATTAATATGTATATAGATATCGCAGCATAAAATTGACTCGTAATCCCATCTCATCATCACCGACGCATTGACCCAACCAAACAGATCACATTGGCCATCTTTATCTATCCAATCCATGTTCCAATGCAGAGATATTTCGCAGGAAGTAGTCTTCTTTATCACACTCGGCGGCGCTTTTTCTGCAGTATTCAGATTTCAGAGCATGGCCTAGCTAGCTGCAGCTGCAGTGCAAATATATATAGGAGATGATGAGTCAAAAGCGTGGCAAAGCACTTGGGGATTTCTGCAGGACCAGGTGTAGTGGTTGCCTTGATAAAAATGTGCATATTCTATCTCGTTTCTTTAGCTCTGTGTGATGTCTGAAACTTTGGCCTCATCTTTGTGCAAGATATTTCCACCTATCCCAGAACCTAATAAATTCACCTTTGTCCTGACCTTTGTTTTAAAATTCATCTATCTGTTTCCGAAACAAACACTAAGGCTTGTTCTAATCCCCCAATCATCTGCCAAAATCCAAGCCAGGCCAAACCGAAGCGAGCCTTCGAGATGTTTGCGAAAAAATATGTGAATTAATCAACATCGTTTTCAGGGAAGTTAGCTGCAAATGTCGTCACCTGATCATTAAGAAACACCTTGAGGCTTTTGACCTTGCCGTGCATTTACTTTTATTGAGGCACAAAAGACGTGCAAGCATTCTAGATTTGTTGTAATGAATAATGGGCAAGATATGTTTGTATTTGCCGACCATAGGATGTATACTTGTAAAGAAGAAGCACCAGCCACATCACTACTCTCTCAGCCCCTATGGAAAGTGACAAACATGTACATCATCAGCTGCTGCACAGCTGCAAATAGAACACAGCAATGAGAAATAAAATATTAGCAACTAACTGTAGAGAGTGATCCAGCGCAGCATGTGTTATTTTTTTTTCTGAAAACATTCAGATGGAGTTGGATCAAATGATTCAGATGGAGTTGGATCAAATGAAGTGAAGATGCAAAATACTGCTGCAATTATTGTGGACAAAAATACTGTTCGGTTTGGTCTTTCAGCAAAGCTACTAGCCACAGTCTTCAGAGTTCTGACATCAACAAGGTACACACCAACATTTGTTTTTTCATTAAGGAAAGCAATTTGCTTAGATGAATCACCATGCCTACAATATAACTATGCATCGCCTAACTGATACACACACACCTACTAAAAATAAACTGAGCAGCTTGCTACAATCACATAATAATTGGTGTAAACAATATAAGCAGCTGTTGGTATCGTATTACTACCCGGTCCAGATGTATGTGTTTGATGCTCTGATTGGTGATTTCTTTCTCCTTTTCATTGGACAGTGCAGTGTTCATCTTGCCATGTGCTGACATAGGATTAAGTCGATTACCAGCTTTTGTCTAACCATGATGGTTACCGACTAGTTTAATATCCTATCGCCTGCCGAATGAAGAAAGCAACTCCCTCAGCAATAGTGCAAGTTGCCTCTTTCGGCGATCACGTCGTGTTGAAATTTAGGGTGTATGCATTTGGACAGGGTTTGGTTGGGCTTTCCTCATCAGCCTTGCATCAAGTTTGCTTTTGCTTGCATTTGCCTAGAAATTTCCAGCGAAGTTTGTGTTGCCTTCACTGTCTGTTATTTGAATATGCTTGTGTTCAGAGCCGATCGACATGCATGGAACTAATAATCCTGATGCAATGCATGAATGATCTCTCTTACCTAGACCAATGGTTTCATTTCTTGGTTATGTTGCTGAATCTGACATAGCTGCATATGTAATGTAAGCCCCTCATGCCAGCCAGCCAGCCGCAGATTGTATTTTAGCCCTGTGTAACTGTGCAGCAAAGGAGAGCACTTGCACTTGCAGAGCAGGTGGCAGAGATAGAAAACATGCATGGGTGCGGCAATGCGTTGTGGTTGCAGTTTGTGTGTTTGGTGAGCAAATGGAAGCTGCAGCTTGTGTGTTTGTTGAGGGAAAGAGAGCATTGCATTTTCAGGCCCCTTTAGAATGCCGGAAAAAATCTTGAATCCTGTATTTTCCCGTGAAATTGAATTGATTCCTGTGAAATTTCTATAAAAATCATGTAAAAACTTCACAGGGAAAATGTAGGATTCAGGAATTTTTCCAGCATTCCAAATGCCTATTTCAGTGGTAATTTCAGTCTATCTTCTGTATCTAAAACAAGTATTAAATTAAATAATACAACCAACCAGTCAACCAGAGCAACATTTTTCACCAGATTACTTCAAGCCTGAAACTGTCATTAGCATCAGTTTGCTGAACACTGTCATGCTAATCAGAGGCAACCGATCCCTGATCCAAATAATTCATTCCAGTCCCAGCCACATGAACACAATTTATTCTCACATGCACACTGGCTGATCACTGAGGGGCTCAATCTTTCAATCCACACCCTGCAGACCATTTCTCTCAGACAGGAAAGGCCCGTATCCGCAAGTGCTTCAGCTGTGGAGGTCCATTTCGCAAAATCGCGCCACCACCAACCACCGGTCGTCTCGTCTCCTTCCTCCTCCTGTCTCGTCTCCGACGACCTCGTCGCCTCCGCCCTCCGCCAGCCCCGCCTCGCCTCGCCCACTCCCCGATCCGAGCCCTCCCTTCGACGGCGATGCATCCCTCCGGCACGGGGGACTACGCCCCCTGCTACCCTCCTTACCCCTCCCCGGCCGCGCCGCCTCCCGCCGCCTACCCGCCGGTGTCCACCCCGGCTTCCGCGCCTCCTCCCGCCGCCTACCCGTCGGTGTCCGCCCCGGCTTCCGCGCCCCCGTACTCGTCTTACCCCGCGGACTTCGCCCCCGCGCCGTCGTACCCCGCGTACCCGCCCGCCGACCTCTCCCACTACGCGCCGCCGGCCACCGCGCCCGCACCGGCGCCGCCGCAGCCGTACTACCCCTACGAGCCGGCGCCGCCGCTCCCGCACAACCCAGTGCCCTCGCCGTACCCGTCGCTGGATCGGACGGGGAGCTACGGCTACGGATCCGGCCCTGGCTCCGGGTACGGCCAGGAGCTGTACCCGCCCAAGCCGGCGGGCGCGGGCGTGGGCGTGGGCGTGGGCGGGGGCGGTTGGTCCGACGACGGGGCGTACGCGTACGACGGCGGCGACGCGCCGGAGCCGTACGGGGCCAGGGGCACCGCACCGAGGTCGGGCTCGGGATCCGCACTGTTTGATGACTACGGGAGGTCCATTGGCTCAGCTGCCGATAGAGGTGGCCGCGGGGGTAGTGCGGCCAGCCCCAAGGTGGTGAGGGCTGTGCCCAAGGCAGAGACGTCAGAGGACGTCAGGGGTGGGGTGCAGAAGTTCAGGGTCAAGCTGCTGCCGGAGGGGGCTGGGAGCCCCATGGATGTGCTCTGCCAGGTACTCTGCTTGTTCTGAGGCTGTGGAACAAGATGAATTTAGTGAACATTGTGTCATAGAATTTGCTAACTATACAATTGATCCATTCAGTGTGCAAACTGATTGCATTTCATAGTAGTCCATTGCTTACTGGCTTAGCATCAGCTATTCAGAGCTGGCTTTGGTTGCATTGGCTGTTTTACAATGGATGAGGTGACCGTGAGCAGTAAATGAACTTGGTCAAGTAACCAGTAGCCAGTAGTGGGTGCTTGGTGAGAGCAAATGCCAAGTCAAGCTGTTCTGTTTACTGATAGTCAACTGAATGATATGCTGGAAAAGCTCCCCACATTGTCTTTTTTTGTCATGTTTGTATAACTAACACAGTATAAAAAGTAGCGGCCATTTCTTTTTACAGAAGTTCAACAGCAAGAACCTTGTGCAAGGATACTAATGTTGGTGTTTAAAATATGTAGTATATGTTGTGGATGAAATGGTAGTTAAATCAATTGGTTTCTGAATGGAGTTGTAGTGTAGTTAGCATAGCAACAGTTGTTGAAATGTGCTGTTAGAGTGTTCAATAGTTCAAATGAAATCATTAAATTGGAAAGTATTTTTACCTAATTAACAGATGGTTGTGAATTTGCACCGAACTGAAAATGGACAGGCTGGGACAGGACTGTTGTTGCCAAAATGTTCACGTTTAAAATTACTAAATAATGGTTTCCAATACCTGTAAATGTTAGCATTGAACTCCTGTTTAAGAAAAGGGTGTTAATAATGTTATGTTGTTATACTTGGCATGTCATACTTGGTATGGTCCAGCAGTCATTAATCAATACTTTTCTGCTTGTGCCTTACGCAGGTTGGTTTGGATGGAATTCGGATGCTTGATCCCAACACTGGTAGGACACTAAGAATATATCCCCTTGAAACTGTAACTAGATGGGATGTAAGTAACTCGTCCTTATGGCGACTTTGTAACGTCAAAATTCTAGTATTTCTTTTGTTGATCTTATGGTCTCTTTATCAGGTATTAGATCCCTCTATCTTTGCCTTTTGGTCCAAGAGTTCAGTGGATGTTGAAGCAAAAAGAATAAGGCTGAAATCAAACAGCTATACATCCAACACCATTCTTGACACAGTCACAGCTGCGACTGTGCAGGTTTGGCATCTGTGTTATCAACATATTTTAAATCATCCAATAGTTTTTATACTTTGCATTGTTGCACTATATGTGACTTGCCTGAAATGATTGATGTCTGTTAGTTTCTTTCGACTGCAGTTCAAGGAGATGGGTGGAAGCAGCATGTCAAGAAGTAGAGCAATTGCTGATGCAGCCAAGCCTGCTGAGCAGCAAAATGAGAGGAAGAAAAATTTCCTTGATTGGAGGAATTTAATGAAGCCTATGAATGAGGAAAAAGATCACTGGGTAATTAGTCTCTCTATTTGTTTCTTGCTATCATTTCAAACCTGTAATTTCTGCATAATTTGCAAAGCTAAGTTCAAATTGAGCTCAATGTTTGTTTGCCTCTGTTGCTAATTTGCTATTAGTTCGATTGCATTGTTGGTTTTATGTTTTTTTTTCGATAGTATCATAGTGGAGCCTGCCTTGAATACTATTGTCTGCATTCTGCTTTTGATTTCATACTTATCATGTCACATGCAATATGTGTTTGCGCATTTCCTGATTCTTGATTTGTTCATTGACTCACTTTTTTCTAATCAGATACATGTTTTCTCCTTTCTTTCTTTCAGGTCCCAGATGAAGCTGTCATCAAGTGCACAGCATGCGCAGCAGATTTCAGTGCTTTCAACCGCAGGGTAAGAACAGTTATATATTGATCTGTTTTGCTGATGATATCACCTTGTTTTTTTTTTAATTTGGTAAACCTATTATATTTTCAGCATCACTGTCGAAACTGTGGTGATATTTTCTGCGATAAGTGCACCCAGGGAAGAACTCCTCTGAATGCAGATGCTGATGCTCAACCAGTTCGAGTTTGTGACAGATGCATGGTAATATTTTTCTTTTTCAATCCTTTGCCATTGCAGTACCTCTGCTCTTATTTAGTGCTTTGATTTATTTTTTCTTGAGCTTAGAGGGCTCAAGGCATAAACATTGAAAACCCAAACATGCCACTTGGATAATACAGCACATACCGTTAATTTATAAGTTGGGCCCAAGATATTTATATTTGAATAACCACTATATGTTTAGTTTGACATTTTATTGCTCCTTTGAGGCACTGAAGCTTTATTGTTCATTCATTTCTTTTCTCAACAAGGAGCTACTGGTTTCTTCGTACTGCACTGTTGGGAAATAAACGAGGGAGTTAGTTTACGCTGTTAATGCATTTTCTTGTAAAAAAAACTGAAGACTTGCACTGATTGGTGGGTTTCTTTTCATCCAATAAAACCTGTTGTTTCGTCAAGTCTTTAATGCCCTGGTCTGTTTGGAGCGGTCTACGTCGACAACCTGAACATACAATTCCCTATGAGTTATACTAATTTTCGTATCATGCCTTCCTGTTTTCAAAGGCTGAAGTAACGCAAAGACTTAACAATGCAAGGGAAGTGGCGAATCCACCTATTGTTCACAGCCATGAGGATCTTGCCAAAAAGCTTCAGGTTTGTTAGTTCCTCCGATTCTTTTGAGCATTGTTGTCTTGTACAGTTCTATTGAACTGATAGAGCTTTCTAGTTCACTTTCAAGGGATAATACTTTGGTTACGACAGCTGCCCAGCTTTATTTTATTAAGCGCGTGAGACCAGATTATCCTGGGGTGCTAATGTATTGAAAAAAAATGCTTGACACCACCTTTACTGAAATTTTTTAGGCTATTGCCATAGTAACTTAGTAAGTGACAAGTGGAGTAGACATCACCCACGGGTAGAGTTAATTCTATTTCACTTTCACTGTCCTTTTTATTGCATACAGTCTCCTTTAGTCCTGTATAGTGTAGTGTGTAGTTGTTTGTCAAATGTTGAACAGAACTTCTTAATACATACTCCATCATTTTTGAACTAATTACCTTGTCCTAAACATCATGTATTTAAAAATGAAGGGAGTAGCTAACTTTCAAAATTTGAATATACACTGACTGAGGATATTCTGTGGTTTTGAACAGGAAGCCATGGATATAAATAAAAGGTCATCTTCAGGTGAGTGGATTCGTCTCTGCAATCCATACCAGAGATGCTCTCCGTTGTGCTATTTAACAATATAAATGTGTTGTTTTATCCCTTGACAGGGACAAGGTCTTTGGATGTTTCTGGCAAGCGAATGCGGGAGGTCGCGTGCCCAATCTGCACGGTCCATCTTCAGGTCTGTTTTGCAACCATACACTTCTTCCAAATTCCGATGCCTAGTGCCCTGATTGACAATAGACATCTGAACATGGCACATCAATTTTGCCTTGCTCCAGGTTGAAGTTCCAACTTCTGGTTCGGAGACGATAGAATGCGGCGTATGTCAGCACCCTTTCCTTGTCAGCGCCCGTTGAACTGAGTTCAGCTTTAGGCGCCATGCGGTGGAGTCTTCGCAAATTCACAAACGAAAAGTCAGTCCTGTTCAATCGAGCTTGATGCTGAATCCGGCTATCCCTCTCTGTACCCTAATTCTGCACGGAGTCTGTCGCTGCACTGTGTATATGGATGAGTTGAGTCGTTTTCTAATTATTAGTACAGTTGTAAGTTGTTTTGAGAAGCAAGCAGAGGTCATCACCTGTAATCGTTTGCACTGTGTTTGTATTGCTGTTACATGAGAAAAATTTGTGTAGCGTTTACTTGTAGCGTCGGTCATCACGTGACAGCCATGGCCCATGAACCTTTTTGGTTCCTCGGAATTGGGCCGAATTGGAACCACTTTCTGAGCCGGCTTCCACATAAATTTGGCTTGATCGGCTTATTTTTTCAGCCGGAATAGTGTTTTTCTCTCACAACAATTTAGCCGGAACAGTGTTTTTCAGCCAGTTTTAGCCAAAGTTCAGACCAGCGAACGGGGCCAAAATTGAGCCGACTTGGATCAGGGAGAATGTGCTTGCTTGTGTCAGAACACACAGGACCCGTGGAGTGTTTGCTTCGATTGATACCTAGTAGAATCTAAGCTCCCGTTTGGTATGCGTAGAGTGTTTGCTTCGATTGATTCCTAGTAGAATCTATCATCTGTGTACTCTTAATGTAGCAAGAAACTGTTTTTATCGCTTTTCATAAATAAACTCAGTTAGGAGCTGATTTTCATAAATAAAATCAATTAGGAGCCGATGAAACTGCTATTTTTAGCTTCACCGGCTCCGGCTCCTTCATATATTATAGTCCAAGCTAGGGCCAGAAGAGTCGTGCTAAAAATACCGCCGTGCCAAACATACCATAAGTATAATCTAGTAATATGTCAGATGCGATGACTTTCCCTATTACGAAGCATATGTTGTAGTTTCTGTAAGCTTTTTTGGCAGATAAATTGGAGAAATTTTGCTATTTCACACTAAAAATAACTTTGTTTCTTATTTAGCGATGAAAACTTTTCCCTGTCCTACATGGTACTGGGCCTATTTTCTGTGCCTAATAGTTTTTGTAGCAAACACTGATAGTAGCAAGCTGAAAAGCCCATTTTGCCCTTAATGTCTGGTTCACTAGATTGATCTCTCAACCACAACGGGATAGGTAGGATTTTCTTGTTACACGTTGGTATTGTAGGATTTTGCTTGTTGCACATATTTTTGTATTGATCATTTGAATTTATGATGTATTAGCTTGTAACTGAAACATGGATAATACGACCCGTATCAATCTGATGGCATAAAAGGTTAACACTAGAAAAGTCATCTTTTAAGTGTCAAATGAGAAATTTTCTGGACAAATAGTGGCCAACAGTCGCATCTTCCTAATTTTATTCATCACAAATCCCAAGTACTGTAATTCGAATCCGTCTCCAGTTTTTTCTTCCCTTACCATAGGAGAACACGCATCTTGAGGCAAATCCAACGGCCGAGAGTCGTCCTCTGGCCTCTGGGACACGATTTCGAGCTCCACCGAGGATTCCATGAGAAGTCTCCATTCTCTCCCCCGCTGTTGGGGTTGGGGTGCTGCCTTGCCTCCTCCTCGACCTCGAAGCATCCATCCATCCAGTCCAGCCTCCTCTCTGTAACACCCGTGGCCACCGATGGTGATCGTCGGAGATGTGAGAGACAAGATGGATATCAGCGACGAGGAAGGAGCAGAGTACGGCTCTGTCTTCCGTTTACTTCGATAGCAAATATTCTTAATTATCTTACAAGCAATAGTTTGATAGAATATAAGGCTGGTAGCCAACTGGTCCGTGGGACCCACTAGTCATACTCTATTACATGAAACACACATCTACTTATACGCCATGTACTGCTGGTGACGCCTTATGCCCAATACGCCTTCACCCCTGAGTCTTGACACCTCCCCCGGCCGAAGAATCTGCTTGACCCCAAGCAGGCGCTTCTGGAAAACGAGCCTTAAGCACATTGTGATCTTCCCATGTAGCTGATGTTGCTGGTAATCCTGACCAGGTGACCAACACTTGCGGTACAGCAGTGTTGCCCTTTTTGACCAATCAGCATTGGAGAATTTGTTCTGGGACAGCCTCAGTAGCCTGCAGGTCAGTAAGTACAGGTAACGTGGAAAAGACAGGGGTGTAATCAGGTGTAAACGGTTTGAGCTAGAGATGTGGAACACTGAATGGATCTCACTGTGAGCCGATAACTTCAGTTTATATGCCACTGCACAAATTCGCTCCAGGATCTTGTATGGTTCGAAAAACTTGTATGCAAACTTTGGGAATGGTCGACTGGCAACAGACGACTGAGTATAAGGTTGCAATTTGAGCAAAACTTGATCTCCTACCTCAAACTGGTTGTCTGATCTGTTCTTATCCGCCTGTACCTTCATCCTGTTCTGAGCCTGCTTGAGTCTCTATTTGAGAAGCTTCAAATGTCGCTCTCGATTAGAGATCACCTCGTTTACTGCCTGATTTGTATCCCTAGTGGGGTGGAGGCGTGGCTCCCAGGTTTGGCTCATACCCATATAGGGCCTTGAATGGTGAGCAGCCCAGGGCACTATGGTAGGAGGTATTGTACCACAGCTCGGCCAAAGATAGCCATGACTTCTAGCTTTTTGGAGAATCTTGCAACATCTCAAGTACATTTCCAAGCATTAATTAATCCTTTCGGTTTGACCATCTGTTTGAGGATGGTAAGCAGTAGACAGTGTCAAATTCACCTTGTAAAGCTTGAATAGTTGCTTCCAAAAGGTACTAACAAATATCTTATCTCTGTCACTGACAATGCTACTTGGCAAACCATGCAACTTCACAATATTGTCCATAAACAGCTGGGCCACAGTTACTGTTGTATAAGGATGCTTCATAGGGATGAAGTGGGCAAATTTGGTTAGTCGATCCACTACTACCAACACCACACTGTAACATTCGGATTTGGGAAGTCCCTCCACAAAATCCATGGACAATTCCTGCCATACACCAGCTGGGATAGGAAGTGGTTGTATTAACCCAGCTGGGTGATCATGGGACTGTTTAGTGTGCTGGCAGATGTTGCACTGTTTCACATAACTATCCACATCTGCTTTCATGCCCTTCCACAGAAAGAGTTTCTTGAGCCTATGATATGTTGCATTGACCCCAGAATGGCCCCCAATGACAGAAGAATGAAATGCAGCAATTAACTTAGTTTGAAGTGCTGAGTTGTTACCTGTCCAAATCAATGTGCCTTTCCTGATTAGTCCCTAATCCAAGCTAAAACCAGTTGCATTAGGACTGGCCAAAGCCAACTGGGCTAACAGCTCTTGAGCTTGAACATCAATAGCATAAGAATTTAGCACTTCTTGTATACACTATGGTTGGACCTGAGAGACAGCTTGTAGAGCCATCATATGAGCCACCCTTGAGAGGGCATCGGTTGCTACATTTTCCTTTCCTTGCTTATAGCAGATTTTGAACTGAAGTCCTATTAGATGAGTCATTGCTTTTCTTTGCATTTCAGAGTGGAGGTTTTGTTCATTTAAGTAGGACAAAGATCTGTGATCAGTGAGAATAATAAACTCCTGCCTTTCCAAATACGGTCTCCATTTCTCCACTGCCATGATGAGAGCTAGGAATTCCTTCTCATAAATGGATAGGTTCCTATGTTTCTCACTTAGAGCTTTGCTTAGATATGCTATTGGTTGTCCTTGTTGCATCAATACTGCTCCAAACCCATAAGCACATGCATCAGTTTCTATTTGAAATTGTTTGTGGAAATCTGGGAGAGCCAGGACAAGAGTAGTAGTCATGGCTACTTTGAGATTGTCAAAGGCTTCTTGAGCTTGAGCAGACCACTGGAAGTGCTTAAGTCTGAGCACAGCAACAAATGGTTTGGCAATCACCCCATAATGTTGGACAAACTTTCTGTAGTATCCAGTTAAGCCTAGAAATGCTCTGAGTTCAGTCATATTAGTAGGAGTAGGCCAGTGTAGCATATCTCTTGTTTTAGCTGGATCAGTGGCCACTCCTTTGTCTGAGATAATGTGACCAAGGTATTCCAAGCTTGGTTGAGCAAATGTGCACTTTGAAGCTTTGAGAAATAACTGGTTGGCTCTCAGGACCTCAAACACTTGCTGAATATGCTGAATGTGATCCTCTCTGGTAGTGTTGTAGATTAGTATGTCATATAGGAAAACCAACACAAACTTCCTCAAGAATGGTTGGAGTAGTTGGTTCATGATGCATTGAAAGGTGGCAGGGGCATTTGTAAGACCAAAGGGCATGACCCTAAATTGGTAATGACCTTGGTGTATCTTGAATGTAGTTTTATATTCATCTTCTGGTAACATCCTTATCTGGTGGTACCCAGATCTCATATCCAACTTGGTGAAGAGCTTGGAACCTGATAATTCATCCAGAATTTCATCCACAATGGGCAAGGGAAATCTGTTTTTAATTGTCATTGCATTCAATTTTCTATAATCCACACAGAACCTCCAATTTCCATCCTTTTTTACCAATAGCACTGGAGAAGCAAATAGGCTATGGCTATGAGTGATAAGACCAACTTCCAACAACTGTTTGACTTGATTTTCAATTTCTATCTTGTGTTGAGGACAATAGTGGTAAGGCCTTGCATTTACAGGCACTGCATCTAGGAACAATGGCACTGCATGATCATAGCTTCTATGGGGTGGTAGATGCTTAGGATCTTGAAATATGTCAGCATATTGGAGTAACAGGTCCTGCACATCATCAACTTGTTGCTGATTGGAATGGACATGAGCTGAATTGTTAGTGGTTGAGCTATCCACCATGACATAGGCCCAAATATCATTCCCTTTCATGGACTTGAAAACTTGCTTGGCTGAGATATGGCTCATAGCCAATGGTGGTTGTTGTAAGCCTTAGAGCTTCACTGTTTTCCCCGGGTGCTGAAACTGTAATGTTTTAGCCTGCCAGTCACACTGCATAGGACTATAGATTTTTAACCAATCATAGCCTAAAATAGCATCATATGGTAGCTGATCTAGCACTATCATATCTATGGTGAAAGTGTGGCCTTGAATGTACCACTGTAGGCCTTTAACTTGTCTAGTGGTAGACATCCAATTGCCATTAGCTAGTTTGACCTTTTGCTGTGGTATATCAACAGTGGGTAAGTGAGTGAGCTGCACAAAATAAGAACTCACAAAGCTGTGGCTACTGCCTGTGTCAACCAAAATCAGCATTATTTTGTTTTGCACAGTAGACTTCAACTTGATGGAGTAACTGGATTCAGTGCCAGCCATAGCATTCAAGGATAACTGACAAAAATTTTATGTCAATATTTCATCAATTGCCATCTCATTGAGCAGATCCTCATTAATCTCCTTATCCAGGTCATTCACAATCATAGCATTAAGTTGAGGCTTGCCCTTCTTTGTACAATGCTCTGCATGACCAGGCTCATACTTCTCCCCACAGTGGTAACAGAGGTTATTAGCTTTTCTGTAGTCCCTAAGTTGTTTATCCCTCCAGAGGTTGCCATATATATTTGGAGGCTTGACTTCAGGTTTTGCCTATTGGATTTTGTTATTGGGTTGCCTCTGTTGATACTTTAGCTTGCTCCTGTCCACCACTTTTTGCTGTATTTTTGCAATAATCACAGCTCTCTCCACAGTCATTGGTACTTGTGGTTCTACCACGGCTCGAATATCGTCCTTGAGGCCTCTGACATACTGTGTGGCAAAGAATAAAGGATCATAACTAGACCCATGCATAGGTACATCATACTGTAAGGACTAGAACTTGGTAGTGTATTCCTCAATAGTAGCAGTCTGCTTGAGATCTAGCAACTCGTTGATAGCTGATCTGTAGTCATCACTGCCAAACTGTTCTGGAATATCTACAGAAAACTGCTTCCAAGTGACAGCTGGATGAGTTATCTTGTAGGTCTGCCACCATTTAGCAGCATTGTCTTGGAGGTGCATTGTGGCTGCTTCCACCCACAGACTGTCAGGAATGGAATAGATGGAGAAATAATTGTGACACTTGTCCAGCCAAATCTTGGGATGAGATCCATCAGAGGAAGGAAAATGCATCTTAGGCAATGCATGGTGAGGCAAAGTGTCTGTCCTCGGAGGTGACCTGGTAAACTTGAACTGATGGGATGTTTCAGGTTTGGCTTTCTGCTTACCATGTGATGAGGACATCAACACCAACGATACATCCACGCCGACACAAGTACCAGTTTCTGGTTCTATTACTCGCGCCCGTGCTCGTCAACTTAATCATCAAGTAAGTTCACTCTTGAGTTCCTGTCCATCATATTTAGACCATGGAGACATGTGCACTCTTGTTTTGGTTAGGAACCAGGGAGAGGACCAAAAAGGAAAATGATTCGTGCAGGCTGGATTCGGACTCTAGGACAGCTCCAACTTGTGATGGTCACCACGGTCGCATACAGACTCGGATTGGGGCGTTCAAGTACTTCATGGAATCCTTATGAAGTCTATTTTCACATGGATCTAGAATTAAGTGAGGCAGCCACAATGACCGAATTACTACCGAGAGGTTTTCTATCCAAAGATGATGCGCCGCCTTAGTTTGGCCCAATGGGCTGTGCATCAAGTCGGGTACATTAGGGACGCGTCCTAGGGTTGGAGCACGACCCTAACACCCTGGTGGTCGTCCCTCCACCTTTATACACCCCTTAGCTACCACTAAAAACAGTTGTGTTTTGTTTAGATCAAGTTTAGCTCTCGCTACTTGCTTGTAAGCGCGCGTGCTGGATCAGCCGCCCGTCTTCTTGTCTCCGGAACCCCACCTTATTTGAGGTTGAGTTTGAAAACCTTCATCTTCATCTAATAAATTCAGTACTTGTTATACTTGTTCTTGCTAGTTCTTCGATTGCTTGCAGGATGAGTGTCCTAGTGGCCGGGTGACGCGCTCCACAAGATCGCGACAGTCATTGGAGGTGGTGTATCGGTTTCTAAGGCATAGCTTGGAAGGTTGTAGTCGGGTCGTGAACATCGTCCCCATCCACCAATCGAGTTATCCCACGCCCTCTCATCGAAAGTTCGGGATTCAACCCTAGCGGGTTCATACCAGTTGGTAATCAGAGCAAGGTTTATCGGTGAGAGACTTCGAATTCTTCGTTGTTTTTAATTTTTTCTATAGTCCAGAAAAGCCAAAAAAATAGCAAGTTAGTTTACCCGCAGTCCTATAAACCCTTTGAGCCTTTGCTTGCACTGCTTAGTTACGGCTTGTTGAGTTTTCGGTTTGCATCGGTTGTGTTGAGTTGCTGGTCTTAGTTTTAGTCCTTTAGAGTTTCGAGTTCTTGTCACGTTCTAGTCACAGCCGTGTGCTACCATATAAACCTTCTGTTGGTTGAATCCAAATACATCCTTGTGTTCAAGTCTGAGTAGGAATTTGAGTTTGTTTTGAGACCGAATCCCACGTGGTGTTGAAGTTCGAGTTGGAATCGGTTTTGAGTCTGAATTGATAGCTGCCTTGTTGCTGTTTTGAGTCTCACTCTGAGTACATCTTTGTGCAGCAGTAGTTCATATCTATACTCAACTTCTCCATGTCCAACATATCCATATTAGCTCAGCTTACTCCAGAGTCCTAATCTTGTTAAAGACCGAATTGGAATCGGTGTGTACTTGACTCCTCCACATTGTGCATACATATTGGCTCGGTTTTACTCTAGAGAGAGAGAGTATCTGTTTTTTTTACCGGAATACCCCTGTCCTTTCGGAAAAAGTTTGTGTGGTGTGTCACTCTTGTGAAGTCTTTTTGTTTATATATCAATTTTGAGGATTCCCTGGAAAAAACAAAAGAAAGAAAAGAAAAAGAAAGAAAAGAAAGAAAAAAAACATGAAGAAAAGGGGTTGTTCGTTGTGCTTCTCCATTGTTTCCGGTGGTGTGTTGTAACTTCCTTTGTATCTAGGCTCGTGACTCTAGCACGTTCTAGGCTATGACTAGCACAGTATCACCGTTGAACGATTATTCAGCTTGCTTTTGTGACTAACGTGGTGCTAGTACTTTCTTGCTTCAGCCCAGCTATAGCTCCATATATTTCGACTACAGCTTGACAGGTGTTGTTGTTGCGGCACCGATACACTTCATTCCACGGTTGTAGACTTATTGGTTGTCGTCCCCTCCTGTTGAGAAAGGTAAGAATTGGTAAGAGCGTGTGTAACGGGTTGAGAGTGAGCGTCTTGCTGTAGCTACATCCTAATAGCCGTAGGGCTTTTATTTCTTCACCTGTTTTCTTGTTGTCCTTGTCTTTTAAACCATGTCAGGATCTGAAAGCTCTAGTTTGGTTTTGGTTAATTGATGAAACCATAAGTGCTAACCTAGTTTATCAAGATGATTATGAGATAGGTAGCACTACTCCAAGTAATGAAGCAATGACGAAGATCATGACAATGGTGATAGCATGGTGATGATCAAATGCTTGAACTTGGAAAAGAAGAAAGAGAAAAACAAAAGGCTCAAGGCAAAGGTATAAAATGTAGGATGAGCCATTTTGTTTTAGTGATCAAGACACTTAGTGAGTGTGATCACATTTAGGATAGATAGTCACCGTACTATTAAGAGGAGTGTAACTCAGAAATTAAATGCGGTTACCTCCTTTTGATGGTAAGTGCCACTAGATGCTCTAACTCATTGCATATGCATTTAGGATCTAGTGGAGTGCTAACACCCTTTCCTAAAATATTTGTGAAAATATGCTAACACATGTGCACAAGGTGTTTGCTATTTGGTGGATTGAGATGGGTTTGGGTCCTAATCTCCTCCCACCGAGCTTGGAATGCTTTTCGCGCTTCATGAAAAATGAAATGTCTATTTTCTATTGCATGCCGGATGCAAAATTCTTGCAACAAGCTGAGACATTTGAGCAAGGGTGAAGAAGTTAGAGTTGAAATGGAGTTGGTTGTAATTGATGAGGATGAGGCGTACTATCCAAGATTTTTGGGTGGGTGAAATCATGAAATTGAGAATCCTTGCGCTCAAGCGTCCGGTCACTACGTGAACCGCTTTGTTTCATCTTGAGGAAGGTTGAGCACCGACGACCGGTCTCAAAATAATATTCTGTCGGTCAAGACTGGATTCATGACGCGCGTCCGGCCGAAGAAATACGCCTACGTTTATCGAAACCATCATCCGGACGCAGGGCTTCAAAGGTCCCTGCAAGTTCAAGGAGCGATCCAGAAGCGTCCGTGAGGTCGATGACCGTTGAGTCTGGACACGTGGTGACATCGAAGCGAATCGGACGCCGAGAGCAAGGATGGTGCAGGATGTGACATGAGCGTCCCGGCCGTAACGCTGCTTTTATGGTCATCAAAGAAGATGGTATAACGGCTCTATTTGATGGGGGCTCTATTTATAGCCCCATGGCCGCTCAAGGATAACTCTTGCACATTTTCATTGACATAGCAACCTTGTGAGCTTAGCCAAAGCCCTTCCACTCATCTCCATCATTGATCCATCATCATTGTGAGATTGGGAGAGAATCCAAGTGCATTGCTTGAGTGATTGCATCTAGAGGCACTTGGTATTCGTGTTACTTCAAGGGATTTCGCTTTGTTTCTCTTGGTGGTTGCCACCACCTGATAGACGGTTGGAGCAGCGTGAAGGATCGGCACGAGTTGGTGATTGTTCGTGGTCACCTTGGTGATTGTGAGGGAGTTGTACCTTCCCGCCGGAGTGCCGAAAGGTAACTCTAATAAATTGCTGCTCGTGTCATTGAGTTACCTCACTTGTGGGTCGGTTCTTGCGGTGTCCTATTGTGTGGACGAGGTTTGTGAAACACCTCTTAGTCAAAGAAAACCACCAAGTGTTGGTCGACACAACGGGACGTGAAGCGTGTTGGCAAGTTACACGTGAACCTCGGGAGAAAATCGATTGTCTCTCTTCTTTGTCATTCTCCTGGTGATTGGCTATATATTCATCTTGTGATTGGTTCATCCCCTACACGTTGGTATAATCACTCTACTCGCTCATTTACATTCTTGCAAACTAGTTGATACAAGCTCTTTAGTGTAATTAGAATTGAGAGCTTGCTTTATTATTTACATTCATCTAGTTGAGCTCTTTAGAGTAGCAAGGTTGAGAGCTCTTAGTGAGTAATTACATAGCTAGTTTGTGTGCCTAAGTATTCATTGCAACTAGAATTGTTGGATAGGTGGCTTGCAACCCTTGTAGAGCTAGAGCAAGTTTGCATTACGCTATTTGTCATACTAATCAAATTGCTCTAGTTGATTTGTAGATTTTTAAATAGGCTATTCACCCCCCCTCTAGCCATATTAGGACCTTTCAGGATCAGAGGATGTTAACAAGATGCCACAATCTCCTCGCACCAAGGGCATCATTCAACATTTTACAAGGCAAGTGCAAATTTGCATGTAAGACTTGATCAAGATTTATAGGTGACCAATGACAAGATTGGGCAATTGAGGCCACCCAACTTGCCACCACCACCAAGCTTACAGTGATTGGAGGCATCTGTGTTGTAGTATGGATGATGAAGCCTTGCTGCTCTTCTGAAGCATTTTGATGACTTCCACACGAGACACAAAGAGCAGCATAATAAAGACAACAAGGACGAAGAGCGACTCAAAGATAATTATGATGATGATTATACTGCTGATACTAAACATGATGCTCATGACAATCGTGACCGGCGTCGCCTACGCCATAATCGTAGAGGTATGGGTGGTCACCGCCGACGTGAGGTACCTAATAATAATGATGCTTTCAGTAAAATTAAATTTAAAATACCTCCTTTTGATGGTAAGTATGATCCTAATGCATAAATTTCTTGGAAATTGCTGTTGACCAAAAGTTTGCATGTCATGAATTTCCTGAGAATACATGTGTTAGAGCTTCTACTAGTGAGTTTACTGACTTTGCTACTATTTGGTGGATAGAACATGGCAAGAAAAATCCTAATAACATACCACGAACTTGGAATGCTTTGAAACGAATCATGAGAGCCAGATTTGTTCCTTCTTACTATGCATGTGATTTGTTAAATAAATTGCAACAACTGAGACAGGGTGCTAAAAGTGTAGAAAAGTATTATCAAGAATTATAAATGGGTATGTTGCGTTGTAATTTAGATGAGGATGAGGAACCTACTATGGCAAGATTTTTGGGTGGGTGAAATCATGAAATTCAGGAATCCTTGCGTATAAAAAATACACTAACGTAACCCGTTTGTTTCATCTTGCTTGTAAAATTGAAAGGGAAGTACAGGGGCGACGTGCCAGTGCCAAAAATAATATTTCTGCAGGGAAGACTAATTCATGGCAGCCTCGCACGACTACTACTCTGACTACACGTACTCCTATGCCATCATCCAGTGACAAGCCTCGTGCTACTCCCACAAATTCAATGGCGAAGACGATCCAGAAGCCTGCTGCGAGTGCTTCATCCGTGGCATCTACAGGTAGAACAAGAGACGTTCAGTGTCACCGATGCAAGGGATATGGGCATGTGATGTGTGACTGTCCAAACAAGCATGTTATGGTCATCAAAGATGATGGTGAGTATTCCTCTGCTAGTGATTTTGATGAAGATACACTTGCTTTGCTTGCTGCTGACCATGCAGGTAGTGAGGAACAACCAGAAGAGCAGATTGGTGCAGAGGATGTAGATCATTATGAGAGCCTCATTGTGCAGCGTGTGTTTAGCGCACAAATGGAGAAGGTGGAGCAAAATCAGCGGCATACACTGTTCCAAACAAAGTGTGTCATTAAAGAGCGTTCGTGTCATTTGATAATTGATGGAGGTAGCTGCAACAACTTGGCTAGCAGCGATATGGTAGAGAAGCTTGCACTTACAACCAAACCGCACCCACATTCATATCACATTCGATGGCTCAACAATAGTGGTAAGGTTAAGGTGACGAGACTAGTACGAATTAATTTTGCTATTGTATCATATCATGATGTTGTTGAGTGTGATGTTGTGCCTATGGAAGCTTGTCATATTCTGCTAGGTAGACCATGGCAATTTGATACGGATTGTATGCATCATGGTAGATCAAATATGTATTCTCTCATACACCATGATAAAAAAATTGTTTTGCTTTCTATGTCTCCTGAAGCTATTGTGCCTGATGATGTCGCTAAAGCTAAGAAAACTAAAACTGAGATCGATAAAAATGTCAAATCTGTTAGTAGTAAGAAAGGTGAGATAAGATTGAAAGGACATTGCTTGCTTGCTACTAAATCTATTATTAATGAATTGGTTGCTTCCACTTCTGTTGCCTATGCTTTGGTATGCAAGGATGCTTTGATTTTAGTTCACGATATGCAGCATTATTTGCCCCCTGCAGTTGCTAATATTTTGCAAGAGTATTCGGATGTTTTTCCAAGTGAGATACCAGCGGGACTACCACCAATACGAGGGATTGAGCACCAAATTTATCTTATTCCTGGTGCATCTTTGCCAAACCGTGCGCCATACAGGACAAATCCAGAAGAAACGAAGGAAATTCAGCGACAAGTGCAAGAACTGCTCGACAAAGGTTATGTGTGTGAGTCCCTTAGTCTTTGTGTTGTTCCTGTTATTTTAGTGCCTAAGAAAGATGAAACATGGCGTATGTGTGTTGATCGTAGAGCTATTAATAATATCACCATTCGATATCGACACCCTATTCCACGTTTGGATGATATGCTTGATGAACTGAGTGGTGATGTTGTGTTTTTCAAAGTTGATTTGTGTAGTGGGTACCACCAGATTCATATGAAATTGGGAGATGAATGGAAAACTGCTTTTAAAACTAAATTTGGTTTATATGAGTGGTTAGTCATGCTTTTTGGGTTAACTAATGCACCTAGTACTTTCATGAGATTAATGAACGAGGTTCTACGTGCTTTCATTAGAAAATTTGTTGTAGTCTACTTTGATGATATATTGATTTACAACAAATCTATGGATGAACATCTTGATCACTTACGTGATGTTTTTAATGCTTTATGATATGCACGTTTATTTGGTAACATTGAGAAGTGCACCTTTTGCACCGATCGAGTGTCTTTTCTTGGCTATGTTGTGACTCCACTGGGAATTGAGATTGATCAAGCCAAGGTAGAAGCTATACAGGGATGGCCTGTACCAAAGACTATCACACAAGTGTGGAGTTTCCTAGGACTTGCTGGTTTCTATCGCTGTTTTGTGAAGGACTTCAGCACCATTGCTGCTCCTTTGAATGAGATGACAAAGAAGGGAGTGCCTTTTAGTTGGGGCAAAGTACAAGAGAACTTCAACATGCTGAAAGATAAGTTGACACATGCACCTCTCCTCCAACTTCCTGATTTTAATAAGACTTTTGAACTTGAATGTGTTGCTAGTGGAATTGGACTGGGTGGTGTTTTGTTACAAGAAGGCAAATATGTTGCGTATTTTAGTAAAAAATTGAGTGGGCCTATTTTGAATTATTCTACTTATGATAAGAAATTGTATGCTCTTGTTCGCACATTAGAAACATGGCAGCATTACTTGTGGCCCAAAGAGTTTGTTATTCATTCTGATCATGAATCTTTGAAGCATATTCGTAGTCAAGGGAAATTGAACCGTAGACATGCTGGGTTGAATTTATTGAATCTTTTCCTTATGTTATTAAGCACAAGAAAGGGAAAGAGAATATTATTGTTGATGCTTTGTCTAGGAGATATACCTTGCTGAATCAACTTGATTACAAAATCTTTGGATTAGAAATAATTAAAGACCAATATGTTAATGATGCTGATTTTAAAGATGTGTTGCTGCATTGTAAAGATGGGAAGGGTTGGAACAAATTCATCTTTAGTGATGGGTTTGTATTTAGAGCTAACAAGCTATGCATTTCAGCTAGCTCCGTTCGTTTGTTGTTGCTGCAGGAAGCGCATGGAGGTGGCTTGATGGGGCATTTTGGAGCTAAGAAAACGGAGGACATACTTGTAGGTCATTTTTTTGGCCAAAGATGAGAAGAGATGTGGAGAGGTTTGTTGCTCGTTGCACGACATGTCAAAAGGCTAAATCATGGTTAAATCCACACGGTTTGTATTTGCCTCTACCTGTTCCTAGTGTTCTTTGGGAAGATATTTCTATGGATTTTGTGTTGGGTTTGTCAAGGACTACGAAGGGACGTGATAGTGTGTTTGTGGTTGTTGATAGATTTTCTAAGATGGCATATTTCATACCCTGTCATAAAATGGATGATGCTACTCATATTGTTGATTTGTTCTTTCGAGAAATTGTTCGTTTGCATAGTGTGCCCAACACAATTGTTTCTTATCGTGATGCTAAATTTTTTAGTCATTTTTGAAAGACTTTATGGGAAAAACTGGGGACTAAGCTTTTGTTTTCTACTATATGTCATCCCCAAACCGATGGTCAAACTAAAGTTGTCAATAGAACTTTGTGTACTATGTTAAGGGCTATTTTAAAAAAGAACATTAAGATGTGGAAAGATTGTTTGCCTCATATTGAATTTGCTTATAATCGTTCACTGCATTCTACTACAAAGATGTGCCCATTTCAGATTGTATATGGTTTCTTGCCTCGTGCTCCTATTGATTTGATGCCTTTGCCATCTTCTGAAAAACTAAATTTTGATGCCACTAAGCATGATGAATTGATGTTAAAACTGCATGAAACAACTAAATAAAACATAGAGCGTATGAGTGCTAAATATAAGTTTGTTGGTGATAAAGGTAGAAAGGAACTAATATTTAAACTTGGAGATTTAGTTTGGTTGCACTTGAGAAAGGATAGGTTTCCTGAATTGAGAAAGTCTAAATTGATGCCTAGGGCTGCTGGATCATTTAAAGTGTTAGAGAAAATTAATGATAATGCATATAAGCTCGATCTGCCTACAGATTTTGGGGTTAGTCCCACATTTAACATTACAGATTTGAAGCCATATTTGGAAGAAGAAGAAGAAGCTTGAGTCGAGGACGACTCAAATGCAAGAAGGGGAGGATGATGAGGACATCAACACCAACGATACATCCACGCCGACACAAGTACCAGTTTCTGGTCCTATTACTCACACCCGTGCTCGTCAATTTAATCATCAAGTAAGTTCACTCTTGAGTTCTTGTCCATCATATTTAAACCATAGAGACACGTGCACTCTTATTTTGGTTAGGAACCAGGGAGAGGACCGAAAGGAAAAATGATTCACGTAGGCTAGATTCGGACTCCAGGACAGCTCTAACTTGTGATGGTCACCACGGTCGCATACGGATCGGATTGGGGCGTTCAAGTACTTAATGGAATCCTTATGAAGTCTATATTTCACATGGATCTGGAATCAAGTCCATATCTATTCTGAGGTGGCCGCAATGACCGAATTACTACCGAGAGGTTTTCTGTCCAAAGATGATGCGCCGCCTTAGTTTGGCCCAATGGGCCGTGTATCAAGTCGGGTCCATTAGGGACGCGTTCTAGGGTTAGAGCACGACCCCAATATCCTGGTGGTCATCCCTCCACCTTCATATACCCCTTAGTCGCCACCAAAAACAGTTGGGTTTTGTTTAGATCAAGTTTAACTCTCGCTACTTGCTTGTAAGCGCGCGTGCTGGATCAGTCGCCCGTCTTCTTGTCTTTGGAACCCCACCTTATTTGAGATTGAGTTTGAAAACCTTCATCTTCATCTAGTAAATTCAGTACTTGTTATACTTGTTCTTGCTAGTTCTTCGATTGCTTGTAGGACGAGTGCCCTAGTGGCCGGGTGACGCGCTCAACAAGATCGCGGCAGCCATTGGAGGTGGTGTATCAGTTGGTAAGGCACAGCTTGGAAGGTTGTAGTCGGGCCGTGAACGTCGTCTCCATCCACCAATCGAGTTATCCCACGCCCTCTCATCGAAAGTTCGGGATTCAACCCTAGCGGGTTCATACCACCATGTGCAAAGACATTGTCAAACTCAATCTCATCATCAGCGACCACTGACCTAGAACTGGCAGACCTAGCTTCTTTCTCGAACTGTCGCAGAGTCAGTTGAGCCACAGCTTGACCATTAGCATGAACTTGCTGAGCAATGAACTGTTGGTCTACTTGACATTGAGCCACCTTTAGATTAGTGTCAGTGATCTGTTGCTTAACCTCCTGCTGTATGATACCCATATCATTAAGCCTAGCATACAATAAATCAAAATTCTCCATTACTTGACCCCATCGAGTCTTCTCCTCATTAGCGATGTTCGACATGTGCTCAAGTAGGATCTGAGTCTGCGCCGAAGGCTTAGGAGGCTTTGAAGGTGCCGTGATGCAATACTGATGAAGAAAACAATACGAAACAAGCAGTGTAGCAACAGGTTAAGTCAAGACCTCCCCTATCGTGTGCTACATAGAAACCCAACTCCTGGAACTGAGGCTCGGTCGAGGAATTTTACAACGGAAACGATGCTCCGTAACCCAAATCGAAGGACAGTTCCCCGCCGTACGCCACCGCTCAGCAATCGGCTCTAGCTTACGAAATTTTACACGGAGACAGGAGCTCCGCAACCCTGGGCTAGTACACGATGTTAGTTAGAGAAGAACAGGTGAGCAGAAGGGAAATAGCTCACAGTGGTTCACGCCGCCGAACCAGATCCGGTCGATGTAGAACCCCAGTCGAGGAGGACAAAGCCGAAGACGACAGCGCTGCTGACCGTTGACGCGCCGCCGGATCTCGTCGTGGACTGTGCGCACCATTATCTGCCGCCGAGGGTGTTTGCCGAGGTGCTCGAGCTCGCCGATTTGGTGGATTTGGAAGTGGACGAAAACGAAAAGGCTACTGACCTCGGATCAACCAAAGAATGGACCTACGGGACCTCCTGCACAACACCGCAAGGATGCCGCGGGGGATCTACCAGCCACCCGGAATTACGATATGAGATCGAAGCAAACGAAATCGAGATCGGGAAACTGAAAAGGGGATCGAATAGCGGGCCGAGGATAGATGGTCTTTGATACCACTTGTAACACCTATGTCCATCGACGGTGATCGTTGGAGATGTGAGAGACAAGATGGATATCGCCGACGAGGAAGGAGCAGAGTACGGCTCTGTCTTCCGTTTACTTCGATAGCAAATATTCTTAATTGTCTTACAAGCAATGGTTCGATAGAATATAAGGCTGGTAGCCAACTGGTCCATGACACCCACTAGTCATACTCTATTACATGAAACACACATCTACTTATACGCCATGTACTGCTGGTGACGTCTTATGCCCAATACGCCTTCACCCCTGAGTCTTGACACTCTCGCTCGCTCTCCAGTGTCGCGGAGGCCGGAGGGAAGCGTGGTCGAGGGGAAGAAGAGGATGGAGGCGGCGTGGACCGGTGCGGTGAATCGAGCCACCGACATGGCTGACTCCGCCAAGCGCTTCCTCCTTTCCTTCCGCCGCCCTCCGCCGTGTCCGGTCCCCGACCCCAATCCCGTAAGCGAACCCACACCCTTCTCTGTCTTCTCGCAGTTCAAAGCCCACGCCGTAGAGGTAGGACTCCGTCCCGTTCACGTTGCCGGGGATGAGGATACCGGCGGGTCTAGTTAGAGCGTGCCTGTAATGCCAAAAGCCTAAAGCTTTCCCCTTTTTTTTCGATCGATGTAGGGTTTTGTGGAAGCTGTGGCCTATTTGTTTCGTTTATGTACCAAGTTTTTGGTTTTTTTTTTGGCAGCCACATTAGGAACAGGAGGGCAATGAACTGCACCATTTTCAGACTGTTGTGTTGTGTGCTACTAGGCTCCTAGCGAGTTACTCCTACAGTTGTTTGCTGTGCTATCAGTTGCATTTAAACGTCAATTAATGTAGGGTTTTGTGGAGGCCGAGGCCCATCTGTTGCGCTTGTTTATCTGCATCATATGAGCCCCATCGCCAAGGTTTTGGATTTGTTTTTCTTTTTGGCAGTCACATTAGGAGGGAAAATCAGCGCCATTTTCTGACTGTTGTGTCCTAGCATCCTAGTGAGTTTGTTTGCATTGAAAGGCCGGTATGTTGTGTTTGGAAATGCTGCCCTGAGTGTTACACAGCAAACAGCATAGACAGTTTCTTCCCTGAGCAATGAGGCTGCATAGGTAACCTGTGATACAGATGTTTTTGTTTGGGTTTGTAATTCATGTTTTATTCAATCAGAAGTTTATCAGAATTTAACCATGGTCAATTAATTTGTGCCAGTAGTTAAGAAGGACACGTGATAGGATTGTTTCTGTTTCTTTCATATAAACAGATAATGGGATAGACAAGTGTGGTGTTCTAATTCCTAAAATACATGTGCAAAATGGAATGTCTAGTGTTGCACCAGCAAGAAGGCAACAATTGGTGCTTTTCTTCTCATGTGCCCTTAATGCCTTTTCTATTCGCGACATGCTTTTGGGTCAGGCGACAGGGGTAAACTTGATGTTCAATTATGGGTTTCTGCTTTTGATTTTGTTTGGCATTTCCTTTGTAGCCTCTGATTCATGTACCTTCCATTCTTTATTTACTTCAGGTACAGATCTTGAAGCGTTTGCAGAGACAAGCGTTTTATGACATTATGCAGTTGAGGGAGAGACAAGAGAAAGTTGAAAGAGTGATCTCGTTGTTCAAAGCTACCAAAGTTGGTCCATTCGCAGAAGAAAGCACTCGGGTCAAGGGTGTTATCAATGTTGCTGGCTCGCTCCCAAGAGATATCTCAGAAACAGAATCTGGTATTAGTTCACGGTTTGTGTTTGAGGCTCCTGTCAGGAAGAAGGATTCCCTCTTTGTTGAGCTCAGCACTGATCATAGATGCATGGCTCAAGAAAATGATCAAATTGAGACCCCTTTTGCGCTGTCAAAGTTGATGTACCTGTCGAATATCAATGACTCATTTTCTGTTGCTGCTGTACCAAAAGGAGCAAGGTGTAAAGATTTTTCAACAGACCAAAATATCCAAGAGGTAATTTCTTTAGACAAGCAGTGATGCCTTCAATGCTACTCCCTCCATTCCAAATTATAAGACGTTTTGGCTTTTCTAGATACATTGGTTTTACTATGTATCTAGACATAGTGTATATCTAAGTACATAGCAAAAACTACGTTTCTAAAAAAGTCAAAATGTCTTATAATTTGGAATGGAGGGAGTACCATTTTGCCTTCTAATGTGTAAGGTAACAGTTTGCTTGACAGGAACATTGGCTGGCCAGTTTGCGTTCTTCGTTGAGTCCACCTTTGCTGAGTAAAAGTCACAGATATGGTGGTGGCCTAATTCTGAGATCGAAGAACTTTGCTGTTTCTCTTGCGGAGCTGATTTCAGTTGCCCTAAACGATGGTGAAGCCAGCAGAGTTTATACAGAATTTGGGCAAATCTCGTACCAGTTCCCAGATGACATAAAGTTGACCCTGTCTGCTGCTTTGCATGGACCCAGTGTAATTCCTCGGAAGAGGAAACCATCTGCTGGAGGTTGTGTTGATCTTGAACTGGAAGTTGATGAGGACACCAGAATCGGGGCCTGGATTGAGTTCAACAAGAAGCCAAACTCACGTATACTGAGATGGGCCGTCACACTATCAGATACACCGCATGGTGACCTTGGATGGGGCGTGAGCTTGCGTAGAGGCACTGAGGCCAAACCGCAACTGTTTCAGGTGGAGGGATTTCTGAACCTGCATCTGGGGAAGACTGCTGCCGTGCAGCCTGGCATCGTGTTCAACGTGGATGGGAGGAGGTGCAGACCTGGTCTTGTATTCCACTCGAGTTGGTCCTTGTGAGTCTAGTGTGGGAACTTTTGGTAGATCAGAGAATGCTGCTGGAATTGTCAGGTGGAAAGAAAACAATTCATTGAGAAGTGCATGGTGCGTTGCACTGATTATTTTGACGTGTTATAACTTCTAATTGTCGTTTTGATATCCCTTTACCTTCGCGTAGAGTTTTCTAGATATGATGAGCCATGTTGGGGCATGAGCTTGTGAAGAGGCACTGAGGCCAAACAGCAACTGTTTCAGTTCAACGTGGATTCTGGTGTAGGAACTTTTGGTAGATCTCCTGAGGAGGTGCGGACCTGGTCCTGTATTCCACTCGAGTTGGCCCTTGTGATTCTGGTGTAGGAACTTTTGGTAGATCAGAGAATGCTGATGGAATTGTATCAGGTGGAAGGAAAGTGATTCATCTAGAAGTGCATGATGCTTTGGCCCTGATTAATTTCAGGTGCTATAACGTCTAATTGTTGTTTTGATATCCTTATACCAGATCTGCTGAACCATGATTCTTCTATGGAGAACAATATTTTTATGGCACCTACGCAAATGAGTGTAAATGAATCCCCATTGTTAAAATTGCAATATGAAATGATGTTGACTGGACGTATGATTTCATCACCACAAACAAATTCGATCTGTTACATTCCACTGTTCTTTTACATGAGTACAGTATAAAAATTCAACGATTATGAACATAACTGGAAGCAACAAAACTTAAGTGTTGCCCTACAGTGCTCCCAATGTTGAGCTGCAATAGAATATACAAGAAATTACATACTCTCAACTGATTGAGCCAAAAAAAAAGAGGAAAAATCAGTGACGAAGTTCTTCATACAGCAGGGATCGAGTTCCACAGTGCTGTCATCTGCAAGATACGGCGATTCCGATGGACGCCGAACGGCCGGAGCCATGTCCTGACTCCTGAGTCCGACAACTGATGAAAAATTATGTACCCTGCTAGTTCTGTTCTCTTATACTTGTGTTGAATTGCAATGTGAAACGTTAATGATTTGTCATATGCTTTCATCACTACAAACATGAATCCGTCCTATTACGTTCCTCTGTTCTTTTTGCACAGAACTGAAGTGACAATCTCCAAGCATTAGCTTACAGTACTCCCTGTGCTCAGTTGCAACAGAATCTACAGGAATTACATGATCTCATCTGCTTAAGCGGGAGAAAAAGAACAAAGAAAAATCAGCATTCTACTTTGTACAACCATGAAAGAATCAAAGGCCACAAAATTTACATCCTAGCCTGCCGGTGAAGTTCTTTTTACAGCAGGCAGTTCCATAGAGCTGAGATCTGCAGGATACGGAGTCCATAGCCCTAATCCTCCTCTACTCTCCTTCAGTCCCTTCTTCACAATCTCATCTATTGTTTTGGCCCATTCGACTTTAGATGAGTGTTCTCTTGTGTGTCTGTGCAAGATGAACAGTGAATTGTATTCACAGTTAGGGAACATGAAGAACTTAAGAGCATCTCCAAGCCTATGCTCCACGTAGCCAAAGCTGATCTGATCACGTGGCGTGAAAAGATTGACTTCATTGAACCAGAGGCAGCTGAAGAGATCGGTCATCGTTGTATGCTCCCGGATCAGCACTGCTCCCTCCGGCACATCTGCAAGTTATAATTGGGTCTTATAAACAATGTGGATTGGTGGAAGAACGAACCAATTTTTCAGAAAATACTAATATTAAGCAACAAACAGCAGTTGTGTAGAATGTTGTGGGCATATGTGATTGCACTCACCACTAGGCATCTTTTTCTTTGGGCTCCAAGGCTCCATCCCCTCATAATAGTACATCTTCATCTGAAGATCAACCAAAGGACGAGCGTATCGCTTCCGTCGTTTGATTGCATCACCCTCTTCATAGATGCTCCTATGATGCTTATGGACAGCTACTGCAAATGTGTATTTTCCACGCCAGAGATATCTGCAAAGAATTTCCAATGATCATTGATAAAGCAATATGATGTGTCCGAGGTTCCAGATAGAAAGCCAACCTCTCAAGAATAAGCAGTGGATCAACTATGAGCTCCATTTTCCCATCAATCCAAATGCTATACCAAGCTTGAGGAAATAGCCTGTGCGTTAAAATCTTCGGTATTTTTCCATTCCTTCTTGGTTCGTCAAATGGGAGGCGATGTACCGTTATAAGTCGCCATATACCAACCCATTTTCCTCCAGCACTGTCAATCTTGACGGTGGTGTTCTTTTCAATAAAATCAAGAGATACTTCATCTACCACCATTAGGAAGCAGAACAGCTTCTGAGACCGACGACTAATATTTGATGGCTGATGGGGAATGTCATAGCCATCAAAAATACCAGAGGCAACCACAAATTTGCATTTCTGTATGTACTTGACATCAATGATATCCATATCCGCACCGCTATTTTTCATAAATCCACAGTGCACCTGGGCATATATCACAGGCCAAACACTTTTAACAGCAGGCTTAACTATAAAGCATCGTGACTTAAGATTCAGAAAATGGTGAAAATGAAAAGACTGTAATAAGGTACCATTTAGAGGAAAATGTGCACTGTTCTTTTGAAAAATGATGAAAATGCAGGCCATATTTTTTTTATTGTAGGCGCAAAGCAGACAAGCACTAGAAAATTACACTAACTGGTCACCAACATTACAACTCCAGTGTAGATTCTAGTGACTGATCTTTATCATCTATGGACCTTGAAAAATATTAAGCTGCTGATTGGTCCAATACATAGATTGTCCATGATAAATTCTATGCTGTACCAAGTAATTTCTGTCAAGTAGGGTAAGTTTCAGGTAATTTGATCTCAAGGATGGTTCCGAGACAGTTCACACATTGTGTGCGCCTCACTGATGTAGTTTGCAAGACACCACTAATGGAAAACAAATGCAAGGTGAAAACATCAAAACTCATGGATGCAGAATGTAGTTTTCCCCATTGCACAAAAAAGAAACTCCTAGTGAAGGTATAGTAAAAGGGTGACTCCTTCACTTTCCTTATGTGCAGTTTGAAACCAGACCCATTCATTTAGCATTCAACAAAATCTGGAAATGCTTCAGTGCCAAACGCCCTAATCTACAAAAGGAGAATCTAACTGATCTTTCAACCAACTGCCGCTCGAGCTATAGCCAAGGTACTAAATAGCATTCGTAGCGGTCGCTATAGCGGCCGCAATAGCGGTAGCGGCCCCTTACCGCTACCGCTACGATGTAGCAGTTTGGATATAGCGGTTTGGAACTTAGCACCCGCTATTTGACGCAGCTAGCCGCTACAGCGGCCGTGATTAGACGTAGCAGTCCGCTATAGCGGCCGAAGTCTAAAACATAACTAGTTCATTCTTAATTTAAGATATATTTGATCAAGAATCAAGTCTTCGAATACAGTTAAATATCTATTTACACTATTTAAGTTATATGTTTATTTATTAGTCTATTGTTAATTGGTATTTAGTTGATTTGTTAATATGTAAGAAAGTCATTATTTAAGATACACATATATCTAAATTACACGAGATTATTAGATAATATAATTGGAACGTAGCGTCGGCTATAGCACCCACTATCTGCAATCCGCTACGTAGACGTCAATCCGCTACATACCCGCTAACCGCCATTTGTCACCTTGGCTATAGCACAGAAATTAAGAACCAAGAGTGCAAGCAAGTTTAAACAGTACATGCACACATTAAAGGCTAGTAGTTACCTTCATGGTAGAATTCAGTTTAAAGCTTTCCTCCCTCTGTTTCCAGTTTTGACGTCCTCCAAACAGCGGTGAAGGATCTTTATCCTGTTTGTCAACAGTTATATATGACAACTTCTTCACGATTGTGTTGGGAGTCCTCTTTGGGATGGCAACAGCATTTGGATCATCGGCAACAGGTATGGGGCAGCCTGTAGATTGAAGTAACAAATGTGAGGCTACGAAGCAGTCACTGTTTTGGACCCAACAGAAATTTTAAGGTGCGAGTCTTACGGTGGAGCGGTTTCGATGAGAGCCCCATCGAGTCCAACACAGAGAGAACTTTGCTGTCTTTTTTGCAAAGGGCTGCAGAGATACAAGGCACACCAATCATGTAATGATAACTGATAAGACAAAGTACCACTATTATGATAGGCAGTCTATGGAAGATCAGAAGGTATTTAACTTCAGAGCAAATAGTCTGAAGAAAATATGTATATTCAGAAGATGTAGCACTGAAACAGCATTATAAATTCAGAATGGAGATTAAGTATTAGAAGAACATATAATTATCATGTCCATGAGCAAGTAAGAAGTGATGAACATTAGCTATAACTCACAAGCAAGACATCTTAACGCACGATTGCACACTGAATATGAGAGACGTGAGACAACCAACAGAATTAAAAGTTATCAGATACTGTTTCCATTCCTTATCGGTGAAGAATGTGGATAGGATAACCGGGTCGTCCTGTTACTACTTGAGTTAACTGACTCCCGAAGCAATGTAAGCAAGCAAGCCTCTGCTACTGCTCTACCGATGCATCATCAAGCTCAGGCATTTGGGCATTGTAAAGACGAAGCTGGGCAGAGGCATAGTGCTAGAATATACTGCCAGCAGAACAGGTAAGGAAATTGCAATGGGTCTATGGACAGCAGCGAGGGAAGCCGCGGGGACCTTAGCTAGCTGGCTCACCTGAGAGGAACGTGACGGGGGAGCTGCAGGGCCGGAGGTGGAAGGCGAGTGCGAGGAGCCCGAGCATGGCCCAGGCGATGGTCGACACGAGCACCAGCCGCGCGGCGCCCCTGCGGAACACCACCCGCGTCGCCGCCGCATCCGCCTTCGACGCCGCATCCGTGACGATGCCGCCACCTGTGACGGAACCGAACCGAGCCATCAGATCCGAACAGGGACCGCGAGCGCAGCGCCAATTGGCTGGATCGGGTCGTGTCAGGTCCGTTCAGTGCCTACCTCTGCTTCGCCTCGCCATTCCTCCGCCGCCGCCGCTGCTCCCGTGCGCGGCGAGGGCTTAGGTGACGTCACGCCTACGCCTTAGGGATGGTTGGGGACGCCACGGAGGAAAGCCTGCTTCTTTACTTTGCCCAAGGGAGCATATGCTTGGCGAAGCTACACAGGGACTTGCGGAAGTTACATGTGCACTTGTGAATTAAAAAAAATAGATACTCTTATTTGGTTACAGTGGCATGTAGAAGCTATATATATTTTGAAAAAAAATAATCTATGCTAAAAAAGAAGAATGAGAGGAAATAAAGATGAAACATGATGAAAGAAAAAAGTTTCTGTGCAAAACACAAGTAATAATAGTTTGCATTGTTTGAATGTTAGTCTTAACATTATCTAATATACATGGATCACTTTATATTTACTAGAACTATTAAGAGTGCGGGCGTTGGATTATTTGGCTAAAGTTTAGTTCTTGTCGCATCGAATATTCGGAGGCAAATTAGAAGCACCAGATATGAGCTAATTATAAAACAAATTGCAAAAGCTCTAGACTAAATTGCGAAACGAATCTATTAAGCCTAATTAATCCATCGCTAGCAAATATTTAATGTAGCACCATATTGTCGAATCATAGACTAATTAGACTTAACAGATTTATCTCGTAAATTAACATCTATCTATGGAATTAGTTTGTAATTAGCCTATATTTAATATTTCTAATTAGTATTTAGAGATCACAGTGCTAAAGTTTAGTCCTTGGAAAACACAAACTGTGTGAGCGAAAACAAAACAATCAACATCAACTCCACCTGGTGACGATTGATGAAGCTTGGAATATGGCTGGCTGCTATGCGCGATACGCCGACGCTTAGGATTGTCGCATATACTACCTCCGTCCAAAAGAACGTAATTTTAGCACAGTATTATATTTTATATCTTAAATTTAATCAATTATAGATAAAAAATATTAATATTTATAATACCAAATAAATATTATTAGATTAACCATGAAATGTATTTTCATAATAAATTAATTTAGAGCCATAAATGTAAATATAATTCACTAGAAACTTGGTCAAATATGAATCACTTTTCGTGACATACAACTCATAATTGCATTTTATTTTATACGGAGGTATTACTATTGAAATATACAACGTGTGAGCATGTTTCAATTTAGAGTCAGATTGACGAGACATTTGATGTAGAATAAGGTTCTCAGAGGGTGCTTGTTCTGTCATATCGGACATTCAAATGCTAACTAAAGAACTATGGAGGTGTTTAGGACTGCTCCGCTTCCGTTTTTCAGTTCCGCTCCACCAACTCCATCATGGAGTAGCTTCACCGTGAAGTTTGTTGAGCAGGTGGTACTGTTTGGCACACAGTTTAGCTCCAGTTTTAGAAATGGGTTAATTCCGTGCAAATAGTTTATTATGTCCATTGAATTTTCCAAACAAAAAAAGAAAACAAGATGATAGAAAATTAAATTGCTAGATCAAAGAATGAGACGACGACATCTAATGTGTTACGGTGCGACAGGTTTGTGGAGCACACCTGCGTGTACACGCCGAAGCATGACACGGCTGAAGCCGGCGATCAGGTGGCGAGACGAGCCGGCGTTGGCAACGCAAGCAAATGTCGCGGCCTTGACGCGTGCGTATACGGGGAAAGGAGTCGAACAGATCGAAGGCAACCAGTAATCAATGAGTGGCGAGGTCCTTTTAACTTCTCGTGGAAGTATAAAACACTAAAAACTAGAGTATCTCTTGAGGTGCTCTAGAAAAAACAGGAAATTAACCCTCAGCTTCACATTTTTTTAGGAGTAGAGTTTTTTTTTTAAGGTGATAGTGTTTGGCAGCACGGAGCTAGAGCGGAGCTTCAAAATGGGATCGGAACAGTCCTAAACATCTCCTAAATATGAGCTAATTATAAAACTAATTACACAGATAGAGACTAATTTGCAAAATGAATTTATTAAACCTAATTAATCCATCATTATTATAGGTTACTGTAAATTTGCAAAATGAATTTATTAAACCTAATTAATCCATCATTATTATAGGTTACTGTAGCACCACATTATCAAATCGTGGACTAATTAGCCTTAATAGATTCGTCTCGTAAATTAGTCTACATCTGTGCAATTAGTTTTGTAATTAGTTTATATTTAATACTCTAAATTAGTGTTAAACATCCGATGTAACAGGGACTAAAGTTTAAGAGGGGTATCAAACACCCCCTCTATCTTTAGAAATCAAATTGGATGATAGATTTTTTTCCTTTTTTTCAGTGGGAATGGTCAAAGTCTTTTACGGTTGAGCATAAGGTTTCGGTTCCAAAACAGATATAACATTTCATCTTCGTTTTGATATCATTTTCATATCGAGAGATTACTATGCTATTGGTAGACTAGAGAAGACTAGTTGATGCTTTTCAAACATGGTAAATTACAATTATAAAAGGTAGTAGTAGTTCCACAGTTTCATAAAAGAAATAGAAAGCTACACTACTACACAAAATTTTTTGCGAGGTGTTTTCAATTTGGCCTCGGAGGCGGATGGGCCGGCTGCCCGCCTTGTTATTCGTGGCAGGGTAGCCGGTCCAGCAACCATCTCGGTTAATGCTTAACTGAGACGGGCATGGTAAGAGAATCGCCTCGGTTAATGTCGATTAATCGAGGCGGTTATCTAACTCAACCGCCTCGGTTAATACTTTAACCGAGGCAGGCATGTTAGGTTGTCCGTCTCGGTTAATACATTAACGGAGACGGTTGTTACAAGGCAACCACCTTCAAAAATAGTGGCCCAACAGACAGCCCATCTCGGCTCAATACCATGCTCATTATTTATATATATATATATATATGAAGAGTTAGGGTTACGGTTTCATTCTCATTGTTTCATCTCTCTCAGCTCATCCCTCCCTCTCAGCGCTTCAGTGGCGGCACGGGCGGCTCCTCCCTCTCTCTCCCATGTCCACACCAGCTCCTCCCTCTCTCTCTCTCCAGACATGGCAGTGGCAACGGCCAAGCGCGTGGCCGTGTCCGGCGGCAACGGCCTCGCGCACAGGCCCGGTGGTGGCGGCGGCCTTGCGTGCCCACCCAGTGGCGGTGGCAGGAGCCACGCACGTGGGCCTGGAGGAGGTGGCGGTGGCCCTCGCGCTCGCGTGCTCGGGGACGGCGGCGCCCCTCTCCTTGGAGCTCCTACGGCATGGATCGAGCTCCTCCGACGCGTATCGACCTTCCCCGGCGCGGATGCGGCCTTCCCCGGCGCGGATCCAGCCTTCCTCGGCGTGGATCGACCTTCCCCGGCGCGGATTGACCTCCTTCGGCGCAGATCCGGCGAGGATCGACCTCCTTCGGCGCAGATCCCTGCTCCTGTATGTGGCACGACAAGCGACGACATGGCTAGATCTGGCTACTGGGCTGGGAACGGGCTCGCTGGTGGGCTCAAGAATTTTTTTTATCGATTAACCGAGACGGACGTAGTAAGGATCCCGCCTCGGTTAATCGATTAACCGAGGTGGGCAGGGCAACCGCCTCCGTTATTCACGGATTAACCGTGACCTTTGGACAGAGGCGGTTGCCTTTGCCCGCCTCGGATAATGAAAAGCGCCCGCCTTGGTTAAGTTTGTTGTAGTAGTGATATATTAGAATAGAGGCAACTTTTGTTAGCAGACACCGTTCTTTGATGAAATTGATTGTTGAGCGCCGCTATTTTGTGTGTTTGCCAAGTACCATTACAAAAACCGGTTATTTTGCTCCTGAACACCGCACACATTAGAATATGATTTTTTGGTTGTTTGGGAGAGAAAGAGGTTTTCAGTCAAATATATTCTAAACAAGTGAGTGCATGGTTATATGAAAAGCACATGCAATACAAGAATTTAAACTAGGCTTGTCATGTTTAGACCTTGGTTGAGCTTATTCACAATGGCAAACATAATCATCTTAATCAACTTAGCCAAGCCCCTATATGAATACTACTCTATATGGCAAGTAAACCTAGATGACATCAACCTTACCACGCGCCATGAAAAGATCACTCAGTCAAGCACGTTAGAATAAAGAGGAACCAGGTTGAGGTTGATTTCACACCTCTTTTCTGTATCACAAAGGAGTACACCTATGCTAGTGGTTCACACAAAAAGAGGGCCAACAAGCTTACTCAACAAGGAACCGAGTTTGACATATTGACAAAGGTTCACCATGAAACACGAAGTAAGCTTGAGCTCCTCCGCTTTGTTCGTTTCTCAATTAGAACTACACAAAGATGAGCTTAAAATCAACAAGAGTTAGAGTTTGGGCATAGGAATTATACTCACTTGGCATTTTCTTTAATCAATGTGATGCAACCCCATGTGCATCCAAATCCATGCCAAGTCTCCAAACTCCCTAAGAGACATTAAGGACCAACATTAGTAAGAAAGGTCTTGCAAGGCACAACACAACTAGTCACAAGCATTAGTAACAAAGGTGAGCCCTAATAACAACTAGTTGCACCTAGTCTAGCAAGCCAAGCAAGCACTCATACACAAATCTAGTGAAGAAGGTAAAGAAACTAGCTACTCACTAAAATAACTAACAATCTAGGAGCAGAAGCAACAAGAGGAGCTACTAAGCTAAGACTAGCACAAGCAACTACATGAACTAAGGTACAAGAGCTAAACAACTACACTAGCAAAGACTAAAGAGTACACAAAGTAAAGAGCAAGTGTAGAATGCACAAACCATGGGAAGAAGATGACCCAAAATATATCTTGAGGTTCAGTGACAAGCCAGTCACCTATGTCCCCGTTGAGCTATGTCAAAGGATCACCACTCCTCTACTAGCTCAACGATCCCTCAAGCTCGGTTCTAATGTGAGCATTAGTGTATGAGCCAGCTAGATCAAGAGGTACACCAACAACCCTGATTCCACTAGAGTCGCTATTCGCCTTTGTCAGTGAGGATGAGCATAAGATCCACTCACAAATCCTTCTTTGAAGCCCCTGCACAATCTCCAAGTGGTGCTTGACAAAGTCCGCTGCCTCTAAGCCATCTAAGGTGACGGCATTCACCAAGAGTAACAAGAGTCTCGCATCTTCAATGATTACTAGTGCCAACTCTCAAAGCAAATGCACCAGATAAAGCCTCAGTCTCACTCAAAATGTATTCTCAACTATGCTTATGTGAGTGGAGTGTGTTCTTGAGCTCTAGTCAGTGTGTATCTGTTAGAAGTGCCAAGAGAGCCCAAAACCCCGAGCACACACTCTATTTATAAGCCCCACTGACAAAGACCTAGTTGTTACCATTTTTTGTAGAAAAATCATGTGCGCCAGAGAGTCCAATGGCTCTTTCAAACTAGTCATTGCACTGTTGATCACTCTGGTGATCTCTCTAGTGAAGCACCAGAGAATTTCGGTGAATGTTATCATCCAAAATAGCAAGAAATAACTTCTCTAAAGTCACTTTATAGTGCAGAAAGAACCTATCTAGAGTCACTCTTTGGTGCACACCCATTAGAGAGCTTCGGTGACTTTAGAAATCTATGTAGTACCATTTTTCATCTCCCAAATCACTTTGGTGCCCACCGAGGAGTTCTGGTGATGCACAGTTATATGAAAAGCACATGCAATACAAGAATTTAAACTAGGCTTGTCATGTTTAGACCTTGGTTGAGCTTATTCATAATGTCAAACATCATCATCTTAATCAAATTAGCCAAGCCCCTATATGAATACAATTCTATATGGCAAGTCAACTTAGATGACATCAACCTTACCACGCACCAAGCAAAGATCACGCAGTCAACAATGTTAGAATAAAGACGAACCAGGTTGAGGTTGATTTCACACCTCTTTTCTGTATCACAAAGGAGTACACCTATGCTAGTGGTTCACACAAAAAGAGGGCTAACAAGCTTACTCAACAAGGAACCAAGTTTGACATATTGCCAAAGGTTCACCATGAAACATGAAGCTTGAGCTCCTCCGCTTTGTTCGTTTCTCAAATAGAACTACACAAAGATAAGCTTAACCATGTTTTGTAGCGAGTAGAAAGTCGGTGCCTTTTCGAGTGTCAAAAACTTGCCAGCAAGTGGAGTATTCAACAAAGCTACAACGCTAAACCTAAGTCCCTAAAAAATACGCCCTATCAACTCAAGTGCATTTTCACATGGCTTCTCCGTCCTTCGGCAAAAGGAACTTCGCAGACATCTTGGGCAACTGCACCAACATCGCCTCTGCCAAAACTTTGGCATGAGGGGCTCTGTCGACACCTTCAACATCTAAACCACATCTGGCAAAACTTTGGCATAAGGGGCTTTGCTGACACCTTCAGCGTTGTCGGTGTTTCGAATCATTGACTAGTAAGACTCGAACATGGGTCAGGATGCCCGTGGCGCTCGTGCACCCGGGTGTTGACCACTAGTGGGCCCATCCTTAACCACCCCTCACTCTAAAGGTGCCCTGGAGCAGTTGTGAACCCATCGATGGGCCAACCTTTGAACTCCTGGGCCTTAATGGGTTGTGGGAGCGTTTTCAGCTCCGTATCCCTCCTTACCTGTGGCGGTTTTCGGCCCATCTAGGGGGCAAACTGTCATCCTTTGCGCCCTTCCATGAGTCGGTGGCCCCCATGGCACGGGACCTATTTGTCAAGATCGAGGATGAGGTCATCCCCCGAGGGGTTAGTTAGTTAGACAGGCCAGGCGGCGAACTTGTAATAAGTAGACAAGTTTTTAACTTTTGTTATGGCTGAACAGACTTTTGGTTCTTCTCTCCTTTTTATGTATACAAAGGTTAACACGTTCTGACCCTTTCTGTAGTTAAGGCTGTAAAGCTCGGGGTATGGGTGAAAAACTCTGATCACACTAGTGAGCAAAAACGCCATAGCCGCTGGGGCGTAGGTTTCTTGCGATCCGACCAGTTTTACTCAGCGTTTGTTTCTACAGCCCTTGCTTCTAGATCTTAACATAAGAGAGGATCAGGCACAGAAAATGTTTTTGGGTAGATATACTCCTATCAGGCCCTGAGTGAGGCCCGACCCCTTGCCATTGCTAGGGTTGGGTGTCACTGAAGATCGAGGAGACAAATAGCAAAACTGAAAAGAAAAAATGTTTTTGCATTTCAGAAACATCATTCTTAATTTCCACAAGTATATGCATAGGCTAGGGGTAAAAGCGACGTAGCTATTCGATGTTCCAGGCATTGATGAAGACTTTGCCGTTGATAGTCTTGAGCTTGTAGGTGCCCGATCGGAGCACCTTCGCAATGACGTACAGTCCCTTCCATGACGGAGAGAGCTTGTGGTAGTTCTTGTTGCTCTGAACGAGGCGGAGCACCAAGTCCCCGACGTTGAAGGCCCGACCCCGCACCTGACGGCCGTGGTACTAGCGCAACGCTTGCTGGTACTTGGCCGAGCCGAGGAGTGCAACCTCGCGCGCTTCATCGAACTGATCTATGGCGTCCTCGAGGGATGCCTTGGCTCCCTGCTTGTCGTACGCCCTAACCCTCAGCGCTCCATAATCAAGGTCGGTTGGGAGGACCGCCTCGGAACCGTAGACCATGAAGAAAGGTGTGTAGCCGGTCACCCAGCTGGGGGTCGTCCTCAAGCTCCAGAGTACCGTGGGAAGCTCCACAACCCATCGTCCGTCGAATTTGTTTAGCCGGTTGAAGATCCTAGGCTTAAGGCCTTGCAAGACCATGTTGTTCGCGTGCTCAACCTGCCCATTCATGCGGGGTGCGCCACAATGGCCCAATCGATGTGGATGTGGTAGTCATCACAGAATTGGAGGAATTTTTTTCGGTGAACTGTATGTCGTTGTCTGTGATGATGGAGTTCGGGACTCCAAAGCGGTGGACGATGTCAAGGAAAAATTGCACGGCCTACTCGGATTTGATCACAGAGATCGATCGAGTCTCTATCCATTTTGTGAACTTGTCCACCGCGACAAGCAAGTGCATGTAGCCCCCGGGTGCTCTTTTGATGGGTCAGACCAGATCAAGCCCCCAGACCGTGAATGACCACGTGATGGGGATCGTCTAGAGCGCTTGGGGCAGCAGGTGGGTTTGACAAGCATAGTACTGACACTCTTCGCAAGTGCGCACAATTTGCAGGGCGTTGGCCACCGTGGTTGGCCAGTAGAAGCCCTGTCGGAACACGTTTCTGACCAAGGTTCTAGGTGCGGCATGATGTCCGTAGACCCCACCATGGATGTCCTTCAGTAGTAGCCTCCCTCATTTGATGGGGATGCAATGTTGTAGGATCATGGTGTGGCTTCGCTTGTAGAGCTCCACCTCAATAATGACGAAGGACTTGGCGCGGCGTGCGAGCCGCCGAGCCTCCGTTTTGTCTATCGAGAGCACATCGCGGAGGAGGTAATTGAGGTAAGGTGCCCTCCAGTCAGCTAGAGGGTCGGGCTCTACCACTAGATCTTCGTCAAGCTCCATGACTTTGGGGTCGAAAGGAGTCGACGGTCAGTCAGCCCCGGAGCCTAGGCGTTTCGAATCACCGACTAGTAAATTTGTGATTTGCGCGTCTGGCCCGGATGGTGTGCTCGGAGGACACAAGGGTTTATAATGTTTCGGGCGGAATGTCCCTATGTCCAGTTTGAGGTTGCTCGTGTTACCGGCACTTGTTTGTAGTAGGGGTTACAAACAGGCGAGAGAAGGAGAAGGTCCCAAGTCTCTAATGGAAGGATCGAATGGAGTTGAGTCTAGTTCAACTTGTTTAGCCATTTAGCTGTGCCCTTTGTGGAGCGTCTTGCTTCCCCTTTTATAGATGAAGGGGAAGGTGCAGGTTACACGAGATAGAGAGAGAGAGAGAGAAAAGCAAGGAGGAAGAAGGCCACTGGGGTCGCAGCGCCCTTCATGTCCTTTAGGCGGGTCCCGCTAGTCCTGTAGATGATGACGGGGATGGCTCCACGTCAAGACCATGTTCATCACTGGCGCCATATGTGGGCGTCATCAGCCAGTCATGGCGCTCCATTCCATCCTGGCGGGCAGCATGGTTAGCATATAACCCCGTCGGAAGTCGTACGGGCGACACTGTTGGCGACGTGAGTCCTCAGGTATTGCCCGTCATGGCCGTGGGTCATGTTAAGATGCGCCTACTCCCTTTATGGTGTTAGAAGTTTGACCCTGGGTTCGTACTCTTAGGCCCATAGTGGTTGGAGGCGGTACGAACCCCGGTCGGGTGAGGCAGAATCCCCTTTCGAGGGGTCTGGCGAGGCGAAGTCTGCGCCCGAAGGGTCTAGCGAGACAGGGCCCGCGCCCCCGGGGTCAGGCATGATGGAGCCCGTGCCCTTAGGGTCGGGCGTGACGGAGCCCGCACTCTTGGGGTCGAGCGAGATAGGAACCACGCCCTCGGGGTCAGGCGTGACGAAGCCCGTGCCCTCAAGGTCGGGCGGCACGGAACCCACACCCTTGGGGTCGGGTGAGACGGAACCCGTACCTTCGGGGTCGGGCAAGACCAAAATACGCTCTTGACCATCCAGGCGAGTTAGCGTTCGTGGCCATTAGCTTCCTTCTTCTTGGTATCCCTAATATTGATACCTGACATGCATCTACACTAACATCGCCTTCGCAAACACCTTTGTCAAACTAAAATAACTTGCCTCCATTAACACGTCGACACGAGGGGCTTCATCAACACCTTTGGCATCTACACCAACATTGCCTCCACCAAACACCTTTGCTAGAGGGTCTTTTCAAACAACTTCTATGAACCACAATGACATGCCTCCATCAACACTTCGGTAGGAGGGGCTTTGCCAACATCTTTGGTGGACCTCTATGACTCGCCTTCGCTAACACTTCAGCAAGAGGGCCTTCACCATCATCTTCACCCACTTCAATGGCTCGAGAGCCTTCATTGACACCTTCAGCATCAATGCCCATGATGAATTACCTCCATCACCAAGCTTGAGGGGCTATACTGACTCCTTTGACACTGAGGTCTACTAGACTTTCATCAACCACTTTGGCTCGAGGGGCCCAATTAGAGCAAGTGTAGTGGCATGTAAAACTGACCCCCCACCAAGGGGCCACTTGTAACTATCTCTGTTGCCTATATATATAGTGCACAAGGGCATGAGGGCAAGGGACTCTCTCACCCTAGCCATCTTCCTCATATTTCTTATACTCCATGTGATTGCTTTTATTTAGTATATGTAGCCTTTTGAGCTTTGCTCCCCCTTCTATGTTTGGTTTCTACGTATGCCCTGTAATTGATGTATCCTTTTGTTATCATGCATGTAAGCAGCATAAAATATGTCTCTGAATTCATTGCGGACAGTGACAGAAAATTGGCCTAAATATAAATTTTGGCAGAAAAAGTGAGAGAATGCATCGTCCGTGATAAAGACATCATGCTAGTTTAGCATTCAACAACATAAGTTTTTCATGGACATTCACTCGATTTAATATGGGGAAGATTTTGATTTGAAAGATATGGTTGTGATAAATGATGAAGATGTTAGGTTTATTAAGCCACCTGTGCCATGTCAATACAGGAGTTCAATTCCAACCAACATAGCTGATGTATTCCATAAGATTTATTGGTTTAAATTCTAGTCTACAGAAGGTGTCTCTCATCCATTTGAACCAACAAATGATGGAATTCTTTCATTCAAGAGTGAAAGCCCTAGTTTGGTTTTGGATAATTGATGAAACCTAAGCACTAACCTTTGTCATGAGTGATGATATGAGCTAGGTTGGTGCAATCCAAGTGAGGAGCATGGTGGCACTCAAATGGTGATGTTGATCACATGAAATGATGAGATGGCCACATATGATGATGATCAAGTGCTCAACTTAGAAAAGAAGAAAGAGAAAAACAAAACCCTATGGAGATCAAGGCAAATGTATAATTAGAGATTTTGTTCTAGTGATCAAGACACTATAGAGAGTGTGATCACATTTAGGATAGATAGCCGTACTATTAAGAGGGGTTCTTAACTAGTCAATTCAGTCATCTAGTGCCACTAGGTGTTGGACTTCATGCATTGCATTTAGGCCTAGTGCACATCGGAGAGCAAGCGAAAATATTTATCGAAAATGTTTTGAGAAATGCTAACTTGGCTCTAATATGTTTTGAGAAAACACTTTGAGAGTTAGCATCGCTTGCGGGGAGAAGCTCGAGTTGATGTGGATCTAAACGCGACAAAGTTTGTAAGTCGGAGAGCTAGTGGTGGTGTCTGGGTGGCATCGCCATCCCTTGTCCGGTGCACCGTCACCCCTGTGGCGGTGCCCACCAGGACCTGACAGAGAAGGGCCGCTGTGGGGTGTTACCGGACACGATGGTGTTCACCGCCATGGGCACGGCGGTGCGCCGTCACTGCCTGTTCGGTGCCACCGCCATGCTTTTCCCAAGAGCAGGAGAAGGTAAGGGGCACCGCCATGGGCACCATCGTGTCATGTCCGGTGCACCGCCCCTTTTATCTAGAGAGGGGTGATTTCGGGGTGTTGGCCAGGGCGGCACCGCCACCCCCTGTCCGGTGCCCCAATGGCCGTTGGAGGGGCACCGCCACCCCATGTCCGATGCCACACCGACATGTCCGGTGACCCCGTAGAAGCTAACTCAAAGGGGTAACGGCTCTATTTGCTTGTGTGGCTATACATAGAGGGTGTTGCCGGCCTTGGCCACTCTCTTGGTACCTCATACACTTGTGCACACCCTTTGGAAGTTGAGCAACACACTCCACTCACTTGTTCACTTGATTTCATCATCTTGAGTGAGATTGGAGAACCTCTAGTGCACTACATTGAGTTGCATCATCTTGTAGCACTAGTTGGGTGATTTGGGCTGATTGTGAGCTGGTTATTCTTGGTGTTTGCCGACACCTAGACGGCCCGGTGTTGGAGGATCGTTGAGCGGAGTTGGTGATTGTCTCCGGTCTCGATTCATTGCTTGTGAGGGGTCTTGTGCCTTCCCCGGTGGAGCGCCAAAGGCAACTCTAGTAAATTGCTCGTGTCATTGAGCTACCTCACTTGTGGGTAGGTTCTTACGGTGCCTCTTGTGGTGGGCTACGTGTGTGATACCTATTAGCCACCGAACCACCAAGTGTTGGTCGACACAATGGGGACTAACGTGCCGGCAAGCACGTGAATCTCGGGAGAAAAATTGATTGTCTGTTGCCATTGGATTTCTCTCGGTATTCATATTGTGTTGATTGGTTGATTGATTCATCACCTCTACATGACGGTATAAACTTCTCCATCCTCTCTTTACTTCATGCAAACTAGTTGTAACAAGCTCTTTAGTGTAATTAGTTTTGAGAGCTTGTATTACCTTTGCTAGTTTAGCTTCTCACCTAGTTGAGCTTTTTAGTGTAGCTAGCTTTTGAGAGGTCTTAGTGACTTAGCCATTGATTGTCTTAGAGATTATAGCAACTAGAATTGTTAGGATAGGAGGCTTGCAACACTTGTTAGAGCTAGTGCAAAAAGCTTTATAGCCTTTTAGTTGTCTAACAAGTTTGTCTAGTGATTTGTAGTCTTTAAATTAGGCTATTCAACCCCCCTCTAGCCAATTAGGACCTTTCAAAGAGGCACTTTACACGTCATGCTGACCTATAGCTCAATGTTTAAGATCTATCCGAGGTGAAGAAGATTGATGTAAGGAAATTTCATGATGTCCTCACTAATTATAAAGAGATTGTCAAATGCATGAGAGGGAACCATAAGTCAATCATCCTATGTATTTCCATATGTATTTTCTAATTTTAGTGGTGTTAAAAGCGTTTTTCTTGTGTCTTGTGTAATGTAGGCAACTGGTACATTGGAAGCCATATCCTGATGCACGGCTTGAGACGGATGGCCATTAAGATCGGGATCGATTAATTGGGGTGTACCTAGCATTCTGGTGAGGGGACCAATGTCTAGACTAAAAACAGATGAAAACAGGTGTATGGGGACAAGGTGACAAGTTGTATGCACCATTCCCCCAAATCCCGACAGTTCCAAGTTATGAGCCTCATTTTAGCAGTCCACCTAATCTGCGATTTCTGTCAATGGCTCACCTTTTGCTCCATCTCTGTCTTCCAACTCCTACATTCTCTAGCTACCTTTTCTTCTCCTCCTTACCCCCACATCACCTGCATTCTTGTGTTAGTTAGTGTTCCTCAGTTTGTAAGGTGCAGAGCTTAGCCTAGAACTAGAAGGATGGACATGTCTCTTGATGCGTATGCACCAAGTGTACTTGTACTTAGATTTGTACTTTGCTGCTTTTGTTCTATTATACTGAGTGAATTATACTACCTTTGAATTACTAAGGATATTTGATGTTCCGTGTTTTGTTCTATTTGATCTTTTCATGCCACCATGATTTTTTGCACAAGTAGCACAAATTACTCTAGTTAACAAGAGTTTACATAGAAACTTATGATCCCTTTCATGTTTACAGATCCAACAATACAAAGTGCAGAGTGTGCCTGACTTGATAAACCATGATTCTTCTATTGCAAATAAACTATATTTTTCACACCTGTGTAAATGGACCACCCATGGTGACTACTCGTATGGTTTCGTCATCACAAACAAGGATTCGATCTGTTACATTCCATGATTCTTTTATATGTGTATAATAGTATGATTTTGCACAGAACTGGAAGCAACAAAACTCCAATCATTTGCCTACAGTACTCCCCCTATGTTCAGCTGCAACAAAATCTACATGAAAATACATTATCTCTTTTGATTAAGCAAAAAAAAAATCAGTGTTATACTTTGCTCAACCACGAGAGACTCCAAGACCACAAAATTTTCCAGCCTAGTCAGCCAGTGAAGTTCTTTTTACAGCAAGGAGTTACTTCTGCAGAGCTGAGGTCTACAGGATATGGAGTCTACAACCCTAATCCTCTTCTACTGTCCTTCGATCCCTTCTTCACTATCTCATCGATTGTTTTGGCCCATTTGACTTTAGATGAGTGTTCTCTTGTGTAAGTGCAAGATGAACAACGGATTGTATTCAAAGTTGGGTAACATGAAGAACTTAAGAGCGTCGCTGATCCTATGTACCACGTAGCCAAAACTGATCTAATCACATGGTGTGAAAAGATTGACCTCGTTGAACCAGAGGCAGCTGAACAGACCAGTCATTGTTGTGTGTTCCTGGCAACATGGAAATATTGTATTTCGAACCTTCTCACCCTAATTTCCATTTGTTATGCATGAGAATATTGGAGAAACAGAGTTATACATACACAAGTCACATATGGTTTCATCACTTCAAAATGCATGAATCCGATGTGTTAGGTTCCTCGGTTCTTTTACATGTGTAATTGTGAAGTCTCCAAGCATTAGCCTACAGTACTCCCTATTTTCAGTTGTGACAGAATCTACAGGAATTACAAGATCTGGTCAATTTTTTTTTGAAAAATAAATGTTCTACTTTGTACAACCATGAAAGAATCAAAGACCACAATCCTAGCCTAGCCTGCTGGTGAAGTTCTTTTTACAGCAGGGAGTTCCATAGAGCTGAGATATGTAGGATACAAAGTCCAAAGCCCTAATCTTCCTCTACTCTCCTTCAGTCCCCTCTTCATAATCTCATCGATTGTTTTGATCCATTGGACTTTTGATGAGTGTTCTCTTGTGTGTCTGTGCAAGATGAACAGTGAATGTATTCACAGTTGGAGAACATGAAGAACTTAAGAGCATCTCTGAGCCTACGCACCACGTATCCAAAACTGATCTGATCACGTGGTGTGAAAACATTAACCTCATTGAGCCAGAGGCAACTCAGGCCCCGTTCGCTTCGCTGAAAAAACAAGCCGAAACACTGTTCCGGCTGATTTGTTGTGAGAGAAAAACATTGTTTCAGCTGAAAAAACAAGCTGAAAAAAAACGGATTATAAGAGAAGCGAACAGGGCCTCAATAGATCAGTCATCGTTGTGTGCTCCCAGATCAGCACTGCTCCCTCCAGCACATCTGCAAGTTATAATTGGATTATTAAGAACTATGAGTTGGGGGAACAAGGAACCAGTATTTCAGGAAGTACTCATATTAAGCAACGAACTACAGTTGTGTAGAATGTTGTGGCAACTTGAAGAAGAGAGATAAGCACAAGCGATTTTTTTCTAAGAGGTTGGGCCCCCCATGTTATAATTCCTATAAAACAACTTATTCTTTAGGAACTTCATATGAATTGTAGTGGTCCAATCCCTTGTTCTAAAAGGCTCTCATGGAAAAAATTTTCTTATAGGAAATATAAATCCTATGAAATACCTCCATTTTTTATTTGTTTCAAAATGAGACCTCAACATGCAAAACTCCAACTTGAAACTCACTCATACGTTCCAACTGAAAATATGTGGTGCATTTACCAGAAAGAGGGGCATTGTTGGATATGTTGCTTAACAACGTCGTGCATTCTTTTCGTGGGCACCAGACAGTCTTCCTTTAATTTGATTGTGAGCAATAGTTTTTTTATGGGTCAATTTCAGTTGAGTTTGAACCACAACCACCGCCCCAACACAAGAATTTACCGTTCTGCACACACGACTGCTAGATTGCTATTCCAATTCAACACAAACAATAGAAAGGCCCCACTCAGTCCCTAGGATCACAAATCTACTCCAGAAAGGCAGAAACCACTTGAGATATATTCATATATATCATGTTCACAGACTATAGACTCCTAGAGCACAAGGCCGAATGCATAAACTTCCTCGTCTATCCATTATTATCCACTACCTGTGTGCACTAAGTATAATTATATACATCTGAATAGTCTTACGAGTCCATGAAGGTACATCTGCTTATTAAGTACAGCTATACGAGCAAATTAGAACATCGACCATTTTGTACTGGAACATAAGGGAGGCTTTAGACTTTAAAGGGGGAAGATAGTGTCGCCATCCTCGTTTCTGTCAAGGTAGTTGAATGGAGCGTCTCCTTCGTAGCGGAAGTCTGGACCAACGTAGCACTTCATCTCATGAAACAGGTTCAGGTTGTCAACCAGCTTATGGAACACATTGCAACCACAGCACTGAAACAATAGACCAAAATTCAGCAAATGTGGATACATATGAAAGCAAACAGCTAGACAGAAAATGCAGCACCAGGGAAGGAAAACGAGAACATCCGAATGCGGAAAAGAACAACTTGTAGGTGTCACACATTGTTTAAAACTCAAGGCCAGAGCTGACCACAAACCTAATAGAGAGCTATGATAATTCACAGTCCGGGAAAGTTTGAGCTTTACATCAAAAGAAGCAACATAGTAGTACAGAGACTGCATAGCTAATAGTCATCTTGGTTTCATATTGAATGGACTAAAATTATTTAAGCAATTGACATGTCTGAAACTAAAAAAAAGAACGCTACGTATCTCGTCCAATATCTATATCTATATAACAGTATAACACACATACAAAATGAAGTGATTCATATCTCTAGGATAACCAAGTTCTTCAAATTTAAATGGTACAGGTACCAATTTTGTGGAAGAACATATAACCCATGGTAAAAACTGTACTAGTTAGTAGCTATTGACGGTGTTAATCATTTCTTTCAATATTCAGAAGAATTGCATCAGATTATTGCAACATGATGTCTCTTTTCTCACGATATCAAGGATGAACTATCAAGAGATTCTCATCTCTAGGATAACCAAGTTCTTAAAATTTGAAGTATACAGATGTTCAATTTTGTGGAAGAACATATAACCAATGCTAAAACAGTATTAGTTATTGTCGGTGTAGTCATTTCTTTCAATATTCAGAAGAACTGCATCAGATTATAGCAACATGACTCATGACGTCTCTTTTCTCATGATATTAAGCACCAACTGTCAAGTGATTCTCATCTCTAAGATAACCAAGCTCTTCATATTTGAACTGTACTGCTGGCCGATTTTGAGGGAGAAATATTACCCATGGAAATACAGTACTAATAATTCACTGAATCGGTCATTTCTTTCCAACATTCAGAAACCTACCTAAACCGTATGCTATAAACTAATAACAAATTAACGATGCTGCAACTTAAAAAAAATAAACACGGAAGCAGCAAGTGGCACCTCATCAATATACACTAAACTAAGGTAGGACAAGGATCAGCTTCATTGGACTTCTATTAACACATTGGTTACACTAATCACATACTCCTAGTTCATACCTGAACAAACACAGTTCCATCGGTGTAGGCATGAGGATTGATGGCCCTGGTCGTGCGCTGCCCGCACACGTTGCAGGTGAAGGCCACCCGCATACGCCGCCGCGGTGATTTGGTGAAGAGGGACCAAGGCAGCGTTGACACCTCCGGCCTGCCCGCCGCACCGGCCTTGCTCGCCGTCGGGGGGCCCTCCATCCCCGATCCCGTCGTCCAGCCGCTCCCCGTGGCAGCACTCACCACCAGTCCCATGGCTGCGTCCTGCCGATGATGCGACACAGGAGCCAGGTCAGCCGACATCACAGCATCAATCAACCAATCAGCTCGATCAGACCATTTGCGAGCGGTATGGGAGCGAATCGAAGCAAGAAATTGCACGAGATGGCGCGAAATCTGCAAGCGAAAAGCAGGCCAAAACGCGTCCAATTCGATCCGAGTGCTACAAAGAGACCCCCAATAGAAATGCAGGACGAGACGGCACGAAACCGAGCGAATCAGGACGGGGTGCTGTCGGATTGCACCAAGGGTGGTTACGGCGGGTTAACCGCCGCCGCGTCCGTACCTTGGAGAGCGGCGAGATGGAGAGCCCGCCGTACGGCGCCAGGCTGGTGGGCTCGCGCCCCGGCCCCGAGCCGGACCCTTTGCCTTTGGCGGCCTCCTCATCGTCGTCGTGACCTGCAGATGATTCGTGATGTGTGAGGATTACGCCACCAGAGAGGTCGAAACGAGACGCGCACGCGGGGAGGGGAGGGATGGACACGTACGCTTGGAGGCGGCGACGGGGAGGAAGGCGGCACGGCGCCGGCGGTGGAGCGGGGTAGAGGAGAAGGGGAGCGGGAGAGAGCGGGAGGTGGTGGCGATCGCGGCGGCCGCGACGAAGTCCATGGGCGGCGACGGCGAGAGGGCAACGGCGAGGAGGGAGGTGCAGCTGTGGCGTGAGATTTTTTTCCTCTTGGGCTGGAAGGGGAAGGCAGACAAATGAAATCGTTTTTTTCTTGAAGGAGCGGGTGACGATTAACGGAGGTTGTTGGCCCCACATACACACCTGCTCAGTTGGTCGGTTTCACAAAAATTTTTTGGTCCGTTTTAGAAACTTTGTTTTGTGGGAATTTTGTTATTTGGATTATACTAGGTAGCGTGCTCGTGCGTTGTTACGAGATATCTAATATTTTATACTTAAAACATATGGATCGCAGGATAAGATAACAATACTATAAAAATTAAATATCAATGTTAAATTGATATTTAATCTAAAAAATAAAGTTTGTGAAATTAACAGTCACGAAGAGCGCGGCGTCGCAGGCTCATAAACTCTGCTTTATAGACATTTCCGTGATGCGACTAAGATAATGTTTTATATCGGCAGGAAGAAATCTCCGATAACCATTTCTTTCGTGCGCTAATAAATCCACGAATAAGTTTCGTCCATCTCCGTACCATCTTGTACACAGGTTTGAGTATATATGTAAATATTAGTGCCTGTCATATAAGTAATACTTTATTTTGAAAAATCTCCCACAAAACTCGGTCATCTCTTCCTTATTCACTAGCACGCCTTTCATGACCTCAAATGCCCAAAACTCATCAGAGTCTTGGTTGGCATTATTTTCATCGCTATCAAGACGTGGAGAACCCTTTCTTTTATTTAACTCTGAAGATAGCAAGATCGTTGCAAGCTTCAGTTTAAATCCTTTCATATCATCCTACACGATATTATGAACCTAGTTAATATCATCCTGCACGATAGTATGGAACTAGGTACATGCTCGTGCGTGCAACGGAAAAAATAGCACCCTAATAATTTGAGAATGAATGTGTTATATTGTCACAAAAAAAACGATACTGCAAGTGTGATGTCCGGAATGTCAATATTACAAAATGGCTAAAATTCTCGTTAGTGACTTCAATCATCAAGGTGTGCATTTGTAGTATTGTACATTTGTGCATACATACATAAAAGTTCATATCACCATCCTTACATGGAATGCACAAAATCGCAGAAAAAATGTGTTGCACCTTGTGTGAAGATAACATTGGTTGTGTGGCATCCTCACTAACTTGAATTCAGACTTGAGACCTGCAGTGGCAAAAACCTTTAACGATTGGTTGCCATGTAAATAATATGAAAGTCGGATCCTTCATACTAATCCAAAGAACTTGATGTCCATCGGTCCATGGCCCATGGTATAAGACGATAAGGCTAAGAAGGGCAAACAAAGAACGATAGAGGAACAAGATAACAGGAGAACTGATATTATCAACCAGATCTTTTCTCTATATAAGCTAGTAGTTCGACATTCCTTTGAAATATTTTATTTTTTATGATTCGGCAATGCAGAGATCATTAGTCTTACCAAGTAAAACAGTAAGCAACTAAATGTGTTGCTTGATTCAGCCCTGATATTCTATTTACAAGAGTCTTGGCCCCTAACCTCACATGCTGGTAATGTCATTTTCTTGAGGTGCCCACTGCTTTGGAGCTCACCAACCTAGGACAATGCAGTCCAAGACAGGAAATATATTTAAGCCCGTAGTGTTGCAACGTGCACACTTGGAGGGAAACCCCCATTTGCTTAGGACTACATACATACAACATTACAATAAACTTGAAAACAGGTAACAACAGACTGGAGCTACATGTATCAGCAATTCATCACAAAAAATATTGTAATAGAGACAATTTGGCTTCAAGCTCACCAGAGGTTTGATAGGACTGGCAGGAAGCAACATAATGCATGTTTGGATCTCCTGATCACCAGGCTTTGAGCACAATTCTAGGAACTTCTGTGTCAGATTCAAAGCGATCAAGCATTGTTTCTGTCTCATCGAGAAGCTACAAATGCGGAACGACAAAGTGAAAATAAGACGATTATGAAAACAACGAAAGATGTTACAAAAATGGTTAAATAAGTAGCACCATCTTGACAAATATTAGAAAAGTACGTGCAGACAGCAGCTTTACAAACTTAAGAAAAATACATGCGCAACTACGTGCATTCACTGCCAAAACAAGTTCATTTTAGTTACTTATCAGTCCTAGCAGTGTTGGAATTAAAGATGCAAGAAAAGTGGCTTACCCTTTAGCTGCTCTATTTGCCATCACACCGCCACAAATGAAAATTTACACAAAATTAACCCTACTCCTATGCAAGAAAACTGTGCAAGAAAATTTACATGGACAACAATGAAAATGAGATCCTGACACTTCCACAGGTCTTCAGAACATTGTGCAGTGATCGAGTTCACCAACTGATTAGCAAGGTCTACATATTTATAGTTTCCTGAGCATTGAAAAATAAAACTAACAATATATTTCATAAAAACGTGTCAAAGAATCGACCTTAACATATGGGAACCGTCCAAGCAGTAAGAATGGCTCGGAGAAACAAAAGCCACCCTTCAATACCATTGCCTTGTGAACAGAAAGTCTACGGTTAAAAGTTCAAGAAAAATAATCAGCAATGATTTCTTTACAAAGAGGGTAGTTAAACTGACCACGTAAAAGCCGTTTACTCTACCAAATTGACAGGCTCACATACTGAGTTGTTCATCAGTTAATCATTAGTTACCACAAAGCTACCAATGAACATAATGACAGGCTCACATCCTAAGCGGAACCCTGATCTTATCTAGTGTTTCCTGCACCAAATGTGGAAAGCCAAGCTTGTGCTTTCTGTTGTTCATCAGTGAGTCATCTAAACCACAAGGTACTACTTCCTTTGTTTAAAAAGTGGATAACTACTGCCACTGTGTCGCATGTAATTAACAGTATCCCAAAAAATATCACTACTAATTGCCACTGTGCCGCATGTAATTGACAGTATACCAAAAAATATCACTACTAACTTGCTTTTTAGGTGGCCCCACACAATTTCAATAGTATTGACGATGATTTTCTACTGAGTAAGAGTATTTATAGGCCACAACTATAAATCAAGTGCCTAAACAACTTTGAAACCATTTGTATAATCTGTTCAGGTACGTACCCCATAATTCACGTAATTGAATACAAAATTAAATTGCTTATTACTCAGTTAAATGCTCCAACTCAAATGTATTGAGAAAAAAAAATATTTTGCTACAGTTGAAGCAACCTAAATACTGTACTGGATTAGACGTACCAGTGAGCATATGATCCATCGAAGAAGACAAAATTCATAACTAACAGCAAACCTGCAGTTAGTGTCAATCAGCATTGTAGACAGATACCATGAAACATCGACCTTAGATGAGGTGAAGGCGACGAAGTTACCCTCAAGTGAGCATGGTGGCAGCCTCAGTAACCTTAGCACAGGTGTAAGCCTGTGGGCACATAAATATACAAGATCTCTAGACAAGCACCTGTAACTTTGTCGGTTTTTCACTAAGCGTCCCAGACAATTCAAAGGATGGTTTTGCTGCAAAATAAGGAGGGGAATATTTCAAGTAAGTAAGCCCAAAAATTCGCAAACATCACATGAATGGAGAAGTCGCAAAATCCCTCACATATATATAGTTTGCTACTACTACATTGATTAATGACTGAAAACTGAAATATGAGCTGTGATAGGAAATATAGTTTGACAATTCTAGTTTTTTTTGGCAATCATCATTTTCTAAGGGGGCTGATTGGGCACCCTTGCCTTTTCGGCCCATAACTTTTAGTCTTCTAACAGATGTCAATTGGGAAAAACAAACATTATCGTTGAAACTATATAAATGGTGGAAAAACATACATATTATCTGAGAAATCACAACTAATCTTCAATCGCCATATATTCAGTATATACTCATTGGATCCAACATAATGTTTGGTTGAACATGTTCGGGTGATCCAGCTCAAATATCCAGAAAGAAAAAAAGACACAGATTAGAACAAAACAAATGGTAAAAACCGCAAGCACATTTCTCTAGGAAATTTCGACAAACACCTCTCCTACGTGGCTACTGAACCAACTTGAATGCCAGAATGCCCATTTGTGAGTGGTGCTACAGGGGCACATCTCTTCCACGGTCACGAAGTCCCTGACGTACGAGCGAACACCGAAGTTGGAGATGTCAGATATGAGCAATACGTGATGCCATAATCGGAGAGGGAAGAGGGTAGATCTTACTAATCCAGGAGGTGAAGCAGATCGAACCAGGAGGTCTGCTTGCTGCTGCCTCTACCTTCCCGGGCAGCCGGCCGGTCGAGCCCAGCCGCTGCGGTGCCGCCTCCCGCTTGCGGCGTGCCGGAGCCTGCCATCCCTCTGCCTCCGCTTCTGTGGCTCCGCCCGTAGGCTCGCGGCGCCACCTCCCCCGTGCTTGGCTGCTGCTAGCTGCTGTGCCCGGTGGCCCCATGCTCACGCTCGCGGCCACACGCCACCACCACCACCGCCTGCCCCCGGCGCTCGTCGGACGCCGCAACTGCCTGCTCGGCCGAACCACCAATTCAGCAATTGTTTCGATACGGATGGAACTGACCGATGCTTCCTTTTTACATAGCGCTGATTGGGGGAAGGGGAAAGAGTGATGCGCTTTATGAGATTGGAGCCTTCCTTTTAGACGGCGTCGCCGTAAACGTGGATGGAGCAGGGAGGCGTGGAATCAGGAGACTGCGGGCGGAGGTTTCCTTTTGGTTCGTCCGGCTCGAGGTTTCCTTTTGAACGCGCGCGGGGTGGCGAGGTTGGAGCCACGATATCGCACGGGGTGGGGAGAGCGACCAAAAAATTGTCGCACGATTCGATTGTCTTAGTTTTGTTCTTTTTAGTTGTAGAAGATGAAGATATATAAAGATAACATAAAAAATTAAATCTCAAGGCAGTCAGTGATATTTATAATCACAGCATACAACCGACTTAGCCCATCATCCACTTCGATCTCATTTTCCCTTGTAACCACCTCTCAAACCTTACTCATTCGTTGTCGCTAGTTGACAAACTTCTAGTTTTGTCTTGGTGGTTAGTGGTGAAGCTATGAATTAGATTTAGGGAAGGCAAATGTCAATAGAGGGTTATTTAGTCTTTAATTATGTAGTAGATTAGCTAGATCATTAAGTGTTATTTTCTAATAAAAATAGTAAAGTTAGGGGAGGGCGAGCTCCTTCCAGTTACCCCTTGTGTTTCGCTAATGTTGGCGGTGTAAGCATGAAGCTTTCTAATCTTAGCGGCAGGCAACCTCTTCCTTCTTCTCCTTTACTCCCTCTTTCAGATTAGTTCAAGCTCATGCCCAAGCTAGGGTTGCGCTAGCACTATAGTTGGGAGAGGGAGATAGCGAGGCTTAGAAGAATGGTCGTGGGTAGCGACTAGCCTAGTGATGGTGTTGTAGGGCAAGCAGCGAAGGATGGTCGGTAGGGAGAGCCGGCAACAAGGAAAACTTATGTGAAGAACAAGGGTAGATGGAGCAGCAATGTGAGGCGAAAGTAGAAGGGCAAAAGTTAGAACTAAGTTGGCAGCGGTTAGCGAAAATACCTACTCCCTCCATCCGCAAAAAGTCCGTCGTTCTAGTATTTGAAAAAAAAAATCCTGAAAAGACTGTCGTTTTAGGATGGTAAAGCTAGCAGGATAGGGTACTAGGGGTATGGGACCCACTCATGAAACAAACATCTCACGTGATAAAAAATGCATCGTGGTCGTATAAAAAAACAAAAGCCCTGCATGCGGACACGCGGATGCTCGCCCTCCACACGTTTCATCGCAAATTTCCAGCACCGTATCCTCTGCCTCTAGCGCGGTTATGATTACAAAACAGAGCTGCAACGTCAGACTGTTATTCATAGGGGCATTTTTGTCATTGGCAGCTACCTTGGTTTTGCCGCTCAGTCCTAGAATGACATTCTTTCCGGGACAGAGGGAGTATGCAGGTTGGTGGCTTAGGGCATCTCCAACAGCAAGAATCACTTGCTAGCTCTTACATGCCACATCATATTGTGGTCTCTTGGTATAAGGCTTTCTTTATTTCACTTCTTTCTGTCCTACCATCTTTACATCTATAGACCCAATCCTTGTCGTTTATTGATCTTTTGTACTACCTCCATCCCAAAAAATGGAATTCTGAATTTAGATTGGGTCAAACTTTATTAAATTTGACTTAAGTTTATAAAAAATATTAACATTTAAAACTCCAAATACGTGTATAATAAAAATATATTGCATAATTAATCTAGTACATGTTTAGTATCATAAATGTTAGTATTTTGTTATAAATCTAATTGAATTTAAAATTATTAACTCCTCGAAAGCGAGATTTTTTTTTTTAAAAAAAAGAGTTACCTATGCAGAAAGAGTGAGTCAGGAGAGTGGAGAGGGAGGCATTATTGTTCCCTCGCTAGCGTGCGCATCATTTTTCTTCCTACATTGTGGTAAGAATGGTTGCTCCAAACTAATTGTCGGAGAAGCCGCTATAGGATACAGTTGCACTTCGGGACAATAGGACTATAGGAGAGTCCATAGATAATAGATAATGTAGCTATTCTAAACATGAGTGTTATACAAAAGAAAAAGGGAATATCTTTCTACACCTTTGGTGGAGGTTGTGCCCTTTGCAGCTTATTTCAGCTGCGGCCATTAATAACTCCGAACTAGCTTCTGCTGTAGTTAAGAGTTGTAGAAACTGAAGCCGCATATGAAAACGAACAGATATTCTGCATATAATAATCCCTCTCCAATTCAAGATATTCGTTGCTTCTATTTATGATGTGCACGAAGATTAAGAAAAGTGACCGAATGATTTTGTTACATTTGTTTATACTACTATACTGGAAAGATATGTTAATTTATTTGTGAGGATGAAAGCACTTACAGTATTTAGAAGAGCATGAAAGGAAGAAAATGAGAGAGAAAAAAAGCCTCGAAGTTCATAGTTCAGGATGGCATGTATTTCGAAAAAAATTGAGAAGGCTTTGTACTTTCAATCAGAGGGACTATGTATTATTGAACAGAACACTACTTACTAGATAAAAATAAGCCGCTCTAAACAAATAATAACATTCCAGGAATTGAATTATTTTCTAAATCTAATCTAATATATGAAAGATTCCTCCAAACTAGTAAAAAAGACTCTGCACGTTGTGCTGATTCCAGTGCGTGCCCATACTGCGAGGAGCAATCCATGAAGAGCAAACAGGTTTTCATAAACTCTCTACTAACATATGAATGGTTTTTTTTTTTTTGATAAACATATGAATGGTTGAATACTTGATCCAAAGTTGCTCTGATGTCAGTCTCTCGTTGGAATAATTGCTTTCACAATACATTTACATCGCTACGCAAGACTATCTCAATCCGGAAGAAAATATATACAGGTGAAATAGCACACAATGAAGAGGAACACCAAACAGTAACCTAGGAGGCATCGTACATAAACTCTTGATAATCCTAGCTAAGCACGTTTTTCGTTTTTTTATAAGCCTTGCTCCTCCCAAGATAACCTACAAAGCTACAACTAAAACGACAACAGAATCAGCTGTTCTTGATCTAATAGCTGAATGCAATCTCCCTCACCTATCATATCATCATCAATCATCGCCCTCATCTCCAGCACTGTTTCCACCATCAAAATCTTCTTCGGCACTGTTATCTCCGTCATCATGTTCCCCTGACGATGTATCTTCATCATCCTCAGATTCATGATCACCGTTTTCATATAAATGGATAGGATCCAAGTCCATCACATAACCAAAGCCGTCGTTGATAATAAAGCCATCAGAATCATAATCACTGGAGATCCAAATATCTTCATCGTCCTTCAAAATTTAAATTCCACATCAGGATTCTAAATCACTCATATAGCAATAGCATTTTTTTTGCAACTCTGTTCAAACTCAAAAAGTAGGGCAGCAGAAACCGATATCTCCAACAGTGTCACGTAATAAGAACAGGAATATGGTTTGGAGGATCATACGCCTGTTATAATGCCAAAATATAACTTTGCATGGACTAAGAGATTAGATACCACATCCTTTTTATTTTTTCATTAAAATAATTGTTCATTTTAAAAGCTTAAACTATAATTTGATCACTATCTTTTAGTTTTATACCTTATATATAATATGAACTGTGGTGTATCAAACTACTGAATATTTCTTTTGCATTAATCAACATTACACGGATTTTCATAATGTTAGATTCTGGTAGTTCAATAGCGACTTCAACAAGAAACCGTCATTCCTAACTCAAGTTACTTTCTAACGTGAAACTGATCCTTTTCCTTTATACACTGGATACTTCAGATTCACAATACAAATACCAAGCAAGCTAATTCATTATGCAAATGTTGCTATGTGAAGATTTTTCCATGCCTATTCAATACATTAGGAGATTTATGGCAAGTTGTCCATACAAAGAACATAATAGCCAACAAGGAAGGAGAAGGATAAGAGACTCAAGTACAACATCCACATACCTCGTGAGCTTCAGTGATGGAGAGGTTTTCACCTTCACCAGGTTCCCAAATCTTGATATCTTTATCAATGCCACTACTTGCTAGAACAATCCCACAAGGGTGCTGTTCGACACAGTTTACAATCCGCTTATCTCCACGCATTGCTCTGATCAGTTCTGCATCCTTCTTTCTCCAAATACATATATTGCCACAGTCTGACCCAGAGGTAACAAAATCACAGTTGGGCCCAAGGAAGTTGACCCCCTTCATGGTTTCTACGTTCTCGTGTCCCTTGAATGTCTTAGGTATAGGCAACTTATCACCAAAGGAAAAGGAAGGCTCAATCGCATCCTTCAGGAGTTGTTTATTGACCTCAACATTGTTGAAGTGTAAACCATGCTCTCTTGAGAAAAGGTAGATATCGTCATGACTATAGGATGCTAATAGCTCGCTGGTCTGTGAGTAGGCCAAACCAGTTATTTCTTCTTCAACTTGACCAATCAAATGTGGAGGGCAGAAGTGCTCAGTCGGGCAACTGGAACTAGAATTCCCATCCACAAAAATCTTGCGGGTATCATATATCCTTACATACTGATCTGATCCAGCAACTGCGAAACAACAGGGCTTCCTTGGGTCTAAGGCAATAGCATAGAGTGCGATGTTTTCAGCAGCGTAATAGTCTGGAGCCCTACATTTAAATAGTTCCATGGCATTTTCCCCCCTGAGATCAAACTGGGGCGAGAACAGAGTCAGCAGATGAAGAATCTGAGCAGTGATAGAAAGAAGCAAAGGAACTCAACAACATACAAGCCACACGGAGCTATCTTGGCAGCAGCAGTAGAACGTGCGAGGACTTGCTGGCTCAACAGCCAACCTGTGTACTGCAAACTCCAACTCAACGAGTTTGTCTGTAATCACTCGACCCCCTTCCTGTATCTGCGAATGGATGACCTGTTTCGAATCCATAAATGACAAACGCAGACCAGATCATTGAATTTGTTGTTGCAAGGGCAACGCCATGTAAAACTGTAACATATGGATACCTCCCCATCAGCAGCGCATGAGACGATGCTCCGATCACCCGAGACAGGCATGAACAGCGCGTGGTACACGTTGTTGCTGTGCCCGGTGTGGAACGACAAGGCCGGCGCCGCCTCCTGCCAGTCCCAGAGCACGAGGGTCCGGTCGTCCGACCCGGAGAGGAGCAGCCTCCCGTCGGCGCTGAAGCTTATCGTGTTGACGCAGCCCCTGTGCTTCCGTAGCCGCTTTTGGATGTTGAGAGACTGCACATACTCCTGCGCACAGGCAAACTGGTTACCAGCTGCCCCCTCATCCTCTCCCAAACTCCCCAAGCGCGTAGGCCTAGCTCGAAGCCGAATCTAAGGCACTAATTCCTCAGTCCTAGAACCTAATTTTTCTTCGAATTCACGGAACCATGTGGATGGTATAAAGTACAAACGGAACCGTGAGATCCTCATCGGAGCACAAAATAAGAGACGAGGGAGACGGGAAAACCTTGGAGGCCATGACGGAGTTGGCGAAGCGCTTGGGTGGGAGGCCGCCGACCTCGCGCTCCCACAGCTCCTCCATCCTCGTCCTCTCCGGCGGCATCTCCCCTCGCCGCCGCCGGTCACGAGGGTTCCCTTCCCTTCGTCGGCTCGCCTTTTCGGCTCTTCCACAGCACCCACTCCACACTGGGAAACCGACAGATCTGAACCGTCCATCGCGTAGCGAACGGCTTCTTTCCTCACCCACCCCGCATCTGTCCTAACTGGGCCGGGCCGGGCCGGGCCGGAAAGGGTTGACCTCGAAGCCCACCAGCTGTTGCGGTCCCCCGACAAATACACAACGCGGAACAATTCGGAGCGGAGAGCGCAGTGCTGTGCACGCCACAACAGAAAGGGAGAGCCGAGGAGGGAAGGCCGGAAGGGGGAGAAGCGAACGCGCAGCCAAACCCTAGCCCCGCGCGCGCGACCGCCTGGGAGCTCCCCCGCCCCCGCCCCCGGCGCCGTCCCCGCTTCGCGACATGGTGATCCCCTCTTCCCCTCCTCGCCGTCGCTGTTCCATTCGTGTTTGTGATTTATTTTTTCTTCTCGTCCGGTGATTCCGTTGATCCCCGCACTGACGCTTTGCTTTTTGGGTGATGCTCCCTCTACGTCTTCGCAGGCCGATTCCCCGCGCAGGAGGTAACTACGCCGGCTTCTTTATTCGTATATGGGCGTCATAATCCTCGGTCGTTGGTCACCCCTGATCTGGCCCTAGTGGTGTTAACTTATGGGATTTCAGCTTAGTTCTGTGGGTGCTGTTTGATTTCGTTGGGGTAGTATGGGAAAACTGAGGATCCATAGAGAATATAATAGGATCTGCGGGATGGAATGTCTGATTGTGATTTCTGTTGTTTTATTTGTCATGTTTTGAGTTAAATAATGAATCGTGAGGCTCGATGTATCTCGCTTCTTGTGCTTATGAGGGCAATGGTAGCTGTATGTTTAGACGCCTTGTGCATCTTAAGATCTCTAGTGGGAGCTCCTCGGTTATCAAATATGGATGAACCAGCTTGCCTGCATTAGTTTTTCTCTACTAAGTCCCTTTCTCCTAAAGGTTTTGGTGTAGCCTCCTAAACCTTCAATAACCACAAGCAGTGATGTTTTTCATGATATTGTTTTTGAATCTGGCACAACTTGCTTACTATCTAGATTGCGCATGTCTGTAATTTGTATCTTTAAATCAGGTTAGGTTTGTGTTTGAATCGGTTATGTGCATGTTTAGTGTAGCCTCATACGCCTTTAACAAGAAACGATGGTGTTTGTCATGATTCTGGCATGACTTGCTTGCTATCCAAAGTGTGCATGGTCGGGCCTGTTCGGTTTCACAGTTGACACCAGGCAAACCTGCCTGGCAGGCAAAACATTCTCAGTCATTGCATTTTGGCTGCCTGGTGAGCGTTGCCTAGCTAGGGTTCAATCCAAACAGCCCCTTGATAGTTTTGACCAAATTGTTAATGCACTTAATAGCTTAACTGGTTAGAGTCAGGTTCTATGTCTTTTTGAGTCTTATATAGACATGTCTCATTGTATTTATGAGGTCAGGTTAATTTTGGAGACATAATCCATGAACATACTTAAGTGCTAAGCTTCTCCTTGCATTCCTTTTGCTATGTTAATATAGTTCTACCTATTTGTCAGAAGTGCCCTCAAACAAGTGCTATTCATGTCAGGCTTGAATTTACTAGCTCCTGAAGGTGTTAGTTTGTCATTGCACACAACTAGACTATTAGTTCTGGTGCTTTATCTTAGGGTACGTTTGTTTTGAGGAATAGCTTGGTCCTAGGATTTGTCTGGCCATCATCTGGTCAATCCATTGTTTTTTAGGCAATGATGTCATTCTTATGTTTCATTTTCGTATGAGGAATAGTCTTTGAAACTTGGTCCATTACTCAGTCGAGGACAACCCTTTTCCTTGAAAAAGGCTGCCTCCTATACATTGTAGTCACTCATTGCTTAGAGAAACTGAAGAAACATCAAATGGTTTGTTAACATTTGCTGTAAATCAGTGCTGGAAGGCACCTCTGGTTTTTGTGGAGAAAGTATCCTCTATGGTGTTGTTGCTGCCTTTATTGAGAGATATCACTAGAGTTAAATTTAGTCGATTCATTCAGATAATTCATGGCATATCTATGTTAGTGATGAATGATAAGGCAAGAAACATCTGTTCTAGAAACACTTCATGAAATTTGCATTTTGCATTCTTTTATATCTGTGCTCATGGTCCTAATTCCTGCTGCAACTTTGTGTTGGTTTTAAAAGTATCAGGTTGGCTGCCAATTTTAATTATGACTATGATTTATATGTGGTGCCTATCGTATTTCAGTGTTCCTCTGTAACAGTGTCCTATCAGTAGACATGGAATATCCTGTGAAGTTTGAAAACTGTGTAGATCAATAAAGTGATTTTGCATGCTCATTTAGATTTTCAACTGCACATTCTATTGCCATCTTTCACCGGAACAGTTTATCACAACTCTAAGCGTTGTTTAACGTTTAATGCATGCCTGTGGCAATTTCTTATTTGTAGGTACTCGAGGTCCCCTTCATACAGCAGGGGGCACCCAAAAGCGAGGTCAAGGTCACAATCTCCAGCTCGGTCTCAGTCTAGGTCGCCTGTGCCTGATCCTAGATCTCAGGCGAGGTCAAGGTCTAGAAGCCATGAGAGGTTCTCAGTTTACTCCTTTCCTTCGTTTGCAACGCTACATGTGCTTTAAAATGTTTGCTACACATGTGGTATAAATTGTTTGCTAGTGTGTTGCTTAAATTTGTACGATTTTCCCTTTATCACTAGAAAATTTGAATGTATATGGTAATTGTATTGCTGGAGTTAAGTGATATTCATGTTGTAATAGCATTTGTTGATGTGGGCTAAGAGTAAAAAAATCTGTTCTGCACCTATTATTATAGCTGTTCATTATATTTTCTTTTAAGTATTTAAACATGCCATCTTTGATATACATTTGTTGTGATAGTTGAGAGTCATGCAATGTATTTGACTTGCAAACTACATATAGCGAGTATAAGGAATTTCGTTGCTTTGGTGAGAATGGTTTGCAACAACCGATGTGTGACGGCCCAATGTAATATGGTAATAGTAGCTGAAATTGGAAAGGAAATTCACTGATAAAGAAGTAGATAACAGATTTTGCTAATGGAATAATGTTTTAATAGTTTGGATGGCATGTACATTTGGGACTAGTAAAAGAGATACAGTAGGAGAAAAGAGAGGTGAAAACATTGTTTTTCACTCAATGAGACACCTAAAGATTTCATGCCATTTAGTTTTACATTTGCTTATACTTTATCTGCAGTGGCCACATTCTGATTTCTTTCCTGTTTGCAGGGAGGAGGACGCTGTTAACCACGGAAATACTCTGTATGTGACTGGGCTCTCTTCCAGGGTGACTGAAAGGGATGTTAAAGATTATTTCTCTAAGCATGGAAGGGTTAGTGACTTCATACAGAGTTTAAGCTTAATCTCTCTGAGAAGTATCTCATCATGACATCTCTTTTGGACTAGGTGGTTGGTTGCCATGTTGTTCTTGAACCACATACACGTGTTTCCCGTGGATTTGCCTTTGTCACCATGGACACTGTTGAAGAAGCTGAGCGTTGCATCAAGTATCTTAATGATTCTGTAATGGAAGGTCGAAACATCACAGTTGAGAAGGTAATTGTGTTTACCTACACCAGGGTTGTTGATGCTAAATAAAGTGCAACCATATATGTGCAGAGTGTTGACCTGGAAGTTTTTTTGGTTATTATTCAGAAGATATTGTGCAAGCTATGTCCAGCAATCAAGATGCTGAGTTCACCAATTCCAACTTTAGCTCATATGGCTCGTTCAGTGGACAGCCCAAAGGGTTACCATGCACCACAAGATTCACAACAACTTAACATAGCAATTTTTCAACTAAACCTGAGCATTCACCTTCAACTTCCACATCAACTAATCAACGGGCATTGCCAACTCGTTAGTCAAGCATGTGTGGTGCCATGTGCGATAGCAACTTTGGATGCCTGCTAGTTGAAGTTTGGGCTCTTCGTTACTTATTTCCTCCCTTGGTCCGTTATTGCAGGGCGTGTATCCATTGATTGTAAGAGGAACTTGTAATTACTTACATGATCCTGAATGATACTACTTTTAATCATATTATTACCATTCTTTGTAATCTGACTAAAATTTCTCCTTCCGTTGTCTCAGTCACGCCGTGGTCGCCCAAGGACACCAACTCCTGGAAGCTATCTTGGTATGGAAGCAGCATTTTTAGTTCTGTAGATACCAATTCATTTTATTTTACAACATCCTTTTGAATCCTTTCAGTTTATTTCTATCTGCTTCCCTTTTACTTTTGCCGTGACATGTCTCATCACTTATTGCTTGGTGACTCATCCGACCCTTTTCTTTTGCTTTTACTGTATAAAAATATATCCTGTAGTACTCACTACTATGCAGTTATCCTACACTTTGACAGACCATTGGTATTACTCACTACTTATGCAGTTATCCTACACCTTGATACCATTGACAGGCCATCGGTACGAGCGCAGAGAGCGTGGGAGATTCCGTAGAGGCTATGGTGGTGGGCGTGATGAGTATTATGGCAATGGCGGTGGCTATGGCTACCGCAGGTCCCCGCCTCCCATGTCCTCTTCCTACAGGGAGAGCCGGGACTATTATCCCTCCTACAGGGAGAGCCGGGACTATTATCCCTCCTACAGGGAGAGCCGGGACTACTCTCCCCACAGGGACCCTCGAGACTACTACGAAAGCAGGGGCGGCGGCCGGGGCTACTCCCCGCCTCCTTATGGCGGTGGTAGGTCAAGGAGGGAGCGATCGATTTCGCCGTATCGGATGCCAGAAAGGGGCTACGGTGGAGGCCGCCGGGCGGGCGGCGGTGGCTATGACAGGTAAAAATAGAGGTTTTCGCTCTGCCTGTTTTGGTGGTGACCAACGGAACAGCAAAATGGATGTCCTCACGGCTGCTGCGATGGCCCGTGATATGGTTAGACTGTTGTAGCTGTGGACTTGTGGACTATTTTCCCGCGTCTGTGGATTTGGTGATACATTTGTATGAGCACCTTTGTTTGTAGCCTGCAATGATTCCTTGTAAAGAATGACTTGGGACTTGGTTCCATTGGGCGGGTATCTGAGAGGTGTGACTGTTTGGGATCGTGGCCGCACAGTGGCTACGTGGCTATCATTTGAGGCTGCCATAATTCAAATCCTTGAAAGGCGCGAAGGCCCGGCCCAGTTATATTCACAATGAATTCACCTTGACAGGAGGGCTGGTAAGTAGCATGTACCCCTAGTAGGTAAAAAAAAGTGTGTGGTGGATGATGGTAAGTGTGGCAAGACGACGTGCGATGAAGAGAAACGGTGAGTTTTGAAAATGGTGGCATGAGTGAGGAGACAAAAGGGCCGCCGGCTTGCCTCTAGTGATGGATGCGCCGCTGCCGTTGCCCCCCTGGTATATGATTGTGTCTGGTGATCCATCCGTCGTCCATTCCATGGCCATGTAGCAGAGATCGCGGGGATTCTGGCCTGGACGGATGGTGGCTGAAAGCTGATGGAGCCCGCCAGCCAGCCTGTCTCGTGTTGTGCTGGTGTTGCTTTGCTTTTGTTCCGTAGGTATCTATCTCATCATTAAGTGACACCACTTCACTTTCTGGGGTTGAGAGCGAGTGGATTGGATTTGAATTGATCGATGCAAAGGCAAGGAAGGGTACCGTAGCTCAGGCCTTGTTTAGATCATTTCAAAGTTCCAAGTTTTTTCACTTTCTCTTCATCACATCAATTTTTGATAATGCATAGAGCATTAAATGTATGTAAAAAAAAACTAATTGCACAGTTTGGTTGTAAATCACGAGACGAATCTTTTGAGCCTAGTTAGTCCATGATCGGACAAAGTTTGTCAAATACAAACGAAACGTGCTACAGTGTCCAGATTGCAAAAATTTACAATCTAAACAAGGCCTCACTCCCTGCACCCAACAGCAGCAGCTTCTTTTTGCTGTACAACGACAGCTACAGTCACCGGAGGAGCAGGGCAGACCTGGCGGGGCCGGGAAAGAAAGAAAGAAAGAGAGGAGGGCAGGGCAGGTCTGGCAGGCAGGGGTGTGGCCTGTGGGTGAGTGGCAAAGGTAAACACAATGATGCACCCGAGCGTGCCATACCATATGATGCACCCGAGCGCTACGCGAATACTGTATATTATCCGTGGCAAGGGCGCAACGCAAGACAGCAGCATGGTTGTAGTCTGCGATGCCGTGCCATTCTGATTCTGATTGGGCAGAAGTGGAACCAACCATCGTTGCAATGCAGATGCTTTCTTCCGGTCATGGGAGAGCGATGAGGCAATGCATGCATTTCAGGGGGCAGAGCAGAGAGAGATCGAGGTCGAGGGGATGGGAATCGATCGGACGCCGCCTGCAACTGCAAGGCTGCGGAGCGCGGACAACTGTCCGGAACGGAGGACGCATCGGCGACAAGCCTTTCTTTGGATTTGTACGACGCCTAGTACGTGGCGTGCGTGCTGTGCTGAACCATGCATGCATGATGCGTAGCGCTCCGTATATGCGCGTCCCTGACAGCAGAGCCCCCGCATAGGACTCGGAGTATTACTATTATACTCATGTGATTGTGATGTGCGGCGTGCAGATCATAATAATGCAATTATATATCGACCATCGCCTTCAATTATTTATTATTCGTATCGTGTGCTCGCGAACGAACGAGAACGGGCCAGGCTACGGAGGTAGTACACGTACTCCCTCCGTCCCATTGAGTTTGTTGCTCGGGAATCGGGATTGTGAGGGAGGCATGGTTTTCCAACGACAAACTCAATGGGACGGAGGGAGTATACATACACATGGGCCTGCCTGGACTGGAATCCAGCAGAGACGCCACAGGCTTTGCACTGCATACATGCATGCTGGGCTGTGCGCAGTTCCCGAGGTCCGCAGCAGCAGCCAAACAGCCCCAGCAGCAGACGCAGAGCAGAGAGAGAGAGAGAGGGGGGGGCGCGTGCGCAGTTCCCGAGGTCCGTGGCGCCATGCGCTTGTCGTTGCTCCTCTCCTCCTCCCATTCTCTCTTCTCTCTCATGTCTCAGGGATCGGGGGGGATCGATCCTCTCATCCTCTGTGCATGCATGCCTCTTTGCCGCTGCCCGCCCGGCTACCAGGCTACCAGCCATGTGCCTGTTCGCTTGCTCGCAAATGATCGTAAATTTTTAGCTGGGCAAATGATCGTAAATTTCTAGTTGGAAATAGTATTTTTCTTTCACATCAAACCAGTCAGTAGTAAATAATCCACGATATGATACAGCCTCCCAAACAGGCTGCGTAGCAGAGACATGCATGCGTGGTGGGCACCTAAACCTTTATTAGAACGATCATCATCAGTTGCTAATGCTAATACACTGGCTGTCGTTGTTACAGTTAACAAAGTTTGATGAGTAAAGTTTAATATTTTATTGTCTATAGATTCATGAACTATTACTCTACTTATTAGTTTTAGCTTTCCTTGGTGAACCGGTTAGCAAAGCTAGCTAGCCGTATTACCAAAACCTCATCAGTGTGTGTGTGGGCGCGCGCGCGCCACTGCCAACAACTAAACTGCTGCTGGGGCCTTCGATCTTCCCTTGTGATCTGCTGTAATGTACAACGCCATGCATCTCTGACGATCAAGGCATTGATTGCCGCTTGGCTGGCTTCATCTTCAGATCGATGTCCTGCAAGTCGGGAGAGGCAGCCTTCGACGGAGGTGGTGGTGGGCAGTGGGCAGTGGGCAGTGGAAGGCGATGGATCGTCGTCGTCGATAGAGGTGGGAAAAGAATGGATTGGCGTATCCGGCTGGCAATGGCGAGGCGGCAGCCGCCAGGCAAGAAGAAACCCATGGATGGTTGGTACGGTGGTGCATCCATGCATGCATGCATGACTGGACGTTGCAGAGGCACGACAAGGCCGGCCAGGTGGCGTATTTTCCGGCGGTGGGCCGGCCGCCGGTGCGTACGTGCAGGGCGAGCCAAGCTATACCTACATCTACATCGAATCGAATGGAATCCGGCCGGTTGTTGCATTGATATATATAATACTATAGGAGAAGAAGAATGCTTGAGCAGTCGATCGAGATGGAGGAGGAAGATGCATGGAGGCCGGCTATTATTCTCCGCATGTTCTTGCGGAACCCCAAATGGCCCAGCAGCAGCCAAAGACTGGGGGCTGCTCCGGTGATCTGCTGCTCTGGACCGGCGCCCGGCGCTGCGCTACCGACGGGACACCACCTAAAAGCACCACACACTAACTTTTAAAAAGTTGCTACAGTCCCTGTCACATCGAATGTTTGCGGCTCGTGCATAGAGCATTAAATGTAGACGAAAAGAAAAACTAATTGCACAGTTTGGTGGGAAATTACGAGACGAACGTTTTGAGCCTAATTAGTCCATGTTTGAACACTATCTGCCAAATAAAAATAAACGTGCTACAGTAACCCAAAATTCAAATTTCTCCCACTAAATAAGGGCTAAGCTAGTGATTCTCTTCTGAAAAAGAAAAGGACTTTGGAGTAGTACTAGATTCTTCGGAGAGAGAGAAAAAAAACAGAGAAAGAACATATTGCTATGTCGTAGCGTGTGCATGTGTTCGTGCGTGTGTGTGCTCTCTAGCTACCTGCTGATGACTGACATGATGTGCTGCGACTGTGAGATTGTGGGCGAGAGCGAGAGGGTAATCCGTGATCCATTGCCTTCGTATTGCACAGTAACACATGCATATAGGACAAGCCAAAAACAAGCGGTGTGGTGCTACATCCAAAACCATGCCGGTTTCTGGTTTTCCTCCTCGCCTTTTCAGTCCCATTCTTGGACGCTTCTCGCCAGCAACCTAGCGCGTAGCGCGGCGGCATGGTTTATATGGTCGATTTGTTACGAGACAAAAATATTATTTTATGGCTGATTTGTACGGATTAAAATTGGTTGAATAGCAGAAGCGAACAGAGACGTGTGCACTACTTCTAAATCTTTCTCTTTTTTCCCCTTTTACTAGTAAACCAAGCTTTCCCTAAAATCAAGACTACACTTCAAATCACCTTGATGGCACTCTTAATTTCAGCGTCTAACCTAAGAGCCTAAGATACACACGGCTTACAAACTGACAAATCCAAAAGTTTTAAGTGGGTCCACCAATGAAATGCTGCCTTAAGCGCTTGATCTAATTGCGAAAACTCCGCTGCAGCTAAGGAACTATTTGGTAGGGCTCTAGTACTAGCTTCGGCGGAAGTTGTACTACTCCAATGGCAATGTAGAAAACGGCTTTAGCAGCAAAACTATAGAAGAGCGAGAGCCGTTTTATACTTAAGAGAAGTAGCCACGATTTATGGATTCTTCGCAGCAGTCAGAGCTAGAAATTTTATACTCTAGTACTTTCTTCTCAACGTGACCTGCCAGGGGACCATAAAAACGGGACTTTTTTTTTTGTTATCCTTAGTTTTTTTTCCTAGTTATTAAAGGACACAGACAAGACAGACAGGCCGACCTACGGGATGAATAAAAAATCCCGTCCAGACCTGGCAGAAATGCATGCATCAGCGCTGGTCAACGTCGGCTAGATCAGCTCCGTTCTAAAAACAAGTGCAACAATTCTATGTTTAAAACAAGTCTAATTTTCTTAAATTTGACTAACTAGTATTTACATTTATGTCTTTAAATAGATTTATTAAGAAAAATATATTATTTAATAGTTCTCTTACATATTTGCTTAACTTGAAATTATTTCTAACTTGTGTGAGGGATCGGAGGGAGGATCTTTCACTGTAAACAAAAACAATTTTTTTGATGCACAGCATGCACTCATGTCTGCTGAAGAGGTGTGCAGGAAACATCAAACATGCACTGATGCACATGCCACCTGTACGTAGGTGAGCTCAGCTCAGCTCCTTCCCCATGCATATGCATGCATGCATGCAATGCAAACTGAGCCTGACAGGTCGTATTAATAAGTAGGCAATATATATATTATATTCATCAAAAACGACCTGTCATGGTATCTATCGTTGCCACACCACGCACGCATGCATGCGTTGTTGAAGTTGAAAACCCAACCACAGCCATGATGTCAACTTGATGCTTGTGTTCATTCATCAATTGGGTGATCATCGATCTGCAGGTTACTTGTTACCAGGGGTTTGGGGGAACAGATCATGCATCCTGATCAACAGGAGCCACCAAATAAATACTACTATACTCATCACATGTATATACATGTACTGCCATGCATGTGGAACAAGTAGCTACTGCATGCAGATTTATACAGCAAGGTCACCTGCAGGATCCTGATTCTAGTCAGGGATCTTTTTGTTGCCTCACAAGTCACAAGTCACAAGATCGTAAGATCATGATCAAAGGATACGATCCTATCAGATTCTAGGAAGTAAAATATTTTTTTCCACATGAGATTTTTATAATAGGCTGTAAAAGGTAAAGCCCATATATTGATTTTGATAAGTTTTTAATTAATGAGGTTTTTGTAAACTTGATATGACTTATTCATATTATTGTCGGTTCACCTTAATTTTAAATGATAAAACTGAGTAAAAGTGTCTTAAGTAATGTCATAACTAAATATATCAATTAATACATTACTTAACATACTGAATCACGACTTCTAACAATGTTATGTTATTAAAAAAACTTGTACTAAAAGAGAAAGCATATTAGAATAAACGGGTAAAAATAAAGTTTTCCCTCTAGGATCAGGCCCCTATATATGTAAGAACTTATACTTTTATACATGTTATAAAAAGCTTGATCAAAGTAGTAGCTCCAAGGGAAAACTTAACGAAACTAATTTAGTGTTTTAGTTGTTATGTACTTTTCTACAACCATTGTTACGGTTAGAAAAAAATCAACATACCATTAAACTAAACTATAATTTAATTTAGAACTGAGAGAATATATATTATTTTCGATTGTTATTCAGTAATCCGAGCTTATGTTGAATCATAAACAGTTGCCTGATGCTTCAAGAGGCTCTGACGTGGAGGGCAATGTATGCTGATCGCTGAGCAGTGAGAGCATACAGGGACAGAATCACAGGTGTACCCCCAACTTCAGAAAGGCCCATGAGATAGAGAGAATTTTTTAGTTTTTATACACGGGGCTCCAAACACGGCTGATATGCCTTCCAAAGCCGTTTTCGATAGACGCATTTGTGGGTCAAACCTGCAGGCCCCACACACCCCCACGGGATTTGGGGGGGCTGATCTCAAGCCTAATCATTCTCTCCCAGTGTTTCTCTCAGCTAGGCATTTTTTTTCGAGAGGAGTAAAGATTTGGTCACATTCAAATATCCTCTCCTTGCAATTTAGAACCAGAGCATTATGTAAAACTGTACTAGCATTCCTTGTAAACAATAGTGATCTCCAGGCAGATGATGGCCTTGCAGACCTAGCCCTGCAAAAGCACGCAGGTCATAGGCACGTCCGCGCGGCGTAAGACGGACGGGAACTCGGGAGAGGTTGGGCATTCCGGGCCGCTTACGATGCCGAGGATAGAACAGTTGAAGTTGACGTCGTAGGGGCGACGAAGCTCGCCCGGCCTTGCAGATGACGGAGCATCGGTTCATCGCGCCCACCTCGTTCCCCGCTCCTCGATGGCTAACTCCCATGGTGGCGGCGGCAGGAGGCCCTGCGATGGCCGACTCCCATGGTGGCCGCGGCCCGTCCCACTTGCGCCGGCGGCTCCTGGAACTCGGGTTGGGCATGGGCGGAGGAGAGAGGGGATTGAGTCGTGAGGCGGCGCGTGGGGAGAGGCGGGGGCATCGGCCGCACCTCGCGCCTCCTCGATGGCTAACTCCCATGGTGGCGGGCGGCGGGAGGGTGACTCCCATGGTGGCAACCAAGACGACGGCGGCCCCCCCACCCCATGCCCGTCGGCGCGGCGGTGCTCGGCTCTCTCTGGTGCCCCCCCCCAGCGGCGGGGGAGAGGGCGTGGGAGAGGAGTCGGCGCGTGGGATCCAGATCTAGGTTCGGCGGTCATTTGAGCCAAGAAAAGACAGAAAAATAAAAAAGACCGAGGATCCATGAATTGAACCGTGGCTGCAAGGCGGGAGTCGCGCGAGGGGTGAGCGTGACTCCATCGCAACGCGTGGGGTGGAGGGCGGGGCTTCTCAAATCAAACATGGGCCGTTGGAAGCGTTTCGGTGTTTCATTAGCGCTTAATTTCAATGGAAACGAATTCTCGCGTGTATTTTTCTAGGTGTATAATGGTCAGAGGCTCTCAGCGGGAACTTTTTCTCAGTGAGACCTAGTGTAATTTTGATTGGTCCATTATAGTAGATGTCAGTATTTAGGATGTAGGAGCATGTACCATGTATAGTTGCAAGAGTGTGCATACAATATACTTATACAGTACATAATACTCCAAAAAGAGTAGTAGTGTAGTACTACTGGAAAGAGACTATCAGTCAATACTGCTCCTAGTAGTGATAAGAAAATGTTTGTCACAGAAATCAATCCATTTCATTTCAATCAACTGGCGTGACAATGAGGAGGAAGAGGAGGAACTCAACACTCACCAAAGTTTCCACAGTGTGGGTGTGGCCAAGAGTTTCTGTGTGGAGCCTGTCCTGTCCTGCCTCTGAATCTGAATGCCCTCTCTGCCTGACGAGTCATGAGTGTTGAGCCTTTCAAAGTCTGTGCCCGTGGCGTCCAGAAAGATGGTTTTGGATCCTTGCTTGCTGCTCCTGACTTCCTCCTTGTTTAGTTGTTTATTACTAATCTCTTTACCTTTAGTGTATCTGCAGCAGAGTCTTCACTCTTCACTTTTGTTAACTGCCATTTCTAGCTTCATGATGCTACTAGCAGTTAACAAAAGTGCCATTATCTCTTCTGGACGTATCAGCAGGTTTAGCTCCAATTGAGTGAGTAGTACTCATGGCTTGATGAGTTGTGCATTTTTCAGACCGGTATTGAGGAACCAATATTTCAAACATTCCCTAAACGATGGTGATATATCATGAAAATAAAAACACGGTATTATCTGTACCATTCTTTTTATTTTTCAAATCCAAGAACAGAATCACACACAGGGTGGTGCACTGGTGTTGTAATGGCGAGTAGAGCCGGCCCAGGGGCCCACGTGGTACTGTAGCGACACGGTGCTGTAACGCGTGATTAGATTAGATTAGATTGTTTGATTTGTTAGGAAAGAGATATGTGGTTTGGTTTGTTAGAATTGTTTGATTTGTTAGGAAAGAGATATGTGGTTTGGTTTGTTAGAAAAGATATATGTTAGATTGATTTGGTTAGAATATTTTTTTAGGGGTCAAGTCAGTCATCTCTATAAAAAGAGAACCGTCTATCAGTTATAGACAAATAAGAAGCAACAATGCCTATTCGCTGGTTGGTGCTGGTGCTGGTGCTGATTTAGACTGGCTGGTTGAAAGCTCTAGTTTGGTTTTGGTAAATTGATGAAACCCTAAGTGCTAACCTAGTTCATCAAGTGATCATGAGATAGGTAGCACACTTCAAGTAGAGAAGCAAATGAAGATCATAACATGACAATGGTGATAGCATAGAGATGATCAAGGACTTAAACTTGAAGAGAAGAAAGAGAAAAACAAAAAGCTCAAGGCAAATGTATAACTTGTAGGAGCTATTTTATTTTGGTGATCAAGACACTTAGAGAGTGTGATCACATTTAGGTTTGATAAGCCATACTATTAAGAGGGGTGAAACTCGTATCGGAATACGGTTATCAAAGTGCCACTAGATGCTCTAACTCATTGCATATGCATTTAGGATCTAGTGGAGTGCTAACACCCTTGATAATATTTGTGTAAATATGCTACCACATGTGCACAAGGTGTTTGTAGGGTTGAGATGGGTTTGGGTCCCTCTCTCCCTCCCGCCGAGCTTGCGAGGCGGGATTCGGCGCTTTCGGGAAAATAAAATGTCTATTTTCTATTGCGCCGGATGCAAAATTCTTGGTGGTTGGCACACTTGAGCAAGGGTGAAGAAGTAAGAGTTGAAATGGAGTTGATCGAAATGATGTCAAGGCGTCGGTCCAGATGGCCGGACGCCGGAGTCACTCAATGACCGGACGCCGATCGTCATATCTCCGGTCATACCGACTCAAGCAATGATATGATGGCTAGGGTATACCACCGGACGCTGGCTGAGTCCGGTCGAGGTGGACTGGACGCGTCCGGTCGAAGAAAAATGGATTTGGACCCTTATCAGACTCGGCCGGACGCCGTGGGCTCCAGCCGTCCGGTCCGCTTTTACCGAGCGTCCGGTCGATTCATGTCGCTGAAATCGACGAATAGTATTTGAAGCGGGGGACACGTGGCGTGAATCACGTGACCGGACGCCGAGGGCCGCCGTCCGGCCGATCGGACCGAGCGTCCGGTCACCCCGCGTTAGCCCAAAGAAAGGGTACAACGGCTCTATTCACTGGGGCTCTATTTATAGCCCCATGGCCGGCTCAAGCTCGCTCTCTTGCACATTTTCATTGATATAGCAACCTTGTGAGCCTAGCCAAAGCCCTCCCACTCATCTACATTATTGATTCATCATCATAGTGAGATTGGGAATGAATCCAAGTGCATTGCTTGAGTGATTGCATCTAGAGGCACTTGGTGATTGTGTTTCGCCACGGATTTCGCTTGTTACTCTTGGTGGTTGCCGCCACCTAGACGGCTTGGGAGCAAAGAAGGATCGTTGAGTGGAGGAGGTGATTGTCTCCGACTCCGATCGTGGTGATTGTGAGGGTTCTTGACCTTTCTCGGCGGAGCGCCAAAAGGTACTCTAGTAAATTGCTTGTGGCTTGTGTGATCCTCATCTTGTGTTGGTTAAAGCGGCACCTTATTGAGGGTTTGGCGAGTGATGCCAATCAAATAGGTGAACCTCCAAGTGAGTGAATCGCCACAACGAGGACTAGCTTGCTTAAGCAGCAAGTGAACCTCGGTAAAAATCATTGTGTTCATCATTTGATTCCGAGGTGATTGGTCTACATTGGTATTTATTATTGTGATTGATTGGTTCCTACCACTACACGGCGGTATAACCCTCTTGATCACTCTCTTTACTTTACCAAGAAACTAGTTGACAAGCTCTTTAGTGTAGCTAGTTGTGAGAGCTTGCATGCTTGGTTGGTGTGGCTCTTTAGTTAGCTTTTTGAGAGCACACTAACATAGGGTAGTGTCATTACTCTTGTGTGAATTTGACACTATCTAAACTAGAATTGTGGTAGGTGGCTTGCATTTTAAGTAGGCTAAGCGCAACACTCGCTTCGCCTCATAATTGTCTAACCATTTGGTTAAGTGTTGTTGTAGAATTTTATTTGGCTATTTACCCCCCTCTAGCCATTAGGATCTTTCACTGGTGCTGATTTTTTATGAGAGGAAAACACTATTGACTGACTGATTTGAACTGGCTGAAACCAACAAACGAACGTGTTAAATTAAGTTACTAGAGCCAGCCGTTCATGTACTCTCTCCTGCTGTTCCCTCGCGTGAACAGTAGCCGCGGGCACCTTAGCTCCGTCGTCGCCTCTCTCTCTCTCGATCTAGCAGCCACGTAACAGGTGTAGTATGTAGTACTATACGACAGTGGTAGTTCTCGACTTCTCGTCCTCTGGATGCTACTGACAGCAATTAGCATTACATTTATTTATGTCCAGCAGAGACGCGTCAGTCATCATAGTACCCCTTTGCCTATTATTCATAGATGACACTAAGAGCGCATTTAGATGCAAATTTTTTTTGAGTTTTAGTTATCGTAAGTATCGCAACATTCGATATGATGGTGCTGCGTAAATTTTTTTTGAAACTAAACAGACCCTAATTACTCAGCAGTACTCCGTAGACAGTAACAACTCATGAATGAGTGATGGGATCACAAGGCAGAGCTTTCTCCAACAGGACGAATCCTGGAGCCTATATCACTGTTATTCTGCCCTAGGGTTCACAAGTCACAATACAACAAAAAACAGATTGGGGGCCTCTCTGCATTCTACTGCTACTAGCAGTACAGACCACAACTTAATCAACAGCAAAACCCATGGATTAATTAATTAAACAAACAGACAAACAAATGGATGGATGGATTTGAGCTAACACAATACAGGCATAAGCATCAAGTAGTGTAGTGAGAAATGAGAAGGCAGCAGCATGGTTCTTTTCCTTTCCAATCCAATCCCATCAAGACTAGTAGCTCCCTCTCTTCTTCCCTAAAGCCTGTTCGCTTGACTGTGGCTTATCGTAAATGATCGTAAATTTTCAGCAAAAACAATATTTTTCTTTCACACAAACTAGCCAATCATACTTCTTCACAAACCAGCGACGATACGAACGAGCCAACCGAACTGGACGGAAGCTCTCAACTCAAACCTACCTTAATGGCCACTGTTCACCATTTATCATAGGGAATAATTGTCCCCCCTTCCATTCCCCATATATTAATCCCCCTTCCCTTCACCCATGGCATTGGCATCCTCCGCTCTCCCTCTCCCCACCACCACGCCTTCCTCCTCCTCACAAGCCATAGCCACCACCACCTCTTTCTGTGCTTACCCTCTCGCATTCTTCGAGTTCGAGGAGAAGGAGGCGGCGGCGGCGATGGAGCTGGAAGAGCAGGCCTTCCTGGAGGAGATCCTCTCCCTGCGGAGGGACGGCTGGGACTGCAATGCCATGGGGGACTTCTTCTCCCCGGCGGCGGCCATGGACTGCTCCTTCCAGGACCGCCACCACCAGGTGCCCACCGTCAGCGTCCTCCCCACCTTCACCGCCTCCTACGCCCAGCCGCAGCCGCAGCCGGCGGTGGCGCCCGGCTTCGACTGCCTCAGCGAGGTCTACGGCGCCGCCGCGGCGTTCGGCGGGCCCAATGCCGGCGACTACGGCGGCGAGATGGGGTTCCTTGACGTCGTCGAGCCCAAGACGGCGGCGGCGCTGGTGGACGGCGGCGGCGGCGGCGCCACCGCGGGCCTCGGGGTCTGCAAGGTGGAGCCCGGCCTGGCGGAGAGCGGCGGCGCGTTCGGCCCTGGCCCCGGCGTCGCGCCGCCGCCGGCTCCGGCGTCCAAGAAGAAGAGGGTCGAGGGGATGCCGTCCAAGAACCTGATGGCCGAGCGCCGCCGCCGCAAGCGCCTCAACGACCGCCTCTCCATGCTGCGCTCCGTCGTGCCCAAGATCAGCAAGGTGAGAAGGCCAAAAAAAAAAATCTCTCCTTTTCCTTGGTTCTTGTCCTCCTCGGCCAAGAAAGGACATTTGCATCAACAGCAAACAAATAATCTATCTATCTATCTATGGCGGCTGGGCTGATGAGATATGAAATGTGCGTCGTGGTGCGCAGATGGACCGGACGTCGATCCTGGGCGACACGATCGACTACATGAAGGAGCTGCTGGAGAGGATCAAGCTGCTGCAGGAGGAGATGGACCAGCAGCAGCAGGAGGCGCCGGGCATGCTCAGCGTCTTCCGGGCGCTCAACCCCAACGAGATGGTGGCCAGGAACACCCCCAATGTACGTGAAGAAGCGAGCTGCTATTGCTGCTGCTGCGATTGGGGGAAGGGAAATGTGAGGCGAGGCTGAGATGCTGCTGCTATGTACGTGATGCCTCGTGCAGTTCGACGTGGAGCGGAAGGAGGGCGGCGACACCCGGGTGGAGATCTACTGCGCCGCCAAGCCGGGGCTGCTGCTGTCCACGGTGAGCACGCTGGACACGCTAGGGCTCGACATCCAGCAGTGCGTCATCAGCTGCTTCAACGACTTCGGCATGCACGCCTCCTGCTCCGAGGTAGTGACCACTCCCTGTCCATCCATTGGTTCGCTGCCATTCATACTCCTTCGCCCTCAAATTGGATGCAATCATGCAATGCAATGCAACAAGTTTGCTCCTTGAATGGTTGCTGGAGAAGAGGGTGCCTAACTGACAATTTTTGGTGGCAATGACATCGCAGATGCAGAGGGACATGATCAGCGCCGACGTGATAAAGCAGGAGCTGTTCAAGAACGCTGGCTACGGCGGGGGCTGCTTGTAGAGGGCATGGGAGGAGGAAGAAGAAGGGGAGCAGGAGGCAGCAATAAATTAAGGTTGAGCAGCGCTAGTAGAAGTGGTAGCAAGGAGCAGCAGTGTAGTTTCAGTTCAGGTCCAGTAGCGGAAAAGGCAGGCAGGGCAGAGGCTGGCAAAGATTTGGGAGGCCTTTTTGCAATCAATCTCCCCATCATAACCCACTTCGATCTACTACTATCCATGTTAGCAGTGTGTGTCCGTCCGTCCTAGCATCATGCAGGATGCAAAGGTTGCCCTGTGCTGTTGAATCTTTCTCCTATATTTATTATTAATTAACAAGAGCAAAGCTCGCTGCCTTTCTAATGATTGATCAGAAGTGACTTTGGCGATTCCCTCTCTTTTTGGATATATCTATATATAATGTTCTCCATTCAGCTCCTCTGTTATGTTCTGTTCGTTGTATTGTGGATATATAATGTTAGCTCATATTGTGGAGGTATCAAGGAAGGAAGGGCGTGTGTGTTGCTGAAATGTTCAGTCCAGCTTATGATCTGTATCTGTATGTATTGCCAATTCGCCATTGCCGGTGGACGGACGCCGCAACCAACCAATGAAGCAAAGAAATGTATTTGTAGAGTAGAAGTAGAACAGACAAGAAACAATGAGGCACTAGAGTGCCACCACAAAATTCTGCTCTTCTTTTTCGCTTGCTGTCACATTCTGATACAACTACTACCAAGCACTAGAGTTCCGGCCGCCTAATGAATCCAGAGGAGGGAGCGGAAGAGGAAAACCCCCTTCCCTCCATTCCATGCTTCATTTGTTCATCATCATCTGTAATGATAGCTGTCACGGGGCGGGACTTGCGGAGGCTCCTTGGTCTGTTGGTTTCGCTGAAAAGCTTGGCTCATCTGTATAAATAGCTGATAAGCCACGCTAATCTGTTACGAGAGAAAAACACCGTAAAAATGGCTGATAAGCCAGGCTGATTTGTTGCTTCTTGTTGATCTTGGGCCCTCTCCTCTCGTCACCTCTCCTTTCTCTCTGTCCAATCCAAGCATGGAGGGTCGCTTTCGCAATCTCCCGTCTTGCTTGATGCTCCCGTTGGTTCCATGACCGTGGTCCATGGATGGACTCCGTTTTCGGCGGTAAAAGATTTCACCACGGAAGCAGATCAGTGGCGCTTGTCGTATCTCTTGGCGCTCTGCACGGCGACTGCGGGAGAGGTTGGGCTGGGGACCATGACAGAGCTGACTAGCCGGCCACTCGCTCCTTTGCAGGAGAGAGAGGAGAGGATGCCGGCAGGGAAAGCGTCATTGATGGATTTGACCGGGCTCATTTAGGCTGACCGGTGCTGGTTTGTTGTGAGAGAAAAACATTGTTAGTTGGTTGATTTAGGCTGGCTGAAACAACAACCGAACAGGATGATAGACGGTGTCCAGCCGTTTGTCTGCCCAACCCGTTTTTTTTCTTCTATCTTCTGATGAGCTAACAGTTCAATACTCAGACTACCGTCTTTAATGGAAGTCTCACTTGTCTCTGAGGCAAATAATTTTAAACTTAACTAGATTTATAACAAACGGTTAACATTTATATATCAAATATAGGCTCATTATGAAAATAAAGCATCCTGACCGAATTTGTAATTGCCCTATCCAAAATCCTAATAAAGCAGCCAACCGCATCTTCAGCTAACTGATTGCTAATGGCTAATGCTGCGAGGAATGAACAACTCTCCCCCAGGACGGATCGTCGTCCACTGCAGGTCCATCTGAACCTTGTAAAGGTGCTCAATCTAGACTCCAAAGTTTGTACTTATCTTATCCAAGTCCTGTTCGCTTGACTTACAAACCGTATTTTTTCAGCCAACGAACAGTATCTTTCTCTCATAATAAATTAGCCAATAATACTTTCAGCCATGACTTATCAGCCAAGCGAATAGGGCAATATCTAATACAAGGAAGACGGTGACCGTGCTAATGTATAGGAGTATGTTTAGTATAGTAGTGGTAGATGCAATGAGTTGCCATCAGGACAAGATGAATGGGGTTATTATAACAATATATTAAGGAAGTAAAAGAATGACAGGCTTGCGCAAGTAATTAAGAAAAGAAAGATGCTGAACCGGTCGAGATGGGATGGGGATGGGGACGCAGGTGGGTGGGTGTTGGCAGCAGCAGCCTGGGATTGGGACTGGAACTGGCAGGCGTGTCACTCTGCCTCGTCTTCACGACGCACTGCTCGCTATAGTTTGCCAACAGTAGTATTGTCTTGTGTGGGAGCACCAGCACCGCAGCACCAAGAGGTCAGAGGTTCACGGGCTCTGATCACCTCAGCGCTGCAACTGCACTGTAGGGTTGCCGCGCGAGGCGGGCGCTCTCCATGGCATCCGATGGGCGTCGCCGATCGGGGTGGGTCGTCGGCCGCAACGACTGCCATGAGGGCAGCGCTCATCAGTCATCATAATCATAATCTTACCATATAAGGCAATAGTCCACGAACAGGAGGCGACGCCGCCCGTGATCTCCACCAGAAGTCCAATAGGGTATGGGTGGTCCCAGCAAGCGTCTCTCTTCTCTTCAGCCCACACCACACCACACCACACCGTTGCCGGCCGGTATACGAGGAATCTAACACAGAGCGCACCATGTACTGGTGGAGTTGTGGTGTATAGGAAAGGAAACAGCCTGCAGGATACCCAACTGAGCCGGACCCATATAATTAGCTGGGCTCTGGGCTGGACCTTAATGTTTCTTGAGATAGGACCTTAATACTGTTGCTTTATAATAAGCAGTCCTGATTGCTTGTCTTGCCATGTGCCTTTTGATTCCATTCATGGGCCATGGCGTATTGCTTATGCCTCACAGTCACAGTCACACCTCAGACGACACCACCATTCATTCAGTTCCAAACTTCCAATGCCAATGGATCAACACTAAGATTTTTGACTGCTATAAGTGCTACCCCGAGAGGCCAAAGTCATGTTGTAATATCACTAGATGAAAGAAGCATTGATATGCTAGGTAGTAGGTACAGCAGCAATAAGGGCGTAGGGCAGCCATAGGGCTATTACAAAATGCCACTTTCTGCCCAAAGTTTCTGTCAACCAAAATATATATATATATATATATAGACACACACAGTAATTGGCAAGGGAGAGAGAGAGAGAGAGAGAGAGGACGACCTGTTATTATATAGAACTTAGAACCATGGCATCCACCAGATGTACATTTTGCCGAGGTTGTTGAGGGAGACTGCTTCAGCGATCAGCCGCCGCGCTTGGCCTTCCACGGAGAGCGGCAGTGAAGGGCTGGCTTTAGCACCCACCAGAACTCCCTGGAGCCTCGCTTTGATGTTAGTGATGGCCCTCTGGAAGATTGGATTGTATACAACAAGAGATACATCAGAATGCTACCGGTGTAATGGTGGTTACAATACTTCTAAGACATGTCAAATATGCGCTCGTCCAGTGCCCTTGCTGTATATGCCATCATACCTGCGCGTGTGGGTTCTGGACTTCACCTCCGCTAGACTTGTTAAGTTTGGTCCACTCGACGAGTGGATCATGGATGAAGGTCTCAAGGACAGTCATGAGGGTCTCCTTGTGGGTCCTGAGAACAGATAGAGTGATTTCACAGACCTTTAAAAATACGCCTTCATACCCAGTGATGCCCAAGCCATCGATCATGTTCTGCAGTTGAAGTCCAAGAAAAAAAACCATGTTACAGGTCAGATATCCACAGAGCTTGAAAGGCACGAAAAACTAACCAAGACATGCTCTCGCTACTTACCTGTGTAAGCCTAAACGGCACCACCTCAGGCTTGTCCAGTAGCAAGCCCCTATCAAACAGGCAGCTAAAATCCACGTGAACACAGTCCCCGGTCGTCGAGTCGAAGAGGATGTTTTCACCATGCCTGTCGCCCAGCCCCACGATGTGCCCAACCATTGACCACACTGCCGTGGTATGTGCATATGCCACTCTAGCATGAAACCATGCAGCTGGTTCAGAGAATGTTGTCAAGAACCATTTGTGGAAAACTGAGGGAAACATTGGAAGGATTCTGGTCTTCAGCATCACATCGTCAGGCATCTTCCCATGGCATGTGTCATATATCTTCTTGATTTGTGAATTTGTTTTCGCCCTATAAAACTTCCCAAAAGTTATGTAGATGTCCTGAAGAATATGCCGAAGACCACGAGTATTGGGCACCCATTCTACCATTCCACAATCTTCGGTAAGTGGTACCACTGCAAAGGTTCTGATATAGAGCTTTCTCCTGCGGCTCTCAGGGACCGTGGAGAGGAGACGGTTGATCATTGCATTGAACTCCATCATGCGTGAGTCTTTCCTAAGATCATCCTTAGGTTTGCAAAGAAATGGACGTTCAACTCCATCACTTCCGAGGAAAACAACCTGAAGTTCAAAATGATCAGCTGGTGAGTTGCTATCAGCCTAGTGAAGTATAAGCTATAGGACTATAGCTAACTCTGATACTAACAAACTTGTACAAGTGTCGAACAGCCTTTTAACTTCAATATCAAATTCAACAATGATTTGTACAACACTCTAGAAATATTCACCATCTAACAAAATTTAGAATGGCTTTTGATGTGAAATTTAGTTAGCCTAAACAGTTGCTCTTCATACTAATTGAGTAATTAATCAAGCAAGGCAATGCTCAACGTACCTTCTTTGGTTTCTGAAGGGAGTTAAGAATTTCTGCTTCATCAGCTATTCCAGCTATAGTGGGATGTTGAGAGACTGAGAAGGGGTGAAAACCAGATTGATCCGACATATTTGAATCATATGATGGCAGAGTCACAGTTAAAGCTTGCTGGACAGGTAAGATAATTCCTAGTGGCATCATTCTTTTCAAGGCACTGAACTCAGTTGAGATGTTTATTGTTTTCACCCTTGGTTGCCCTGGATGAGAGCAGAGCCTAATAAGATGGCCTATAAGATTAGTAAATTGACTGAAGAGTGCATTACTCCCACGCCGACATCCTTTCTTTGCTGACTGCAATATTTCTGCAGCAGCATCTCGTCTTGCCAGAACAGTGGAATTAGACACTGCAGCCATCATCCAAAGAGCTTGTTGAGGGTATTCCCGTAAAATAGATGTGATGATGCATTTGACCATTCTGACAACATCAGCATTTTGGTGACAGATGCGGGAGATCAACTGAGACAGCACAGTAAGCCACTGATATGTTGGTAGATCCTTCAAACACCCACGTATGAGGCCTAAAACCTGCAATGGGCTGATTAAGTTTCTTACGCAGAATGAAAAAAAAATGAATATGAAAAGGATGTGCAATCAATTTACATTTGCATTAATCTCTTTCATACGTTGTTTGGAGGAAGATTCATTTCGGACATATATGCTTCCAAATTCAAACCAAAGAGAGCATTCGAGGCAGTGCTTGAAAAAGATTCTTATGTCCTTTGTGAAGTGCTTTTCCATAACATAGTAGCACTCCCGGAAGAAATTCACACCAAGGCTTCTCTTTTTCTTCAATTGCCCTGCTTGCAGAGCTAGAAGGGACTGGTCCAACTTTACAAGCAAACTTATCTTCTTGCCTTTTCCTAGCATCAACAAGCAAATCATCAAAAAACTTTGCCATGCAGAAAAACCTTTTTCCCACTTGGGCCGCAATTCCATTACTCTAGAATAGAGAGATTTGATATCCGCACTCTGTTTTTGCCCTGTGTTGTGAATCCATCTAGTATAGAGAAGCAGGGTTTTAGACACATCTGGATTCTCTTTCAATGCTTGTGTTGCAGAGATAGGTGCATTTGGCAAAAGCAAGAGAGAGGCTACAAAGAGATGAAACAACAGCATTTCCCAAAACTTCCGCTGGCATGTTGATAAGCGTTTGCTGAAGTTCAGCTATAGCGCTATCAAACTTCCGTATATTCCAGAGATACTTTGCCTTCTCCATGTGAGCATTGGGGGCACCTGAGGCATCTGCTTCTAGTATTGCAAGGTGGGCTGTCTCATTGTGACCAGCCAAACGGCAGAGCTTAGCATACTGAAGCCAGCAGTTCCCAACTTGAACATTCATATGACTCTGACTAAAAACCACCCTTCGCAGAGCAAGTAAAGGTTCCCTTGTCCACAGTGATGGCTGTGTGCATCTCAGACGGTTCTCCCAATCCTTCGTTAACTTCAGAAAGTTTGGATCGTTTGCACGAAATGACTTATCAATAAATGACTCATCTCCCAACAGGGAATTGAAGTCTTCCAACTCACGCAACATATGGAGCTTGACAACATAAGGATATGCACGCATATATGAGTCCATGCCTGCCGCAGCCAGAGGTACAAGCAATGCTTGCTTGGACTGGGCAATTTTTTCAGCAACCAGAAACTGATCTTTGATCATCATGGCCTTGAATATCTTAGCAAGATCCATGTCAAAAGAAGCATTATTCTCAGAACTGCTGAACACCAGACCCTTGTCTGTCCTGGTCAGATATGAATCCATGAGATCCCATCTCCCTAATCGCCACGCTGCTTGCACTCCATGCATGAACCAAGTTTTCTTATACTGGGGTATACTGCAAACCAAACCGTCCACATGGGTGATCATGCCTTGAAGGTGGCACATGTTTAGCAAACAATTAAGAACATCGGATTGTCTATGAACAGAGGTAGGTTCCATTTGCAAGGCCTGTTCACATAAGGTTAGGACTTCAGCCCAGTTTCCAGCTTTCTCATTAATGATAAGCTGATCCTGTAGGCTCGATGACTTCCTCATATTCGCTAAACCTAGGAGGCCATCAGGCTCATCCAATCCTCCATATATTTCCATAAGAAAAGATATGTCATTGTCTGAAAAGGTGCCACTACACTCCGCAGCTGGATTGGAGGAACCAGAATTCTCCTGGACATGGGATTCAAAGTACATTAGAGCACGAGCATGAGCTTGACATCTAAGAGAGGCCCTTGCTAGAGTGACTTTAGGTATAGCAGCCAGCAACTCAGCAACATTGCTACACTGCACCAGCATTTGATCCTGTTCATGATCAGAATATGTGCCATCTTTCAGTTTACCTCCATGCTTTCCAGCCATGGCATAACTAGACTGGGATAAAGCAATTTCCTGTTTGAGGTCATCAACCCATTGCCCAAGGTTATCAAGTAAAGTGAAGATGGCTTGAATACAGACCTCACTCTGCACCACTGCAATTTCATGAACAGCAGCCCCACTATTTTCAGAAGCAGCAGCATTGAGAACACACAGAATTTCCTCAGTAATGCTCTGACGAGCCTCTGGAGTACCATAACAGACAACATTTAAGACCAAGTATGGTAAGAGATAGATTGCAGTTGGCATGTCATGCCGAAGAATTCCACGGCATGCACTAAAAATACTAGAACGGGATCCAGTTGCATGTGATGACAACTTTCTAATCCAGTAGTATATCCACCTTCTAAAAGACATTGTTGGGCGGAATATTGGGCCAGCTAAAGCAGAATCAGTTGTGTTAGGAAGATGAAACCTCGATGTTAAGCATGGGGCAATAATTTCCTTGACATAGTTTGAGAAACGGTCCCACAACTTTTGGCCCCTGTAGCTCATCTCACAACAATTTGATTCTTCACTAGATGAAGACTGGCAACCTGCCAATTTTAGTAGCTCCTGGATAGCCAAGGCAGCAGAATCTTGCACTGTAGTGTCAGCAGCAGCTCTGAATGCCCTTGCAAGATGCTTGTGGATCAACTCAAATATCAGATCATCATCTGAACATTCTATCTTAAAGCGCTCACAAGAACTTACCTTCAACTTAGCAGGATCAACAGCACCAAGTGTGCCAAGACAGTCTGCACAAACTAGTTTCAGTCTCTGGCCAACAACAGTCCTTGATTGCTCTGCACATCCTTTAAGTAAAGCCATAACTAAAGAGCTTATTACATCCAAATCAGCAATATCTTCACCAATGATAAGAGCAGTCACATCCTCCCTTCTGGCATTGAATAATTTACTCAGCTCACAAGCTACCATGTACCTCACATTTAAGCTTTCATGATTAAGACCATTGACAGCATCCTTCAGATGATCTTGCAGTGTCATTAGCCCTCTAGCTTCCTCTATTACCTTGTTTACTTCCGATAAAGACGGTATGCTAGGCAACAGTGGTAATTCACGTATATGTTGCTTTAGCAAGCTATTGTTTTTCACAACAAGCTCTTCTAGGATTTCAACAATTTTACCTAGGTTCATGGAAGGACATCCTCTGCACCTTTCCAGAGATGGAATGAAAGCAGCTACAACTTGGGACAGAACATATTTGATACTACTTGGTGACACTTCAGCCAATTGCTTTATGAAAAAATGTAAGACATCAAGACCACCCATCTGGAGACCTTCTTATCAATGGCGAAACTCAACAGGACCATAATCTTTGGCGTATGTGTACTCAAATAAGGGCCCATCATCTCAATCAATTTCCTTATTCGCTGGAGAGCTTGTTTTTGAAGCTTCATATCATCAGAGTGAAGCATCTTCTTGTCAATGCTATTGAGAAGGCGAACAAAATCATTCCTCAAAAACTCAGGAAGAGTTTCACTGCCTGTCAGAATTCTAGCAATATTCTGAATTGTTGGTGAGATTTTTGCTGTCCTGAAAATTAATATATTATTAGAAAATTGTTCATATATACCTAACATTTACAATGAACTGCATGTCTAATGGAAAGAATATAACCTTATATCATTCTCAATCTGATCAGATTCCCCAGGAAAACATACAATTTCATCAAGCAGTGTAGGCAAAGCAGCTGCAAATATCTCTTTGCTATCAGTTCCTGTCTCATTCTTATAAAATTGCAGAACTGATGGTAAATGCTGCCCATCTTCATAAAAAAGAGCAAAGCAGAGAACTTAGGCAACATATTTACAATCAGTGGTACCAACTCAGTGTTTAGATGGCTTGCCAGTTCACGCAGAGTAGAAATAGCATGGTTATTGTTTGGGTGCGATACAATGAGCTTTGGTATAACTGATGGAACCATTCTCTTAATCAGCTCTACGGTCTTAATACCTACAATGTCCTCAGCGAATTCCTTAATTATTACTGGATGAGTCACAAGTCTAGATGACAGATAGTCATATAAATTATCTCTAGCATGTGAGTACTTCAAGAGGAAGAGATCCAGTCCTCCTTTGAAACAGTATGCACAGCATCTGTGAATTAATCTCAATGCAGTCATCCTTATGATGGAATTATGATTATCAAGCTGGCCAATAAGTAACACAAATGAACAGAAGAAAACTTCTCCATGAATATCACTAACTTTCACAATAGTACCAATTGATTCCAGAAGTGTCAAAAGAATCTGAGAATCTTCAGCTTTGGTGAAAGCACATTTTATCTTGTCCATGAACTGAAGTTCTTTAGACCCTCCATTCATTCCCAGTCCACCAGAAAACAAAATATCCATAACACTGTTTTCCAAGAAGCAGTAGACTACACCAGAAAATGCTTCCCTGACAGCTTTCATTTCATGACACAGAAGAAATTCAAAACACTGATTCCACCGAGTTCTCATCTCAAGTAGAAGATGCCTGCTATAATGCCTCAATAACCGTGGCAAAGCTTCAACCAAAGAAACTATAGATTCCTCAGAAGTCCCTGTGTAGAGAAATTTGAAAAAGAGAGTGTGGGCCTTGGAGATGTTAATATTGAAGTCCACATTCTCAACTTGTAATGGTGCAATGTCCACTATAGAAACTTGCTCTTCATTGTGGACAGTTCTATTCATGATATCACATTGAGGGCAACAGAAACCTCTCAAGAGAAGATCTAATGTTGACACAGGTTGTTCATAGTGCTTGTCCAAGAATAGCTTGCAATGGTCCCCCACATTGTCAGTGTGATCAGTGGTTCCATTTAACCAAGATAGAAAACCAAGTGAAAAGGCAATACTTTTCCCCACGTTCTCGAGTCCTAAAGCATCCACTGACCTGTAGCAAGCAAACAAGGGACAACATAGTAAGATATCAACCTAAAATCATGGAACTACATGTATTTAAGAACAAAATTTGAAGGATAGAATCACATGTACTGGATAACAAACAAAATAACTTATTAAAAAACTTTAACTGGAAAAGTACATCTCATCTACAATAATCATGAAAGGGGAAGCAAGTCCACTCACTCAAGTTTCTTAAACATTGCTCTAAGCATCCTAGGACCAGAATATAACACAATTATGGGTAGTGATATAATTGCCTCATTTTTAGTCTCAGCAGTTCCATTACGGATAGCCAAATCAAGGGAATTCAAGATCACATCCAGAAGTCAGTCTATTGCCAATCTTAGCACAGACTTGCAACAAAAGATATTCTATCTTGTAGTTTGAACTAGTTTCAGTGACAGCATGACCAACATCCCACATCAGTTTCAACATGCTGATGAGGTCAGCATATGTTGGATGAACAAAATGTGTACCATCACCAATCAACTGAGAGTCTGTGCCCAGGAAGATTGACTGCACCAACATTAAGACAAAAAGGGTTAGCTACTAAAGTTGAAATAAAGAGACGCACAACTTGATTACCATATACTCAGGAAGGTCAAGCATAATCTAAACCTTAAAAACTTGTAAGCTGATGTCAGGGAGAAACAGATCCCTTACGTATACCATTTTTTACAAGCCTAACTGTCCTAATGTTGCAGTCTTGAAGATGCCTTGTTCGAGGGATGATGCTGCAAAATTGCAAGGGTGTATAATTTGGACCACCACAAACAGCTCCATGTGCATGCTAAGTAAGCTAGCTTATCTGGGCATTCGGATTTAGGAATGGGGGTAATTTGTGGTTACTTTTCAGAGCAGTACAGTGCTTATTTATAAATGCTGCTGTGGAAAACGATAACAGGCAAATCATTCTGTTCAGTTTGGCAAATCAGATTGAGTTTGACACATTATTGCTTCCGTGGTCCTTAGTCTCACATTCCAAGCATTTGTTCTGTATTTTTAAACACAACTGTATCTCTGTCTGGGAAGTATTACCAACGTGAAAAGGAAATTAAGAAGTACTCCCTCCGTTCCAATTTATAGGTCGTTTTGGTATTTCTAGATACACATTTTTATTATGCGTCTAGACATATTGTATATCTAGGTACATAGCAAAATCTATGTACCTAGAAAAGCCAAAAACGACCTATAATTTGGGACAGAGGGTGGTAGCACATATTTAGAGCTCTTCCAAGACAAATGAACCTGATGTCTCAAAGACAGATCATAAGAAAATCGCAGCACATAAGGCCCAACAAGACATGCACAAAATGCAAAGTGCTGCTAAATTAAAGACATGCAGAAGTGGAAGGCTCACATTGGAGAAGCATTACAGTATGAAGAGCTTCAAAATACAGTGGTAGCGTCAAATGAATGCAAGTTTCTCTGGGCTGTCTGCAAGATTAATAATTTTTAGGATGAAAAAAATACAAGCTAAATCAATAAACATGCAAGTTTCAGTGATTGTTGCCTACCTGTTTATGAATCCAAGAAATCCAGGAAAGGACTTGCTTAGAAACTCTGGTAAACAGACTTGTCTTCGGATAAACACATAATGAAATACAGCAGACTAATCACTTCTATAGCAGCCTCAGGGTCTAATGGATAAGTCTCATGATTGTCTGGTGACAGGCAATTAATCAGTGAATTTAAAGACTGTAGAAAAGCATAGCCATAATCTTCTTTTTCAAATCCAGTGGCAGCAGAAAATCCTGATTCAGTCATCTTCTGACGTTTGGCAGAACTGCTTTCCTCATGCCGTGATATTCTTTTCTGGCCAACTTTTGGCAACTCAATTTTTCCAGATCTTGCCTGAGGACTGCTTTGACCATTACCATCATCCAGAGTGTAGAAGATGATGTTGGGGCAATAAGCCACACTCTCAATGGGAGAGGGCGCCTCTATTATAGGGCAGCTGCTGCTGCTATATATGGCGGAGTTACAAATACAAGGACAGGAGTAAATCTCTGATCCTAATTGATCGAGACTGCCTAAATATGCAATATACAATCTCCTATTGCCTAATATATGCAATATACAATCTCCTATTACCTAATACCCGCTTGCATGACTGAAGGGGGGCTTCACTGGACGACTGTGCTGGTTCGAACTCTTGAAACGAAGGCGTTGGGAGCCCTTTTGTCATAATGTCGAAGAAACGGACGGATGAGATGAAGGAACATGAAGGACCCGAATCTCACCAAGAGCCACCTTCTCGCGCACAAAGTGAATGTCAATTTCAATATGCAGTGGCGATGCGCTTGTGGTGGACTGAATTGGCCGTCATGTAGATGGCGCTAACGTTGTCGCAGAAAACCACCGTGGCACAGGGCGGCGGAAGATGGAGCTCTGAAGGAGTTGCGCGCAGCCAACACTTTCGGCCACAACGTGAGCCACAAAGACGGTATTCTGCCTCAGCACTAGAGCGGACACCGTGGTCCGGCGCGTTGGAGGACCAGTGAGACCGGTTGTCGCCGAGATAGACGCAGAAACCGGCGGACCGCTGGAGTCGTGGGCAACCAGGCCGATCGGACGTCAGTATGCGGTCGACCGTCTGAGCGAGCCGGCGCCAATGTGAAGACCGGAGGATGGCGTGCCCTTCACATAGCGCGAGAATCGCTTGATCGGCCGTGACAGTGGGGCTCCTTGGGCGCGTGCATGAAGAGACACACTGTTGAACTGCATAAGCGGATCAGGATGCGCCGAGTCAGTCTTGAAGAGCCCTCGCTAAGCTCTGAACTCTCGAGCTGCCCTTGTCGACAGGTTTATGTCGCCGTCATGGGCGGAGAGCTTGGCCTGGAAGTGTCAGTCAGGTTGACGTAGGGATGACACTTCAGCCATGCCCGCCATTGGAGGAGATCGGCGGCGTCTGTCGCCGTGGCGATGTGAACGAGCCGCCGTCGAAGTGCGGGTGACGGCGACGCCGAGGAAGTGGTGAAGAGCACCAAGTCGGTCATGGCGAACTCGTTTGAGTCGGGCCATGAGTCGGCTACCAAGAGCGGAGTTGAGCGGTGAGGATGATGTCGTCGACGAGAGCGACAAGTAGGCAAGACTTTCGTCCCTCGGTGAACAAAGAGGACGTAGTCGAGGCGGAGGTGAATGACCGAGCCGTTGAAGGAAGGCCGCGAATCGGCCCAGTACCAAGCACGCGGGCTCGCTTCATCCGTCTGAGGGACTTCTGCAGAGGCGACGTGATCTGCAGTGGCGGGGTCGGCGAAACTGGTGGGCTGCCGACGGTGAACCGAATCTCGTCGAGGTGGCCGTGAAGAAAGGCATTCTTCACATCCGGTGATGGATCGGCCAGCGCGGGAGACGGCAATGCCGAGAACGATCCGAATGGTAGCTTCGTTTGACCACCGGAATGAATGTCTTCGTCGTAGTCAATACCTTCTCGTTGGGAAAACCCGCGGACCACCCAAATGGGCCTTGTATGACGAGCGAGGACCCATCGGCATGGAATTTGTGCCGAAAATCCACTTGCCGTCCACAACGTTTCTCGCGCCAGAGGGCGCGGAACAAGACGCCAGTGTCGTTGTCGACGAAAGTGCCTGGTACTCGGCCATCATCGCAGCCCGCCGCTTGGCATCGCCGTATGCCGATGTAGTTCGCCGATAAAAGGCGATGGTGAGGGCGTAGGAGGTGGCAGCGGCCTCGTAGCTCACACGCAGCGGGATATGCGCCGGTCTGGTGCGGCGTGAGTGGCGGAGATGGGGTTGCGACTGAGGCCCGGTCTTTGTAAGGGGACAACCGATGGCGCTGGGCACTGGCCGGGGTCGTCGACCGTAGGTCCGTGGGAACGGAGCCGCAGGAAGGCTGACGAGGCACGTGACCACACCCGCCCGGCGGTGGAAAGCGGAACTGGGGCTAGGGGAGCACGAGGCGCGCCCCCGAGCAGGAGAAGAGCCGGGTCCGGCTCATCATCGGGGCTGCACCGCCCAGGTGAACGGAGCAACCAGGTCGTTGAGGACCTCCACCACGAACGATGCAGAGCAAGGCAATCAAACCGAATCGTTGTCTAGAAGGAAATCCAAGGAGCGAGGAATGGGAGGACGTCATGGGAAAAAGGAAAAGCAGTCTCATCGAACACAACATGGCGAGAAATAATGATGCGTTGAGTTTCGAGTTAAGACATCGATAACCCTTATGAGAGGATGGATACCTAAGGAAAATGCATGCCCTGAGAGGCGAGGTGCGAGCTTATGTGGGAGGTAGCTAGCACAGAGGTTTGGGTAGCATAGGCACCCAAAAACACGAAGGTGGTCAGTGGGTGGGTGGCATCCATGGAGGCGTAGTGAAGGGAACCTCATGGGATATGGAGGAGGAAGGGCGCTCTATTGAGTAAGTAGCGAGCGGCAAACAAGGGCCCTCAAATTTCAAGATGCAAAGTGCCATGCATGGAAGCGTGGAAGCGAGATGGTGCTGAATTGAGTTGTTGAGGGTCACGAATGGTGCGTTCAGCTTGCCATTTTGAGGGAAGTGTATGGGGTGAGAGACGGAGAAGTGTTCCCGAGCAAAATGAAGAAGGTGGTGGTGGCTGATTGATGAATTCGGTGCCATTGTCGGTTTGGAAGCATTTTACTGGAGGTTAAATTGGGTTTTTGTGCAAGAGCTGTGAGCTCAACTAAGTGTTAGTGGACCTCGGATTTGCGTCGAAGAGGAAAAAACCCAACAATAGTAGCTGTAATCATCGAGCGCGCACTAAATAGTATGAAAAAACAGGATATACTAGGTATTGGAGAGGTCCAAACATCACAATGAATTAGGTCAAGCAGGGCATGAGAACAAGACGAGAGAGGCCTTGAAGGGTGAGACAGCGTTATGCTTGCCTAGTTGACATGAATGATGAGAGGAAGCAGTCTACTTTATTACAAGAAACAAGATGTATTTATTTAATCTTGTAATGTCAAAGGGTCGATGGCCAAGACAGCCCCAGTGCCACGCGGGTCCATAAAAACGACCCGGGGAGAGCATGTGAAGAAGCGCCAGTGATCGGAGGATAGCAGGTATGGTGTAGAGATCACCCGGTACTATTGCGGCGATGAATCACGCGTCCGTCTGGTATCCTTGAACGAAAAACCAAGAGCGTCAAATTCAAAGAGCGGCGATTTTCACGGAGTGAATTGACGAACGGATAAAAAGATTACAGACGAGGAAGGGGCGACGAGAATGTTATTGAGGGAGAAGTTTGCTGCGTGGCGGTGGGAAGGATGGAGTGACCTCTAGACGTGACCGGAATGCTAGTGCCATTGCCCTCTTTTGTTATAGAGGGAGGTGGAGGGGGTAGGCGCTGGAGGAGCATACCATCGGAGGGGCGTCATGTGGATGAAGCGCCGAGTCAACAACCCATGAGGGCTGCCTGGGCGATCAAGTCTTCGCGAAGCGGCAATGAGGTCGGCCGAGTCCCATGTCGAAGTCCACCGTTGTTGGAGGAAGCACGGGCGAAGCGAACGCCGTGTCGCTGAGGAGAGGCACCGAGCACCCCAGTTGGCGTGGGGGCTGCCATGTGTTGCCGAAGTCTGCGGAACCGCTCGTCAGTCGCTCTGCAGGGGAGGTATGATGCGCTTCGCCGGTTGACACGTGCACCGATCCAAGGATCAAAACCCTGTGGCCGCTAACTTGTCCACGCAGAGGTTGTCGGCGCCGCCGTTCTTAAAGTGTTAAGTTAAGCGCGGCCGCTTTATTCTTAGCCCTTGATTCTTCCCATGGCCCTTGACTAACTCTGCGGACTCTGGGCGGGGCGCCACTAGGCGCCGGTGAAAGCAATGACGAAAAGGCTTGAAGCGGTCGCGGACCTTGTCCTCGTTCTTGAGACGCAGCTCCTTGAGGAGGAGTTGGTTCTCGCAGCAAAGCAAAGGTGAGAGGTTCTGGCGTGATGTTGTCAGCGGCGTTGGTACTTCTCGTTGAGGCCGGAATAAAAGTTGAGGACGAGTTGGACTCGGTGATGAGTCACGCTCGACGTCGCCCGAAGATTGTCGGCGACCTCCATGCCTCGTGAAAAGGTTTGACCAAATTTGCTGATAACCGCTCTCAATGCATTGAATCAGTTTGCTGCAAGGTTTTGGCAAGCAGAGCAACTTCAGAAGGATTTCTGGTTTCCATACTTGTACAGAGCAAAGTTCAACTATTCTCTTGTATGCAGTGTACAGTGCAACCTGAAAAGGAGTAGGGGGGTAGTAGATGGAACTATGCATAGAACCTAGGTAAGTCAAGTTGGTCCTTGAACCTGAAGTTCTGCACTTTTCTTTTGCTGGTCTTTACTGCTTTTTCGAGAATATTAACAATATCAACAGCTGTAGATTCAACAATATAGTCAGGACATGAAGAATGCAGTGCACGAAGACACGCTCCCATTGAGAAGTCATAATCTGCATCTCTGCAGAAACCAAGATAAAGCATTTTGGTAACGTGTCAGATTTCTGGATTCCAATAAACAAGGGGGAACCAAAATCTATGTTATAAGTTACTACTTCTATTTGATATATAAATCATTTTAGGCCTTGGCAGAAGTCAGGAACTACAGTAGCAGTGTAGCAGAGAATGTTGCCAGTCAAGACCTCGTTCATTACAAGGACTGTTTTCCTCCCCTCCAAAGGGACCTAATTCTTAATTCTCTCCCCAAGAGGAATGCATGGGAAATGATGACACATTTATTGATTAGAAATTTAGAATAGCATCCAATTATCATGGGCAGAATAGGAACAAAAGGAGAACTTTGAATGAAAAATTTTAAGAAGAGATGTAAAACGTTAAACCTACAATTGGAACTGTATGGAGTATGGATTTTCACATGAGGTAGGATGAAGTGATATGTCTAGTTGCAATTTCCTTTGACCTCGAACTCCGCAACAGTTATATGAATCATCTATCTGGATTTAATTTTAATATTGTCTTCGATGACCAAATAAACCACCCAATTACTGCCACCATTCAGATTTAGAGCGTGCCTTTTATTTTCCTGTGGGCTTGTTCAAATTTAGAAGGTGTAACTAGTTTCCAAGGAATTAATTAAAGTACAGTTATACATTTGTTAGTAGTTTTCTGCTTTGGTTCACAGGCAAGTTATTTAAGCAAAGGCAGTAATTGATCCACGGTCATGCACATACGCATGCGGCTTCATTTAATGGCTGTGTAACTAGTACATGGCAGGAAACAAAGCTTCAGAGAGTAATGTATACTTAATGAATTAAGCAAGTGCAATATTATTGGCTATCATGCTCCTTGGTATATGAGCCAAAAAATGTGGGCCCTGAAAAGAAAAAAACTAGGGAGTATTTGCTAGGTATAGTCTAATTAGCAGCTGGTTAGCATGTAGGTTGGCAGCACATTCTTCACTTGAGTCAGTGCAAGGATGGAGAAAATAATAGGAAATTTGGTTTGATACAAGCAACTTGGAACTTGGAAGGACAATGATGCACATGCAGCACATAATAGAAAGGAAAATTATCTGAACATGAAGGTTCGTGCCTTTGTGGAGTCAAACAGCTAACGTGCTTGCATGCCTTTGTTGAAGAGAAAAATGTTGATCTCTTCTTTTAATTTATCTAGCTTTCACATGCTCAATTTTTTTCCCGGTTGGCCAATACAGCAAAACAATACCAATGGTGCAGTCGTGGGCTAGTTCTCATGCAGAAAATGGTTATAACTAGGGTGTCCTTTATGTGTAAGTGTGTTGCCTAGGGTAGTAGGGTTTGTCGTCTGGGCTATCATGGTTAGGGTTTTTCGCCGGTTTTCCATCTAATAAACCGCGTGTCTGTGTGGTTTTTAGGCCTAGTTTCCCTTATAAACCGGGTCAATTCCATTCTACTTAATTGAAAGGCAGAGCTCCTGTCATTGCATTAAAAAAATAGATTCAATTCAGATTCGAAGACGGAAAATAGTGAAACATCCAAGTTATATTCTTGTTCCCACCTTGAACTAAAGGCACGATGGACTCATGTGTAATTTGGGGATGTATTGTGCCAAGATTTAATATAAGTCCCCCTTCCCTTCGAAAAAAGGCACGATGGACAAAAATGAAAAAATGCATAGCTGAGCAACTTTAAAGTGGTAGCTATCTGTTTCATTTATAATTTTACAGAGAGAAGTTCCAAGCAGTAACATTCCAGTGACAGTAAAGAGAAATAGTATGTCAATGTAAATCTATTTCCAAAAACGCGTGCAAAGCAGCTAAAGAAAACAGATGCAAATTACAATCCAGCATAACAATAACCCAATAGTGTCCAAGATCCAACTTATGTCTCCTCAATTGGGTGCAGTAATTTCAATAAGTGGGAGCAATGAGTACGAACATAATTATACCTGATATCGGAGAGTTCGCTAATTTCTTGGCTCAAAATGCATGTGATTGAACGAATGATGTTTTCTAGAGGAAGAATCTCAGAAGTCATTACTGTGGCAACAATACGTGTGAAATCAAAACAAACCTGTTGCAACGGATTGACTTTCAGATACCAAAGGATAACCAAAAGTTAAAGCTATTCATCAAGAGAGATACCAACCTTATGCAGAGAACCATCCCCATAGCAGAGGATAGAACAAGCAGCAGAAACAAATGGCATGTTAACAAGCCCATCAACATACAAGGTCCCATCTGTAAGACACTTGTTAACTAGTTTAATCAACGAAGTGGCAAATGGGCGCCATCTTGCATCGCCTGTCAGATCAACCAGCACGCCAGGTCCATTCTTAGGTCGGCAACTGGCTAGGAGCTCACTATAAGGCCCAGGTGTGTCTAATATATCCAAGAAGGATCCACAGAGGCATTTAACTAAACATCTTCCAGGAGGCACACCACTAGGACTTCTGTCATGCAATGATGCCACATATAGCACATCTGTTGGATTGGAAAAGGTCAAGTTTCAGCCCTTTCTGCATAATTATAGAATATAAGATGAACATAACAAAATGCATACCTTCTACCGCAAACCATAGCATCTAGAAAGAATTGTCTGTAGACTTCACGGTCACCTGTATGCGGAGAATGGAGAGAAGATTCCAAACTGCCTGGAATATAATCTCATGGCTCAACCTGCAATAGTGAAGAAAGAACATACATGTAAACAATAGGTGGGATGTTTAGCAAGTGAAATACGCCGGTGTGAAACTTATAGCACTACCTTATCAAATTACTTTAAAAAAAAGACTGCAAGGATGACAGCCACACACACTTGTAGTTCACATTTATACTATTATTACTATACATGTGAAGTCGTCCTTAGCCTACTAGGCCATTTTCCCTTTGACCCACAAGAAGAAATCCAAAGGTAAATTTATGCCCGGTTGCGGGTAACTTGGTACTCCTACTCTGGTAAATAACTTGGTACTCCTCTGGTAAATTAAGACACATGTTGCTAGGCACACTATACACTAATCACCAGTGGGTATCTGCACCTTTGACCTCTTAGGCACAGAGATTATAAGCTAGCTCCATACCACGTCTGGATAGTAAATGGATTGGTACCGAATGGACAATATGCAACACCATTGCACAACTGTATCAATGGGGATAAATCTGTGTACATTTTTTTAGGAAAAAAGTGTACAACATACGAGATCCCAATCAAACAGCACATTCATACCACAATAGCATCCGCAATCTATTCCCGAATAGAAGAAGCGATAGGACTAGGGTTTAACGGAGGCGAAAAAGAGGGGAAGGAAGGCAGTGCCTGAAATTGGGCTCGGCGAGGAACGTGAGGATGCGGGCGATGACGCTGAGGACGTCGGCGGCGCGGCCGTTGTAGAAGACCCCGGGGAACTTGAGCGCCGTGAAGGCGACCAGCTTCAGGATCGCGCTGACTTCCCTGAGCTCCCTGCCGGCGGCTGCAACCTCGGGCCCACAGCAACGGTCAGGCCAACCGCGGTCCGCGGGAGATGAACGTGGACGGAGGGGGCGAGAAGGGCGGCGCACCTTTGGGGGAGGTGACGACGTAGTCGCGGAGGAGGTTGGGGAGCACCTCGCGGAGCTTGACCTCGAGGTGCGCGGAGCCCGGCTCGGCGCCGTCGGGCGCAGTGGAGGTCGAGGTGGACTCTATGAGCGCGCGGAGCTCGTTGATGTAGGTCGCCATGGCGCCGCGATCGCCTCAGCCGCCACCACCGGAGCTGGGGCGGCAGCGGGAGGGGCGGAGGGCTCGGCGGCGGCCCTCGCTGGCCTTCCCCTTTTTTTTTCTTTCCCTCCTTTAATTTCGAACGGAAATGGTTTCGGTGTTCCCCTCTCCGGCCCTCCCACTCCGACAGGTTCGGCTGTTCGGTGTTCCCCCGCGTGGGCTCAATTGTGCCGCAAAGTAGGCCCAATTTAAAATTCAGAGCGAATTGGGCTGTTTTGTTAGGGCAGGTACGGGACTTGGGCTAAAACAAAAACTGGGCCTATTTAGTGGAGTAGGCAAAAGGAAAAAAGCCCTCCTGCTCAACTATTGTGGTAGTCCGATCTATATACCTCTTTTAATACAAAACCAGATATTTGTATACCCCAAACTATTGAAACCTACTTTCCTGAACGATTTTGAAAATGGTTCTAGGTGACATGGCGCCACATCAGCTGTCCTACGTGATGCCACATTAGCTGTCTTACGTGGCACCACGTCAGCCACGAGGGAGGTAAATTGGATTTTTACATAGTCTAGGGAGGTTAATTAGATTTTATAAAAAAGTTATAAAATAATTTTTTTAATATCAAATGTTTTTATAGAATAAATATATATTAGAATTTCTAAAATCTAATTTAATATTAGAAAATTTGTTTTAATAACTTATAAAAAAATATGAAACCAGTTTCATGTGTTTCCTAAAATCATGCTCTGCCTTTTTATTTCTTGCTTGGAATTATTTGAATCTTATATGATCTTTTATAAATTTTAAAACAGCTAGATATTAAACAAAAGGATGCAAATAGAGACATAACCTTTGTAGACTGCATTGTGAGTCATCGTGCAAACTACAAAAAAAAAGTTTTCTCAGCAACAATGTCTAGCTTTACCATCGAGACATCTATAGAATTTTCAAATGAAAAAAATATAATTCAAGGTTTGATTGCACATTAACAACATGTATCATGCGGTCTAACTTTGTAGCAGCATTGTCTTCTTAGGGACATCACAACAATGATGTGTGTAGACTCATTGGACACCATGCAACTTCTTAGATTCTCGCCCTACATTTGAGAATTGACTCAAAACATTCGGGCAGATGCGACCGCTTCCTCGTCCATCGTCACCATCATAACTCTACGCATGCATCGAGAGCACATGATCAAGTAGAAAAGGCAGTTTGGATGGGCTCAGAATGGCAGACTTCATGTGTTTTGTAAAATCATGCTCTATATTATGATTCCTAACTCTGAAAAGCACAGAGAATGGTTTTAGAAAAATATGATTTTAGGAAAAATATGCATCTGGTTTCATTTTTTTTTTGACTTGAAACAAATTTCCTATGATTTTCCTAACATTAAATAAGATGTTTAGTATTTTTAAATGTATATTTATTAAAAAAAGTCTAGATATTTTTTTGAAAAAAAATATTTCTATAACTTTTTATAAAGTCCAATTGACATCCCTGAACTATCGTGAAAGTCCAATTTACTTCCTCATGGTTGACGTGACGCCACGTAGAACGGCTAACGCGGTGCCACGTTAGCCAAAACCGCTTTGAAAATTGCTCAGGGGATAAATCAGATGGCTTTAATAGTTTGATGAAGAGCATAAACATCCGATTTTCTAGTTGAAGGAGCTCAACTGGACTACTACAATAATAAAAGGAAGCCAAGAGGACTTTTGCCTACTGCCAACCCATCCCAACGTGCCTTTTTTATACACCCAACTTGTCATGACCCATTAGCTTTCGAAGCCCATTTTCAAATGTCCACGTATCCTCCGAATCGAAATCCACCATGTAAACCCAACTAACCTACCCTGTTAGGATCTATTTCGAACATAGGAATTTTATAAGAATTATATAAGAATTACATAAATCAATTCAATTTTATACGGAAAAAAGTAGAAATAGAAAAAAATTGCCATGTTCCAAAAAAGCCAGCAAGATGAGGCACTCCATCCATGTGCAGTCTCATACTCTCATCTCGTCTCGCTTGCCTTCCTCTCTCTAAATTCTGCAATGAACTCGTTGGTAGCTCGGTGCGCGCGTTGGAGTCGAATACAGAGCGCGGGAGCGCGTGATTTCTCCTCGTGCCTAGTTTCTTTGGATTTGAGGCAATTGTGATCTCCTCCTGTCTTCTCCCCCTGCGCCTTACTGACTAGCGTCTCTCCCATCCCAGCCATCCCTGCACCATGGGTCTGCTGGCGCTGAAGCGTCTCATGTCCGTCCAGCGGAAGCGACGTCGCCGGCGGCGGCGCGGACAAATCCGAGGCAAGCCTCTCCCCCTCTCGGTTATTCAGCACTGCTCTCATGCTATGTGGATTTCTTGTCATCTGTAGCCTCTTCTTCTGAATAATAATGCTCCTGTCGCCACAAAACGGGAAAAACTGCTCTCTCTCTCTCTCTCTCTCTCCAATTTGGTGAGAGCTTACTGATTGATTCGTCTAGACTGACCCAAGCGAGCCCGCCAATGTTTATTAGGCAGTAATCTGAGATGGTACTTTGGTACTAGTACCATGGGTGTATGGAACAGTGTTCGATTTGTCGATTCTGCCTGTTTATCAGTTGCAAGTATGAGCAAGTGTGTAACTGAGTTAGCACCACAAATATGAATTAGACAACATTGGTGGCTAAAAAAAAACTTTAGATTTGTTCTGTTGCTCCTTCTATTCTCTGTATCTTCTCTGCCTTTACTATATCTTCTTTGAAACAATAATCAGATATTATATTGTTCATGTCTTTAGTTTATCATACTTCATAAGCTTCTTCTCTTCTGTTCTTTGTATGTACAAGGTCCCTGAAATCATTTGAGAGGTCTCAAGTTATAACATAACATAGACCATATATTTTAAGGTAAAAAAATATGTATTTAGGAGAGTGAGCCATTGTCTACCTTTGATTAGTTCCTTGTTTTGCTTCAAATCAGCACATCCTCGCTAATGCGAAGGGTATGTTTCAACTTTCAACAGTTGGATCACCAGACCACAAGTTTGACACGGTAGCCCAATCACATGAAAAAACTTCCTAATTTCTAATTGGGTTCCATGTCTGACAGCGTGCTGTTGAAAATTGGCAAGAATTTGTAGAAAGAGAACCAAAGTTAACAAAGAAACTGAGTGGTAAACTTCAGAACAGCGAAAGAACTGTATAGTAGATGAAAATGCCTACCAGCCTAGTGTTCATATTTCAGTTTTTTCAATAGGATCATTGCAGGAACACTTATGAACAAATATCTAGTTGGTATATGTGTAAACTTACTTTCTAGATTAAGATCTACTGCAGATACTATATACAGCAAAGGCCCCTTTTTTTATTCTGATATTTTTGCACGCACATTGTGGCGAGGCTGGTACTAAAGTCCTATCCCAAAAAATGGTCTGTGATTTGTCTTTTCCTAACTACAAGTAGCAAAGATTATTGAGTATGGATTGTGTACTCGCATATTACTGAGACATCAGAAATCATATAAAATCAATTTCACTTTACCTATAATTCTGTAGTAATCCTCCACTAGCTTTTTAAAAAAAGTAATTCTCCACTACAAGCTGCAGGCATTGCAGTTGCAGACTCACACATAACAAATCACAGTACCCAATACGATGAGTGCCTGCAAATTGTTACTCTTGATCACATGCCATCCTATCCCGAGCTTGACCTTTGCTTCCATTTGTTGTGTGGCAGAAAAAGGTGCTAACAATATAAGCATATCATCTGATTGAAAGATACCACAATGTGGAATCAATCTTTCAATATTCATTTATATACCTCACACAGGCATATCGTCGAATAAGTTGTGTGTAGCGTCTTGAGGTCAACCGCGTCATCGGAAGTGATCGTTGGTGGTGATAGGCAGTGTGGGTGGGTGGGATGCAGAAACAGCTGTCCCATTCGGCTTGGGGATGGCAGGTGGCTTTGGGCCTGCCGGCTGCCCGTTCTGTGATTGCACCTGGAGTGCACAGAACAGACTTAGCCATGTACTGGTGTGGGCATAGGCGTGTAGCCATCTGCTATGAGAGCAGACGAGTGGGTAGAGGTAACATCCATGTGGAGGCATGGTTCGCGCGCGACCGAGGTCGAGGGTGGAGACTTGCTCTGTGGCAGGGGGGAGCATGGCTCGGCTCACGATGGTCCATCTCTCTGATGATAACGCGTAGGGGCGTAGGGGTGACCGAGGTCAGGGACAGGGCCTCTCTACCACGCTGATGGGGTCAGTCTGCGTTAAGCATAGAGCTAGCGTTCCTTCTGAGCCAGGCCCAGGTTTAGTTTCTCCCAAACTTCCAACTTTGATACTATGCAAAAAGAAGATTCTCCGTCACATCAAACTTGCGGTATATGCATGGAATACTAAAAGTTGACGAAATTAAAACCTAATTGCACAGTTTGGTTGTACTTTGCGAGACGAACATTTTGAGCCTAATTAGTCAACGGTTGGACAATTATTACCAAATACAAACAAAATGCTACATTAAGAATCTGACGCTATGCAAACTTTGCACATCCAAATTCCGGCAAACTAAACGCGCCCCAGGATGATGGCGTGGGAGGGTCTAGGGCTCTAGGCTCACAGTGGGCATCGATCTGGGGGCTGGAGCCGATCTCTTCAGTGGCCAGCGGCCGACACTCTGCATGGCATCATGCGACATTGGAGGCTGTGGCCTGCCACGGCGAAGTGCTGCCGCCAGGCACCAGGCACCCGTGGACGTGGCAGCTTGCCCGCGTGCCGGAGGTGACGAGTTGGCTCGATCCGACGGTTCACAGGTTAATGTGTGACGTGGATAATGTGCCCGCCTGCAGTTCGCCCCACAGATTCTGTTACAGAAATTCCAAGATAAAGAAACTTTGGTTTAGTCATCGATTTTCTGTAGTAATATCTTATGGATGATATGACATTAGCCATCATATGCTTGCACAAAACAACAGTATTGGGTGCCAATGCCTTAGTGTGGCAGAAAGATTAGATTAGAGTATAGACTATGAGGGATGAACAAAGGGTGTTGGGTGGGGGAATCTATGTCACTGGTGGTTGGGCCCCACAACAATTCTCTGTTGGATTAAATGGACTTGATGTGGGTGAAGATTGTAATATCTTGCATAAGTACATAGGTCAATTGAAGTTCTTTTCTTATACTGACACTAGTCATGTGGTATAAGCTTATCAGTTTTATTGCGTAACATTTTTCTAACAAACTAATTGCATCTTTATGGGGAGTCCATGTGCTTGATCTTGCATTTATTTTGTATTAGCGTCTTTACTATTTACTTGTCATAACTGGAATGTGTTGCATTACAGATGCGAAAGTTGCTTCGCTAGCTAATGGAAAGGATTCCAGCTGCCAACAAGATGGTAGTCCTCAAGGTCGCAAAAGGAGGAGATATTCTGGACCAGACCTGCCAGAGGTATGTGGTAAAATGCAGATTATCAAAGTCCCATAAATTGGCCAAGGAAAATGATCCTGTATATTGGAACATGTTGAATAACTTTACTGACTATACATAAGTGTTTGTATGTAGTTGGCTGGGTGGGGAATCAAGAATAGGCAGAGAGGATAAAGGCCCCACATGTGGGCACAGGGCATAGGTCACAAATAGGTGGACTTACGCTGTCTAAGGCCTTGTTTAGATTGAAAAAAATTTCAACTCGATGAATAGTAACATTTTCGTCTTATTTGGTAAATATTGTCCAATCGTGGATCAACTAAGTTCAAAAGATTCATCTCGTGATTTCCAACTAAACTGTGCAATTAGTTATTTTTTTTACCTACATTTAATGCTCTATGCAAACGGCTAAAAATTGATGTGATGGAGAGAGAGTGAAAAAAATTGGAATTTTAAGGGTATCTAAACAAGGCCTAAGTAGAACCTACCAGCTGATGAATCTTATCTTTTATCTCTGCAATCTCCAATGGTCCTACTGCATTCATACTCTTGCTTTGTTCAAGCTATTACTGATACGACTCCCGAGCAGAACCACTCAAGTAGTCTGAAGACCTCTACACTTAGCCTACACAATGCCTTCACCCTTTCACTGTTATGGTACATCCACCCAAGCTTCTCTGCAACACACATTGTGCCTCTACTTCTATGCCCAGTCTGTGTTGCCCTATTGGCCTGTATCCAAGAACATCCTGTTCCCCCCATCGTTTCGGCCCCGGATGACAGGGACAACTTGTGTCTCTTCACTTGCACAATGATCTTTGGGTGGTATACTATTATGCAGACCTTTTTTTTCAAAGCAACATAGTATTTACCAAGGTATATATATTGCATCTTGCACTTTAGCTACAGAATCTTCTGGAGATTGTTGCACTTGTAGGGTGCTCAGGCTGTTTGAATATTCGGTGCACTCTTTTTATCTGATTTAAAATGTCACTGTTTATTTCTGCTTGTTTGCTTCTCACGCCTTTTTCTAGCAAGCGCAAACAGATGCATCTTGGTTTGGACAAATATCACATAACCCAATATTGTTAATATCATGGGAAGGGATGTTTAAGGGAGGAGGATGGTGTAAATTGTAGTCATGCCATGTTGAACCCAATATTTGTTAATATCATGGGAAGGGATGTTTAATGGAGGAGGATGGTGTACATGGTCATGCAATGTTGAACCCAATATTGTTAATATTTTTTGCGCGAACGTGCACTGTAGCACGTATTTCATTAAGAGGAAAAAGAGAATATCCAAACAAACAACGCCAACGTCGACCGAAGGTAACCAAAGGTTGCCCCGACGAGCTGCACAAACATAAAACAAAGCGGCAAACGAAAAAACAGAGGAAACCGACAGCGACCACACAAGAGACTAATTACATGAATGAACTGAGCGACGACAGGGTCGAATACCCGGCCCGCAACCACAAGGTGGCCTCCTGTAGGATCTTCAAACACAGCTCGCGAGCGTCCTTGGCTTCATTCCTGAAAGTCCGTGCGTTGCGTTCCTTCCAAAGCACCCATCAGGTTAGCATGACGAGCGAATCAAAGCCCTTCCTGCTGCCTCGGGGCACCCTATGCCTAGCCCAGGTCCACCAGAGGAAGGGGTCAACGTCACCGTGAGCGACCACGGTTGTGAGCCCACTTGGACAGGAGCATGTCCCAAACCTGACGGCTAAGGACACAACCCAGTAGGATATGATCCAGAGTCTCGGAGGCTTGAAAACACATGATGCAAGTGTCATTGTCCTACAGCCCATGTCGCATCCGCCGATTCGCGGTCCAGCAACGACGATGCAGAGCCAACCAGAAGAAGAACCTGACCTTGGGCGGTGAGCGCTCTCCCAAATCTACTTAGCACCGAATGGCAAGGTCGATCCGATGAACATCGCACCATACGCCGACGCCGCAGAGAACTTGTGGTCAGCGGACCAACGCCAGATGACGGAGTTCGGAACCCCCGGCATGAGCTGGACACCGCGAACCCGCTCCCAGAGGTCCAGGTACTGGAGGAAGACCTGAACAGTTTGTGCCCCAGTTATGTCGGACACCCAGGCGTGATCAGCCAGACCCGACGCCATAGACCGTATCCTCACCTTCGCCCGGGGGACTGAGGCGAACACCGCAGGCGCAATTTGGTCAACACAGCACCCATGAATCCAGAGTCTTGCCAGAACAGCGTTGAGCTCCCGTCTCCGACCACCGTCATGGTTGCTGCACGAAAGAGGGCACGCGTGGCCTTGTTTGACGACGACAGAAGGTCGATCCAAGTTTTGTTCGGGTCAACCTTCCGCACCCAATCCCAGTGCAGTCTGAGAGCTAGACCGAACCTTCGCATGTCGATGATGCTGAAACCACTGAGCTCCTTGGGCCTGCAAACCACCTCCCACGCCACGCGACACATGCCCGCGCTCACTGTGGCCGACCCAGTCTAGATGAACGATCGACGTAGCTTATCGATGCCGTCGACCACCCATGGCGACAGGCACACGACAATGGAGAGGTGCACCGGGATGGCCGAGAGCGTCGCCTGTGTCAACGCCGCCCTGCCTGCAGTGTTCATGAGATGACCTTTCCAGAGCAGAATACGCGTAGCGACGGCGTCAATGAGGAATTGCTCCTCGCTCCGCGCAGCTTGCGAGTAGAGAGAGGGATGCCCAAGTACTTGCACGGAAAGGCTCCGATTGTGCAGGACAGCATGTTCTCAACCAGCTGAAGCTCCTCCTATGAACAGGCAATTGGGTTGGCGACACGCTTGTCCAGGTTTGTGTACAAACCCGACGCATCGCCGAAGATCTGCAGGATGGTTTTGATGGCGACGTTGTCGTTCACCTCTGGCGTAATGAACATGACGATGTCGTTTGCGTATAGCGACACCCGTGAATGCACCGTGGTGCATCGGAGAGGTGAGAAGATCGACTGGGACTCAGCCCACCGGATGAGTCCGCCAAGCACCTCCATAGCTAGGACGAACAACATCGGGGACAAGGGGTCACCTTGCCGCAAGCCTCTGGCATGGTAGATGCGGTTGCCCGGTCTGCCGTTGAGGAGGACCTTGGTGCTAGCCGATCCAAGGAGGATAGACATCCAGTCCCTCCACCGCTGACTGAAGCCGAGCCGTTGTAGGACCTCCAAAAGGAAAGGCCAACAGATGGAGTCGAAGGCTTTCACAATATTGATCTTGAGGAGGCAACTACGCTTCTTCTGGTGCAAGGTCTTGCAGGTCAGGTGAACTGCGTGGAAATTATCATGTATGGACCATCCCTGGATGAACGCGCTCTGATAGGGATGCACCAGATCATTGAGCACCAGAGCAAGCCGATGGGCAAGACATTTGGCAATAAGTTTTCCAAAGCTATGCATTAGGCTGATCGGGCGGTAGTCTCTGATCTCCTAGGCTTCATTCTTCTTTTTGAGGAGAATCATGAAGGCATCGTTGATTAAATTGAAGTTGCGCCCGTCCAGCGACCAGAACGCGTTGAAAGCGTTGATGACGTCTTGTTTGATGATCGGCCAGGCTACTTTGTAGAATAGCCCGGTGAAGCCGTCCGGCCCCGGAGCTTTGTCCGACGACAACTCTGAGATGGTCGCCCAGATCTCGAACTCGGAGAAGCAGACATCCAACATGGATAAATCGTGCTGGGTGAGACCCAGGTTGTTGAAATTCACAGTGGCCGCTCGATGGAACGGAGTGCCGAGCAGGCCGTTGTAGTGGTCATACACTGCATCCGCCATCTGCTCATTGAGGACAAGGTCGTTCCCCTAGACCCTGAGCGGGGTGATGTGGTTCTTTCGACTGCGGCGGCAAGCCTGAAGATGGGAAAACCTCGTGTTGGCGTCCCCTTCGGCTAGGAACATCAATCTGGAGCGTTGCCTGGCGATTGTTCTTGTGAGGGACACGAGGCCAAGGCATTTGCATTTCATGTCCTTTCTCAGCGCAATCTCCTCAGTCGATAGGGGTCGCAGGTCTTGCGCACAGTCCAAACGCAAGATGACCTCACGTGCAATGGCTAGCTGCAGCCGGACGCTCCCGATTTTGCGCATACTCCAACTTTTCAGCGAGCGCGTGACGTTCCTGAGTTTGTAGTCCATGATACGGAACGCGTTTGCATGAAGCAAGGTCGGTTCCCATGCCGAGGCGACGACGTCGAGGAACCCAGGCAGATTTGTCCAGAAGGACTCGAACCGGAAGCGCTTGCGCGCCCAGGGAACGGCACTTGTAGTATTTAAATTTTGTCGCAACCAAACACATCCTAAGACTGTAACTAGTGATGCATGATTAGCACAGTGGCTGTTTTTCTAGTAAGGCCTTGTTTAGATTGCAAATTTTTGCAACCTAGATACTGTAGTACGTTTCGTTTGTATTTGACAAACTTTGTTCGATCATGGACTAACTAAGCTCAAAAGATACATCTCGTGATTTACAACCAAACTGTGTAATTAGTTATTTTTTTTACCTACATTTAATGCTCCATACATGCGTCCAAAAATTGATGTGATAGAGAGAGAGTGAAAAAACTTAAAATTTGGAGGTGATCTAAACAAGGCCTAAGAGAGCGATGCCGCTTGTGTATGTATATACACTAAAATGTTAATGTAGGGCCTTGTTTAGATTGTAAGTTTTTTCATTCTCTCTCCATCACATCAAATCTTTAGACACATGCATAGAGTATTAAATGTAGATAAAAAAATAACTAATTACATAGTTTGATTGTAAATTACGAGACAAATCTTTTGAGCCTAGTTAGACCATAATTGGACAATAATTATTAAATACAAACAAAAGTGCTACAATGCCAAATACTAGTTCCTAACGTCCATCTAAACAAGGCCCAGGTGAAACTGAGCCTGGACTTGTCCGGGGTCGTTGTCTCTGACTCTTGAGAGGGTTTCAGACACAGACGCAGCGACCCTGCAACGTACGGGTACGGCAGGACATGGGTTCATGAACCTGGGGCAGCCAGCTCGTCGCGTCAGCAACCAGCAAAGTAAATGCTCTATATTTGTTGACCTTCTGAACAAACAAGTTGCTGTTGTCGATGATGTGTTGCCTTTCTTATCCAATACAGCAACAATTTAATCAGTTTCAGTGGCGAAGACGGGTCAGTCGATTGAGATTTGCATGCTGGAAAGGCCGGGCCATATTCGCTGGGCATTTCGTTTCCGTCTCTCGGCTCATGGTTCACTGACCTGATCATGAGCTGACGTGAGGCGGGTTTTTATATCTCTAGCTACAGCATGCGAACCAAAGTCAACTACGATGCTGTCAAATGCCAAAATAGTACTCCGCGGTTTGGCCAATGGGACGCTAGTCAACGGCCCCGCAGTGGGGGCGCCGGATATCCGGTCGGTGATGCCGGCGGTGCCGTGCGGCCATACGCCGTCGGGATTCGGGACCAGTACAAAAGCCGGCGGTCGGGTGCGTGAGAACCGAGAACTGAAGAGCCCCAACCACGACATCAGCCAGCTCTGCCTCTGCCCGCCGATGGAGGGAGGCCAGCACCGAGTGCACCCGCAGCCGCCGCCGCAGCGGGTGGCGGCGGGCGAGCACACTAGGCTCGGCGTCTACCACGACGTGCTGCGCCGCCTCAGGGACGCCGGCGAGGCCGAGGCGTGCGCGCCGGGATTCGCCGACAGGCTCTGGGCGCACTTCCACCGCTTCAGCGTCAGGTACGCGCTGGAAGTGAACGCCGAGAGGGCGGAGGATGTTCTGGTGCACATGCAGCTGCTCGACAGGGCTAAGAGCTCGGAGACGGAGAACCGGCCTGCCTTCTCTGTCAGAGTTGTTCAGGTGCGATGTGGCCCAGCAAAATCGGCTCTTGTTTCTGAATCAGCTTCTCACTCTGTATCAGCAAGCAACTGTGATGTGTTTCTGAGCCACCTGATGTGTCTTGTGCAGGTGCCTCCAGAGATTGATGCCACCGAGAACGATTCTGCCGAGCCCAATCCGACTGAAGAGAGCGGCGACTCTGCAACCCCAAGAAAACTGGCGTATGCTGCTTCTCGCTTATTTACCTTTCAGCTGATCACCATGAGATACCGATCATCCTCGTTCTAGTTAACAAATTTCAGTGTTTGCCCCCTCAATGATCTTTATGTTGTTTGGTTCATCAGTGTGCACCCAGAACCCATTTTTGGCTCCTCACGGAATCTCAAGGCTCTTGTTCGTGAAGCCAGCAGCAGGAACCTCCTGGATGACGGCGATGGTGATGCTATTCTCAGGTTATTTCTCTGTCAGTGGAATACCAGCGCCTACATTCATGTTACCGGCTCAGGCCTTAAAAAAATAAATTACAGAATCCGTCGGTAATCCGCGAGACGAATTTATTAAGCCTAATTAATCCGTCATTAGCACATGTGGTACTGTAGTACTACATTGTCAAATCATGGACTAATTAGGCTTAAAAGATTGGCCTCGCAAATTAGTCGCAAACTGTGCAATTAGTTATTTTTTTAGTCTATATTTAATACTTCATGCATGTGTCCAAACATTCGATGGGATAGGGAGTAAACTTTAGGAGGAGGAACTAAACAAGGCCTCAATTACATAGTCTCGAAATTCTATGGTACTCGTTTGTAGTTTGTGCAAACTTGGGTTGTAAACAGATTATATACATATACCTCCTTTCAAATGTTGTTTAGCAGTCCATGTTACTCTTACTTGACGGTTTTTTTACGTACTAGTATAGAGAAATGCTCCCCCGTTTCAAATTATAAGACGTTTTAGCTTTTCTAGATACATTGCTTTTACTATGTATCTAGAGATAGTGTATAGGTAAATATATATCAAAAACTATGTATCTAGAAAAGACAAAATGCCTTGTAATTTGGAATAGAGGGAGTATCATGCTTATGCCATCTTCAGCTGTTTATACTCCTATGCATATGTTCACAATTGTTCCTACCACCCTGCCTGTTTGGTTTATCATGTAGTACTATGTATATGGTTGGTTGCACACAAAACTATGTATCTAGAAAAGCCAAAATTTTCTTTAACGAAACACAAACTACAAAATTTCCTAGATCTCTTAGATTCATATCTGCCAACTTTGACCACAAGGCTACCAATGGACTAGCATAATGTTGAAAGGGGATTTGTACCCAGCACTGTAAATTCTCTGTCTTTTGTATGCAACGTCCAGACATTCCAAAATACTATTCGCTAATCAGGTGTTTAGTGATAATCATGTCCTTGTTATTTTTTCAGTTGTGGTTGCTTGTTAACAGTTCCTTGTTCAAATCGTTATTTCAAAGGTCAAGCCAACTGCACCCAATGAGGAACTGGTGTATGCTTGTGCAGTAAAGCACTTAGATAAATATAACAAAATTCTAATTTTGTCTCCATTTGGCTACCTTTTCTTATCTTGCAGACCCATGCATGAGATCACCTTTGCGTCCAACGACAGGCCAAAGGGCCTTACTCAAAATACGTTTGTACCATAAGATAGATATTCTCTTAGCCTGCATTATTTGTATTTTCATTTGTCTATCGTATTACCTGAGGTTTGGAGGCTATATGATGCTAACAGTGTCATCACGTCTCAGTTGTCTACACTTTTAGGCCAGCTCAATCTTGACATCAAGGAAGTACTTGCACTTTCAACAAATGATGGCTACTTCTTAGATATTTTCATTGTAGTTGGGTGGGATCACAAGGTATCCTTATCCAAACCTCTCCACTTAGCAAACACTTGGTTTGAAACTCTCTGCAGTTGTGTTGCTCGTGTTCCCTTCACACGCAGGAACATCAAGTTTTTCATGATGAAACCATTCCAATATTTATCTCTGTTTTAACCTTTATTTATTGAATTGCTAGACATATTATACTCCCATGACATTTTCTTGATTCCAGTACACTTGTCGGTTAGGAGTGAAGTCTTACTTTTTATTATGCAGGAAACTGGACAGCTTGAAGAAGCATTAGACAAGGAAATCCTTAATTATAAGGCAGAGGTAAAGTAGCACTCATCCCATTCCTTCCCTTATTTGGTCATGGGCTATCTAATGCCCTTTTTTCCGGCCAATGAGAATAATCCATTAGAATTCTTCTGTTCATGGAGATGCATGAAAAGAAAAAACCCACAAACGAGAACAAAAAGACATATGAGTAAACTCAACTAAGAAATTTATAATAAAAAAATAGTTAAGTATTTGCCTCGCCAGGATTCCGTAAGCATCAGAACCACCACTTTTCGACCAAACTAGTCGCTTATTATGTGCATGCATGATATCTAATATTCTTGTCCAAAAGTAAAAAACCTACACCTTAAGTTTAACATCTCTAGCACAACTGCACTGCATGTCACTAGATCAAATCACAAACTCTTTGATCCACATCAAAGAATTGAGATTCAGAAGTATTAGAACATTTTGTTTCTGTATAGGATGAGATCCTAAGAAAAGGTTGCAACATTAGAATATCTTATGATTCATTTTGTCCTGGTTCTAAGTCTACAATATCTTATGATCCATATCCCCCCTAGTTTTAAGTCTGCAAAGTGGAAAAAAAATACATTCTACAGATGTCAGTGTTTATAATCAAGTTGTTTCTACTAAATATCCTGTTCGTTTGATAAGCTTTGGGAACCATAAGCTTTTGCAAGACTTAACATGTGTCTATTTGACTATTTCCTGGTGCTCAAGTTTTGCATTGTCAAAACTCTTCTTCAGATGCATTCAAAAGCTTCTTGCTGGCCTCCTGAATTGGCAGGCAAGAACTGTGTGAATGATTTGCAAGACAACCATGTTGAGATACCTAAAGATAACACTGACGAATGGGAGATTAATTTCAAAGCAGTGACATTTGAAGATAAAGTGGCATCTGGAACATATGGTGATCTGTGAGTATTATGCTGTTGACCACTTGACCTGCATTGTGATTCAGTCTATTAATCATTGCCTACAAAGGAAAAATAAATAAGTCACTCTTTAGTCCACCCTTGATGTTGCAGTTATCGTGGTACATACTTCGGCGAGGATGTTGCTATTAAGGTGCTCAAATCGGATCGCCTTAATGCGAACATGGAGAAGGAGTTTGCCCATGAAGTCTATATCATGAGGTTGTTAAGAAAGTCTGTATTTTAGAAAAATGAAAAGGGAGTGCATGCTAGTTTGCCCTTGTGGGGAGGCTGTTTCATATCTTAGAACCAGCTGCTTGGGCACCTATTTCTCTTCACTCTTTACTGAATGTGGAGCTCTTGGCATTGTCTATTCTTTTTAAAAAGAAAAGTTTTGATGGCCAAAATGAGCAATCAGTTTTTTTTTCTACGAGAATATACAAAACCAATGCAAAGTCTTTTCTCGTTGGTAAATAGTTTGCATTTTTAGCATGTTGTTGACAAAATTTTCATTTCTAGGAAGATCCGTCACAAGAACATTGTTCGATTTCTTGGGGCATGTACCAAGCCAAAAACCTTATGCATAGTCACAGGTAAAATTAGTATATATACTATTCTTCCTGCCTTGCAGATTTTCTTTATTTGATATATATTTGATATATGCTTATATTTTTTTCCCAATTATAATAAACTCACCAGAATTTATGAAAAATGGAAGTGTCTATGACTTCCTTCACAAGCGTAAAGGTTCTTTCAAACTTCCTGGACTACTTAAAGCTGCAGTTGATGTATCAAAAGGGATGGACTATTTACACAAAAACAGAATTATTCATCGGGACTTGAAGACTGCCAATCTTCTTATGGATGAACATGAGGCAAGTTTTCTTCTGTCGTTATATGGTCAAAGAACAGGTTTGTATATATTTGCAGTTTTCCTGGGTCCAGTCATTTATTTCTGGGGGCACTTACTATCATATACTCCCTCGCCATTCCAAATTGTAGGTCCTTCTGGCTTTTCTAGATACATAGCATTTGCTAGACATCTAGATATACACTATGTCTAGGTACATGGATATATAGTAAAATTATGTATCTAGAAACGCCAGAACGACTTACAATTTAAAATGAAGAGGAAGTAGTTTGAGTGATTCATATCCAACTGCTTCTTGTATTCCTCGTATCTTTTTGGCATTCTTTACCCCTTCTCTATTTAATTTCTTCGTTATGTACAATGACTTGTTATATTCTTTTCTTCCTGTATCTTCTACTATACTACATCCAAAGTTAACTTCAAACTGATTACTAGTGGCACCTTTCCAGCTCATCAAAGTTGCTGACTTTGGTGTTGCTCGTGTCAAAGCCGAGTCAGGTGTTATGACAGCAGAAACCGGCACATATCGTTGGATGGCTCCTGAGGTAATGTTTCCTAATCGATGACAGAGGAACGGCCAGCACTGCCTTTTTTTTCAGTGCTGCTTGCTGGTACTGTAATCCAAATACTTGGAAAATTTCCTATCTAGCTATGCAGCGTTTTTCCTGTGTAGGTTATAGAGCACAAACCATACGACTCCAAGGCTGATGTATTTAGCTTCGGGATTGTTTTGTGGGAGCTTCTAACTGGAAAGGTAACACTGGTCCATTAGCTAGAGAATATAATTGATCTCCTTTAATTTGTATAAGCCTAAGCTTGGCCATTGTACCAGACGCCAGCATATCCTTACCATCGAACATGTTATACTTGAATAGATTCCTTATGAATTTCTAACGCCGCTCCAAGCAGCCATTGGTGTTGTTCAAGAGGTAATGAACAAACTGAAATTCTTCATATGATTCGTCTTTCTATCATTTTACTGTGACACATGAATTACATACAGCCTAGGTCCATTAGACATATCTTTGCATATTTTTTACTTTCTTGTTTCCCTCATTAGGGTACCTGCCTATTTTCATAAGGTGTACCGGATTGTGTGTGGGGGTGGGGGTGTTAACTAGGGAGGGGGGGATGGGGATTAAGAGGCTGTAAAACCAATGGAATGGTTTTTTGGAGTAACCAAGGTATATGTGGCGGTGCTTGTGTGTTCTTTTGAAATAAGACTGGATGATCATCCATGAATGTTAATGATGCACTGAAGGTATTTGAGCATTTTCAAATCACTAGTAGAGCACACAAAATTATTTCCGCTTCTTAAATTGACCATCATACTTAAATAAGTGAACTGTGAACACTTCATCTTGTAGGGCTTAAGACCAGTTATCCCAAAGGGCACAAACCCTAAGCTCGCGCAGCTGCTTGAGAAGTGTTGGCAACAAAGTCCTCTCCACAGGCCAGACTTCACAGAAATTTTGACAACACTCAATGAAATCGCTGAAGAGGTAAACATCCCTGCCCTCATCTAGTATTTCTCAAAAATCCTATATGGTTAGATTGATTAGTGCATGAAACATCCATGCAGGTCGCCATGGATCATAATAAGCTCCACAAAGAGAAGGAAAGAGGAACCAACTTCTTTTCATTTGGGAAGAGCCACTGATGAATTGCTTGTCTGCTGCATTCGTACTTCATCATTGATTGTACAGATGTATATTTTCTAGATGGGTTTTCCTCTTTTTGTGAAGATTCAGGTTTTCGTATGTAGTGTGGTTGCGGTTTCCTAACTGCCCAAGGCATCTCAACTTACAGGACTGTACCGTTTCTTAAATGGAACCCTTAAGGCATGCAAAAAAATGCCACAAGATATAGCGATGAGATCGACCCCCTCCCCTCCCCCCGAGTGCTCCTAAGGGCGACTCGGGGGTCTCCTCGTCGGCACCCTAGGGCCACCCCCTCCTCGCCTCACCTCCGGCCGTCATCGCCGCCCTCCGGTGCGGCGGCGGCCAAAAAAAGGGTACCGCCTGCAGCACCCCCTCCCTCCCCCCTCGCTTCTACCACCCTCCCCTACCCTCTTCTTCTCCGGCGAGGTAGGGCAGCTGGCCAGCCAGATCCGGGCTCCCTGGGGCCAGATCTGGCATCTACACCACGCTCACGCCTTACTCCTCGGCCTCGGGTGCGTACGGCGGCGGCCAGGTCCGGGCAGCCGGCGCCGGCGACCGGCACCTAGCGGCGGTATACGGCGAGGATGGGTGGTCGGACAGCTGGATCCAGCCTCCCCAGTTCCAGATCTGGCGTCTCCAGCTTCAGTGTCGGCGGCGGCTGGTGGCTGGCGGCCGGTGCCCTTTTGGGGTGCCAGGGACTGGCCATGGCCATGGGGCGGCAGCTGCCTTCTTGGCCGTGCGCCTACCCGCCTCGGCCGGCTAGTGGTGGCCGGGGACGCGCGCCTGCCCGTAGTGGTCGGCTGCTGGTGGACGGGGCCGTGGCCTGCTCCGCCCGACCGACGACTGGCGGCTGGCGGCCGGTTCGGCCCTGCGACAGCCTCCTCTGGTGCCCTTTGCCGGCAGACTTGCTGGGTCACACGTCTACCAACACGGTGGATGGCGGCCGAAGTTTGGGTCCTGTGAGCGGGATAGGCCCCCTTGCGGTGGTGGTTGAACAGTCGCTAGGTGAAACTCTGCCTAACTTCTTGCGTTGGGCCGGCGGCGGAGGCAATCCCTGTGTCATCTACCTTCTTGGAGGTGTCATCGAAGTACTGTTCGCTGCGTGAGTCATTGGGGGCGGCTTTGGGACGAAAGTCCATCTCGTTGAAAGCTCTAGTTTGGTTTTGGTGAATTGATGAAACCCTAAGTGCTAACCTAATTTATCAAAGTGATTATGAGATAGGTAGCACCACTCCAAGTGGTGAAACAAATAAAGATCATGACATGATGATGGTGATGCCATGGTGATGATCAAGTGCTTGGATTTAGAAAAGAATAAAGAGAAAAACAAAACGCTCAAGGCAAAGGTGAAATTGATAGGAGCTTTTCGGTTTAAGTGATCGAAACACTTAGCGAGTGTGATCACATTTAGGATCGATAGCCGTACTATTAAGAGGGATGAAACTCGTATCGAAATACGGTTATCAAAGTACCACTAGAAGCTCTAACTCATTGCATATGCATTTAGGATCTAGTGAAGTGCTAACACCCTTGAAAATATTTGTGAAAATATAGTAACACATGTGCACAAGGTGATACACTTAGTGTTTGGCACATTTGATCAAGGGTGATGAAGTTCGGGGGTCAAAAGGAGAAGTTTCGTATTGACCGGGCTCTGCCTTGGGCAGTGACCGAACTCTGACCCCGTGTCCGGTCAGTGGTGCACAGTGAAGGCCGCCTTCGGTCCCTTGACCAAACGCTGAAGAGAAAGAGGGATCGAACGCGCAGGGGGTGCGTCCAGTCACCTAGTGACGTATGCTGACGCAAGCAACACAGAGAGGCTAAGTTGACCGGACGCAGGCCTGGGTCCGGTCATGAGCAACCGGACGCATCCGGTCGTGAATTTCTGCCTTTAGAACCTTACTGGAAGTGACCGGACTCAGGCGAAGCTGCGTCCAGTCATCCTCGCGGTGCGTGTCTGGTCGCAACTTAACCGTTGAGATTGGGCGCTCAGCATTTGAAGCCAGGGATGACATGGCAGCCATCCGTTGATCGGACGCTGGCAGGGTACGTCCGGTCAATCCAACCGACGTGTTCGGTCGCCCCGATTTTTCAGGGAACAGAGAGCCAACGGCTCTATTCATAGGGGCTCTCTATTTAAGCCCCATGGCCAGCTCAAGCTCACTCTCTTGGCCATTTGCATTGACATAGCAACCTTGTGAGCTTAGCCAAAGCCCTCCCACTCATCTCCATCATTGATTCATCATCTTTGTGAGATTGGGAGTGAATCCAAGTGCATTGCTTGAGTGTTTGCATCTAGAGGCACTTGGTGTTCTTGTTTCGCTGTGGGATTCGCTTGTTATTCTTGGTGGTTGCCACCACCTAGATGGTTTGGAGCAGCGAGGATCGTCGAGCGGAGGTTGGTGATTGTCTCCGGCTCCGATCATGGTAATTGTGAGGGGTTCTTGACCTTTCCCCGGTGGAGAGCCAAAAGGTACTCTAGTGGATTGCTCGTAGCTTGTGTGATCCTCATCTTGTGTTGGTTGTGTGGCACCCTATTGAGGGTTTGGCGTGTGATGCCAATTAGCGCATGAACCTCCAAGTGAGTGAATCGTCACAACGAGGACTAGCTTGCCGGTAAGCAAGTGAACCTCGGTAAAAAATTACGAGGTGATTGGTCTTCATTAGTATTCATTCTTGTGATTGGTTGGTTCATTTCTCGACTCGGCGGTATAACCATCTTGCTCTCTCTCTCTTTACATTACCGTAAACTAGTTGTCAAGCTCTTTAGTGTAGCTAGTCGTGAGAGCTTATTAGTTTGGTTAGTGTGGCTCTTTAGTTAGCCTTTGAGAGCACACTAACTTAGTGTAGTGACATAGTTATTGTGTGGATAAAAACTATAGAAATTAGAATTGTGGTAGGTGGCTTGCATTTTTAGTAGGCTAGCGCAACACTCGCTTCGCCTCATATTTGTCTAACCGGTTTGCTAAGTGTTGTTGTAGAAATTTTTAATAGGCTATTTACCCCCCTATATCTATTAGGACCTTTCACTCGTGCATTCCTTCCAGCGTCGTTGGCGTCTGCGGATGTCATCCCCTCCTTGGAGGATTCGTTGGGGCACTTCTGTTGTCTTCAGCTTACTCAACGCTTTGGTCTGTCCAGCATGGTGTGGTGTTGCCGCAGTCGTTTGGTTCTTCACAGCGGATGCTTGGCCGCTTGCGCTTGTGCGGATGCTTTGTGTCGACGTCGCTTCGGGCTCCCCCTAATGTAGTTGCTGCTGAGTGCGTGATGGACACCCTTGCTTGCGGATTCTTTGCCGCGTTCTTTGGCGGATGCTTTGCCACCGGGCGGATACTTTGCTGCCGCAGTCGTCTCTTATCGGTGGATGCTTCGCCACCACGGCTCCGTCTACTATGTTGGCAGCCTTGTGTTGATGTTTTTTTCTTTGCAGGTGTAGTCGATTAGGTTTGTGGTGGGGGTCTCCCCTTTCGCCTTTCTTTCTGTACCGTTGTCGTTTTGGTTCCTAACCACTCTCTCTATGGTTCTGTAACCAGCACTATGTGATCTCCCAAGATCTCATAGTTGTGTCGTGTATGCCGTTCTTTCGGCCCTCTTCTTCTTAATGAAATACGTGTGAAGTCGTGTTCTAAAAAAATGCAATTTACTGTCACCGAACTTGTCAAGGGCTCCACTTAGGTCTATAAACTTTGAAAAGTTATTTTAGGTCCCTAAACTCCTAAACTTTACCTAGAAATGTATTTTTTAACATTTGTAGACCTAAGTGATACATCTTGATAAATTCAGAAACCGCTATGCACTTTACTCAATATAAGAAATCGGCCTTTCCCAAACCACCCCTTCGACATTCGAGCTCTAGTCACCAAATCTAAATGCCATGGGGCCAGATTCAGCAATGATGGCCATTGGGACAATAAACATCTCAACAGACTTTCTTTGTTATTTTTAACTATATTCCACCTTCTCTTTCCTAATCGTCCACGTCTACTTAATATCTAGGCCCACCACTGCATATGCTGATGTATCCAACTTGCTGCTTGCATGAGCCAAGCTTTCCCCTCTCTTTCATTCTCTCCTCCACATTATCAAAAATGCTAACTAGCTTGGCTATAAAACTATTGTTATACTTGCTCTAACAAGCTAATTAGCTTTGGCAAACATATGCATGCATGGTCGCCTATTGGCTATTGAGATGTGTACAGCTTTGCCTGGGACTGGTGATGGACAACTGAAAAGTGACTTGTTTTCTAACATACCAAAACCCAACTTCGCCGTCTTGTAACTTGTTTTCTAATATATAACGATTTTGTAGTTCTATTAGTATAATGATTTTAAAATTTCTAAGTCGTGCAACCCAATTCCCAAATTTGAAATGATTCAATTGTCCAAGCGTCATATATTTATAATCAAAGTGAGTATTACATTAATTTAAAAGCCAAGAAGGCTACAATCTATGATCCAAGAGCAGACCCGGAGCCAGAGTAGACAGATTTGGGGGGCAAACATTACTGGGTAATAGGAAGTCCATTCTCCGTCCATGAAGAGAATCCACCGGCGACGTCGGTCACAGTCGTGAAACCCTGAAAATGGTTGCATTGCATATGAGAGAAAACAACCGTGAATCACAGGGAAGCCAAGAACTGATTGGCGACATGATATGATACCGAGGATCATAAGATGATAATGCTTACAGCGGAGCTGAGCTCAGATGCTGCCATGAGAGATCTCCTGCCACTCTGACAGCCCTGAAAACACACATGACAGTTTCTCTTCTTTCAGAATCAGAAACAGATTTAAGATGAGAAAAGAAAGTAGATCAACTATTTTGTAGTTAATCATTGGTTCATCATGTGTTCAGTGAGCGTACAACGATGATCCCATCATTCTTCCCAAATATACTGGCCACTTGCTCGAGGAAGCACGTGTTCTTCGTCGTTCCTATACATGGTTGATAGCAAGTAGAGAAACTGCTCAGATGTGAACCAAAACAAAACATGCATGATAACACTCCAGGCAGTAAAATTTCAGAAACCTAAGCATGCTGAGGAGTTTTTGCTAGAACTTAGAAATAAAAGAGAAGGTCAATCAATATTAGGTGTCACACACACTTTTTTTCGAGAGCGTGCATTGGCACGTGCTTCATTAGGTAGGAGATAGAAGCGTACAAAGGCCGGGGCTGCCAATGGCGAGGCGCCAATGCCAGTCACCCGGACGAACACACACAAATCACCGGCTGCAACGGTGAAGCTAAAGAGTCGTACTAACTTTGCGACTGAAAGACCAGCATTGCGACGTGAGTAGCGGCGGCTCAATCGTACCCAGGCGCAGCCCTCGCCCATGCCTGCCTGGCGCAACGGAGAGTAGGGCGTGGTATGGCTTGCAACCGGAGGAGGAGACCCACCCGTGAGCTCGATCTCTAACTCCAAGGATGACAGCCCTGTTGAGCGGGCTAGCCAGGTCCGGCGCCCTGAAACAGAGGAGGCCATCGTCCGGCCCACTGGGCCTTGTGCGCTCCACAGCCCCAAATAGCGTATGATCATCACCAAGTCTGGAGCCCACGAAGCTACCTGCTGGCCTGGGTCAGCGTCGTGACGGGAAACCGGAGGTCTGGCCTGGGCAGCACCCCGGCATTGGGTCACTACCCAACTCGATCCGCCACGTGATCTGGCAGAGTCGAAGGGAGGGCACCGCACACACGGCTGAAAGGACACTTGGTGCACCGTAAGGAGTCACTAACATAAAGCTGTGCCCTGATGAGTATATATATAGGGCATTGGGACGATGGATATCCGGTGGTGTAGTTGGCAGACTTAGCAAAGTTATAAATATATTGCCCATTCATGATTCATCTATGTGTGGTGTGTAGTTGGGACCAGCAATCTGGGAGATCAGGCGAACAAGCATGCATGCATGCACGTTACAAGGTCAAGATGATAAAGTTTAGTAAGCTGAGTACTGCCCCTTGCCAAGCCAAAGCGGCGCCTCAGTTTGCTGCTATTTTGCTTTTAAACATGCAAGTTGACAGCGGTAACGCGGTCATGTACGCGAAGGGTCACTTTGTGTTCAGTTTGTCCATCTGAAAGAAAGAAAGAAAGGAAAAAAAGTTTGTACGCGTGCATCAAGTGGAATTATTCTCCTCCTTCACAAAGCACACGGCCTTTTTTTTGCACTCCATCTGGATAAGATAACTGCATACGAGTTGCATCGGATCGAGAATGCTAGCTGTCGTAATGGACATGGATACATGGTGTTTACGCATCAACACTACTCTAAAATGTTCAGCATGTCTTCCTCCTCCTAATGAAATACGTGCTTAGCACACCCGCGAAAGAAAGAAAAAAACATGAATAAAGCGTTGTTCATAATGGGCTCTGAGAATCATCCAGGTTACCCTCATGGTCATGGCGGTGATCACAAGAGCTGAATCGACACGGACACAGAAAATTTGCCTCTAAGGGTACATGCCCCATGCGTGCGTCATTGGATGCGCATGCACTCATCCCCATGCGACCGAGCATGGGACATGTGCCCTTGGGGCAAAAACATCATTACCAAACCGGACACACACTAGTTAGAACAATGTTGTTAGAGGCTGGAATGGAAGGCATTACCTGAGCCGGCTCTGAACAGGTAGGGGATGTTCACAGCTCTCTCCGGATGTCCGGCACTGAACTCAGATTCAGTTCTGCAGGAGGAGCAGTAGTAATAAACATGAAAGGCGAGACCACAGCGAGGCGTTACAATTAAATCAAATCGAACATGAGAAGAAACTAAAGCTGTTCGATTTAATCGTAGTTGTTGTTTACGGGCAGTAGATCTTTATTTATATATTAATTAATTAATTTGCTGTTCGATCGGTAGTATATATATATTCTGCTGTCAATTGTCACCGTACTCTCTACTCTGACGGTGGCCAGTAGCGTGGCGTGACCGTGTTTACTACCTGACGTCGAGGTAGCGGTGGCCAGCCTGCTGCAGCTCGTACGCCACGCGCACCGGCACTGACCGTAATGGCACCGCCGCAGCCGCCTCCGCCTGCAACGCCCTGCCGCCGCCGGCGCTGGTGACGGTGTGCCTGGCGAAAGAAACAGAAAGCACCGGGAGTATCAGGGAATCCATCAATTAATAACATAATATATGATCCGTCCACATGACAGGACACAACGTTGGCATGCGTTATGAATCATAGATAGATGTAGATCCGATCCCAAGGCCGGGCGTGGGATCGATGATTTCTACTTTCAGGAGTTGGAGGATGTGAATCTCGATCGATCGCCGGAGTCGGAGAAGACGATCAGGAGAAGAGACGGTCAGACGGAGAGGATGATGACGCACCTGACGTTTACAAGGGAGCCGCCGGACGTCTCCTTCTTGGCGCTAGCCGCGGTGTCGAAGCGGCAGAGAGCAGCTCCTGCAGCGCTGTGCCGCCGCGACCTACGGCGGATCGTCGCACAAACGCAGAGCATGCACCGTGTGAGGGTGAGCAGGGGCAGCGACGTCGCCTTCAACCGAGTACAACACCGCGCGCATGGGGATTGGGGAACTGGGGAATCGGGAGCCGTGGCCTACCTGCTGGCAAGGGATCGGAGGGCCGCAGGGAAGGAGGCGCGGGCCAGGGTCGCTGCCATCGCTCGCTCGCCGCCGCCGGCCTGAGGCTCTGTTCCTTTTCGGTTCCTCTTGGGCGGATCGCGGAGAATCTGTAGTCTGTACAGGAGGGGCGTCTCTCTCGGTTTTCAAATGGTAGCTAGACACTACTAGTAGACTTTTTAAAACACTTTTCCTAGAAAGCATGCGCCTGAAATCTGTCTTTGGTTTAGGCGATGACGTGATTCTTTGATCTTGCTTTAAGATTCGTACATCTCTGTGTCAAACATTGATTGACGTAATATAATATCTGTGATGATCTAACCTTGTCTTTCTGGAACTTCACTTTTTTTAACGCCGATGTTTGGCTCGCATTTTGGGACGTTCCACATTATATATTGGTAAAGTTCTTCCTTAAGGAGATTGACATGTTAGATGCTACTGTCTACTTCATGGACTCATGTTGGTCATAAACTTGTAATCTGCTCTGAATTCTGATGGAGATGTGTTTTTTCTTGCATTTTTTAATAAAAAGGAAATATGTTAAACTTCTTTTGATATTGCTAAGCATTTTGTAAGACAATACGGTTCTGAGTTTCCTCAGGAATGGCTGGCTGAATATGTGAAAATGTAGAAATTGGCACATCCAGTTCCCCGGTTCGCTAAAAAAAACAAAGAATAGGTGAAAATGCAACATCCAAGGGCAGGGAGTACCGAGTAGATAATGTACTATACATGAGATGAAGCATAATAATGTAAAAATCCCCTATTTGTTGTGCTGCTACTCTGCTTTACTTTACATGCTCCATTTTCCAGCACTCTTATTCGTCCAGAACTATGGAAGACATCAGACATATGTACAATTCTGGAGCAGAACAGGCTTGACAGAACGCTGGGCTAGCTCCAACAACATGATGCTGCCGAGGCAAGCTCAGATCGATCACTGGATTGTGGCAGGCAGCTCATTCTCCCTCCAAGTCGAGAATCCACCGGCGATGTCGGTCACAGCAGTGAAGCCCTGAAAAATATGGCCGCAATGATTGTATTGCCATGAATTGCAAAAGGCCAAGTGATAATCTTTGGGACGGCCATGCTAGCTTACAGCAGAGCAGAGTTCGGTCGCCGCCATCAGAGACCTCTTGCCGCTTTGGCAGCCCTGGGAAGGAACAACAGGCGAGATTAATTTCCACTGAGAGTTAAGGAACCAACCGAAATGAACGTATAATCTCTGAAAGTTAGATTCAGTCAGCAAACGTAGTTTACGTACAACGATGATCTCGTCGTCCTTTCCGAAGATCCGCGACACTTGCTCAAGAAAATGCGTGTTTTTCGTCATCCCTGCTCGTGCGTGGCACAGCAAGTTCAGAAACGTTCAGAACCGAACACAACTTAATCACAACCGAAAGAAAACACATTTCTCAGCTTTGATAATGACGCAGGCAGCTACATGGAGACGGAGATGCTCACAAATCACAGAAGTTGAACTGAAGTGGCTGGCTCGGACAAGACAGAACAGAAGAGAGGAAGCAATGGTGGTGAGAAACAATGGTTTTGGCAGGAGGCATTACCTGAGCCGGTTCTGTTCATGTAGGGGATGTTGACAGCTCCTTCCGGGTGGCCAGCGCTGAACTCGCCCTCCGTTCTACATACATACAGGATGGAAGCATCACATCAGATCAAAACAGGAAAATTAGAATGGGAACGACGAGCCTGCAAGAATTCTGAATCCCAGTCGAGGTAGCTAACATCATTCTTTCGTTCTCTGAATCTGAGTGAACTGGGAAGTGGTGAATTGAACACGCATTTTCATTCAGCAGCTAGCACTGAGATAGAATAAGGAGCCCAAGCCCAGACCAGGGAGAGGCTAACTACTGAATCACGCAACACAACTGAAGGGACTGTAAAAATAAATAAATAAATTGTGTGCTCTTGCTCTTCAACGCCGCGTCTCTCAACTACCATCAGATTCAGGGAGCGTGGCTGTGCTGTGCCGTCCGTACCTGACGTCGAGGTAGCGGTGTCCGGCCTGCTGCAGCTCGTAGGCGACGCGCACCGGCACGGACCGCGGCACCGACGACGGCAGCGCCGGCTCGGCGGCGTCGGAGCGCAGCGCCTCGGTGCCGCCGACGCCGACGCACCTGACGCTGACGCTAACGTTAACGAAACGAGGCGTCCTCCTCTTGGTGATGGCGGCGGGCGCGGGCGCGTGCGCAGCCCTGGCCGTGGCCGCGAACCGAGCAGGAGCAGGAGCCCGCGCGCGGACACCGACGCTGCCGCGCCACAGGCTGCGAACGGAACGGAGCATGCATGCGGTTAGCTAACGCGCGCGATGACGGTGGACATGGTGATTGACTGTGTGTGTACCTGGTGCCGTTGGCAGGGAGCGGCTGGGCAAGGAGGGAGACGCCGCTGGCCGAGGTCGCCATTGCTGCCTAGCTAGCTAGCTAGCTGCCCTCTCGGTCTCGGTTGTTTCGTCAGCAAAGGAAAGACTGGTTCCGTCCCGTGCTTTCTTCCTCCTCACGACTCTCGAGCTCACCGTCCGCGTCTTTGTCTTGTCTGCAGCAGCCTGCAGGATTCACTGGAGACTGGACAGGAAAGTTTAAGCACTCTGCTTGATTACTTCACCACTTCACTTGTGGCAAGAACAAGAATCTTTCTTGTGTTTGCTCCTGCATATATAATCACAACAGTTTCTCCTTTCCTTCTTTGTTAATTAACACTATTGTTAATTGCGATTAGTTACTGGTTAGTTGGTGATTTTGAGAGGCTTCAGCTCCTGTCATGTCCTATCCTTGCGACTTCTGGGGACGGGAAGGAGAGAGTTGGCTGTTGGTAGGAACACAAGGACCATGGCTAGAGCAGGGTGTCAGTGACTCAGGGCCTGAGGGAGCAGGAGTGCAGGACGATATGGATGGGCAGGATGCGAAATGGATAACACGCGGTGTGGTGTGGTGTGGACGTGTGTGGTGTGCCGCGTGCGGCGGCGGCGCGCTGATGACGAAGCGACAACAAAGCTATCCGCAAACACATGCATGCATGCCCGAGCCATATTTTAGTCAGAGATTTGCTCTTGTTTCTCCTTTCCGGATAAGGCCCTCTTTCGGTTCGAGGACCCATTTTCTGGAAAGATTTGTAGCTAAAATTTTAGTTAATTTATATGAATTTGATCGAGACCGAATGATTTCTATCCTCATTTCAGGCTAACGGAACGAGCCCTAAGGAGGAGAAGATCATTTCCCTCCGCCACGTATTATATGATTATAATTATATACGGGGCCACATGCCCACACCATGGGTATTTCTTTCTTAATTAGAAAAAAGTGAATTTCATTTTGATCTGTGCATAAATTATACACTAAGTCAAAATGCAGTACAAATCAGCAAGTCTCTAGCTTATAAAACAAGCTCTATAAACAAAAGTGTGCTACATGGCAGTCGGGGGGAAAAAAAGATGCTGAATAGTTTTTTTTTTGTTACAAAAACAACAGTTCTTATCACCATAGCTATTCGCAGGCAACAAACACATGCATTATTTCAGAGCTTTAGATCTGCTTACACAAAGAAATTGTTTCTGGAATACAAACACCTTCACGCGATATGGTACAATATTTTTCTCTCACAACAAATCAGTGAAAAATATTTTTCAGCCTGCCTTTTCAGTGAAGCGAACCGGTATCACCCTCGGCATTAATACTACTTCTTGCCAAATTATACGCATACTCGTGTGTGAATCTTATCTCTTAAAAAAAAGAATCTCTGGTGACTTGATCTCCCGAATTATCTCGCTACAGGTGTGCCGAGATCTTTCATTCATAATTTTAGTCATAGGCAAGCAGTCGGATTCAATCTGTTACCGTACTACTATTGATCGATTGTATATTGGCTGCATTCGGCTGACCCCAAATCTGTCTTGATCCGCTTCTTTTTTCAGCCGAAACAGTGTTTTTTCTCACAAAATATCAGCCGCTACAGTGCTTTCAGCCGCTACAGTGAATTTCTTGGTCAGCCGAACGCAGCCATTATTGGTAGAGTTTGGGTAGAACGGTGTCACTACGTGAAAAACGATTTGTAGCAACGGGTTAAATTTTTTGTAGGGACGGTTGGTGATGGAGCCGCCCTTACAGTGGCGTTCTTGGGAGCTCAGAGAACAGCCACTCTTACAAATAGAAACGGCGGGGGTGGTGTTGTTGATATGAGCCGCCTCTATAAATGTGTAATACGATTTGTAGGGGTGGCTCACTCACCAACCGCTCCCTCAGTGTTTATATTTGTAGGGGGGTGGTGGTGATTGAACCGCCTCTACAAATGCACCATGTATAATTACACTGTTATTTGTAGGGGTGGCTCAATCGGCCATAGTCCCTATATAAATGACCCACATATAAAAAAACAGCAGCATTTTTTTCCTTCTCGGGTCACTCACTCTAACCCGTGAAAGAAAGATAGGGAGGCCTTGGGCATCTCCCAAAAATTGCTCTACTAAGGGAGAAATGTTTTGGTCTCAAATCCTTTGGTGGAGAGGTTGTAGAAGGTAAGAAAATGCTATTCCACATTTTTTTGAAGTTTTAATGGTTGGTTAGTGAGTAATTAGAGTTTTGTTTTTCTCTCTCTTCTATGGTACTTGAGCTACTTATGAAGCAAATTAGACCCAAATTTTAAATGTACTAGGATAAATTAGGTAGGGGAACAAGATCATACCCTTATTTGGTTCATGTTTCTTTATTTTAGTAAACAATTAGTTAGTTTTATGGATGTTTCATGTGCATGTAGATCTAGATTTAGGGTTTGGTTTTTTTATTAATTTCGTTTTTGTAAATTTGTGTTTGATGAAATTGGACTAGGGTTTGCATGAAAGATATTAGATAAAATATAATTGTTTCTAATTGTTGTCTTTGAAATTGTTTATTGTAATCAACAAATATATATTTTAATTATTTATGGATAAATGGGTCATTAATTAATTTTCCTCTACCATGGTGTGTTTGTATGCTTCATGTAATTATATTTGATTTATATTCATATATATCTGAAGTATATATAATTATTCTCAAATAATTATTAATTTAATTTATTTTTATATATATCTGAATAAGTAGTTCTTTAATGTTTGTTTTGTTGTTGTTGTAAAAGATGGAGTATAGGAACTCTTGGATATATGGTTCGTTAAGGTTCAAAAGCGGGTTTAGTGAAGATGTGGATAAATTTATTGAAGCCGCAAAGAAGCATGCAACGACATTGACAGAGAATAAGGATATAATTATTTGTCCTCGTAAAGATTGCAAGAACCGTATGACATGGACAGATGTAACTATCATCAGATCATATTTGATTATGCGAGGATTTATTGAGGACTACACAGTGTGGATTCATCATGGTAAAACGGTTATGGTTAACGACGAGGATGAGGAGGAATACGATGATGAAACCATAGAATCCCTGTCCCAATATTCAACGAGCTTGATGCGGATGGATTACGAGTTTGGCAATGAACAAGGTGGTGATCTTTGGTGGGTGGGATGGTAACGACGAAGGTGGTGCCAATAATGAAGGTGGAGCACGTGTCGGGGATGAAGATAATTTGGAGAACATGATTCGAGCCCTTGGACCAGAGATTTTACTAAGTAACTCAAAAGGTCTAGAAATTTTAGAAAGGGTGACAAAAGCATCGAAGGAGACTGTGTATGATGTTGAAAAGGGATGTTCGACACATTGGACATTGCTACATTTTGTGCTTGATCTACTCATCATGAAGGCTAAGTATGACTGGTCAGACTGTAGTTTTAATGATCTATTGCATCTCCCCGTCATGGGTGCCGCCACAACCAAACTCGAGTTCCCACCAACATATACCAAGTGAAGAAGGTCATAAGTCCATTGACAATGGGGGTTGAAAAAATCCATGCATGCCCCAACCACTGTATACTTTTTCATGGCAAAACATTCAAGTCACTGGATAAGTGTCCCCGGTGTGGGGCCAGCCGGTACAAGAACAATGACCTTTACGGTGGGGACGAAGCCTCCACGAAGAAAAAGAGGAATAAGAAGGGTACAAAAAATATGGTACAAGAATCTCAGCCCCCAGAGGACACTCCATTAGGCAACGATGCAAAGCATAGAAGAATTCCTGCCTTGGTAACGTGGTACATGCCAATGACCGACCGCTTGAGACATATCTTTCTAAACCCTAAAGAAGCAGCACTCATGACATGGTGGGATGATGAGCGCAAGGTGGATGATGATAAGATTACACACCCGGCTGATTGTAGTCAGTGGCAAAGGGTCGATGAGAAGCACAAAGAATTCAACGATGACCCAAGGAATGTACGATTTGGCTTGAGCACCGATGGAATGAATCCCTTCAATGAGAGGATGAGCGACCACAACACTTGGCCAGTGATCTTGACCATGTACAACATCCCAACGTGGTTGTATTAGAAAAGAAAGTTCCTTCACCTCACTATTCTTATTTCTGGCCCTAAACAACCAGGCATTGATATAGACGTGTTCCTCGAGCCTTTGATGCAAGAAATGGAGAGGCTATGGAGGCATGGGGAGCCGATGTACGATGCGTTCTGAAAAGAGGACTTCATATGTAGAGCAATAATATTTGTTGCTACCAATGATTACCCCGCGCTGTTTGCTTTATCTGGACAGATCAAAGGGAAGACATGATGCTTGGTTTGCTTGGATGGTACTACATAGGTGTACCTAGATGCATCGAAGAAGATAGTTTACCTAAGGAACCGACGCAAATTATTCTTAAAGACAAGTCACAAGTACCGCAGCAAATTATTCTTTAGATTTTATGACAACACCCCGGAGATTGAACCCCCTCCGGAGAGACGTTATAACGAAGAACACGTGTACAGACTGGTGAAAAACATACGCGTCGTCTATGGAAAGAAGAATCCGGATGGGACGAGCAGAGATAGAAGCACACCTCCTATCGAAGGCGTACCTTTCAAGAAACAATCGATCTTCTTTCAGTATCTGCCTTATTGGCAAGACTTGGAGGTCCCCCATGCCATTGATGCTATGCACGTGCAGCAGAATGTCTTGAGAGTCTCATTGCTACCTTGATGGACATAGGTAAGTTAAAGGATGGTCTAAAAGCATAGAAAGACATGGTATAGCTAAATGTGATGCCACAGCTTCACCCGGTACCTGAGGCTAACGGAAAATACAATTTGCCCACTGTGTGCTTCAACCTAACACCAGACGAGAAAAGAGCTATATGTACTTTCCTGAGGGGAGTCAAAGTTTTGACTGGGTTTTCAGTAAATGTGAAGAAGCTAGTGTCGATGAAGGACTTGTCAATAACACACTGCAAGACTCACGATTGTCATGTGATACTGACAGTGTTTCTACCTATTGCAATCAGAGCTATAAAGCCAGGGTTCTTGAAAATGGCCATCACCCGCATGTGCTACTTCTTTTCGAAGATCTCACAGAAGACGATTGGCAAGAAAGAACTGAATAACCTACATGAATTTGTGGTGGAGACACAAAACTAACTAGAGATGTGTTTATCTCCTATTTTTTTATATAATGCCACATCTTATGATTCACATGGTTCATCAGATACAGGCGTTGGGCCCTTGCTACTTGCATGAAATGTGGTCCTACGAGCGGTTCATGTCGGTTCTAAGTCGATACGTGTATAATCGAACATACCCAGAGGGTTCCATGATAGAGGGTTACAATACTAAAGAAGTCGTCGAGTCTTGTCAAGAGTACCTAAAAAATACGAGAAGGGTTGGTAAACCCGATTCTCATCACAAGGGTAGGCTGGTGGGAAGGGCATCGGTGGTAGAAAAATGTTCATCGACCATGATTACAAAGAGGTGAGTCGGGCGCATTACGATTGTCTTGCGAGTACACAACCGATGCAACCCCGTACATTGATGAACACCTAGCTATCATTATGGCGGAGAGAAATGGTCGTTCGGATGATTGAGTCATGAAACAGCATAAGCAACGACTAACTACATGGTTGAAGGACCAAAATATACCGCCTGGAGAAACCATAGACTCTATTACCATCAGTAGGTTGGCGGAGGGGCTATCGAGATAAGTGACATCTTGGGATGCTTATGACATCAATGGGTATCGTACTATACCCACGTAAAGGATAGTAAATATGTGAACCAAAACAGCGGTGTTCGAATAGAGGCTCTCGATGGATCGGGGGCGAAAGATCCAATACTTTTGCATCGAAGAGGACCGACACATGTACAAGAAACATGGCGAGATCGAGAGACTAATCTTGAGCTCAAGTGAAGGCTCTAGTTGCGAAGGCACCGGAGGAGCAAGGACTGTCTATGGAGCCACGGATATTAATGACGCCGCCGGGAGAACTAGCATTAGTTGGCAACCCTCTGAAAGTTCCCAACAGCTAAGGTTCCACTGCAGCCACAACCCCTATCGATCGCATACGGGAACCAACTAGTTGCACCTTGGTGTTTCTCAGTGGCCGGTAGAACATTGTGATGGAGGTGGCAACGGGTGTGGCACATCCTCCCGGTGGCTTACACCACAATAATAAGATACCGCCGGACTACACTAGGGTCGAGGTGCATACCGTGAAGCCCGAGTTCATGTAGTGGAGGATAGACTATGCAACTCCCGAGGGGCTGGTGTTACTTGGAGACGTTATGAGGCAGTTCATCCTCTGGCACAAACGGGACATTATATTGATTGTTTCTTTGTCACATCCCCTTCTCCCAAATTTAGAGCAAATTGTTGAGGTCGGGGAGATATTTTCACCGTCTCGTGACCACCACATTCCTGAGATACCACATTTTCCCTGCCTCCTAGCGAGCATGTGCCTGATAAGTCACAACCTTCTCCAGCTTGTACCGAGCAAGTGCATGATGAGATGCCACAGTGTTCTTAACAAGCACAGCTGATACATGAACAACGAGTGCCTCCTGAAGAAGGTGATGCACAAGAAGATGAGGACGTGCCTGAATGGGAACTTTGAAAGAAGCATCCAATCACCATAAGACCAATTTATGTTCCGATGAAAGACGTCTTGTCGGGTGTCCGCACCAGTCAACTCGAGAACCAAGTTAAAAAGTCACATCACGGGGTTCTGAGGAGGCCGTCACTAGCAAACTTCATCAAACAGCAAAGCAGTATCCAAATATTGATGCCATCAAATGGTCAAATGTTTTCCCGAAAACATGTGAAAGAGGCAAGCCCTCCTTACCAAACCAGGACATCCAACGCCTACCACTTGGAATGAGAAGGTTCCATGATTGTTACTTATGTGTTCTCCCAACGAGCATAGACCTCATACAAGTATGCTTCCCCACCGACACATTTGGAAGCCTAGCCGTGAAAATTGTCTTTGACTTCAATGACATGCAGACATGCTTTCATCTCGGAGCAATGGAGATAAATCTAATTCATGCGTGGTGCTGTAAGTCCTTGTCCTCCGATATGATATGAATGTAATCTTTGAATTTTGTTGTAACTAACCCACGCCGTGATTTGTAGAATGCAAGTGCATATTGTCAAACAAATGCCAAGTGTGAAAGCTAGGTATATAGACCCTCAATGTATAGCCCAAACAAATTTTAATTACGCTAAATAGTGGAAACTGGATGCCAAAGAGCTAGCTGCTGGAAAGACTCTTCGGGAGAAAGAGCACATCCGTACGGTGAAACTAAGGGAAGAGTCCCTTAAGGTTGCAGCATACATTGCCCTGGCTTTCAAAATTCTCCAACAGCACTCTACTATATGGCTAACATACAACTTCGAGTAAGTTCAACTCTATACTTAAAGCTTTGTTTGATATATTTTATTCGATGCAAAAGAGTTTATCTAGTTCTATGATTAAATCCATGAGCAACCACTGGATTTGTATAGGCGTCGATGTCGGGAGAAGCATGGCATAGGTTTTTGATTCAATAGATAGGGACCCGGTGACATACAAAGACTTCATATCGATTCTCAAGACGTATACATATCGACAATCCTCATTAGCTTATATGTTTGTATACATACTTGTAACATTCACTTTTGAATGCTAACAAGTTGTATTTGCTAAAATAATTCGAACAGGGCATTTAGATTCTATGTCACTAAATATCACGGAAGGCATGATCCAGTAAGAAAGAAAAAGCTGGCTATAAAAACACTATGTGTGGTAAGTGTAACTTACTTCTTCAGTACTCCATTATGTGGCTGCCAAAAGCATTACTTAACATTTTTATATGCAAAACACACAGTGCCCCAAGCAGAAGCCTGAAAGTGTATATTGTGGATACTATATATGTTCTATGATGAGTAACACCGGTGTCTACAGGAGACACCCCTTAAGGATAAATTTGAACCTTTTCACCCGTAGTATAAAAATTTCGTACATGGTATGAAATACTAAACCGAAACTTGTTCTCTTGTAGTGGAAAGAAGAGAAAGAAATAAAAAGAAACCCATACAAGGATGACCAACTCTTAGAGCTCGTCGACGACTTTTACAACTTTATATTGGACCAGATTGTACACGCCAAAGGCACCTACCATGACCGAGAGTCTGACTTAGGTAGAAATCCTCAGTACCAACACCTTTGTGAGACTGAAAGGCTAGCTCTAGGACGTTGATAACAATGTTTATTGAATTTGACATTGGTTTTATTTTGTGAATTATGTCTATTTAATGATGGATTGTATATATTCTTGTGAATTGGATTTGTAATCGTAATTTATATAATACTCTTGTACTTGTAGTTTATATAATACTCTTGAGCGAACGCGGTTCAGAACGTTGGTCGCGGGGCGTTCGGCGGGATTATCTCGCTTTCCTCGCTCACGTTGGTCGCGGGGCGTTCGGTAACGTGAACGCTAGATAAAATACGCGGAAACAAACAGTGTTCTGGTCGAATTTGAATTGTAAATTTGAATTTTTTACGGAAAAACGTACTATAGGGGCAGTTTTAGACTGAACCGCCCCTACAAACAGGCATTACAAATTTATAGAGGTGGCCTGAAAACTACCTCTATAAATATATGATTTGTAGAGACGATTTAATAGAAGCGACTGACCAAATCATCCCAATAAAAATAGTCTTCAGCCGTCCCTACAGAACGTCGTTTATGTAGTAGTGTCTCGAGCTCCGGCAAATCGCCAGACTCGCCGCCGCCGCCGCCGACAAGGCACGGTTCCGAGTTCACGACCAAGTCAAGTCTCTCCAGTTTTTGGGTTCTTCTTCTTGGTTCGCGCCACTCGTTTTGCCGCCAGCCCAGTAGAGGATACGTCTTCAGAGATTAGGCCTTCATCTCTAGCTTCTTCGGGAGCGCCTGCACCTTGCTGCTCCTCTTCTTCAGATGCAGTCACCGGAGTGCCGTCGGTGACACATTCATAATGATCTATGCATTATTTTAATCATGATTTTTTCTGTGTATATCGCAAAAAAAAAATGATAGAAAAGTTCATCACTTCACAGGGCAACCGGCTTGTTGTGCATGACCTTGCTGCACTTGCGCTAGATTCTTTCCTTCAACCATCGTGAGATGAAAGATGAATGAGTTCAGGAAAAGGAAAGTAGTAGATAACGGGCTCTAAAATATATTGTTGTGGATAGCCTTCCTGCAAGCATACCAAGATGCCCACTGTAATTAATTAGAACCCGTACCAGATCCTCATGCTTCAACGTCTCTATCGACGTACGTAAAGATCTAGCTTCTTCTTGCATCAAGTTCCTGAACATTGGTGGGATGTTCAGTAACATATTAGTCAACCAATGTCCAGACGCATTTAGACATGGTGCAAAGGATACAAGTGTTTTCGGGAGTCCACAACACTGCACAGAGAGCACTTTGAATGTTCATCCATGTGCCTGTGATGACGTACATATGCAGTCGGCAGTGATCGTTTTGCCGATCTCCAAACCGCATGGATCCCGGATAATTTTCCTCCGCCACGAATTCCAAAGACGTTCCCGGCTGCTGGCCCGGCCCATCACTACGCCAGTTGCCCAAGAGGCCCAAGATTTAACCCAGACACCGCGCGGGCTCGCAAGGATTACTCACTGGGCCAATGGTATGGCAAAACCGCAAAAGGCTGTGCTCCGTTAATTAGGCGGGCCCAATACAGTTTTCAAACATACTCATTTTTTAGCACATTTGGCGGTTAACCGCTGATACCATATCATCATCATGTACTAGTGGGCCACCGCAAATTTGTGTAGTTGTTGTCTCACCTTAATTACGAGTATAACGTATTTGATTTGGGATGTGTGCGCAGTGATTTGTTGAGTTACGGGGAGACTTGGGGCAGTGTCAGTCTTGCCGTTTGGGAGGAGGGTACGGGACAAGCAGACCCACATGTCAGAGTTGGAGGAGAGGGAGACGCATGCACGGGCGGTGCCTCCTCTATAATACATTGTACAACTTTATTTACTCAACTTGGTATATTGACAACAAATAATCTGCAACATCTTGACAAAGTGACGATGAACAAAGCACTCGTGTACTAAATTACTATAATCATATCATCACGCTCGTGTGTTTGCTGCTGCCGACGCGCTCATGCCCGGACCAGCTGCTCGAAGTTGACCGGCGCGGTGAACTGCTCTGGGCCATCGTAGAACGCCGACGCGATGACCTCCGCGACGCGCTGCGTGGGATGGCCGTAGTCCCAGAAGATGGTGGCGCCGGCGGTCGCCGCACAGCGTCGAGTTCGGCTGGCCGCAGACGCTCTGTGCCCCGAGCCGCCCGCCGCCGCAGCACGCGCTGTCCACGTCGGCAAACCCTGCCGCCGGCGGGTCGGCTATGATCGCCCGCATCAGGCCGTACAGGTCGCCGGGGGAGTAGGTCAGGCCGTCCAGGCGGTGGTCATCGCCGGAGCCGAGGCTCGCCAGGAGAGATCTGAGCGTGTCGGCGCCGTCGTCGCACGCGCCCGTCGGGGTAAGGATGAAAACGGTCGAACTCGGTCGAAAAACTCCTCAACCGTTTTCTACTTTTACATTTAAAATACGAAAGCGAAAGCAAAAGCAGACAAGTCGGACACGAAAACGAACACGAACTTACGGAATATCTATAATTTCAGAAACGAACCAATTCGAGCGGAATTATGTCGAACACGATCGATATACGAAAATTCAATACGAAATACCGACCCACAGTGCATAGCATTAAACAAGTGCACGACCAAATACATAACAAATTCACAACTAACAAGTGCATGATCTAGTTCAAGTGCATAGCATTAAACAAGTGCACGACCAAATACATAATAAGAGAGATGAGGCTGGGCGCCGTCTATAAGAGAGGGCAGCTAGCCACCAGTAGAAAGAACGCAGCTGCGTGGTGAGCAGCCTATAATTGGGCTGTATGACCTATGCAGTTGGCCAAATTCTGTTTAAACCGAATTTTGAATTCGGAATATTTCAAATTAAAAGTAGAAAAATAGAAAACGGTCGAAAAATGTGTAAACCGTTTTCTACTTTTACATTTGAAATACGAAACATCTCAAATGCGAAAGCGAAAACGGTAAAGTCGGACAAGAAAATGCGGATTCGATCGGATTAAATATAGAAAACGATGCGGTTCGGTTCGGGATATTTTCGTTCCGTTTTCATCCTTACGTCGGGGTCTACAGGCGCTCTACTGGCAAACTTCCTCGCACCCATCCCGTACAACCCCTGCGTGAAATTATAAATTGTTACCGTCTTTTTAACGAAATAAATTTGTTATCAGTCATCTTGTTTTAATAAATGTCATATGTTTAGCTGGAAATAAAAAAACTCAGGAATTTGAGTTTTACTGTGATGGTGCCTGAGTAGTTGGAGATGAGGTCGGAGTAGAAGGCGGCGACGACGGCGTGGCTCTGCATCTGGCCATTGTTTGCTATTTCGTTGGTGCCGATGCCGATGAGGAAGAGCGATTTGGAGAGCAGGCCGGTGCTTCGCCGTGGTGGCACCCAGTTTTAGTACCATCTGAGCCTTGGTCGCATCGAAGTTGCGCACTTGCTTTGACAACGGGATGTTCTTCCCGGCGAACTAGATATGCAAATACAGTTCAAATTATCTAAGACCTTATTTAAATCCAGGGTATAAAATTTTAGAGTGGTATCACATGAGGGTGTCGTATGTGGTGTTCGGATACTAATAAAAAAAACAAATTACATAATCTGTCAGTAATCTACGAGATAAATTTATTAAGCCTAATTAATTCGTCATTAGCACATGTGTCCTGTAGCATCACACTGTCAAATCATAGACTAATTAGACTTAAAAGATTTGTCTCGCAAATTAGTCGCAAACTGTGCAATTAGTTATTTTTTAGTCTATATTTAACATTCAATACATATGTCAAACATTCGATGGGATATGGAGTGAATTTTAGGGAACTAAACAAGATGGTGGTCCGAGCAAATTGTACGGCTAGCGATGATGTCAAAGTCACATGTGCTCAAAGTCAGCGTTGAGATATATCTGTCTCTCTGTCTCCATCGGTTCCTTGGACATGCATGAAGCATGAGTTGGTTAAGTTTGACCCGAAAGATATGATCTCTGAAGTCTGACCATGCTCGCGGATGCAAGTATGCAACTAGGAGTACATGCGTGGACGAAATCACTCTGATCATGCCGAAAGATAACTCATGTAATTAATTTAGCTTTTTTTTACAGATTTGTGTGATCTGAACTTTGTGGCTGCTAGCAGCTACTACTCGATCGGCTGCACAGTTAAGGTACGCAAGATTCACAGAAATTAACAGGTTTTTTTCCCCTCTGCAGCGACACATTATATATGCTGAAAGCTGAATGATAACTTACAGTGGAGTCGAGAATCCCAGCTTCTCCAGAAGCATAGTTCAGTCGGCCGATGCCCCTGGCGACGAGACGATGGCGTCGGCTGGAGCGCCGCGAGAGCGACAGGTACGCCGGCGGGCTCCTCTTGAACCCCATAGCCTTCGCTGCACCCATTCATGTCCGTCAGGCGTCAGCTCGAGCTCCCCCGTGCTAGCCAGTCGTCGCGCATACCACCAAGTACACACAGCCAGAAACAAATAAACAACTCCAGCGCGCCGTCGATCGAGAGAGAGTACATACCAACCAAGTCGGCGACGTTGTAGCCGTTGCTGAACCTTCCAGTGGGTCTGGCGCCGCCGGGGAAGTCGACGCCGTAGTAGGGCATGCTGGCCCGGGGGACGTCCGCCCCCGGCAGGTAGCTGTTGTTGCCCACGTCCAGGAGCGAGTCCCCGAACACGTACACCGCCGGCACGGCCGTGGTCGTCGGCCGGAGGGCGCCACTAGTTCGATGGATATCGTCGTCACCATCGCAAGTGTAACGGCGGCACCAACACCAACGTTAATGGCTTTGTGGCGCCGCAATGTCGTGGTCGTTGGTACTCCGTAGTCTGCAGGCTGCAGTCTGCTAGTTGATTGAATGCTAGGAGATGATCCATTCGCCGATGGTCCTGTTCGGCAGGACTTATTGCTGCTACGACTGATTTATAGGGCTGATTTGTTGTGAGAGAAAAATACTACTCTCATAACTTACAAGCGAACAGGGCTGATCAACAGCATAGCCATCATGGCATTGACTCTACAGCAGTGCAGCTGCACCTCCGCTGAAAATGATGACAAGAGTTTTAGCCCACAAATTTATCGATAACGATCCGCCACGTCCGTTATGTGACTCCTGTCCGGACGTGGTTCCGTAGAAGGGGCCCCATCTCTCTTAGAAACAAAAAAAAAACAAATCCTCATTCCCTCATCCGCTTATCCGGCCAGTCCCCAAAGCAACGTGGCCGTTCATCCGTCCGCCCCGTTCCCCCACCGGGCGCTCGTTGGGTTGCCGCGCCGTGCCATTCCCCCATCACCGGCCACGCAGTGTGCCCGTCCCAGTCACCTACGTTGCTCGCTCCCTCGCCGTCCATTTGTCCCCCAATCGCCATCGAGCGCGCCGTTGACCCCGGCATGGCCGCTGGGGCTCACATGCTGTGGCGCCTCAGGTCTTCCCCGGTCGAGCGATGGGCGCGACCGGTGCTGGTGGGGCTCGAGCGTCGCGTCTCGCCATCGGCTCCCACCCCGACGAACCGGCTCGGCCTTCCCTCCCCTATGTTGCATATGTATGTTTTAAGTGTTTTAAAAGTTTCAAATTTATGTTGTAATTGTTTTATCTTGACGTTACAAAAGTAGATCTGGGGATGTTGCACATGTTGCTTATGTTGCAAGTGTTTCAGATGCATGTTGCAAGCGTTTGTTCAAAATGTTTCATTTGTTTTCTATCTGGATGTTGCATATGTTTCACACATTTGTTGCAACAGTATCTTCCAAATGTTTCAGTTGTTTCAGTCTTATATTGCAGCAAGTGATTTCATGTTGCAAGTATTTAATTTGGATGTTTCATGTGTTTCACACACATGTTACAAGTACATGTTCCAAATATTTCATCTGTTTTAAGTCTTACGTTGCAAGTGTTTTACATTGTTCGGCTGGGGTGCGTCAGGGGCCATGTGGACAGGGGCACGGCGGATGGGGTGCGGCGGGCCAGGGCGCGCTGGGTGCGTGCTCATCCTCAACCTCTTATCCGGGCTCCCGAGTTGCCACCCGCACGGAGAGTCGGAGAGAGAGGAGGGGGTCAGGGGAAGGATCGGCAGGCGTAGAGGCGGGGCGGAGTGCACTCGTGGGGCGGGGCGAAGGCGGACGGGGGCGGGCTGTGCGGGCGTAAAAAACACAACAATGCATGGAAATGTAATTTCTACCTCGCTATTTTCTCATATCCTAGCTTTTAGTCAAAGACATGGACGTACGGCCTAGATCTTGATGTCTTCGATTTCCTAAGAGCATCTCTAGCACTAATACCTAAAATAGGGTCATCCCTACTTTTGTATTTGGGTATCCACATATTTTGGTGCTACTTATTTTTTATTGTTTTGTCTAACGACACTACCTAAAACAGACCCCCAAATCCATCCTAGAAGAGAATGACATGTAGGACCCACATGTCATCCTCTTCCTTCTCTCATCGCCATAAAAACTCGGCCATCTCCTGCGGACTCGCCTTGGCCTCTAGGGAAGAGCTGGTAGGGAGGTTGCGGAGGGTAGGAGGAGGCGCCTGCTTGGGAGAGGAGGCCATGACAGAGGAGAGGTGCTGCTTATTTGGGAGAGGGAGGTTGTGGTGGAGGAGAGGTGCCTGCGTCAGACCCGGAGATGGCCGTGGGCGCGCGGGACGGGGAGGAGTTGTCGATGATAGGCGTGAAACACGGTCATTGTTGGAGGGCTGGATTGATCTGCCCTCGTCGTCGGCCCAGATTGTCGTCCGCCGGTGGCGATGTAGAAGGGCTTGGCGGCGGTGACTTTGTCATGTCTGGCTATTCCACGATGGCCGTGGAGGCGCGGCCTACCCTCAGCTTGGCCAAATGTGGTGGTTGGGGACGGGAACGACAAGGGTGAGGCATGCGACGGCGGTGGAGTGTGCAACCATGAGGAAGGAAGAGAGCACACACCGTCTTGCTGGTGCTCGCATGATGGTGGTAGTGGAGGAACGGTGTCCAACAAACTTTTAGATGCCCATGTGCTGGCTAGGAATGAGTAGTGGGAGGGGAAAAGTAGAGCGGCTAGGCTGACTAGCCCATGATGAATCTAACCTGGGGGTGCTTGCCTCACTGACATGGTGAAGGCATATATGCAAGATAGAGTGATGGTCATAGATTGGTGTGGGGTAAAAAGTATGAAGATGGAGCGACAGAGGCCGATCTGCATATGGCCCTACCCTCGCTAGGATGCACTGCTCAAGAGCATAGCCATGATCGAGGATCTATCCTGGCATGCCACTGTTGACACTTCTTAACGTCGCTACCAGGTTTGTGTCCTTGACAACGGCGCCAGAAATGTTTGTTGATATTTCTTATGCTCAAGTAGATAATTCCGCAAGCACACAAAATATCGTTATAGCATTTCACACAGAAGTATTATAGGATATCGTATTTATCCATAGGGAAGCAATGGTTAAAGATGGTGACAGTTAACCATCACGTATATACTAACTAGTATACCGACTAGACTAAAGTGGGGGTAAGTGATATGTAATAAAGTGGGATGACACATAAGGATCTACTCATGAAAAGTTAAAGTGAAAGTGTAACTAAGTAGGACAATAATAAAGGGAACACAAGAATCCTAAGTTACTTCTAATCAAGCCCTACTCTAGCCAGTGACTGTGGTTATACAGTCACTAGAACAACAAGTAGTAGTTCTATGGAGAAGATATTTCCACCAAGTTTCTTCAATCCAATGCATCACCTAATTATTCATCTTCCTTACGAGGCTCGGCTAGGAGGTCCTGTCCAAGCCCATTGGAACTATCCATTTGAGAGGTAACAATGAAACAGAAAAATATATAGGGCTTTCTTTTATAATTCTTTCCTCAGTTTTGTTTTTTCCTATAGGAAAATCCAACAACTTAAGAAGAAGGTTCGGAATAAGGCCCGTGTTGAGGGTAACCAGTTATGGGGGCTATGATGTCAATGGCTATAGGTTTTGATCAAAAGAGCATGAGCGAGCTAAATCAGGCTTAGCTATGGTTAATAGTGGTGTTTGTGTGTCTTGTGTTGATGACGACAACAATGAGACGGGATATTATGGTGTCATCAAAGACATAATAAAAATAAAATGGGAAGGAAGCTTGCCACTAGAGATGGTTTTATTTGATTGTGATTGGTTTGATCCAACACCAAGTGGAACTAAGCATAAAGAAAATTTAGGGCTGGTGGAAGTTAAACATGCTGCTAGACTTTTAGTTTTCAAACCGTTTGTAATGACAAGCCAAGTTAAACAAGTTTATTATCTACCTTATGCCTGTACGAAAAGACCAGATCTAGCTGAATGGTGGGTTGTATATCAAGTTAGTCCACATGGCTATATTCCTCCATATGGCATCAGTGATGACTCCAGTGCTTCTGGGCCATCACAAGTACAAGAATTCTCATTTTTTTCAAGAGGAGGGATTGGATGGCACATTTGTGATTGATCTGAACATTGAGCTAGATAATGCAGCCCTAGTTGTTTCAGATGAGATAACTGATCCCAAGGACTTGGAGTTTCTGTCCAAATTGAATACTGAAGCTGAAGATAAGGATGATAATACATATGAAGATGATGAAAAGGATCAAGATGAAGATGACTATGATCTGACTGACCATCCAGCTTATAATCCAAATGATTATCGACTATTTATAAATTGTACCTGCACTCTGTATTCACTTATCAACTAGTGTGCCTTACGGAACTAATCAAGATTTGACACACCCCAAAATTTCTGATATTACTTTTATTTGTAGCCATATGTGTGATTTGACTTCCTGGGCTCACATATGGTGTGTATCTGGTTTTATCCTTAAAACCGAGTGCTACAAGATTTATGTTGAAGTACCTATTATATGTGTTGTTTCTTGTCCTTGTTATGTGCAGAAAGTGTGATATATACATATATTGTTGCATGATTATGGATATGTTTTTCCTTGACACATGTGCAATTTACTAATTGTTTTCCTTATAAAACAGGAGATGCATGGGCTTCACACAAAAGTCTTCAAGTAGCGCAGTTGCACCAAAGGGTGGAGGCACCCAAACAGTTGTAGTGTTGATGGTGTGAGGTCTAGTAAACCTAACACTTGAAGGACCAGAGTGAAGCTAGTAACCCCAAAAAAGAGCAATCTTGGTGGTGGTCACTTTGCAAGTCTTTGGTGATGGTGAGCGAGTTTAGAATTAACACTAGAAGGACTAGAGCTCAAGGTAGTAACACCAAAAGGAGCAATCTTGCTTGTGGTCAGGTCAAAGTTACAAGCAATGGTGACGGTGAGAAGTCTAGTAACCTCATAAGGAGCCGTGTCATTGGGTGGCCAATTAGCATGTAGTCCCGATGGTGGTAACTCTACAAGGAGCAAGATCTTCTTGGTGTCGACCCAAAGTGGTTGGGACCGAGGGTGCTAACTTAGAAAGAACCAGTTTGAATGGTCTTAACACTCAAACAGTTGGAGATGATTTTGGTAACTCACAAAGGATCAGTTCTAATGGTCTTAACTCTCAAATGGTTGGAGATGTTTCTGGTAACTCACAAAGGAGCAATGCTAATGGTCTTAACTCTCAAATGGTTGGAGATGCTTCTAGTAACTCACAAAGGAGCAATGCTAATGGTATTAACTCTCAAATGGCTGGAGTTGAAGGTGGTAACTCACAAGTGAACTTTGATAACTCACAACTGAATATTGGTTCCAACCAGTCCTCTCAGGATCCTCCAAAAAGAGGGACATCGAAAATGTGCAGGACCAAGTACAAAATACCTCCACATAGTGGTAGAGTTCAGCTGGAACCTATAGGTCATTGGTAAGTATATGATATCAATTGTGATTAACATTGTGGTTCTTTTCATTCTGCTACATATTTTTTTATATGAAGCTAAATAATTGATTTGTTGACTTGTTTACAACAACCAATTCAAATATGTTGATTATAACCCTAAATGCCGCAAGTACCCCTCATAGTTAGGAACTATTCTCAAGCGAGAGTACTCAGGTATCGTCAGAATATATGATGAGAAAGGCACAATTGTGAAAGTAAAACCGACATTTTCGTGGAATGATTATTATTGGAAAAAGAATAAAGAAGGAATCTGCTGTGCGACAAGAGTGAAGCAGGAGTTCTGGGTATTACACTAACTTATTCAAATTATTCTTTAAATCTTTTTTCTCCATTTCTTATTTCTTCAGTCCAGTGCATTGCATCCTGATTGCATAATTCTAAAAGGATTGAATATTCACTCGGCAAGATTAAAGAATTTACGGTTAGTAATTTATTTGACTTGTCTTGCATATGCAGAGCACGTTTACATCTCATCCACGGCATAGGGCACGTGCTGCAAAAAATCTAGAGAACTATCTAGTCAAGAGAGTAACTAATATGATGTACCAAGTCCGTTTGGAGGCTGTCAAGAAATGGTGTCATAGAAATAACAAAGACTGCGATGATACTCGAGCCCGCACCATTGAACTAACAGAAGAACAGTACTTAACTTGTCGGGTGGAGTGGTGCAACGGGGTAGTTTGGGCCTTGCTTGCCAAATACTGGACTTCTGATGAGTACAAGAAAAAGAGATGCAGAGGCCAACAATCGCGCATGAGTTGTGATGATCCAGCTCAAAATAGAGGAGATTCAAGAAATTTTTGCAAAGACACAACAGTTCTTGATATGACAAATGCTTGTGTCTTGATTATTTTAGTTAGGAACCATTGAAAAAATCTACAGTTTATAATTCTTGTGCAACTTATAATTTTGCAGCTAGCTTATTTTAGTTGTGACAAATGCTTGTGCTTTGACTATTTTAGTTAGGAACCGTTGAAATCTGTAGCTTATAATTCTTGTGTGGCTTATAATTCTACAGCTTATGAAAAGTCCTAATGGCTAGATGGGGGTGAATAGCCTAATAAAACTTTCTACAATAACACTTAGCAAACTGGTTAGACAATTTGCGAAGCAAGTGTTGCACTAGCCTACTAAAATTGCAAGCCACCTACCATAATTCTAGTTGATATAGTTTCTATCCACACAAAAGCTATGTCACTACACTAAGTTAGTGTGCTCTCAAAGGCTAACTAAAGAGCCACGCTAACCAAACTAACAAGCTCTCACAACTAGCTACACTAAAGAGCTTGACAACTAATTTACGGTAATGTAAAGAGAGTGAGTAAGAAGGTTATACCGCCGTGTCGAGGAAGGAGCCAATCAATCTCAAGGATGAATAACAATGAAGACCAATCACCTCGGAATCAAATGATTAACACAATGATTTTTTACCGAGGTTCACTTGCTTGCCGGCAAGCTACTCCTCGTTGTGGCGATTCACTCACTTGGAGGTTCACGCGCTAATTGGCATCACACGCTAAACCCTCAATAGGGTGCCGCACAACCAACACAAGATGAGGATCACACAAGCTATGAGCAATTCACTAGAGTACCTTTTGGCTCTCTGCCGGGGAAAGGTCAAGAACCCCTCACAATCACCACGATCGGAGCCGGAGACAATCACTACCCTCCGCTCGACGATCCTCGCTGCTCCAAGCCATCTAGGTGGCGGCAACCACCAAGAGTAACAAGCGAATCCCGCAGCGAAACATGAACACCAAGTGCCTCTAGATGCAAACACTCAAGCAATGCACTTGGATTCTCTCCCAATCTCACAAAGATGATGAATCAATGATGAAAATGAGTGGGAGAGCTTTAGCTAAGCTCACAAAGTTGCTATGTCAATGCAAATGGCCAAGCGAGTGAGCTTGAACCGGCCATGGGGCTTAAATAGAAGCCCCCACGAAATAGAGCCGTTGTACCCTTTCACTGGGCACAACACGGGGTGACCGGACGCTCCGATCATATTGACCGGACGCTGGACCTCAGTGTCCGGTCGCGCGATGTACGCCACGTGTCCCTTCTCTTCAAATGTTGATCGCCCGATCTCAACGGTCAAGTGACGAGCGGACGCAGCAGCTCAAAGTGATCGGACGCTGAACCCCAGCGTACGGTCGTTTACAGTAAACATCCAGAGACGACTTGCTCGATCGGACACACCCAGCGTCCGGTCACTCGGCGACTCCCTTGTGCGCTGCCACATCAGCAGGACCTGATGCAACCCTCCAGCATCCGGTTAGAGACCGACGCCAGCGTCTTTGCTGTTTCTACTGACCAGACACGCCGGTCCAACCAAGGCCAGCGTCCGGTCACTTCCAGTGACCTCCGTCTTTTCTGTATAGGGCACCGGTGGCACTGTCGGACTGTCCGCACTCTACGGGCAGACACTCCGCGGGTGAAGTTCCTAACCCTTGCTCAAATGTGCCAACCACCAAGTGTATCACCTTGTGCACATGTGTTAGCATATTTTCACAAATATTTTCAAGGGTGTTAGCACTCCACTAGATCATAAATGCATATGCAATGAGTTAGAGCATCTAGTGGCACTTTGATAACCGCATTCCGATACGAGTTTCACCCCTCTTAATAGTACGGCTATCGATCCTAAATGTGATCACACTCACTAAGTGTCTCGATCACCAAAACAAAATGGCTCCTATAATTTATATATTTGCCTTGAGCCTTTTGTTTTTCTCTTTCTTCTTTTTCAAGTCCAAGCACTTGATCATCACCATGGCATCACCATCATCATGTCATGATCTTCATTTGTTTCACCACTTGGAATGTGCTACCTATCTCATGATCACTTGATAAACTAGGTTAGCACTTAGGGTTTCATCAATTCACCAAAACCAAACTAGAGCTTTCAGCTTACAATGTCTGCTTGCTGCTTATAACTGACACATGCATAATTTGTGGTTTTAATCTTATAGGAATTTAAATCTGGCCGTCCATAGAGTGGGATAAACATATTTGCTGCAATGAAATCTGGAGTTAAAAAAATGGATAGCACTGGAAGGAGTGCTCCAATCCCTAGCTTGAAAGCAAAAAAAGATTGGTATGCTCCGCACAACATGCTTTCATTTGTTCTGTAAACTGAATTGAGGCATCCTTTGATACATTTTTCTGTTTCTATGTTAGGATGAGTACATGACATTAGCTCTAGATGCAAATTCACAAGAACTGGAAGGAAGAGCATTGTACACTATAGGACGTGGCATGAAGCATGGCCGTGTTCCAATAGGTGATGGTGTTGTGGATAAGGCAATTGTTCTAGCACATTCCAAATCTATATCTGTTAGGCCACCTGATCCTGATCATTATGAAAGTGTGCTACAAGAAAATGCACAATTGAAAACGAATAATGACATACTCGTTGAGGAAAATTGAATCCATCGTGAGCTATTCAAAGTAATAATTTTTCCATTGTATATGCAATTACTGTGTCCTAAGCATACAATTTCAATTGGATACTTTCAATTGCAGAGTGTGTTTGATCGGATAGGTGTAGAACCACCTGCTGAACTGCTTCAACGTCTACAAGACCTTGATGCCCGTCGTCATCAGGTTACTTTATTTATTGAATTTGTTTGTGCAATTCATATTCTTTATTTCGATCACAATTCATCTAGAGAATTAATATTGTTTCATGGCAGAATGCCAATACGAGTTGCAGCAGTGAACAAGTGGATTCTTGTTGATTAACAATGCCATTTTTAGGTTTTATGTTCATGGTAAGGTAGTGAAGAAAAGCTTTGATTGGCAGATGCCTATTTTTTAGGGTTCTCATCTACTAGGTTGTTTTAATAATACAACAAAATAGCCCTTTGTTATTTGATACTTTATAGTAGGCGCTTAGAGATTGAAGACCAAACTTTTATGTTCCAGAATTATACAAAAATATTTCAATATTGCCTTTTGCAGGCTACTGGGTCACATGGAGGCTCATTCTGTTGATGAAAGGCGCAGCAACGACAACGCTAATGACGAAGACGACGATGATGACTACAGCTACCATGAAAGCGATGATGATGACTGCAGCTACCATCAAGGCATCCATCATGTCCAGTACTCCAATGAAGACGATGATGATGACCACATTGAGGACGATGATGACGATGGCTGTCTTGAAGATGGTGATGATAGCAGCTCCTCCCAAAGCGACGATGATCACCGCTCTACTAAGCAGTGACTATGCATGCAGACAAACTAATTCCAACAACTCCAAGTGACTACACAATGGGATGTGGACTTTCTTTTGGGTTTATTGATTGGTAGGAACTAAGATGATATTAGGCTGATCTTTTGCTAAGTGCAATATTGCCTCATGAATTGTGTGCAGTATTTGCCTTGTGTATGTGCTGCTATCCTGCTGACATGTAGGATGATACACTGTTGCTATCTACCTAAGTCTTATATTTGCAAAATGGACATGTAATGAACCAATGGATATTGGATGTGTTATCTAATCTAGCATTGGTTTAGTTTAATTGTGGCCTCTATCCTGATATTTGTTTTGGTCTACATTTATAATGAATGATCAATATTTTCTTGGCCAATTAAGCCCCTGTGCCATGCATTACCTTGAGGGTTAGCTGCCAAGGAAACACATTATTCCTTGGGGGTCGAAACCCTAAAGGAAATTACTATTTCCTTGAGGGTGTGAGCCCTCAGATAAAGCTATTGTTTTGACGGTTTATTTGTGTTACCTTGACGATGCTAACTCTCAATAAAATATATATCCTTGGGGGCCAAACAAATACCTTGGCGGTAACAAACCCTCAAGAAAATATATATCCTTGGGGGCCAGCTATATTCCTTGGGGGTCGTTAACCCTCAAGAAAACGCATATCCTTGAGTGTTGTTACTTTTCCTTGGCGGTGTTAAAAATCTGACTGCTTAAGTATTTCCTTGGCGGTTGAACCCTCAAGGAAATGATTTGTCACGGCCGGCACTCAAGGAAATAGCTATTTCCCTATCTCTCTACCCTTGGCGGTCATTCCTTGAGTGCTAGCCGCCAGTATTGATTTCCTTGGCGGTTTTGGGGCTTTCCTTGAGGGTTTTCGGCCCTCAAGGATATTCAGGTCTGTGGTAGTGTCTATATATGATGTTTGAGAGAAGAACTCTTTTACCCTTGGTGAAGATGGAAAAAATTATTGCTTTATCTTTAATTGAATATAATTAAATAGTAAAAGTTTAACTTTGGCCCCACCTATTTTGGTACCGACCCCACCTATTTTGGTACTATAATCACATATTTTGGTACCTCTATGTACTTTTAAATTGGTACCTCCTGTTTTTCCACCATTCTATTTTTCTCTATGGATGGTCCATATTTTTCCAACCATTATAAAATTTCTCTTGAGACAAATGAAATAAGCAAAAAATAGTTTGAATTCATGGTATCAAACATCACAACACGTCTGCATTTTCACCATTTACCATCTCTTGCAGCCATTGTCTTTGTTCCATTGTTTCCCCATAGTGCTTTCTTCTCTATCTTGGAGGTCTTCCATTATGCTTTTGCTCCAATCTCTCCATGGCTTCTATCCTTGGTGTCTTCTAGGCTACTATACTCTGCCCATTGCTAGTTACTCCCTTCGTTCCAAATTATTAGTCACTAAATTTGTCCCCCTCTTGAATTATCATCAATTAAGCTCCATCGCCACTGGGAGCCTACAACGTCATGGAACCATGAGAAAGGGTCATGGGGAGGAGGCAATGTTGCATGTTTTTTAATTTCGGAACGACGATTTTGCATGCACTTAGGAAGTAGGGATTGGAATGTAAATACTCCCTTCTTCTCTTAATAAATCAATTTCTAAAGTTCTTAAGTCAAATATTTTAAATTTGACTAAGTTTATAGAAAATAGCAACAAACATTTAAGACACCAAATTAATATCATTAGATACTCTATAAAATATATTTTCATAATTTGCTTATTTGGTGCCATAAGTATTTATGCACTTCTCTATAAATCCACACATAAAAAATAACTTAATGTAATTCTTGGAATTAATTTATTCAGGGACAAGAAAGTATGGAATGGGGAAGAATGAGATGAGCGCGAAGAAGACCAGCGGATTGATTCTCCTTCTCAATAATTAGTCTTAAAAAGGTGTCTAGTCTTTCGCTTTGAATATGATGATTTTGAATCGCTCTACTTTATCTCCATGCTCTTTGATATCATATACAGTATATTTTGGTTATCCCAGAACAAATGAAAAAATGAGATACGATATCTACTTGATATATATGGGGTTTCTTTTTGGTAATGTAAACAATGTTTTGTTGTTGATTCCATGATAAACCACTGTCGTCTGAAGAGCCGACCATCCTTACAAATAAATTAATTACACTAACTTATTGAGTGTACAAAACTCTTCACAGACTTCAGACTTGCCCAATGAATTATTCTGAACCACGATCCAATCCACCCCGTTGCTATTGGGAAATTAAATGTGACTAACAAATACCACAAAAAAAAAAACCATCTGAGCATGTACCCGTAATTACTTATAACAGTGAGCAAAATACTCAATGTGGCTGGCTTTGAGAAATCAGCTAACTTAGCTCTTGTCAGCCAGCTGCTTAAAGTTGATGGGAGCGGTGAACTCCGCCGGGCCATCATAGTAGGCCTGGGCGCTGAGCATGGCAGCGCGCTGGGAAGGGTGCACGCGGTCCCAGAAGAGGAAGCGGTCACGGTCGGCGCAGAGCTTGGCGCCAGGCAGGCAGTCCGCCTCCGCACCGAGCCGGCCGCCGCCGCAGCACGCGCTATCCTGGCTCACGAACCCTAGCGACAGCGGGTCGGTGCGCGCGGCAAAGCCGAAGGAGTCGGCAATGGAGTAGGCGAGGCCCGGCAGCTTCGGGGCGAGCCCGGCCAGGAGGGAGTTGAGGAAACCGTCGAAGCCGGCGGCGAGCTGGTTCAGGCCGTCGGCGCACCCGCCTGTGGCGTTGAGCACGCGCACGATCGGCACGCACCCGACCGTGCCCACGTTGATGATGCCGAACTTCCTGGCGCCCAGCTTGTAGAGCTCCGTGATGGCGGAGGAGTAGTTGGAGATGAGGCTGCCGTAGAAGGCGGCGAGGTCGCTCTGCGTCGCCGCAGTCTTGTTCTGCTTCGCTAGCGCCGTGGCGAAGGCGAAGAAGTCGTTGCTACCGACGCCGATGAGGAAGAAGGACTTGGAGAGGAGCTGGCTCACGGCGCGCGGGCCCACCTTGGACTCCATCGCGGCCTTGGTGGACTCGAAGAGCCGCACCTGCTGCGACAGTGGAATGTTGCCTCCTGCATTCTGCATATGGCACATGCATGCACGTCACAGTCACATTACTAGTGGAGCGGAGTGGTTAGCAGTAGCTCCTTCGGCTAATGATATCTTTGTCCAATCATGATTCATGCATTATTCAGCTTGTTGTCAGTAATAATAGTTTCTTAATTTATTTATTACACATCGTAGATTGTAGATGAAACTAAACACAACACACAGTTTTTTTTTTTCAGAAATAAATAGGGAGTGGTGACTTACAGTGGAGTCGAGGATCCCAGCTCCTGCCGATGCGTAGCTTACTCCTCTAGTGATGGCGCTCGGGATCAGATAATTGCGCGCTTTGAGCACCATGTAAGCCAGAGGGCTCTTCTCGAATCCAAGATTCTTCGCTGCATATGTATGCAAGCACATGTATCCACGAATTAAAAGGGGTTCTATTACCCTATTACACAAGCTAATTAATAAGCTAAAACATTCATAGTACTATATAATCGTCGTCTATATATCCTGCCAAAGTTTTACCCCTGCTAGTATGCATGGTATACTTAATGGTAATCATCAGAAGTCTAGACTCAGAAAGCGAATGTATATTACCAACAAAGTCTGCGACATTGTAGCCATTGCTGAACCTTCCGGTGGGCTTGCCGGAGCCCGGCAAGTCGATGCCGTAGTAGGGCTTGTTGGCCCTGGGGACTTGCTCCCCTTCCAAGTGGTTGTTGTTGCCCACGTCCAGGGTGGAGTCCCCGAACACGTACATCGCCGGCACCCGCCGCCGCTGCACCGGCAGTTCTACGCCGCTGGCGACGACGACGCTGAGCACCATGCTGCTCAGAACAAGAACCTTCATGGCAACAAGCCCATACCCCATGGCGGTACGGTCGATCGATCCCTGTTCCCTGCAAACAAATCTAGCTAGCTCTAAAAGTTCTAACAATATGCACTATGCAGGTGTGTGTGTGTGTGTGTGTGTGTGTGTGTTGAACTACACACACTGTGTGTGTGTGCTATTTCTGATGAGGTTGTTGTGACTTGGTATGACTAAGGGGAGCTATTTATAAGCACTCTCAAAGGCTTTAAGATGATGATGCCCTGCTATCTAGGAAACTTCTCATGGTGTAAAAGTGAATATGTGAATATAATCGAATGAGCACGTTGTGTTTACTGTTTATATATCCTAATCAAATACGCGCATTGGTAGGTGGCATGGGGTCTCTGCATGTGCCTGACACAACGAATAATGTACGAGTAACGAATCTCATGCATATAAGAACAAGTTGTTTTCTGGCATCGATGGTGTGGATCCGTTGACGCTTTTCTGCTGTCCCGATGCAAACTATACTAATACTGTATATCCTAGCTACTTTACACCTCCGTAGCTAGCTTTTCCTTATAATATCTATATATGTGTGTAGATCACACATTCGTTCTCGTTCCTGTAACCATACTTTATAGTTGCCATGCAATCATGCATCGACTAGTTGATGCTAACAATATTATAATGTACGCTTTCTAAACTCTTGGAATATTTGTGCCTTTGCATTTTGCTGTGTAATAAAACATGCATAATTGATCCATGATTTTTTTAGATAATATAGACGTACAAAACCGAGCTTGTCTTACTCTCGGAGATACAAACACGAAGTAGTACATGTGACCTAGTATATATGTAGCTAGATAGAAAAGATGCTATAAACTGTGAGTCTAGGGATTAATTTGTAGAGAAAAATATATACATCTCATGTTGGGCAAAAAGAAAACATCCACAAATCACACATAGAAGTATTTGCATTTTTTTGGCAGCGCTTCACCTCCTGTCCCCCCCCCCCCCCGTCTATTACTAGAGGCCAAGGAGTGAGACATTATACAAGGAAAGTTAAGACCTTGCATTTTGTATTCCACACCCAGAAGAAAGTAGCAAAGCTTCCTATTATTCCTTCTTGTTTTTGTGTTTATGGTCTTGTGATCTAGTGTTTGCTCTTAGCGCTCACATATCAAGACTTGCCTCTCAAATGATAGACACGTTCATATGTAATCAGCAACACTATTGCCTTGTTCTTATATACGGCCTATAGTAGTAGTACTGAGAACCTTTCTTGATCGGTCTACCAGCTAATAAGCTATTGATGCTCGTTCACTCGGAACATGCAACAACAGTGACCTGCTCTTCTTTTTAATACCCTGCAGCTCGGAGCTACAATGTGGATTGGAGAGCAGATACATCACCATGCCATTCCTAATACCTCCACGAGGCCTCTCGGTTTTTTCTTTATGCCTAACCACGTGATGATGGAGCCATTTTTTTTCTTACTCAAATGTAAAGTTTGAGGTGATTAGCTAGAGTAAACGCGGACCAAATGGATCAAAATATCAAGCTTGTGCTTATTAGAATAAATAACATGGAGGAGAATGCTCTGACATTTAGTGGTTAATATAATATATGGAGAGAAGAAGCTCTCTAATCCTACAACAGACCCTGTATTTGTGCACGCTCATGACCACTAGGTACTAAAAGGATACGTCGGGGATAACCAAACTATATTGCCGACCCTTTAATAGACATGCAACGCGCCGGGAGGGATAGTGACGCACGCCCATCGTCTTCCTCCTCTATCCCACATCTTCTTCCTCCATACCTATTGTCGGGGACCAAATGTTGGGGTACCCAAAGAGGAGGAGCTAATAACCATCAAACGTTGATGCTTCCGAACAGACAAGAGCACGACTACACCTCTTGCCCGATGACAGAGGGTTAACTCCGTCTCGTCCGACCCCCAAAGGTTGGCTCCGCCTCGCCCAACGTCTGAGGGCTGGCTCCGCCTCGCCCGACGTCCGGAGGCTGGCTCCGCCTCGCCCGACGTCTGAGGGCTGACTCCGCCTCGCTCGACCCCCGAGGGCTGGCTCCGCCTCGCTCGACGTCCGTGCGCCGCTCCTTCATAACTACACGCGCAGATAAGGCGGGGCACTCAAGTCAACCGCAATACCGAGGACCATACCCTGCACGCCTGCAGGAAAGTACCGTCAGGATATGACAAGACGGGCGCTTTAAGCCCTTCCAGGCATGTCAGAGCCCGAACAGTGTTGTGGGCGCCGACATTTGTCTTACAGTGTTATGGGCGCCGGCATTTGCCATCGGGCACAGATCCTGACGGAAGCATACGACAACCACTATGGTCCAGGAGGAAACTCACATCATCTACAGTAACGGATGTGGGGTCACCGCGCCGTCTGCTCCCCGTAGGGTCGTGGTTCAGCACCCTAGTCCATCGCGCCACCCACCGGGGCGAGATGGGATGTGACCACTTGCTGACAAAGCCTGAACATGGCATCATCAGCGGGCATGCACCCAGCATGGGGCTATCCCTGGCACCATCTGCCGTGTCAGCAGGACTTAGAGGAAAAGGAAGACCCGACATTTTTGAAGGACCTCCTTGGCCTCTGGTTTTTCTTCTTTCTCCCATCTGTAATCCTTGCTTCCCTTTGATCTATAAAAGGGAAGGCAGGACACCCCACTAGAGGGATCAAAAAAACACACCATGCATCACATCACACAAAGCTGAGCAGCAACCAAGCTCTCAGCACCCATTCGACATTTCCATCAGAGACTTAGGATCTTTCCCTCTCTCGCCCGTTTGTAACGCCTACTATGAACTTTTCAGTGCAAATAACACGAGCAGCAGCCACGAACTGGACGTAGGGACATTCTACCCGAACCAGTATAAACCTTATGTCTGTTTAGCACACCATCCGGGCCAGACGCGCAATAATACAAATTTACTCGTTGGTGTTTAATCGAAACACCGACAGTTGGCGCGCCAGGTAGGGGACCTTTGTGCGTTCCAACATTAACATTAGGCCATGGATGGCTAGCCATGGTATCAGCTGGGTTCCGGGCGCACACGTGTGCTTCTAGGACCTGGACTTCATCATCACGGTGGGAGGAGAATTAGCATTGGCTCACGCCGCCATCCAACCTCTCCCCTCCATCAGCCTCGACTATGGAAGGCTTGAGCGCCAGCTCAACGTCTCCCTGAGACCCTAGTCGTCTAGGGTGGACCCACGCCTCCTCCCCTTCTCTGACACCAATGTCATGGCATGGCTCGCCGGAGGGGAACCACTCTCTCCGGAACACCTTATACGGAGCGCCCCGACAGTGCTTCCATTCGGTCTCCATAACGCCGCAGCGACCGTTAGCCACCTTGTGGCACAATGCATGGTCCCACCACCCATGAACGATGAATTCATGGGGGTGATCGAACATGTCGTGGAATCTTTCCACGACCTCCTGGCAGAAGAGCCAGAGTCGCCCTCTGGCTCTGACTCCAGCAGGGGAAGCCACCACCTCTCTCGTGAATGCTTCATGACGGGTACCCCCGAGGGGCACGTCGAAAGCGTCCACGAGGGGGAGGCTACCCCAACAAACGACCTCGATGATGAGGCCAAGAGGGAAACAGCGCCCCTACCACGCATGCCAATGGAGCAGCTGAAAGCCCAACACCGAGAGATCGAGGAGTTGCGACTCTAGCTCGAGCAGGAATGCACGGAGCTCGAGCACAATGGCCCACGATGTGAACCCGAGGATCATCACCGATGATGAAGCCCTCCCTCGCTTCGCCCGGGTGAGCCAGAATATCACCGTCATGGCGGCCTTGCTCCATGGCCTTCCGGAGGCCGCAATGCCCGAGGATCGTCGGGCCCACCACAAGATTCGCACACTGCTCGAGCGTGCGGTGGCGCAGCAGGCCGAAAGCTCGTTGTCTCAGCGACGTGAGCTCGATGCTAGCCAGCGCACGCCCTCGGAGCGTCCCGTTAGGGATGCATTGGTCCACCAAGAACCACAAGGAAGTAGGCAGCACACCGCTGTCCCGATGCGTCAGCGTCTCGGCCGCAACGGTGACGCACGCAACACCCTCGATGCACGCTGACGCGTCTACGATGACCCGAGAGAGGGAGCCAGACATGGCTATCACCCTCATTGTGGACGGCCCGAGAGAGGGAGCTAGACGCTAGACATTTTGAGGAAAGTCGCCGAGCACGCCTTGAAGAACTGTCTAGGCTCCAAGCTGGTGAAACAACGCCTGTGTCGCTTCGACGAGGGGAAACGTAGGACCATTGGCGAGGAGATCACAAAGCTTTTGGTGGCCGGATTCATCAAGGAAGTGTACACACAGAGTGGTTAGCCAATCTTGTTCTTGTATGAAAGAAGAGTGGGAAATGGAGGATGTGTGTTGACTATACGGGTCTCAACAAAGCATGCCTAAAGGATCCGTTTCCTTTGCCACACATAGACCAGATAGTTGACTCTACCTCGGGGTGCAAAACGCTCTGCTTCCTTGATGCATACTCTGGGTACCATCAAATTACGATGAAAGAGTCCGACCAGCTTGCGACATCTTTCATCACCCCCTTCAGATCGTTCTGCTACGTCACAATGTCGTTCGATCAAAAGAACATTGGGGCTACATACTAGCGCTGTATGCCCAAGTGCTTCGAGGACCTCATTGGGCGGACCGTCGAGGCCTACGTTGACAATATCGTGGTCAAATCCAAATAGGTTGACCACCTTGTAGCCGATCGTGAGCAGACCTTTGCAAAACTCCGAACAAGCGGCATCAAACTCAATCCCGAGAAGTGTGTTTTTTCGGGGTCCCAAGGGCATGATGCTTGGTTTCATCGTCTCCGGCGTGGCATTGAAGCCAACCCGGAGAAGATCTCAGCCATCACAAGGATGGGACCAATTCGAGAAAATAAAGGGGGTACAACGGGTTATGGGGTGCTTTATCGCACTTTTCACCCGCTTCATCTCACGCCTCGGCGAATGAGGTCTCCCCCTTTATCGATTTCTGAAGAAGGCCGATCACTTCGAATGGACATCCGAGGCCTAGGAGGCACTTGACATGGTTAAGCAGCTCCTAACAAAAGCCCTGATCCTGGTTCCTCCTACCGAGGGAGAACCCCTTCTGCTCTACATCACGTCCACCACGCAAGTGGTCAGTGTCGCCCTAGTAGTGGAGCAAGAAGAAGAGGGGCACGCCCTCAAAGTACAGCGCCTTGTGTACTTCATTAGTGAGGTCCTATCCGACTCAAAAACCCGCTACCCCCAAATCCAAAAGCTTTTGTACGCTGTCCTCATCACCAGGAGGAAGCTACGCCACTACTTTGAGTCACATCCAGTAACGGTCATGACGTCCTTCCCCCTCGGCGAGGTCATCCAAAATCAGGACGCCAAGGGAAGAACCACGAAATGGGCACTCGAGCTGATGGGTCAGGGCATTGCATATGCCCCTCGGATAGCCATCAAGTCCTGGGTGTTGGCTGATTTCATCGTGGAATGGACCGAGGTCCAAATGCCACCAACGGTCATCGATCAAGAGTACTAGACAATGTACTTCGATGGATCACTAATGAAGAAGGGTGTCGGCACAGGGCTGGTCTTTGTATCGCCCCTCAGGGTACGCATGAGGTACATGGTCCATCTCCAGTTCCCCTCCTCCAACAATGTGGCCTTATATGAGGTGCTCATCAACGACCTACGCATTGCCATCGAGTTGGGCGTCTGATGCCTCGACGTTCGAGGAGATTCCCAGCTGGTCGTCGACTAGGTCATGAAGGAGTCAAACTACCACGACATCAAGATGACCGCATACTACCGAGAAGTCCGCCGGATGGAGGACAAGTTCGATGGCCTCGAGCTCAACCACATCCTAAGGCGTCTCAACGAGGCAGCTGATGTGCTTGCGAAAGCAGCATTCGACCGAGAGCCAGTGCCAACAGGCATCTTCGCCAGCGACCAGCACAAGCCCTCAGTTCGCTACGAAGAGTTAGAGCAAGGCAGTGACGGTTCGTCCAATCCTGGCCTGGGGGCTGACCAACCATTGGCTACATCCATTTCTGAGGTCATGGAGCTCGAAGAGGACCTAGCGACAGAGCCCGACCCTCTGGTCGACTGGAGGATGCTCTACCTCGACTACCTCCTCCGTGACACACTACCGATGGATAGGACAGAAGCTCGACAACTCGCACGTCACGCCAAGTCCTTTGTTCTTGTGGAGGGTGAACTCTACAAGCGAAGCCACACCAGGATCCTATAGCGTTGCATCCCCTTTGAATAGGGGAAGCATTTGCTGAGCGATATCCACGGTAGAGTCTGCGGTCACCATGCCATGCCTAGAACCCTAGTCGGAAACGTGTTTCGACAGGGCTTCTACTGGCCTACCACGGTAGCCGATGCCGAGCAAATCGTACGCACCTATGAAGGGTGCCAGTACTATGCTCGATAGACTCACCTACCAGCCCAAGCGCTCCAGACAATCCCCATCACCTGGTCGTTCATAGTCTGGGGACTCAATCTAATTGGACCACTCGAAAAGGCGCCCGGGGGCTACACCCACTTGCTTGTCACCATAGACAAGTTCACCAAGTGGATAGAAGCTCGGCCGATCTCTGTGATCAAATCCGAGCAGGCCGTGCTATTCTTCCTCGACATCGTCCATAGCTTTGGAGTCACAAACTCCATCATCACGGACAACGGCACGCAATTCGGCGCGCGCTGGGTCATCAAACTTCCTTCGGTACTCTAGAGCCTAAGGACAACCCTAGTCGAGCCACCGGCTACACACCCTTCTTCATGGTCTATGGTTCTGAGGCCGTCCTCCCAACTGACCTAGACTATGGAGCGCTAAGTATTAGAGCATACAACGAACAGGGAGTTGAGGCATCCCACAAGGATGCCATGGACCAGCTGGACGAAGCGCACGACGTTGCCCTCCTTCGTTCGGCCAAGTACCAGCATGCGTTATGATGGTACCATAGCTGACGAGTGCGGGGTCGAGCCTTCAACATCGGGGACCTAGTCCTCCACCTCGTACAAAGTAACAAGGACTGCCACAAGCTCTCCCCACCATGGGAAGGACCATACATGGTCGCGGAGGTACTTCGACTAGGTGCCTACAAGCTAAAAACCATCGACGGTGAGGTCTTCGCCAATGCCTGGAACATCGAGCAGCTACGTCGCTTTTATCCCTGATAAATGCACACATTTTACTTATCAGTTTCGTTATCAAAACTCCCTGATCCTTCGTGACATCTGACCCTAGCGAACAATAGGGGGTCGGGCCACACTCGAGGGGCTGATATGAGTACATTTATCCTACAAACATTCTCTGTGCCTGCCCTCTTTTCTCACGTTAAGTCCTAAGGGCTAGGTTTTTGAGAAGAAGCTCTAAGTAAAACTAGGCAGACTGCGAGACACCTACGCCCCAGCAGCTACGGTGCTTTTGCTCACCAGCGTGATTAGAGCTAGCTCACCCGCACTTTGAGCCTTTATGACCTTAACTATGGAAAGGGTCGGAATGCACTAAACCTCTTTTACAAAAGGAGAGAGAAAAGCTAAAAGGCTATTTGCTACAACGAAGAGCTCATCCATTTTGAACAAATTCAATGCTTGGCTTATCTGCCTAACTAAATTATTGCGTGAGATGTTCTCATCCTCTATTTTCGTAGGGAAATCTTGTCTCGATAGGTAACGCGAGTCGATCGGACGGCTTGGCCACCAACGAGAAGCGGACAAGGAACAGACGGTATCACACTCATATCCGGGGGAGGCTTTTCGAACCCATCACTCTTACCATCGAGGTAAAACCAGTGCCCAGGTCGATCAGACGGCTCAAGACCGCTGCCGAAAGATAAGCATCCTCACTTGCTTACTTAACGTATTAATTTCATTATCGAGCCTCTGACCCCAGCGACGGCAGAGGGTCAGGAATTGCTTGGGGGCTGGCGAGGGTGTATATTCGCTAGACATTCTCTTTGCCCGGCCCCTCCTTACATTTAAAAAACTGGAGGCACGATGTGCAGGCGCAAACTTTGAGTAAGCCTGGTTGGACCGCTAGGACCCTACACCCCATCGGCTATGGCATTTTTGACCACCAGCGCGATCAGAGTCTTTGTCTCCGTACTCCGACCCTTAACCTCCACCTTCTCGAGAAGGATTTGGAGGGGCCTACCAACAGAATCTCCATCAAGGAGAGGCTGTCAGGTCGCCCAAATCGATCAAACGGCTTGGGTCGTAGCCTAGAGACAGATATGGAAGATTGGGAGGCTCATGCAGGTTACACCAGACGTCGGACCCAAACCCCGCACGGACATATCTAGTAAAGAGCTCCTAGAACCCGTCACTCGTGCCATCAAGGTAACATTACCGACCCCCACTATTTCTTTATATAATCATTCATACACTTATCTCATACATCCAAGCATTGCATATGCGATTGCTGCATCACAATGCTTTGCATCGCGTCACGAAGTGGTAGTCACCTCATTCGATATGAATGGCAACCGACCGAGGTTCAAGGGCCAGCCCGCAAAGGGCTCGAGGCCACCTCATGTCAAACAGAGCCAGGGGAGAAAAACCAAGATGAGCCCCAGTGGCTTTGCCCGACCCTGCTCAGAAGCGGACAGGGACATCTCGACCTTTATTGTTCGATTCTAACCTCGAGCGAAGCCCATAGAATCTCCATCGAGGAGAGGCCAATGGGTCACCCGAGACTATCGAACGGCTCAGGCATCTATCGGGAGGCGGGTTAAGAAGTAATGGAATGCCACATGACGGCTCTACTGACCCCGTCAGCGGATGATAGACCCGGATTCCACTCGAACATGCCCATTAGCGAGCTCACTGAGCGCAACACTCGAGCCGTCGAGGCAAGTGTCATTAGCTCAGCCCCTCCGATTGTGGAAACCGAAGACGGGGTGACGCATGAATCACGACCACCCCTACCGAACCCCACGAGGCTCGGGGGCTTGAGCCGCCCGATCCTAGATAAAAAAAACGAAGGCCCAAGGGCGCCTTGTGTCAAATGAAGAGCCAGAGGGGAAAATGCAGATGAGCCTCAGCGGCCTGTGCCCATCCTGCTTAGAAGTGGACAAGGTCATCTCCGCCTTCTCTTTCAATCCTAGCCTCTAGCCGAGCCCATAGAATCCCTATTGAGGGGGAATCTATTGTAAGGTGGGTTAAGGAGCAATAGAATGCCACACGAGGGCTTCGCCGACCCTGTCACAAGCGATGGAACCAGATTCCGTTTGAACAAGCCCGTTAGCGAGCTCACCGAGCACGTCACTCGAGCCACCAAGGCAAGTAACATTAACTCAACCCCTCTAGTTGTGGAAACCATGGACGGGGTGACAGTCACAAAAATGAGCCGACCCTTGACCAAATCCCCACCATGCATGGGGGCTCGAGGAAGGATGGAATTGCAAGGAGACCTAACGCATAGTTGCAGAATGATAGCTAAGAACCTAGGGAGAGGGTACGTGTAAATACAAGAGATGCATTCTCCTAAGTTTTGCTATCCTCCCCTCGATTTTCAGTGACATCCGACCCCAGCAATGGCAATGGGTCGGACCTCACTCGAGGGCTAATAAAGGTATAAGTACACCTTTTCTAAAACAGTCGTTGCGTCAGACCTCTTCTTCACGCTAAGCCTAGTGGCAAGGTTTATGGAAATGAATAATTGATCATGTCTAGCTGGACTACAAAACACCTACGCCTCGGCGGCTACTGTATCTTTGCTCACTAACATGGTCGAAGTTCTCCCCTTACACCTCGGTCCCTATGGTCTTAACGAATGGAAGGGTCATAATACGTGAGCCTTCTCTTTTCGCATACAAAAAGGGAAGAAAACAAATTCAAACAAACAAAACAAAATAACGAAGTTACGAATTTGTTCTTATGATACGAAAGGATCGGCAATTCTCCATAGAGTACAATGACGTTCATCCGAGATCACCCAACCTAATTGACTAACTATCCCCTTCGGGGGAGAACTCTGTCTTCAACTTTGTCCGCCAGGTTCCGCGCGACAGGAGCCACCGCCTTCTCTATTTTATCCAGCTTGGAGGCTTCGTAGACAGGCGTGAAGCCAAGGCTCATTGTCTCCAAGTCAATACTGTTGGTGTAGTGGGAGCGGACGATGGCAAAGGCTTGGTGATCCTAGAGCGAAGAGCTTCCCTCTCGAGATGGCACACCCACGCCGTGATATCTATGGCACGAGCCGCAAGCGAGATGGTCCCCTCCGACCGTGCCACCTCTAGGTCATCGAAGACCACCCCGAGGGCAGCGCGCAGGAGATCGTGCTCATCGCTCTCTGCCTAAAGGATCCTCCGCGCCTCTGCAAGCTCCGTGACCAGCCCGGCGGAGACGCTCTCGGCCTCTAGCCTCTGGGTTGTTGTGGTTCCAAGCTTGGCCTAGAGGGAGCTGATCCTCTGCTATGCCTCGTCGCGCTCTTGGATGGCCTAGTTGCGCTCCCCGTGGGCCGCGCCACGCTGTGAGCGAAGCCTCTCCATAGTCTGGCGTAGTTCGTCTTGCTCCTTGCGCAGCTGGGCAACCGCCTCGGTGTCCAGGTTTGCCTTCTGCTGTAGGGCCGTAGACCTCTCCTCGGCTCCTAGCTTGAGCTCCCGCTCCTTCTCCACCTCGGCCAGGAGGTCAAAGATCCACTAGCGGGCCTCGGTGTCCCTCTGGAGCAGCTCGTCCCACTCCTTCCGGACTCTAGCGGCCTCCTCCTCATCCTACCGCGCCCTCGCTGATAGATCCGGGAATGCCTTCTCGGCCTCCTCCGCGTCTCGATGGGCCTTGGCCTCCCGCAGTAGGAGACTGGCCGCCTCCTCGGCCAGAGGAGTCAGCTCGGCCACCCTCTATTGGGCGACAGCAAGCTGGGTGCTCACATCCCCACACAACCAGGCCTCTTCGGTGAGGCAATCCCATTTCTCCTTCTGCTCACGAAGGAACCGGGATTTCTCCTGGCTACGAGCGATAAGGGACTGAAAGAAGATCAATGTCAAAACACAAAAATACATGAAGAAAGAAGAAAGCGAGAGAAGAGATTAAGTGAATACCCAGCCAGTAGGAATGACGATGTCGTGCAGGACACCCTTGGCCTAGTTTAGAGCTTCCAGCATGGCCGAGATCCCCTCGTTGAGACTCTCCCGCTCTATGCTCTCAGTAGCATCATCGAGCGAGAAGAGTATCGATGTTGGGTCTTGTGGATCCATCCACTGGAGCAGTGGTTCGTCCTACGTGGGCGAATGGCTACCCCCTGACATCAGGGCCAATGGTGACTCCCTGCTGGTCCCCTCCACCACCGCCATGGCGCCCGGGGACCCCTCGGCCGTGCCTCCCTCCAATCGGCCCACGCCGGGCGCCATCACTTGGGCCGTCGGTGGCGTGGATTGTGCTACTTCCTCGGGCACCACGAAGGCTACATTCGGCTGTGCCTGGCTTGTCATAGTTGATGCCACCTCCATCTGCGTTAGAGTGCCCTCGACCAGCGGTGTCATGCCCATAGCAGTCGGCGCCACAAGTGCGAGCGGTAACTCCGTCCGCTCCAATGTCGGCAGCGGAATTAGTTCCATCGCTGGTTGCTCGGTGACCTACGAGGGCATTCCATCAGCCCCGGTGACCGCTTGTCTCGTCGAGGGCATGGGTGCCACCATGAGCGGCGCCTCATCGGCCGACGAGGCAGTAACCTCGGCTCCGGTCCTACCCAAAGTAGGGAGCGACGTTGAGCGACGACCGCCGTCTTGCCTGAATGGCGACACTCTTCTTGGGCGCCAGCGCCAAAGAGTGGCCCCGTGTTAGGATGCTGCAAGACACAAAAGGCGTGAGTCACGCTGAAAACAGAGAAAAACAGAGGAGTCCGTACATCGGCGTTGTTGGGCAAAGGATGTGTTTGGGGGATGGACCCCAGGCCCTTGCTCCACCTTATCGGGGCGGGGCTGTTTTGAGCCTGCCCCCTGCTCCCAGGCAGAGGGGCTCACTTCCCTTGCATCCTGGGGCATGGCAACGGAGCCACCACCTCCATCAGTGCCTCGGGCATGGCAGTAGGCCCGCTCTCCCCTGTTGTCTCTTGCGGAGCGGCGGCGGGGCCACCCCCTCAGCTGGCACCATGGGCATGGCGGGGGCAGGCACGACGGTAGATCTGCCCGCCCCTGCTTGCTCTGAGGATGGGCCAACGGTTCAGCCTGTCTCTGTCGGCCTCACAGACTCACTTTCCCCGCATGAAATGGGAAGGGTCCCTGCATGGATGAGTAGATACCTGTCAGTGTATCCTCGCTCTCCAGGTCATCCCACTCGGTGTCAGAAACTACCTCATCATCTTCTTCCTCGTCGTCATCATCATCACTGTCGGTTTCCTTCCCGCGCTCCCGCACACGCAATTTCTGCTATTTCTTCTTCCTCTGGTCCTCCTTCACCTTCCTTTGCCGCTCGGCCTCGGCGCGATTCACCGCCCTCACAGACGGATCCCTCAGTAATGGAGCTAGGAGATCCATGAGGATGAGGTTCCTTGGCTAGTCCCCCACTCTCAATATCAGTGTCAAGGGGTCGGAAGTCCAATTAAAGAAGAAGGCATGAGGAAGAGAAAACTTACCAGGACAATATCCCCTGGTTTCGGCCGCATCGGAGGGTGCCCCGGCACTGGATACACAAACTCAAGAATAGCACCGGCGTCGTCCCACAGAGGCTCCATTGCCTCCTTGATGCGCTGTGCCACTTCAGAGGGGGAGAGCGCTCTCTCGGCGAGTGTCATCCCATCGAGTGATGCCCCAGGTGCCATCGTGTGCAGGGGAAGCACGCGCCTCATCAGCGGCGCCACCCTCCACATATGGTAGGCACCGATGATCCCCGACCCCTTCATGCCCCTCTCCTTTAGGATTCGGATGACAGTGAGATGGTCCTAGATTTTCTTCTTGTCTTTCTCCGGGACTCCCCACTTCCTTCATGATTTCGATACCTCTTCGATGAGGCGCCTGGTGAACTCTAGCAAAGGGGCGGCTGCATCGTTCTTGACGTAGAACCAATGCGAATGCCACCCCTTGTTAGAGGTCGACAGACGCATTAGCGGGTACTTGTTGACCCGGTTATTGCAGAGCTGAATGCCGACGTATCCCATCGGCACGATCAGCTCCTGCTTCTTCTCCTGCTTCTTTAGGAGGGTGACGGCGAAGAAGTGCCGCCATAGGTCGAAGTGGGGACTAATCCCTAGGAACCCCTCACATAGGGCAACGAACGCCGCAATGTGCTGGATTCCATTGGGGTTAAGATGCTACAGCTCTACCTTGTAGTAGTGTAGCAATCCCCGAAGAAACTTATGGGCGGGGGTGGTGAATCCTCGCTCGTGGAAGTGAGCGAAGGACACAATGTAGCCATCGGGCGGTGACGGCGCGTCCTCATCACCGGGCAGCCGCCGCTCCTTGGTGGTAGTCCGCGCGCAAAGAAGACCACGACGAACGAGGCCCTCTAGGCGCTAAAGGGTGATATCGAAGCAGCACCACGGCTCCATTGGAGGATTGGAGTGGGTGGATGCGAATTCGACGATGACTGAGACGCGGATACGGGAGGCTTAGGCGATTGGTGGCGGAGGTTGTAGATGCAAAGGCAAGGAGGCAAAGTACGAAACCCTGGGGCGAACCCTTGGGTATTATAGGAGCGATGGATGTGAGAAAGACAACCGTTCGCTTGGATCTCCGCGCCTGCCACGATCCACCACCACATCACGTCACGAGATATGCGCCCGCAATCCCTATCCTTTTCCTCCGAAGATGCGCTGGACGTTTCGCCTCCCTGGGTGCACCAGGACTCTTTACCGCCAAAAGAGATACAGGTCAAAAAGCGTTCCTCTGGCCTGCCTAGGCCTAGGTGTTCGAGGGCTGGCCTATCAATGGTTTTGATAGCCGTCCCGAGGCACCCTTACGACAAAGGTGGGCCCGTGAGCAACCGAAACTCAGGCGCACGAGCTTCACGGGAGTCTCGGTCCGCGATCGAGTCTCAGCCAGGCTAACCCTGGCTGGATCCCCATGAACGGGATACCAGGATCCCAATTGAGCTCTATAGATAACAAACAACCAAATCTCACAGCCATACCCGTGAAGGGTCCGAATCACCCCCAGGCAATTATATTTGAATCACCCGGGGGTTCGGGGGCTACACCCGACGGGTGCACTCGCGCGCACCCTCTGGCAAGTCGAATCACCCTGGGCGATTCTATCCGAATCACCCGGGGGCTCGAAGGCTACTGTCAGGGACCAAATACTGGGGTGCTCAAAGAGGAGGAGCTAATAACCATCAAGCATTGATGCTTCCAAACAGACAAGAGCATGACTACACCTCTTGCCCGACTACCAAGGGTTAACTCCGTCTCGTCCGACCCCCAAAGGTTGTCTCTGCCTCGCCCGATCCCCGGGGGCAGGCTCTGCCTCCCCGACGTTCGGAGGCTGGCTCCGCCTCGCCCGACCCCCGAGGGCTGGCTCCACCTCGCCCAATGTCCGGGGGCTGGCTTCACCTCGTCCGACGTCCGGGGGCTGGCTCCGCCTCGCCCGACGTTTGTGCGCTGCTCCTTCATAACTATGCATGCAGATAGGGCGGGACACTCAAGTCAACCGTAATACCGAGGACCATACCCTACACACCTACAGGAAAATACCATTAGGATATGACAAGACGGACGCTTTAAGCCCTTCTAGGCATGTCAGAGCCCGAACAGTGTTGTGGGCGCCGACATTTGTCTTACAATGTTATGGGCGCCGGCATTTGTCCTCGGGCATGGATCCTGACGGAAGCATACGACAACCACTACGGTCCAAGAGGAAACTCACATCATCTATAGTAACGGACGTGGGGTCACTGCGCCGTCTGCTCCCCATAGAGTCACGGTTCCGCACCCTAGTCCGTCGCACCGCCTGCCGGGGCGGGATGGGACGTGACCACTTGCTGACAAAGCCTGAACATGGCATCATCAGTGGACATGCACCCAGCATGGGGCTATCCCTGGCACCATCTGCCATGTCAGCAGGACTAGCTCTGAGGAAAGGCCCGACATCTTTGAATGACCTCATTTGCTTCTGGTTTTTCTTCTTTCTCCCATCTGTAATCTCTGCTTCTCCTTGGTCTATAAAAGGGAAGGCATGACACCCCACTAGAGGGATCGAAAACACACACCACACATCACATCACACAGAGCTGAGCAGCAACCAAACTCTCAGCACCCATGCGACCTTTCCATCAGAGACTTGGGATCTTTTCCTCTCTGGCCTGTTTGAACCCCTACTACGAACTTTTCAATGCAAATAACACGAGCAACAACCATGAACTGGACATAGGGACATTCTGACCGAACCAGTTTAAACCTTGTGTCTTTTTAGCACACCATCCGGGCCAGACGTACAATAATACAAATTTACTCGTTAGTGTTTACTCGAAACACCGACATCCATCTTCCTCCTCCTTCCCCGCCCACCACCACCGGCCCATCCCCACATCCCAATCAGAGAGTTCGTCGGTGACTCCTCGCCCTCGGTGTTGGCTCAGCCCGCTCAGCGGCTCCCCACGGTACCTCGATCAACTGGGCGGATCGACCAGGGTCTCGTCTCGTGTGTACTTTATTTTGTATATATTTAATAATTTTTATGATAATATGGGTCTCGTGGGTATTAATTGCGCCATACCTAGGCCTTGTTTAGATTGCCTCAAAATTCCAAGTTTTTTCACTCTCTCTCCATCACATCAATTTTTGGACGCATGCATGGAGCATTAAATGTAGGTAAAAAAATAACTAATTACACAGTTTGGTTGTAAATCACGAGACGAATCTTTTGAGCCTAGTTAGTCCATGATCGGATAAAGTTTGTCAAATACAAACGAAACATGCTACAGTGTCCAGATTGCAAAAATTTACAATCTAAACGAGACCCTAACAGTTGAATATCCGCTAGGGTGCACTATACACACTACTATAGGAATCTGGAAAATCCAAAGCTCTCATCATCTAGCTAACCATCGATATCTCAGATTGAATGCATTTCTTGGAAGCATGCTTAACGAACCAGTCGGTCGTTAGCGTGGCTGCTATCTCATTCTCCAATTAATTCACATGCATGCATATGCCATGTATGTGTGGTGCATCATGCATGTGGCTGCTATCTCATTTTCCAATTAATTCACAAAACTAACTCTCAATGATTCTAGTATAAGGATTGTTACCACAGGCTAGAATGGAGCAGGAAGAGCTAACATGAAAGCTTATTCAATGTTGTTTATTTATTTTTCAGGTCAATTTTTTTTTTTTTTTTGCGAATTTCAGGTCAATTATTCATGTAACATGGGATGTACCATGGTTCGCTTTTGATGTAATCATCTTGGGAAAATTATGTCACTGGATCCCTGAATGAATAAGCAAATGGGCCAACATCGATCAGCTCATGTGGACCAACTGCTTGAAGTTGATGGGCGTAGTGTACTGGGCCGGGCCGTCATAGAATGCCTGGGCTCTGAGCGCCGCGGCCCGCTCGGTAGGGTGGATGTTGTCCCAGAAGTAGTACTGCCCGCGGTCTGCACAGAGCGTGGCGTTGGGCGTGCAGGCCGCCTCCGCGCCGAGCCGGCCGCCGCCGCAGCACGCGTCGGCGACGTCCGTGAACCCCGACGCCAGCGGGTCAGCGAAGGTGTCCGCCATGAGGCCCAGCGAGTCGGCCAGGGAGTAGGCGAGGCCGGGCAGACCGGAGGAAGAGGAGGCGAGGTCGTCGAGCAGGGACCGCAGCGCGGCGTTGAAGCCAGCGGCGAGCCGGTTCCGGTCCTCCGCGCACGCGCCCGTGGCGTCCAGCACCCGCGCTACCGGCAGGCATCCGGCGAGCCCCACGTTGACGATGGCGAGCCTCCGCGCGCCCAGCGCGTACAGGCCCCTGATGGCGGCCGAGTAGTTGGAGACGAGGCTGCCGTAGAAGGCGGCGGCGTCGCTCTGCAGGTCGGCGGCGCCGGACCTGTTGCGCGCCTGCTCCGCGTTCGCGAATGCGAACACGTCGTTGCCGCCGAAGAGGAGGAGGAAGAAGGACCTGTTGATCAGGGTGTCCACCGCGTTGGAGGATCCCGCCGCCGCGGCGACGATCATCTTCGACCTCGCGCGGTTGGGCCACGCCCGTGTGGGCCGCGCTGGTGGGTCGCGTGCCGCGGGAGTGGGCCGCGCTGCTCGCTCGCGGGCCGCACGGTGGATGTAGTTTTCCTTTTCGTAGTGAATTAATAAATGTTTATTCAATTTAGTTTTGAGCTGATCTTTGTAAAATTGTAGTAAATTATGTATGTGTCTAAAAATAGTGAAACAAAATTTGTTCAGTTCATAAAAATGCTATCTATCTGTTTGTGTAGTTATTTTATAGTTATCTGTGATAATGATAGATTCGTTAATTCATTTAGGAAAGCTTAGTATTATTTAGTTTAATATTTGTAGGAATTTTTGTGGCAAATTAGTGATAGATTTAGCCATGAAATTTTTACAGTAGGTTCATTAGATTATTATGGGTTCACTGTAATTTTTATAGCCCTTGAGTATGTTGAAAAATAGAGTAGCTACTACTCCTTGGTTTAGTATATATATAGTAAATCGGTATTAAGAGTAAGAATGCCTTTAGTTGTTAAGATAATACATGTCATGTTTCATACCTGTTAGTGGTAACAATAGATAACTTAACACCTTAGTCGGTACAACTAGCTTAGTAGCTTGATAGGTGTATTCGTATTTTAAGAGTTGCTGTTGCCGTATTACTTAGTGTTGCATCATTATTTTATGCATGTAGATAACGAGTTGGTAGAGTTCATGTCTATGGACGAATAGGACTACGAGGAGATCATTGAGGAGTACGAGGAGGAGATTCTCGTACAGAAGGGAGCCCCGGAGCCATTTGTCGCTGACTTTGTTGACACCCCGCCTGCCCAAGGCAAGCCCCGGTGCATAACCCTTATTTTAAATGATCACTGAATATATATGATGTGCATTTATGTTACAGGAATTTTATGGAAACTACATGCATATATATATATATATCTACCTATGAGTCCTTCTAGTATAGGTCAAGTAGCTGCTATGCTCAGGATTTCGGTAGCGTGAGTAACCTGTCGTTACTCACAATAGATGATTACTAGGATCACTCATGATCAAATGGTGGAAAGGAAAAAGGAGACCAAGCAGGGATATTGTTTGGGTATTGGTGGGAGTAAGAGGTTGTATCCTGCGACCAACGAGGCATAGCTTGGTTACACTTTTTCCCTGTCTGTGTCGGTTAAGGACCGGCTGTTGCAATGGACTCTAGGCAAGTCACAGATATATTATCCCAAGCACATACTTGGGCATGGGCGTAGGGAAGACTTGTTGATCTCTTGTCATGGGTTCCAGCTCTTTCCGGGCTGACTGATTAGAGACGGGGATGGTGGAGGTCTAAGCACCTTATTGAGTCCAGGACTCAGGAGCGGGGGCTTGGAGTCCAAGTTTGGATGGGGACCTAGACCCCTTGATAGGAGAGTGATGGGTTGGTCCTGCTTGTGCCTAGGGTACAAGCGGGGCGTGTGTTTCGGGGTACCCAGTTAGGCACATTGATTCGTAAATTGCCACCATGTTGGTATGACTTGTCTACACTCTAGCACCGTAGTAAGAACTGAAAGAGGAAAGGTGATGAAATGGAACCGTTTGCTCAACCCTTGCTTGAAAGTGGAACAGGTGCTTACTTAGAAAGGCTTGGTAATGAATTAATCATGACTGCTAATAATAACATAAATAAGGATGCACTATTAGTATACTTTTTGTAAAAAGGAAAACAGCAAACCATAAAGCTTATCATAACCCCTTGGAGTCAAGAAATTATTCCCACCAGTCGGATAAGTCTTGCAAGTACATTATGTACTCAGGGTTTATTTACCCCTGTTGCAGGTACTGCTTGAGGAGTAGCCGTTGTGTGAAGGATTCTTCTGGTGGGCATAGACGGATCCTTGTTTATTATCGATAGATTTTTATTTGATGTTTATTTTCATTTCGCTATTTAATATTCCACACTCTGAATTTGGTAATGTAATAATATAATTTTTTAGAACTCTGGATGTATGAAATGGACTAAGTTTGTAACTCGTTCTCATTATTGAATCCTTGGAGAAAATATGGATTATTCGGGCTCTCCCTCGGGGTGCGCTCGATGGAATCCACCCGACGTAGCTCGCTCTCGGGGCGCTTAGTGTTAGTGGAAGACAAGCGCCTCCGTAAGTGCGTTATTTCGGCCGGTTCTGCCACACTCTGCTTCCTGACAAGGCAGCTGTTACACAGCTCGCCTCCGTGCTCGATGTGAGGCAACCCTTGGACCATCTTTTCCATCCGACCAAGAGCATCGAAGCTGAGATGGCCGAACCGGGCATGCCACAACCACAGCTCCTCGGTGTGCCTTGCCGCCAGGCATACCGGTTGCTCCACCTTCAAGTTGAGCAGGTGCAACCATTTCAGGGACCTCTTTACCATGGCAAGAAGTCGCTATTCCTGGTCCCTGATCCTGAGGACTCCGTCCTTGATCAGTACCTCGCTACCGTACTCATCCAGCTGGCCAAAGCTGATGATGCTGGAACGCAGCTGCAGGATGTAATATACATCCATTAGTGTGCGGTGCTCGCTGTTCTGGCACCTGAAGATGATGGTGCCGCGCCCTCGGATTGCCACCCTCGAGTCGTCACCAAACTTCACCATACCGGTCACATCGTCATCGAGCTCAGAGAAGGCTGCCTTGGAGCCCGTCATGTGGTTGCTGGCACCAGAGTCTAGATACCACCGCTGCTCCTGCTCGCCGCCCACACGTCCGAGGTGGACTTGGGCGCGTGGTTCGTCAAGGTTAACAGCCTTCAGGGCCTTCCTAGGTCCTTCACCCGCCATCACCTCTCCCTTCTCCTCGTCCTCGACGTCATGTCATGCACAGAACGTCGCCATCAGGATAGTGGCCTCATCATCATCGTCAGCTTGCGCTAGATGAGCCTCAGCCTTCTTCTCCTGCTTATGATTTGGACACTCCCGTGCCCAATGGCCCGTCTTCCCAAAGCGCCGGCAGGCATTGGGGTCGACCCGCTTCTTCTCCAAAGAAGCCTTGCCACAGCGCTTGCCATCGCCATCGCGGTGGAGGAGGCTACCGGAGTTCCTCCGAGTAGCCCACCTCCTCTACGTAGCAGCGATTTACCGTTGTCCTTCGTTCTTTGCCGCTGCTCCGGCTCGCCGTCCCACCGCATTGCAGACGGCTGTCATATCCTTAATGGTGAGGGTGGACAAGTCCAGCATCGTCTCTCTGGGAGAGAGCGATCTGGATGTAGTTTGCCGGGCATGAAGTGTAGCTACTTGGACACCGCCTCCTCTTAAATCGATGGATGATGCGTAGCTCTTGACTTGTTGATGAGCGTCTGCATGCGGAGGAAGAAATCCTCCACCAATTCACCATCCTTGAACTTGAGGTTGGCATACTCCTGCTTCAGAAGCTGGGCCATCGTCTTCTTTGCGCGGTCGGAACTGACGCGCATCGCCGTAATAACCTGCCATGTCTCCTTAGCAGAGCTTTTCGGCCCCAACGGCTCCCTATACTTCGCCGGTACAGTGGCGAGGATAGCCTCCAACGCTGACATGTCATCTTCTTCATTTTTGGTGCCCTTGTCAACAACATTTCAGAGCCGTCAGGCTCGGAGCTTGAAATTTATGGTCACCGACCACTCTCCATAGTTGCTGCGAGTCATCATCGGCCAACTGGTGCCGCTGACCTCCCGCACCGTGCGTACAACGACCTTCTGTCGTGGCTGGGCAGCCACAGCAGCTCCGCTGTTGTCACCCATGTCCGAACCGCCCATCATCGGCAGTGGTTAGTCCGACGACGGCGTTTGTACGGCTCTGATACCACTTGTTAACCCATCGATCTCCGGTACGAAAATATCCGACCACTCTCTAGTGTTGTCGAACACACACTAGCGATGTCGACCACGAACTGTCGTTGCCCCCCCCCCACTATGGCTAGAGGTAGAAGAAGGGAGGGAAAATAGAGCACACACATAGTACAAGCACCAGCGTTGACAGGAGCTCTACAGAGAAGATGGCAAACTGAACTCGCTCTCTTTACTGAGTTGTAGTGGCAAACTATATATACAACTCTATTCATCTAACACTAGTACAGACATATCAAGCTGTCATGCTGCTACAGTGACTAGATGTGACAGCATGGCTAATTTTGACGTATGCCCCTGCTGTGGCTACAGTGCGGCAGGTGAGTCGTTCGACGCCTGTCCCTGCAGTTGCTACAGTATAATAGCAGAGTATCCTTTTCGACGCCGTCTTTCCCTGCTACGCATTCATATTAGGGATGCAGCAGACTATCTGACACCTGCATGGACAACGGGATGCACTTGCCTGCGTTCTGCGCATGCATACATGCATCGCCACATCATCATCGTCGTCTTCGCGTGTGTATATATATATATATATATATATATATATATATATATATATATATATATATATATATATATATATATATATATATATATATATATATATATATATATATATATATATATATATATATATATAACACTACTGACATGCGCATAGTTATATGTTATATCTCCATCCAGGGCCAAAAGATGACACATGTACTTACGGTGGAGGTCGAGGATGAGCGTAGCTCACACCAGTGGTGAGAGCCGTTGGCACGAGCAGAAGGCTGGAGTTGGGTGAAAGCGACGGGTACGGCGGAGGGCTATATATATATATATATATATATATATATATATATATATATATATATATATATATATATATATATATATATATATATATATATATATATATATATACGTCGTACAACGCTATAAGCCGAAGCAGTACGCAGGTAAAAGTGGTATAGCATGCAGTAATAGTACGTACGTACCGACGAAGTCAGCGGTGTTGCCGCCATTGCTGAACCTTCCGGTGGGGAATCCGGGGAAGTCGACGCCGTAGTAGGGCCTGTTGGCCCTGGGGACGTCCGCCCCCGGCAGGTATATAGTTATTGCCGACGTCCAACGTCGAGTTGCCGAACACGAACATCGCCGACGGCCGCCACTGGGCGGCGCCGGCCATGGCAATGACTAGCATTTGCGCGGATATCATCACAAGGCACAGAACGAGACGACGACCCTCCATGGCCATCGAGCAGCAGCCCATGATCGATCGAATGCGTACGTTGAGCTGCTTCAGCTTGTGCTCGGTACGTATCGCCCTTGCTGCTGTGTATATATATATATATATATATATATATATATATATATATATATATATATATATATATATATATATATATATATACACACTACTACTCTGCTTCAGTAGCTTGCTACAAAATAACTTATTGTGTAGCTACTTTGAATTACGATAATTATTATGTTAATTTACGATATTATAGTAACTCTTTACTAAGTGGTTTAGTATAACGTTATGGTAAATATCCCTATGTGTTATAGGGCCTATTCAAAGCAGGATTTGAAAAATCTCTTTTTATTAGAGATTATTGTGAGAGAAAATATTGTTCTGACATGACATGAACAGTGATTTCGTGAGTGACAGAGCCAGCCAGCCGAACGGCCTAGTAACCCAATTATTGTAAATATATATTGATACTATCGTAAATTAGTATATAAAATTACCGTAAATAGATATGGCTATAGAATAACTTATGTAGGTGGTTACTCAATATACACACGGTACCTCGATCAACTGGGCGGATCGACCAAGTCCAGAGGGTCTCGTCTCGTGTGTACTTTATTTTGTATATATTTAATAATTTTTATGATAATATGGAGGTCTCGTGGGTATTAATTGCGCCATACCTAACAGTTGAATATCCGCTAGGGTGCACTATACACACTACTATAGGAATCTGGAAAATCCAAAGCTCTCATCATCTAGCTAACCATCGATATCTCAGATTGAATGCATTTCTTGGAAGCATGCTTAACGAACCAGTCGGTCGTTAGCGTGGCTGCTATCTCATTCTCCAATTAATTCACATGCATGCATATGCCATGTATGTGTGGTGCATCATGCATGTGGCTGCTATCTCATTTTCCAATTAATTCACAAAACTAACTCTCAATGATTCTAGTATAAGGATTGTTACCACAGGCTAGAATGGAGCAGGAAGAGCTAACATGAAAGCTTATTCAATGTTGTTTATTTATTTTTCAGGTCAATTTTTTTTTTTTTTGCGAATTTCAGGTCAATTATTCATGTAACATGGGATGTACCATGGTTCGCTTTTGATGTAATCATCTTGGGAAAATTATGTCACTGGATCCCTGAATGAATAAGCAAATGGGCCAACATCGATCAGCTCATGTGGACCAACTGCTTGAAGTTGATGGGCGTAGTGTACTGGGCCGGGCCGTCATAGAATGCCTGGGCTCTGAGCGCCGCGGCCCGCTCGGTAGGGTGGATGTTGTCCCAGAAGTAGTACTGCCCGCGGTCTGCACAGAGCGTGGCGTTGGGCGTGCAGGCCGCCTCCGCGCCGAGCCGGCCGCCGCCGCAGCACGCGTCGGCGACGTCCGTGAACCCCGACGCCAGCGGGTCAGCGAAGGTGTCCGCCATGAGGCCCAGCGAGTCGGCCAGGGAGTAGGCGAGGCCGGGCAGACCGGAGGAAGAGGAGGCGAGGTCGTCGAGCAGGGACCGCAGCGCGGCGTTGAAGCCAGCGGCGAGCCGGTTCCGGTCCTCCGCGCACGCGCCCGTGGCGTCCAGCACCCGCGCTACCGGCAGGCATCCGGCGAGCCCCACGTTGACGATGGCGAGCCTCCGCGCGCCCAGCGCGTACAGGCCCCTGATGGCGGCCGAGTAGTTGGAGACGAGGCTGCCGTAGAAGGCGGCGGCGTCGCTCTGCAGGTCGGCGGCGCCGGACCTGTTGCGCGCCTGCTCCGCGTTCGCGAATGCGAACACGTCGTTGCCGCCGAAGAGGAGGAGGAAGAAGGACCTGTTGATCAGGGTGTCCACCGCGTTGGAGGATCCCGCCGCCGCGGCGACGATCATCTTCGACCTCGTGGCGTTGAAGTACTGCACCTGCTTCGACAGCGGGATGGTGCTGCCGGCGTTCTGCATGCGTTCATGTATGCTTGTTTGTTAAAGTTTCTCCTCCGGAAGCATAGCTGACGCCAATGGTGAGAGCGGTCGGGACCAGAAGGCCGCCGGAGCTTGCTGGCGCCACCAGCGACAGGTACGACGGAGGGCTGCTCACGAACCCTATGCACTTTGCTGCAATGCAACGTACTTAGGTACTATAACCTATACTCTATATGAAGGAGAAAAGATCGACCAATCAAAACTAACTATTCTGTTCTATACACATTACACAAACACATGCATGTCCATATATATTAAAATAAAAAATAATACTGCTATGAAAATGGAAACAAAGAGTAGTATATATATAGCAGTACGTAGACCTACGATCGACTTACCAATGAAATCGGCAGTGTTGTAGCCGTTGCTGAACCTTCCGGTGGAAACGCCGCCGGGGAAATCGATGCCGTAGTAGCGCCTGTTGGCCCTGGGGACGTTCGCCCCCGGCAGGTAGTTGTTGTTGCCGACGTCCAGCGTCGAGTCGCCCAACACGTACATCGCCGGCGGCGGCTTGAAGACGCCGGCAGCGGCGCCGAGGACGTCCATGGATAGTACCATCACGAGGCACACCACAGGACGCATGGCCAGCTTGCTGTAGCCCATGGAAATCATAATCATCTCTCAATCTCTGGCTGATGCAGCTGGTGCTTGATAGAAATGGAAGTGTTCCACCTACTTGTATATATTACTCCTAAATATATAGCACATCAATTGAACTAATCATGCCGATTCAATGGAGCAAAAATAATGTGTATACAAATGAACTAAGGTACTAATGATAACATAAAACTTTCATCAGGTACCCGGAAATTTGCATTCCAGAGTCATACTGCAGCGGCTCCAGCTTCGAACTCAGCCAAGTCCACACTTGTACTGGATATGCAGGCACGGCACGGCACTTGGACACACACATACCACACAACCGGTTGGTTAGTAGGACCATGCCCATGAACTGTCTGTGCTAGCTCCCAATTTCAACTCCAATCGCTATACCCACTATAAATCGTCCACATTATAACACGAAAAAGAAGACGAAAAAAAACTGGTCCACCCGTTGGGTCGCCATCCATCGTGGCCTCGTCAGCGTGACCGTGCCTGCTGCGTTTTTTTGAATATAATAATATATGATCCTGTCTATCTCAATCTCAAATTTTTAATTCAAAAGTACCGTACCCACTATATATCCACACGGAACAATATGAGTGTTAGTCAATTCGATTTGTTAGGTCACCATTGATCTGCATGACCAATTGGCCATGGCCGTGTGGCTGCAATCTTAATTTCAATACCATATTCACTCTTCCCAAAAAAAATATCACAATTTTAAGTCAACTGTGTGTACTTTGCGACACCTGACTTCTTTAAAATCAAACATGGCCAATTCTCTAGCAATAAAGCTCTTGCTCAGGAAATATATTGTCATGCGCCCAAATGGGGCCCACGGTGGGTCCAGTGGGCCAGCGGGAGGGGGGGGGGCACTGCCTGTGGGAGCAGCGCCACCGCCGCCTTGAGATCTCCCGAATTCTGAGGAGATCCGGAATAAAAAGGAAAGTCGGAATAAAGTAGGAAGATAAATAGAGATTTACTGCATCGAGATTTATTAGGAAATAAATAGTCTTGATTGTAAAAGTAGTCCAAATCTATAAGGACACTTCCTTTAGTTTCTTGAAGGATAAGTTTAAATTGCTTAGGGGCTAAGTCTATCAGGACTATAAATAGAAGGGCTATGTAACATTTCAATCTTAAGCAAGAAGTGGGCTTCAGCTCCTTATCTCCCTTTCCTCTCTTCTAAGCCTCGGTCTCCTCATCTCTCTAGCCGTCGCCTCCCTGCCCTGCGCCTGCCTCCCCCACGCCTCCCCCCTACCGCCACGCCACCGCCTCCAGCGATGCCCAGGCCGCCCATGCCCTAGCCCTAGCTGCTCCAACCGGCCTACCCCGACCAAGGCTGTGATACCTGGTATCCGGAGACCAGATCGATCCGATGGTCACCACCATGATCAACGAGATGAAGAAGGAGATTGAGATCCTCACCGCCACCTGCAACAAACAATGGGACGAGGCGAAAGAGTTCTTCATCAAGGCCAAAGCCTGCTTGGATAAGATAGAACATACACAATCCAAGGAGGACGCCGAGAACAACATCAACAAAGCCACCGATGGTTGGAGGAGCAAGCCCCACAATTTTTTATGAGCTGGAGAGCTTCCCATCAACAATAGATCCAATTCAGCCGGAGTCGACCACAGCGAGTACCAATTACGCACGAAGGAGGAGCACCACCAACGACAACGTCAACATCAAGCGTGCTCACCACTGAAACAACCCTAGACCTTCTTCCTACAGATTTAGATACGGGGTCTTTGGATGAGATCTCCTCAGTGCCTACACCGGCAATGACATGACCAATGTTCTCAACAACAGGATCATACCCGGTACCCCAAACTCCAACCAACAACTCCACCATTGTTGAGAAAAAGGACGCATAAGATGCCATTGACAAGCATGACCATGGCATCAAACGGGCGCTCCCACCAACAGCGCCACGACATTGGAGATCCTTATTGATCCAGCACGGAACAAGGAACCAACAAAGTAGTAGACAACTAACACAGATCCATCTACGTGGACAAGAGTAACCACAAACAAAACCTCCACTCCCACCAACATCCTACTCACAGCCACCATAAACTCCTTTGGTAACACCATGGTCATCAAGATGCACAGGGAGTCGGGACCCCTATACATCTCATCGCTAACCTGTGACGATGGGAGGATTCTAGGCCATGTGAAATTAGACAATGGGCTACAAGAACAAAAATCTAATAAGCCCCATCAGCTGATGCAACCAATTTTAATGGACACAGGCATCCCACGCCACAACGACAACAGCTCAGGGATCATAGGAGGAAAACATTCAGACGTGCACGGATGGAACACGCTGCTTGTGGCAGGCTATGCCAATGGAGCATGCATCTTCATCAACACCGGCGACACGCCCAACACCATCAACGTCAGTTTCGCCAGGCAAGCAAACTTCTTGGAACGATGTGCCAGCACAACAATCCTCATCAGTAGCAGCAAGGAGATCACCTGTCAGGAAGCACGCCCCAGCATACTATTATACATCAACTCAGAAATGCTCCAGATAGGCGGCCGGCTCATCAACCTCAACGCTGACATCGATGTCATCCTTGAAACACCTTGGTTGACTAACTTGAGTGCCATCATCTGGGACTTTACAAATCTAGAGATGAGATTCCAAAGGGAAAAAGCACAATATCACCTTCAGCAAAATTACTAGTGGTCAAGCAATGCGCAACAAGCTCTCCATCACCACATCATCATCAACAGCAGTAGTAGCCCAACAAAAACAGTCAACCGCACCACCATCTTCAACACTGCTGCTTCACAACAACATGAGCCGAGTTGCACGGATGCACCAACCAAATGGGTTGGACTTTATTGACAACACCACTACCATCCTTAGCTACATCTGCCAAGCAGTCCACAACACGCCTGAACTACTCGCCATCAAGCTGGAGGGAATACTAATGCAAGTTTGTCTACCACCCGACGTCACCTCCACACATGCAATGGTATAGCGCAAGGACACACTGACAGGAAGAGGAAAGGACATGGGTCGAACCCAGACCCTCATCATCATGGCACCACCCCATCAGCATCAAGCGCCTTTACCAGGGCGGACAGTCACCTCCACCATCATGAGCGACACCGCAACACTGGCCTGGTCACTTAACCAAGAGATCATCGTCAACTATAACGGGTGCATCTACCTTCTGGCAGCATCACCACAATTGCCGGACTAGCTACACACTATCATCGTTGGAGGGCAAACGACAAACCGCCACTTCCACATAGAAGGCATCCAAACTCCAGCAACATCCATGGTAAGTTATTGCCTTCCCAAGGGCATCTTCATGGCATAGGGCGCACTACAGTCGACAATGGCAATTCTCTTGGACTACACCAACTAAAAACTCCTCTTCGCGGTAAACGGCTACATCAACACACAACATAACCCCGGAGGCTGCCATTCAATCATCAACACCGCTACAGACGCACTTGGGCCAACAACGACCACCGAACAACACCACCTCATCTTTGGCTACATCAACAACCTCTAGCCCTACTCTGAATTCGCCAACAACCACAAAGAGAACAAGCTGGGACGCCTCATCTTCAGTACCAAGGCAGCAACCATCGGAGGAGCCCTCTTCCCCAGCAGCGTCAACGACCAAGCAAGGATACAACGCAAGGACGCGTTGTGCGGAGAACGGGGGATATGTCACATGCCCAAATGGGGCCCACTACAGCGTGTCTAGTGGGCCAGCGGGTCTGGACCTGGCCCAGATTAGCAGCAGCGCGTGAGGAATCGATCGATCGGTGCTCATTGACATGGATTCAGAGTTAGTGAGTGATTCAAATTTGAGACTGCACATGTGTCAGATATATAGTCGCTGGCCCTGCTTGCTACTGCTTGTTCAGGGGGTGTTTGGATCCAGGGACTAAAGTTTAGTAGATGTCACATCGGGTATTTAGGTACTTATTAGAAAGACTAAACATGAGTCTAATTAGGCTTAATAGATTCGTCTCATAAATTAGTCTCAATCTGTGCAATTAGTTTTGTAATTAGTCTACTTTTAATACTCCATGCATGTGTCCAAATATTCAACGTGACATGGACTAAATTTTAGTACTCCCTCCGTCCCAAAAAAGATGGAATTCTTGAGTTTCAAGGTGAGATTAGCAGAGAATATGCCCCAACTCTCCATCATAGCATCTGAACTGCTAGAGAATTCTTCACAAATAGAACGGAGGAAGCAGGACTTCTAGAGAATTCTTCACAAGCAGAACATCTAAAGAATTCTTCACAAGTATTTGGTGGGTTCTACTTCAAAAAGCTGATCATAACTTAGGATTACATCCTTTTTGAGACAATGATTTGAACACCAGGATTCTATTCTTTTTTTTTGACGAAGGGAGTAGGTGGAACCAAACACCCTCTTAATCTAAGCCCCAGTTTAGTTGCAAAAAATTTTGCAAAATTTTTCAAGATTTCCCGTCACATCGAATCTTTGGACGCATGCATGAAGCATTAAATATAAATAAAAAATAAAACTAATTACACAGTTTAGACGAAATCCACGAGACGAATCTTTTAAGCCTAATTAGACTATGATTGGACACTATTTACCAAATAACAACGAAAACCGCTACAGTAGCATTTCGCTAATTTTTTTTGCCTCTAAACAAGGCCTGAGTTGAGAGATTCAGATTGGGCCGTTGCATGCAGCAGGCCAAGTTGCTTGATCGATCGCTCGCGCGCGGTTGAGTGCACGCATACCCATCCATCCAGTGAGTCCAGGGCTCCAGCAGAGGCTGCAGGCAGGCAGGCAGGCACTTGGATGCTGACTGTCCAATCGATGCATGCAGCATGCTTGCTTGCTTGCTGCAGTCGAGGTCGAGGCGAGATGTTGCCAGCTAGCCAGCCAGACGAGCGATAGGGGATCGGAAGGAGCTGTAGCGTGCATGCATCGTGCATGCTGCAGCAATTGCAACCACAACCAACTTGGCCTGTCACTGCCAGACTGCCAGTGCCAGTGTTGCATGCCACAGTGCCACTGGCCTCCCTGCAGATCGAGCTGGATATCGATATCGAAGCTGCGTGATTATTCGGAACAGTGCATGCATTCAGCGCGTGGCCGCTGGACTTGGACGTTGGACCCCGGCCAGGAAGCGATCGATCGATCAATCGTCGCGAGCGCCTGGATCATCTCCAACTCCGATGGCGCGCGCGCGGCAACCATCGTCAGAGGAGCGTGCTTGCATATGGCTGGACGTTGGTGGCAAGCGCTGTTTGCGGCCACCGCCGGTGGATCTCTGGAACCGGCCGGCCGGCGGCCCTGGGTTTTGGCGGCCAAGCTAACAGTGGTCGCTCCCTTCCATGCTTGTGCCACCGGCCGGCCGGCCTCCGATCCAGCGAGGCCAGCGAGCTGGGCACGTACGAACGTACGGCTCAGGTACTACTCTTACTCTACGTCTCTACTAGTACTACTATACGGAGTAGACTATACTACCACTACATACATGCTGTCTGTCTGACCGCCGTGCAAATGGATGCATCAAATGATATGATACGCCTGCCTGCCTGCTTGAACTTATCAACCTGATTTATCAGCTATGATATAGTGTTTTTTCTCTTACAACAAATCAGCGAACAATATTTTTTAGCTTGATTTTTCAACGAAGTGAACAGGGCCTGTTCGATACATCGTCATGAATTGAAGCTAGCTGGTGTGGTGGTGGCGTGGATGTGGGAACGAGGTGGACTGGACGAAGTACGACAACCCGCACGAGGGGCTGGGGGACCGGGAATCTCCGTTACTACTAGTTTACGTATTTGTTATAAACAAAACTCAACCCAACAGTGGCAACAGCTAAGCTGAGTCTCAGTTGATGCCTATGCATTTGCCCTAAAAAATGGCCACCTACATCTCTACATTATTAATGGACCTTTATATAGTTTATATGTGCATGGTGTGCGGTAGACCTAGCTTTGCTAGCCTGCCAACTGTTGCCGTGTTGTGATAATCCTGCTGGACGTTTTGTTTATCTATCCCTCGACGTTTTGCGAGAAAAATATCTAGTAATGCCGGTATATGGATCTCTCTCTAAACTGAAACGAGATCGAATATTATACACATGTATAGCTATCTTGTTCACCCCATTTGATCGATATAATGCACTAAATACCCAGCTTGTTGCTTTCCACGAACCAATTCTAGTCACTACATACCAGTGATGATCAATTATATATATGCTAGCTCATCCATCAATCTGTTATCTTACTAATAATTGGTCTACAAATTAAAAGAAGCCTCCATGCATATATATTCACTACCAACATACAGGAGTTATCATGCACGCTAATAAAGAAAAAAAATAAGGATGTTACATGGCGCTCCATTCGGCATCTAATCCAATCCCAGGCTGCAAGCACATTTCAGGTACATAGGTACCACTACGGCCCTACGAGTCAGTATCTTCCTCTGCCTCGCAGTCCGATGGACTCTACTGAGCATTGCTTCCCGTGCGACCAGGAACCGGAGACCACTGACCATATCATAGCGTCCTACTCGTTCTCCCGTAAAGTGTGGTGGCACATCCTGACAGGCCTTGGCGAAGACTCCGATCTATCGTGGTGGACTTCCTAGCGCACGCGGTGGATGGGCAACAAAAGGCGGGGAGCCGACTCCCCTGTGCGTGCTTGTGGCGTGGGAACTCTCAAAGGAGAGGAATGGGAAAGGTGACATCGCCCTGTTCTGTTTGCTACAACTGGGTCGATGGCACAACACCAAAGAACTTGGCACCTCTGCTATTTGCCAAAGCAACGAGGAAAACATCACATTGCAGATGCAAAACAATAAATGGATCTAACATATATCACCGATTAGCACAATTAATAGCTGAACTGCTCCAATTTGTGGCCCTTTGTACGTCCATTCAAGAGGTATCGACAAACCCAGATCAGGGGGACGATATTATGGTCATGACAGACGGTCGGCGACATTTGCACAACAAAGAGTGCATACCAAATCCAATTCAAAGAAAGCTTTTTCAGATTGAATTTTTCCCCCATCTGGAAGAGCAGAACCACGTTGCAAGTTTTTGACATGGACGCTAGTGCACTAAAAAAAATCTTGATAGCAAACTACCTACAAAAATGGAGATGTTGTTTATGCATGACCAATCTAGAAATATCAAATTTAGCTCAGCAAATCTCTTGCTGAGTTTTCAAATCAAAAGAAAATAAAAAGAGCAGGACACGGGAGTCAGCGAGGCGGACGAGAAATATTACATGCTATGTTGAACCACATAGTAGCCGATGAACTGCATGAGCTAGCTAGGGATGGGACCAGGCTTTGAAGCTCATCAGCTGGAGCAACAGCTAGTAGCAACACTAGTCGTGTTGTCGTTGCGTCCGTACATGTCGTCGTCCCGGCCGGATGGAGAGGTGGTGGTGAGTAGTCGTCGCTAGCTCCAAGAAGGCTCGAGCGGCGCACCACCGCAAATGGCGCGGCAGCAGCATTTGCAAAAATGCAGCGATGCAGGGGCAGGGGGAGCACGAAACACGAGCGAAGCATCTCATCTGGGCTCTGGCTGCGCATGCATGCCCGGTATACCCGCCCGCCGAGAAGTTGCCAGCGCCAGCCTCAGCTCCCCCGGCCCTCGCCGCTCGCTCACACCATGGCACCATGCATCGAGCCATTAATTGTTAAACTAAACCGCCACTGATTACAATAACATTACTCCTACTAGCTAGGATACTTAATTGCGACAGTAGAAGCCATGGTCGTTGACTCTCTCGATCGAGAGACACATGTGCGAGCTGCCTGCATCCATGCGCGCGTGCTCTAACGTTTATCATGTAGCAGCGCCAATGCGTGTCCTCAGAGCCTTGAGATCTGGACGCACGCATAAGCTAGCAAGCCAACCCAAAGCCTAGCTGCCTCTCTGCTCGCGGCCATCGCGGATCATGTCGCCAACGGGTGAACACACCTCGTGTCCTGCTGCTTGCCACCCCTGCCATTCCACACAAACACCAACGACACACAGCCATGGCAGCATCGCATGTGTATGTGCATTTATGTATGTATACGTGCTCATCATCCCGTTCTTGCGCAAACACGTACTTAAGGGTCAAATATTACAGTAACATTAACAGGTAGAGTAGCTACCAACCTCGCTTTAATTTGCTGCTCGGCAACATGCACTGCACTGCACTGCACATCCTACGTCTACCAGCTTGGGATAGAAAGGGGATGTGAAGGCCAATATTCTTTCACATTTATTGATCAGAGTGAGGAATTCATCAATTTGGAGGTTTATCAGACCAAGAGGCAGGCCTAAATAGGTGATTGGATTTAGAGAAGTTTAGTCTTAGCCCATTTGCTTCACAGAAAGTACAGAGGATTGCTTTCAAGAAGAAAGTTGCTTTGTAGGTACCTCCATGATGATTAAGGTATCATAAAACATTTTGTGGGATGGGGAAGTCTGCGTAGCCAAATGAAAGAATTGGCAAAGGTAATAAGCAGTCCCAAAGGTGGTGGCTTTGTTTATAATGTTTTGAAGAAAGACTGTCTCTAAGATAAAAAGGAGAGGGGAGAGATGATTTCTTTGTCTAATTGCTCTTCTGCAATGAAAAGTCTTTCTTGACACAGATAAAGAAGAATCTTCAGAATGCCTAAATTTGCAACAGACAAAAGCGACCACCAAAGTAAATGACTTAGCACCAAGAACTTTCTTGGGTGGGGGAAAAGTTGAGATTTTGAAGAGCTGTGGCTGAGAGCGAAGAAGAGGGAGAAGATGGATACCTAGATCATAGGAGGGGTGATGAGGCTTACTCAAAGGAATGGTGTCCTAGGGTGGAGCTTGAGAGCGCGGGGTAGGCAAGGCGGAGCACAACCTCATGCTTTTCTTCCCCTATCGTAAAGCCCATGGCTGTCGACCATTGCTATGTTTTGTCTACTGGTTGCTTATTGCTAGAAAAAGTCCTGTCCAAGGCCTAACAAAGGGACAAATGAAGAACTAGGTGCCTTGCGTTGGATAGTGCCGGTGGCGGTTGCCTAGCTAGAGAGAGAGAGAGAGATTCTGGGCTATTCCTGGATGGAGATAGTTGTGCCTTGTGCCACAATGTGACAAACTGTGGATCATTTGATCTTTGAATGTGTCTTCTCTCATGTGGGGTGACACCATGATTCATGGTTGATGACGCTACAGTTTTCGAGTTCTGGTGCTTATGTCGCCCTTCGAACTTCATCATCTGATCTTTGAATGTGCCTTCTCTCATGCGGCGTGGCACCATGCGTACTGGATTCATGGTTGATGGCGCAAGAGTTTTCGAGTTCTAGTGCTTTTGTCGCCCTTCAAACCTCCATCATCTGATCTTTGAATGTGCCTTCTCATTTGCGGTGTGGCACCATGCATACTGGATTCATGGTTAATGGCACTAGAGTTTTCAAGATCTTGTGCTTATGTCGCACTTTAAACCCCCATCATCTGATCTTTGAATGTGCCTTCTCTCATGTGGCATGGCACCATGCATACTGGATTCATGGTTGATGGTGCCAGTTTCTGAGTTCTTGTGCGTATGTCGCTCTTCAAACCCCCATCATTTATTCTTTGAATGTGCCTTCTTCTGTGTGACATGGCACCATGTATACAGGATTCATGGTTGATGGCGCTAGATTTTTTGAGTTCTGGTGCTTATGTCGCCCTTCAAACCTCATCATCTAATCTTTGAATGTGCCTTCTCCCGTGCGACGTGGCAGGATGTATATTGGATTCATGGTTGATGGCACTAGATTTTCTGAGTTCTTGTGCTTATGTCGCACTTCAAACCTCATCATCTGATCTTTGAATGTGCCTTCTCCCGTGCGGTGTGGCACCATGCATACTGGATTCATGGTTGATGGCGCTAGACTTTCCAAGTTTTGGTGCTTATGTCGCCCTTCAGGCGTCCATATTATTTGATTTTTGAATGTGCCTTCTCCCGTGTGTCGTGGTACCATATGTACTGGATTCATGGTTGATGGCACTAGAGTTTCCGAGTTCTGGTGTGCATGCCGCTCTTCAAACCCCCGTCATTTGATCTTTGAATGTGCCTTCTTCCGTGCGACATAGCACCATGTATACTGGATTCATGGTTGATGGCGCTAGATTTTCCGAGTTCTGGTTCTTATGCCGCCCTTCAAACCTCCATCATCTGATCTTTGAATGTGTCTTCTCCTGTGCGGTGTGGCACCATGCATACTGAATTCATGGTTGATGGCGCTAGAGTTTTTCAAGTTCTGGCGCTTGTGTTACCCTCCAAACCTCCTAGCTAAAAACATGATTATGCTTTCATGCTCCTGATGTGCTAGATGTGCTTTGGAAGTGTAGGAATGAAATACTGTTCAATGGCTGCCCACCCTTCTTAGGTCACTAAAGGAAAGAGGAGGGCCTACGAGTTGGGAGGAAGTGACACCACATGGGAACTCCAAAGAGATCCAGCGAGGTAAGGAAGCACCGCCGTGGGGTTGAAGGGAAAGAGGAAACTGGATAGTACAGTACGAAAATGCACAGAAGGATTTCATGGGGCGTACTAGCTTATTATTTTGTTCCTTTTTTCAAATTATTTTTCTGGTAAACAATTATTAATCCATCATGATACTGTCTTGGTATCTAGGTTAAACCGACCTATATATGTCAAGTTGACAAGTAGTACACTCTAGCCATCATACCAAATATTGGATCCTGCGTATCAAAAGAAAAAATATTGGGTCTTGCAACTCATTCTTTTGGTTTCTTTGTTCGTCCAAACTAACCCGTGACTGGACACAAGTAAAATTTGTATAATGTGTGCTTAACCTTTGCCTAGTTGATTGATTATTCGTCTGTGTATTTGTTACTTAATCTCCACCAGTTCACACGTCCTTATTCAGAAATCTGTTATCTCAGAGAAGAGATATTATTCAGAACTTCAGATGAGATCTCCTGCCTAAAAAATGCATAAACAAAACATGCAATTGCTCAATCAAGGCTTTAAAATATTTAACAACTGGTGTGGCCTACTGTCACTCGTTAATCTCAAGGCACAAGGTTTACAATACTGGAGTATTTAACATCTGATTTTATTCAGACGATCTGAAATCAGGTGGAAATACGTATAGAAAACAGAGAACAGAGGCCAAGAACGATCCTGCCACCGTGGCTACTGCATCACATCACGCGCGCGTACACCCACTTGCTCTGTCTGACAACCGCGTTCAGGCTTCTCCTGCAAACGCAAAGGCGGGCACACTGTCACTGGCAATGCTAGCGCGTGAGCGTGATCGACCCAGCAGAGCAGACCTTCATCGTTTTCCGTCCTTTTACGTGCCTTATAAGTTATATATTTTCAGCCAACGAATATTATTATTTTTTTTTCGCAAATCAGCAAACGACCCTTTCAACTGCACACATGGCCCGCCCGCGCCTGCTAACCTAGACATGCCAGCCACGCACACCTCTCCACGCCGACACGAGCTACCACACCAGCTCCGCCTCCGCCTTCTTTATAAGCAAGGAACACGCACGCCGCAGACACAACCAGCGCTAGCTCCATCGGCGGAAGCATGGCGCCCAGCTTCTCCCGCTCCATCTCCTTCCCTCTGAGCCCGTCCAGGTCGTCGTCGACCAAGCCCCGCTCGTCGTCCTCCGCCGCCGCCGCGTACCACGCCCGGTCCGTCAGCCTCCCGTGCCGCTCCCACCCGATCCTCGCGCACCTACACGCGCACATCAGCGCAGTGCGCGCGTGGGCGCAGTACGCGGCCACCTCCGGCGCCGCCACGGGCCTGGCGCACGTGGACGCGCTCCACGCCGCGCTCGGCGACCTCCTGGACCTCCCCGAGGCGCAGGCCGCGCTCTCCCTCTCCGCCACGGGCGACCGCCTCCTGGACGCCTTCCTCCGCCTGGCCGACGCGCACGGCAGCTTCCAGGAGGCCGTGGTGGAGCTGAAGCGGGACGTGGCGGAGGCGCTGGCCGCCGTGCGCCGCCGCGACGGAGCGCGCCTGGCCTCCGCGCTCCGGTCGCAGCGCAAGGCCGGCAAGGACCTCGCCCGCCTCGCGGCCTCCGCTGCCAGGGACGGCGCGGCCGCCGGCGGCTGCGGCAGGCCCTCACGCCTCGGCCTCGGCAGCGCGGCGGAGGTCGAGGTGGCCGCGCTGCTGGCCGAGGCCGCCGCGGCCACGGCCGCCGCGTCGGCCGCGCTGTTCGGCACCGTCGCCGCCATGTCCGCGTCGGCCTCCGCCGCCGCGTGCTCCTGCAAGAGAACCGCGGCCCTCATGTGCCTCACCAAGAAGGTGTCGGAGGAGGAGAAGGAGACGGTGGCGCTCGTGGAGAGGCTGGAGGAGCTGGAGGAGTGCATCGACGGCCTGGAGGCCGGCAGTGACAAGGTGTTCAGGACCCTCGTGCAGACCAGGGTTGCGCTGCTCAACATACACACCCACATCTTCTAGCTCCAGCTCCAGCCTCCAATCTAATTCATCTCTCCAAGCTAGTGAATCATAACAAATGCATGTCATGCTGTTTACTTGTTGATTAGCAGTCAGAAATTAAGATGCATGAGTGTAACTGTAACTCTGTAAATACGTGAGGTTTTTGTGCAGTTACGTTTGTGTATGTTTCCTGCTGCATTGTGAAATCTGGACATGTAAATGAAGACCATGTGCAACTATGAAAACTAAGGAGCAAGACCTAATTTTTCCTTCGGATTTTGCCGAGGTTTAACTGAGTGTGGTTGGTTAGCTTGTATTTTTTAGTTCGTTTTGGAGTTTGTTCAGTGCCCGCGTCTCATCTCTCTGAATGCAAAGCACACGCTCGGTGCTACATTATATGTTCTGCAGCTCCAGACTGTGCTCCTGGATCAATCAAAATTGGGAATGTTACTTACCAGGCCCATATAGAGTTGACTGATTACTTACTTTCAAGGATACTGGCCCATATACAGTTCACCGACTAATTTTTACTTTGAAGGCTCAACTACTAGGAGTCCCTTGATTGATTTTGAGTTTCACACGCGGGTGAGGCAAGGGGGCTAACCATGACATGGCTGAATCTCAGCACTCAAATGTCCATCTAATGGCTCAGACTAAACCACTTTAGTAGGTGAACAGTTGGTTACGTCTTATGTGCTCATAAAATCCACGTTAGTGTGTGTGGACTTATCAAAATTTAGAATTCATCTTTTGATTCAAGACATAGAAGACCATGCATTTCCAGCATGTTAGAAGTTCACAACATGATAAAAATAAACAACACACTATATAAAAGGACACTGTATTGGAGTGGAAACCTTTATAGGCTGGGGGGCATATGCCCTTGTAAGTCCATATTAGTGTTGCAAGGGTCTTTACCAACAGATTTAATATGTGTTCTATATATATGTGTCGTGTATGCAAAGTAATTATTGATGGTGGTAGTTTTACAAATGCCATTAGTTCTGATATTGTGCATGCTTTATCTTTATCTACGAGGAGGCTTCCAACACCGTGTTATATGCAATGGATGAACCAAAGTGTCACACTAAAAATTACTCATAAGGCGCGTGCCGGTGCGAAAAGTGACCAACAAGTAAATATTTATAGTTTTGCCGTACGTTGTGATCGGATATGGCCTAGCACTCAATGACACATGATTTTTACTGGTTCAGGCAACGTGCCCTACGTCCAGTTTCAGTCGGTCGGTGACTTTATTCCTGAGCCCAGGTGCTCGAAGTTTGCTGTGGGATTACAAACGAGTAGGAACAAGAAGGGGGTGTTAAAGGCCTGGTCGGACTCTGAACCGAAGAGCCGAGAGTGACGGGGGCTCTAACGTGCAATAAGTATTGGAGCGTATGCACTGTGTAGCATTAGAGTTCTAGAGCTATTGAGCTGTTCGAGTCCTTAGGTCGTCGAGTCCTCGAATCGTCTAGCTTCTCTTTTTGGAGGAGAGCCAGAGCAAGCCAGAGAGCATGTCCCCCAGAGAGGAGAGAGTGCATCCCCTTTTATAGTTGAAGGGAATGACCTTACAAGTCAGAGAAAGAGAGAATGGATACGTGTGATACCTAGTCTTGTTGCCCACACTGTCGGGTACGAGACAGTCGTCGGCGCCCACAATACTGTTTATGTTAGACGTATGTGGCAGGCTCTACCGTATTCGCCTGGTACGGCAAACGTCGGTGCCTACAATACTATTTGTACTCTGACACGCCTGGAAGGTTGCATAGTGCCCGTCTGGCATGGCCTGGTGGCACCGTCCTGAAGGTGCACAGGGCATGGCAGGGTATGGTCCTCGGTATTGTGATTGACTTGAGCGTCTTACCTTATCTGCTCTGCCTGATCCCTAGGCCCTCACCGAGTGGGCGTCCCCGGTCGGTCGTCTCTAGTTGGCCCCGACTGTGTCAGTCGGGGAAGAACCATGAGCAGAGGTCCGACGTATCTCTGGTCGGAAAAGGAGGTCGGAGTCAGACCTCGCCCCCACTTTGGCCAGGGCTTCTGGTTGGGGACCGGATCGTTGTCCCGGCCTGTTATTATGTATATGGGCCGACCCGGGAGGTGAGCGTTGTTGCTACGCCGTCTGCTGGGCCGAGTTTTTGCAAGAAAGCGGGTCCATTCGGGACCCCGGGTTTATGAACCCGACAACGCGAGTTAAATTTTCCATTGGAAATTATGTTGATATAGTGGACTATGATAATGCACCGGTGAGTGCATGCCATTTATTGTTGGGTCAGCCATGGCGGTTTGATCTTGATGCTACTCATGGTGGTTGTTCTAATAATTTTTCGTTTGTGCAGAAGGGAATTTTATTTGTAGTATATTCGAGAAGAACCATAACTTTGTAGTTGATTATTTTTTCCATTTGAAATCGTTTAGGGCTCAAAAATTATGTTTTAAGATTAAAAATTTTAAAATTCATATTTTTTTTCAATTTTCTCAAATGACCTCGGATGGATTAATGATCAAAAGCAAAGCTGTCGCTCTCAATGAGATCTAAAATTTTTTAGTTGAAACTTTTTTTATTTGAATTTATTTAGGGCTCCAAATCTTCATTTCAAAATCTGGTGGAGTAAATAGGGGGGGATTGTTTCTCCTTTAAAGTCACAAGTGACTTTAGGGAGCATTGGTAAGGGGTGTATCGTTTTAGGCCTGAGGTTGTGAGTTTGATTTCTAGGTACTACGACTTGAGCATATTTATCAAATCGCTAGAAATTAGACGTGGCATCCTAGGGTGGGCCTCCCCCTATAAAAAGTTTTTTTTTGGTATTTTTAGGATGATTTGTAATTTTTGAAAATCATTTACACGAGATGTTTAAGAAAACCGCCACTGTAAATTTATGGTAGTGGATCCTTAAGAAAAACGCCAGTGAGATTCGCGATTTTCACTGACCTTTCACACTGGCGGAAGCTAGAAAGCCTGTGAAAATGGGTTTAGAACCACCGGTACTAATGTTCTGTGTAAATAGCCAGATTATTATAAATAGGGACATAGTTGAAGCTAGTAGATCGATAACAGTGTCCATGTTCATCTTCTTAATGAATTACTGGCACTTCTGCATGTAAAGGTCCAATTTGCACTTGACTTACTAAGACTAGTCACAATGTACCGAGGCTTTAAATGTCAAATCATAGCCGATGCTTCAACTTTCATTTATGCCACAGTGTACCGGTGCCTCAAATAACTAAACAAACAATAGTTTATTCTCTCCCCTCATAACTCTTGTCAGATCTTTATATCACTTACATGTGGGACCATATATTCCTTTTCAAAGCAAGCACCGGTGAACCTACTTTCCTCGATGCCAAAGTTTTCGCTCCTTGAGCCCTTATTTAGTCGGAGAAATTTGGACTTTGGGGTTACTGTAGCACATTCGTTTTTATTTGGCAAATAGTGTTTAAACATGGACTAATTAGGCTCAAAACGTTCGTCTCGCAATTTCCCACCAAACTGTGCAATTAGTTTTTCTTTTCGTCTACATTTAATGATCCATGCACGGGCCACAAACATTCGATGTGACAGATACTGTAGCAACTTTTTGAAAGTTAGGGTGGAACTAAACAAGAGCTGAATTTACTCCTGCAGTGTGCAAGCACCGATGCTTGGATGAAAAATGGGTTTCAGGCATCGGTATTTCACCACACTGTGGGTAGTCTAAGACAACGGAGGCCAAAAGAAATACTTGATAATAAAAAATTAAAGATTTCAGTGATGTAATAGAGCAAGTGATATCTCTTTCATGTGTTTGGAATTAATCTCATAAATAGTTGTGACCTTGCCCTTGTAATGGGAGAAATAGAATAAAATTTGCACCTCCTTTTGTGAAAATTATAGCGGCATGTTAACATTGCAGTTCGACGTGGTGTTGCTTTTGCAAAAGAACATTATCAAAAAGTTATGGGAAAATTGGTCGTGTAGCATCCAAGGATCGTGATCTCTGTAAAATACCACTGAAAGTTTGCGCCCCCGTAAAATACCATCGAAAGATTAGACCGTGAACTGAAAGTAGCATTCTATTAAAATGGTGTGACGGAAGTGACGGAACTCGCTGTGAACCAGAAAATTACCATGTTCTCGTGGATGCTCGCCGCAAATGGGAATGTCTCCTGCGGCACCACCGCCACCACGCGCACGTTCTGGTCGTCGAGCGCGAGCCTGGCGGCGAGCTTCCCTGACTCGGCAAGGACGCATGCTGCTGGACACGTGCTTTTGGCCGCCGGAACGTCATGCTGCTAGCGCTGGTGCAGCAGTTCTACGAGCCCACGTGCTGGCGCGTGCTCCTGGACGGCAAGGATGTGCGCAAGCACAACCTGTGGGCGCTGCGGCGCATGGTGGCAGTGGTGTCGCCGGAGCCGTTCCTGTTCGCGGCGAGCATCAACGAGAACATTGCAATCTTTCAGTTCACGGCGAGTTCCGTCACTTATGTCACTTCATTTTAACAGAATGATACTTTCAGTTCACGGTCCAATCTTTCATGTAGCGAGGGTCCGGCGCGTAGTAGACGCTGAGCACGGCGTTGAGGATGTAGGTGAAGATGGCGCTGAAGGAGCCGCAGACCATGGAGCTGAAGGAGCCGACGAGCGCGTAGGCCCACTCGAGCGAGTTCATCCTGGCGAGGCGCAGGCGGCAGTGCGGAAGGCGAGCTACTTGTCGGCCATGGTCCAGTGGTGGTGGTGCGCCTGATCATGAAGCGGTCCAGGTCCAGCGCCTCCTGCACGAGGTTCTCCGACTCAGAGTCAAGCGTGCTGGTGGCCTCGTCCAGTAGCAGGATGGTGGGATTCTTGAGCATGGCGCGGGCGATGGCGATGCACTGCTTCTGGCCGGCGGAACCTGCTGCTGGACGCGTGCTCCTGTTCTGGCGTGAGCTTCCCCGACTCGGCAAGGACGCGTGCTGCTGGACACGTGCTTTTGGTCGCCGGAACCTCCTGCCGCTAGCGCTGGTGTAGCAGTTCTACGAGCCCACGTGCTGGTGCGTGCTCCTGAACGGCGAGGACGTGTGCAAGCACAACCTGCGGGCGCTGCGGCGCATGGTGGCGGTGGTGTTGGAGGAGCCGTTCCTATTCGCGGCGAGCATCCACGAGAACATTGCGATCTTTCAGTTCACGGCGAGTTCCGTCACTTATGTTACTTTATTTTAACAGAACGCTACTTTTAGTTCACGGTCCAATCTTTCAATAGTATTTTACGGAGGAGCAAACTTTCAGTGGTATTTTACGGAGATCGCGATCTTTCGATGCTACACAACCAATTTTTCCAAAAGTTATATATATAGTAATCCCCAACCTAGATAGATCCCAAGTTCATAGCCATTATGTGCGATGTCAAAAACTCTTTTCTCTTTCAAGTATACTCTAATACTCACAGGTTTTGAAATGAGGCAGCTCATGTAATGGCTACACTAGCTGATAGGCTCCTAATTCAAGTATGCTGCTGCCTAAAAGAAACCCACGAAGACTCAAAATCGATGGCGATGCCCCAAGCTAGAATATGTACTAAACAGTGTTTTTAGAGGGGCAAAATGAGAAAGCCTTATATGTAGGGTCGAACCGTCGAAGGCTTACAGTCGCAGCGTGTGACCTCAGTTGCCACTTGCGCCATTTCCACTGATCTGAGTTGAGCTTTTGATGAGATCCAACGTAGACCAACAAGGACACGAACAAATCAGACAAGGCATCAACGCAAGAGGACAAAACAAGCTAAGGCCCGTACGTCGCGACGTACAGCGCAGAGAGGATCGGACATGCCGGCGTCCCTCGCGCGCGCACACACGGGCCTGCAATGCATGCACATGCACTGCTACTGCGTCTGTCGTCGGCGTCGCCCTGGACCACCACCGTACCGCCTCCCGCCCCGGCCCGCGGATCGTGTCGGGCACCGCCCCGGCCACGCGTGCAAAAAATGGACGGACGCGCCGACGCGCTCGTGCATGCCCCGGCCGTGCCCCCGGCCCGGCCGCCGGCGCCGGTGGATCGGAGCTGAGCGACGACACCGCGCGCGCAAGCGCACACACACATGCCTGCTGCCTGCGAATATATCGCGATGCCTGCCTCGATCGGCGGCCATGTCCGGCCGCCCGGCACGGCCTGCATGCATCATTATGCATGCATGTCTTGCTGGTGCCGTGCCTTGCAGCCTGCAGGCTGCTTGTGTACATGATGCATGCATGCAAACGTTGGTACGCGCCACACACAGCTAGCAGCGATGGTATTCCCGTGCTCCTTGCTCGGTTGCGTCACCCCTCGAACCAAACACTTCAATTAATAGTTTCTCCTTTCTTGATTTCAAGTGTTTGATTGACAGGCATAAGCGTACGTCTCTCGTCTACGAGTACCTCACAACGTGTACTAAGTGATAGTGCTACTTCGCCCTCGAGATTTGGACGGGTCAATTATTGCTCGCTAATGATGTGATTAGTTATAAATAGATTGCTAGAGTTGTGCTAAGTCAAACTTTTTAATCTTTGACCGTATTTCTTGAAAAAAAAACTTTAAGTTATGGTATCAAATTAGTATCATTAGATTTACCATAAAATATACTTTCATAAGGTGCTCATTTTATATGACATAGATGTTTTTACTCTTTTCTATAAAATTAATTAAACTTGAAAAAGTTTGACTAACACGGATTCTAGGAATTGATTTAATTGAGGACGGAGGGAATACAATTAATTACCTTTTTAAAGTAATGGTTAATTAAGTACTAGCTAATAGGGCTAGTAGTAGCTAGCTGGTCACACAAATTTCTTTTTTAGAAGTACACTTGTCACACAACCGCAGAAGCTGTATATAGTGTGTATAGCATAGCAAACACAATTCTTTTTTTTTCTTAGAGTATCTCCGAGAGACATTCTAAGTTTCATGTTCCATATCTTCATTTAGCTATCCACTTCATAAAAATTCTTTCTCCATAATCCAACATATTCCAACAGACTAGCTATGTCTCTAAAAGAAAGTAATGTAATTTGGTTCAATGCAAACATGGCACTAGCTGTCAGCCTCACATGTACCAAGATAGCAAGGTATGCCAGCTAGCCAAATTTAGCTCCCGAGGCTCACCGGATAGCATGTCGAATATGATAGCAATTGCATTGGCTAGTATGTTGGAGGCCAGTTTTCTAGAGTTTTAGCTAAAAATAGTAATAACAAGTTAGATAACAATTCGCTTGGACATGCTTTTGGACGAAGGAGATAAAGAACGGAGGGAGTAGCACTTAACAACTGCCGACAAAACATGACGCTCCATGGCTTGCACACAACATCACATAGATCGTTGATAGAACCAAAAAGCTCTCCATTCTGCCAGCCGTCGTCCAACAAACGAGCTACAGTAGAACAGCCTCTATGATCCTTAGGGTAGGACTGGGAGTTAGGCTCTGTTTACCCGTGCAGGTGCACAAGCGGATGGAGCTTTGGAGGCCTGCTTGCCTAAACCCTTTGTGCGTGCAAGGAACTCTGTTGCCAGTGATAGGCCCATACGTTTTACCCATTTGCCCCTTCTGTGTCCACCCATTTACCGTTATGCCCTTGCCGACTGTTGCTGTGACTATGTGACCATTAGTGTCAGGCCCAAGCGTTTTATCCATTAGCCCTGCGCCCACCCATTTACTGTTATGCCCATGCTAACCATTGCCTTGACTATGTGACCATTGTGCTGAGCTCTAAAAGGTGGTCCAACACATCATGTCCGGCCAAGGCCAAGGCCAAGGGCGTGGCTCGGCATGATGACATGCCCATGTGGCCCCCAACTCTCCTCAACTTATTTATAAGACCACATAGTAGCTTCTTATTTAAGTTGAGCACCTTCCTAGTGAGTGTACCATTTGGTACTAATCCCACTCCCACTTAGCACTAACCTTGGGCCTTTGGAATTCTTTGATTATTTGCTAGATTATTTATGGACCTAGCCCATAACAATCCTTAAGGGGTCTATAGGACTCAAAGTGAGGCTATGTTTAGTAGCTCCTACATATGATCCTTATGGAGTCTAGGACTGGTAGTGAGGCTCTCTTTAGCAGCCCCTATATACGATCCTTAGGGAGTCTAGGACTGGATCGAGGCTCCATTTAGCTTGCTGAACACTAGTTCGGACGCAATGACAAGCTTCAAAAGGTAAAGCTCATTGGGTTGCATCATATACAAAAAATAAACATTAGAAAATCAATTTAATAAATTGTTGTTCATTTTCACATCCCAAAAATGGTTTATAGAGTGTGCATTGCCACCGGTAATGGATCATTTTTTCAGAGCTAACCTGAAGGATTTCTGTTGAAACTTGTGGTTTCAGACAGGTAACTGGGGGCCTCCGCCCGTGGACGGCTGTCCTCAGGCGGAGGCTCGGTTAACAGGAACGATCGCTGGGCGTGTAAGGGAAAGGGCACGGAAAGCTAGGGTTTCATTAATGCATTTTCCAACCACCCCCTGCACGGTTACAAGTGTTCTCTATTTATAGGGCTCAACTACTTCATGACAGAATTTATTACAATGCCCCTCAACTGCTACAGTACATTCCTAGAATATTCCGCCGCTAGCCTCTCGTTTGCGGGGCAATCCTGCCATACCGTCTCCGAGTAATGGGCCTCCATGAGCAGTCGGCCCACCATGCTTCGGTCTTGACCCAAAGGCACTGGTCCCCTGTGGCCGCCCCCCCATCTCCAGGGGCGCCACGCTATCTTGGCGGTTCTCCGCCGACCGGTCGGAGACATCTCCCGCGGGTCTCCGCCCGGCCGCGCGGGGGCCATGGCTGTCGACGCTGGCCTCCTCCTTCAGGGGCGCGCCGTCGCCTTGGCGGGTCTCCGCCGGTCCGGTCGGAGGCATCATCCGCAGGCCTCCGCCCGGCCGCACGGGGGCTAGGCTGGCGCGCTCGCGCGGTCCCCGGGCGCCCGCGCTTGAGTACCTGCACACAATTAGGCAAGATCGTTGTTTAATTAGTTTGGAGGTGAGGCGGCCTTCGCCCTCCTGGCCGGAGGTGCCCTCATATCCTGCGGGATGCTGGGTCTCCGCCACCCGTGGCGCCATGTTACAACAGCCCCTTTTGAGACCACGGTCCGCTTTGGCGTGTCGTGAGCTAAAAATGCCCCAAACAAGGACGTCCCATGGGGCGGAGACTACGCTGCGATCACGTCTTGACCGATCCCCGCCGGTTGGGGGCGGTGACTACGCCATGATCATGTCTTCGACCGATCCCGCCGGTCCCCCGACCTGCTTCGGGCGCGCCGTTGGTCTTGTCGAAGTGGCCGTTTAAACCTAGCCGTTCGCGCACCTTGCATTTTATCCGGAGATGACCGTTGGGCTTCAGCGAACTATCCGGAGAAAACCGCTGCCGCCATTTAGGCTGACCGAGATGACCGTTGTTCGGCGGGAGTCGAGCCACCCGCCATGCTGCCTATATAAGGGCGAGGTTGGTGGCGGGTCCCCACACGACTTCGCTTGCTTGCCTTGCGGCGCCGGACACCGCTCTGTGCTTTCTTTGCTCACGCCTGAGTCGCGTCCGCGCGTTCCCTCTTTCCACTTGCGCATTCCTCCGTGGTTGCAGTCACGGTGGCTCTCTCTTCCACCTTCGCCCATACTCGCCGGCCCGCCTTCTTCGGTCCCTATCGCCACCTTCTTGGTGTTAGGGCAGGCGGCTGGGGTGCACATTTCGAGGAGTGCATGCTTGCCTCCACGTCCGCGTTGGATTTTGAGAATCTGCTGGAGGAAGATTTGGGGAGTGTCTCCGCGTCCATCGGAGACCTAATCGCTGCGGATTCTGGAGACATGGCGATAAAGTCATGGAACTTCGGCCCCTCCTCCATTACTGAAGAGGCGGTCGCGGAGATGTCGAAGGAGTCGTATTTTCCACCTTCTAGGGTAAGGATCCCTCCGTCTGGCCAGACTATTCTAGAGCCGGAGGAGGGATATGCGGTGGTGTTTCGAGACTTCTTCGTCTGCGGCATCCGCCTTCCTTACGGTCCCTTCCGCCGCCGGGTGTTGGAGACCTTCAACGTCCAGCTCCACCATCTGACCCCTACGGCCTTCCTTACGCTCAAAGCAAATTTCTGCTTGGCGTGTGCTTCTTATGGCGCCGAGCCGGGATGTGGACACCTTCGCACCTACTACGAAATGCAGTAAACAATCAAGAAGAGGAAAGAGATGCGGGGCGGCAAGGAGGTGGAGGTGGTCTGCACAAGATGGTAGTTGTACCTTCATGGCAAAGAGGAACCAAGGCGTGATCGCCTGGAGATTTCTTTTTGCCAGAAGGGCAAATGGGACCGCGGTTGGCTCGAGGGGTGGTTTTACATGAAGACCTACAGGGTTCGCGGCACCACCGACAATGGCGTGGAGGTCGTGGAGTACCCACTGACTTCAAGGATGGAGGCTATGGCGCCGCATACGCGCGTGGAGCCGCCGGAGGTGGTATCTCCGGCGAGGGAGGCCTGTGACCGGGCCTTCGCGTTGGCGTACCGCTACTCCGGGGGCCGCGATCTGGTGGAGGAGATCATGGCCTCCGACTATTGGCCCCTTAAAGGAGACAATCCACCCTTCAGGCTTGAAATGGTGAAGATTCCCATTTTTGGGCCGGAGGCTGGGATTTCGATCCCCCGCTTCGGCCAGTCTTTGGGCGAGGGCGTAACAGAGGACAGTTTCGTCTCCGAGGTTGAGGAAGCTGCTATCGGGTTGGTCGGCAAAATTTCCGAGCGTGAGTACCTGTCTCGGAGAGCCGTGCCCGGCATCATGCCGCGGCTCAATCGAGTTTTTGAGGAGCTCGGGATCGTCTACCGGGAGCGTGAGGTTCCCGCGGAGGTTATTGCCTCAATTGACAAGAAGAAGAAGACCTCCGCGAAGAATGCTAATGTTACGGCGGAGGCCGAGTCCAAGAAGAGGAAGGGCGCCGCTATTGCCCAGGTGCCTGCGAAAAAGAAGAAATCCAGTGCTCTGGTGATCGCGTCGGCCGCGTCTTCGGCCGACAGCGCGGGTGCTTCTTCGGCCGGCAGTGAAGATGCCCAAAGTTCTTCGGCCCCAAGGGACGCACGGGTGGCGAGCGGTGGAGGTAGCGGGGCTGTAGCCATCCCGCCGAGCTCGTTGCACAGCGTCGCAGGGGGTGCAGGGCTGCCGGAAACCGACGTTGCACCAGCATGCTCCCCGCAGGGTGCTGCGAGCGGCGCCGAATAGCCAGAAGCCAGCGCCGCCAACCCTATGCCCGATATTCTCAGCGGGCTGTGCTCAAGTTCTGAAGAGGGCACGGAGGCTGTCCCGCCGCGCACTTCTTCGCCTCCGCCTGTTACTTCATCTCCCCGGGCGAGGGCAGCGTCGCACGGCAACTGAGGCCTCGCTTTGAGAGCATGCCTCGGCGATGCGGGCCTCTCCGAGCCCTTCGCCGCCAAAACCATTATCGGGAGCAGCCGGCCTTCTAGGCCTTCGCCGCATGACGGGGCGGAGGCTTCTGCCCAAGGCGCTCATCAAGCGGCCTGCCCCGGGCCTTTTATGAGTGAGTTTGTTTGGCGCGCGTTTGTGTTCGTACTGTTTTCGCCGAGTTCGTCTGTTTTTGTATTCTGCCAAGTGTTAATGCTGCGTATTTGTTGTTTTGCAGGTGGTGTCATGGTCGGACTCCTCTCTCCGGAGGAGCAAGCGGCCACCGCCAGCGCCAGGTTTGGTCCTTGGCAGCAGGGGCCGCTGGCGCCACGTGCAAGTGAGCATAGTTTGTTTCTAGCTTACTCGTCTTTCGGTCTGCTGCTATTACCTACTTCTAATCGGCCCTCTGACCTGAGCTGTTATTGTTGCTATTTTTCTTTACGCAGCCTCCTCCGACACTTCTATCTCAGGTTGGGAAGAGTGCTATCTTGGAGTTCTTGAAGACGTCGGAGGTGGTCTCCGGCAGTTTTTGCATTTATTGTGAGATTTCTTTTCTCACTTTACGGCCTTTTGTGTTCTTTGAACAGATCGCTTCAAACAGCGACTGAGGGACATGGATTTCTTCCAGCTTCTTCGCGTTCATCTAGAACACCAGAGCTTGGTGCGTCCTCGGCCGTTTGACTTTTGGTGTGTTTGTTGTTCTTTATACTTGTTTATATTTTGTATCACTAATGGCCCTGGTCTTCTTTTTTCTGAACGCAGGGGTATCACACTGGCGTTGTTATGGAAGAGCGCTGCACTCGCGAGGTCTTAGATCGAGATGCTGTGATTGAAGCGCTCAAGGCGGAGAACGAACGTCTGAAAGGTGAAAAAGGGGGCTTGGCCAACTCCCTTGCAGCTCTCCGCCTTTCCCTGGCGGAGAAGGAACAAGAAAAAGAGGCCTTGAGGGCCGATCTCGTGAAGGCCCGGGACATTGGAGCTTTGTCCACCGAGCAGGCCCGCAAGGCGAACGACTTGGCCGAGGGTCTTCGGCGAGAGCTGACCTCTGAGAAGGAATCCGCGTCTGCGGTGGAGCAACAACTGTCTTTGGCGACGAGGCATTTGGACTCAGTAAAGGGGGTTCTTGCTGCAACCATTGCCCAGTACCGGGCTGCCGTGGCCAAGTTCGGAGGCAAAACCTCCACTCCTCCGGAGGAAGACAGCTCCTACGCCCTCGCCTCCTGGCTAAGGCGTCACCTTGTGAAGCTTCCCGATCTGATAAATGGTTGCACGGACTACGGGGCGCTAGCGGGTGTAACGAACTACGCCAAGCTTCTGGCGCGCTTTGGGTGCACACATGGAAGGGGTGCTGTCGGGTCCGAAGGCGCTTGGTGAGACTCCTCTGGGTTTGCGAAAAACCTTGAGAAATTTCATAGGGTTGTTTTGGGCTCCGTTTGGGAGACCTGCCGCCCGGAAGTTGGCGGAGGAGAAGAGGGCGAAGGTATGTGTACTCTTTCTCTTTTCTCTCGCAAAGCTGTGGATGCTTTTATTGCTCTGTGTTGATGAAGTTGTTAACAGGAGGCACAGAAGGTTCTGGCGAGCAGGCCTCTGTTGATTCCTCGATCGGCAACTGCGGGTGATGCCTCCGCCCCTGCTAGCACTCCGAAGAGCGCTACGACCGATGGTGGTGAAGGTCGGAGGCCGTAGGCACCGTCTCCGTATATCCCGGAAGGGGTGCTGCCGGGTCCGGAGGCGCTTGGTGAGACTCCTCTGGGTTTGCGAAAAACCTTGAGAAATTTCATAGGGTTCTTTTGGGCTCCGTTTGGGAGACCTGCCACCCGGAAGTTGGTAGAGGAGAAGAGGGCGAAGGTATTTGTACTCTTTCTCTTTTCTCTCGCAAAGTTGTGGATGCTTTTATTGCTCTGTGTTGATGAAGTTGTTAACAGGAGGCACAGAAAGGTTCAAGCAGGCCTCATCCGATTCCTCGATCGGCAACTGCGGGTGATGCCTCCGCCCCTACTAGCACTCCGAAGAGCGCTACGACCGGCGGTGGTGAAGGTCGGAGGCCGCAGGCACCGTCTCCACCCACAACGAATGCGGGTGATGTTGCGGGGACTTCTGCTGCGGCCAAGACGCCGGAGGTCTAGGCTCTTTCTAGGATTAGTTGTTCTGGCTTGTAAATTGTAGTCTAGTTGGACTTTTGTGAATAAAGTTTCTTTTGTTCTAAATGATTTTGTGTAAAATTTTAACCTTGCGCGAGTTCCGAATCGAGAGCTGCATGAAGATGTTGCAGCTTTGGCTCTATACAACGATATCAGTGTGGTGAGCGGAGAGCTTTGGGAGTATTACGCCGGCCTTTCTTTCAGCTGTGACGTCATGCTGCCACGTGTTTGAGCTCGATTAGGTTTGACATAGATGATGAGCGCGCCGAGTTTACTCGTGCCCTCGCTTGGCGTGGACCTGTAAGAATGTTACTTGAGGTTCTATGGAATACAAAACAAGTTTGCTTTCTTGATTGTTTGTGCGAGGGCCTACGTCTATCACGCTAGTTTACATATCTCGTCTAGTTCTGAGCCTGCACACTGTGGGCCTTTGCTTGGGCAAACTTGCGTGATACAGAGGTGGTGGCCAGGGCCTTCGCCCCATTTTCCCCCCTTTTCTGCGCTTGCTTGGTGGCCGGGATAGAGATGTTGGCTCTTTTTTGGCTTGCGGAGGCGTATTTGAAGTCTGCCTGGCGAGGCTTGCTGAATCGGTGTTTGACCCGATGAGAGGTTTGGCGCAGCTTGTGCAGACGGTGGAGGCTTTTTGTATTTATCTGGCCGGGCGTTTTAGCTGTTCGGTGGTGTGTGCCTCCGACGCTGTACACCCACGGTTCATGCTCTATTGGCGGAGATGGTTGGTTAGATTTCCGGTGTCGGGGGGATGTTATGAGATTTCGTACGGTATCCCCCTTGTTCCGTAGACCTACGCTGTTCATCACCGTGCCGTGGGTTTTTTCTCTCTTTCCACTCTCTCCGCTTGGTTGCAGGTGCCTCTGCTTTTATGAGTTTTCGCACGATATCTACAGAAAGCTTGGATATGTAAAGAGACACCTGCTTCCATGGGTGGTGCTGTGGCTTGTGCTCGCTTTCTGCCTTCTGACTGAGGTTTTAAGGGTTTGGGGGAGCTCGTTTTATAGCGGGGTGGTGGCTTTTGATTGTTAAATATTTGGTACGTTGTTTGTTGGAACGTATCTTGGCTTTAATGGCCTGGATCTTTTGAAGTAAATAGGCCTGGTGCCATAATGATGGCAGTGTTTTGTTGGACATTTTTATCCTTCCATTGTTTTTGATGGCGGAGACCTTCTTCCTGGTTCTAGCGCCAAAATGGTGTTACCCCTGATGCTTGGGGTTTTTTTTTGGCCTTGATGCCTGATTCTGGTTAGGTCTTCGTCAAGGTCGGAGGTCTTTTTGGCCAAGGTGGTTTTTGCCTTGATGCCTGACTCTGGTCAGGTCTTCGTCAAGGTCAGAGGCCTGTTTGGCCAATGTTGTTTTAGCCTTGATGCCTGACTCTGGTCAGGTCTTCGTCAAGGTCGGAGACCTATTTGGCCAATGTTGTTTTTGCCTTGATGCCCGACTCGGTCGTCTCTCATCAGGTCGGGGCTGTTTAATATAGAGGTCGTTTCAAGTTGCCAATGCCCGTGGTCGGCGTTTTGAAAGGACACTTATTTTTGTTCACCGAATATTGCGGGCGCCAGAGGCTGGCCGCTTTGTGTGTTTACTCTTCGGTCGTTCTTTTGGGGAATTACCTCTTTATACTTCCGGAGGATTTTTACATTGAGCTCGCCTCGTTAAAAACCTCACCTCCGCTTGAGTTCCCTGTGAGGAAAAAGAGCATGAGACTCTTTTGCAATTTCTTGTAAAATAAAAAGGATCTGGAAAGTAAACGAACGGAGGGGCCTCCGCTTATTGTTTGCGTAGAGGTTGCCCTTTGTTACGCTGCCTAGATGTAATATCGGCGGAGGTCATCAATATTCTAGGTGTGTGTTGTGACACCTTCATTGTCTGTCTGTCAAGTAGAAAGAGCTCATGGCGACCTGTCTTGCTTGCCGTGTATGGTCCTTCCCATTTCGTTGCGGTTTGCCAACAAGTTGTGCGTTGGGTTTTCTTCTCGAGTACCGGATCTTTGTGTTTTATGTCTTTTCTTACCACCAGAGAGTCTCTCCACTTCTTGGTTTGAGACTGATATTTTGCAATATTTTCTACTGCTTCCAGTCTTGTGGCTTCTATTGTTTCTTTCACGTATTCTTCGTCTTGCATCATTAGCTCTCGCGTTGTCAGCGAAGGCTTTCGTGCTTGATTTCCTCCGCAACATGGCCTCTTCTCCATAGAGCAGCTTTGAATGGTGTGAATCCTGTTGTCCTTGATATAGTTGTGTTATGTGACCAAATCACTCGGGTAACTCATCTACCCATTTTCCTTTATGGAGACCCAAAGAGTGTTTTTGATATCGCTAAAAAAATTACTCCGTTTGCTCTTTCCACAAAGACCATTGGACTCGGGTGGTATACTGAGGCGAAGGCTAATTTTGTTCCAATGCTTTTGCAGAATTCTTTGAAGTTCTCTCGAATCGAATCGCTTTCCATTGTTCATCGTCAAGATCCTCGGTACACCGAATCAAGAATGATGTTTTGCCGTAAGAATTTTCCGACACGTTTCGAGGTTATCTTTACCAAATGGGCTTGCCTCGATCCATCTTGTAAAATATTCTCACCGCTACTCACCGCAAATCTGCTTTCCTCCTTGGGATGGTGGTAATGGGTCGACCAGGTCCATACCCCATCTTTGCAAACCATGTGTTGGAGGTATGAGCTGGGTCTCCGACGAAGGTTTTGACCGACCGAGAGAGAATGTTTGACATGCTTTGCATGTTCTGACTGTCTGCTCTGCATCTTGTATGTGTGTTGGCCAGTAAAAGCCTTGCCTTATTGCCTTTGCCGATAATGCTCTAGAGCCAATGTGCGATCCGCAAATTCCTGAGTGTATTTCTTGAAGCAACTCTATGCCTTCACTCTGCGATATGCATTTGAGGAGGGGCTGGACTACTCCTTTCTTGTACAGTACACCATTTATGATTGTGTAATTTCTTGCCCTGGCCTGTGTTCTTGCTGCTTTTGCTTCATCTTCTTCGGTGGTTTTGCCTTCCAAGAATTCTGTTATCGCCTTTCTCCAATCTTCATTTTGCAGGTGTAGTATGGGCTTAGGTGTCTGAGATATCTCTGCAGTTGCCGGAGACTTCAGGGTCTGATAGAAAGTGTTTGGTGGTAATGGTAGGTTGTTTGCCGTGGCTTTTGCCAGCTTATCTGCCTCCGCATTTTCTGATCTTGGTATGTGCTTTAGGGTGAAGCCCTCTAATCTCCGTTCCCAGTTTCTGACGACGGATAGGTACTTGATGAGTTCTGGCTCTCTTACTGTATATTCTTTTTCTACTTGGCCAGTAATCACTTGAGAATCTGTTTTGACTATCAATGTTTTTGCCCCTAGGGCCTTTGCTTTGCTGAGTGCCAGGATCAAGCCTTCGTATTCTGCTATGTTATTTGTTGATTTGAACTCTAGCCTTGCTGCGTATTTCAGTCTGACGCCGGAGGGTGCCATTAGAACGGCGGAGGCTCCTTGTCGGTGTTTCGAACAAACACCGGCGAGTAAATTTATAATTGATGCGCGTTAGGCCCGGATGGTGCGCTAAAGGACACAAGGGTTATACTGGTTCGGGCTGAATGTCCCTACGTCCAGTCTGTTGCTGCTCGTGTTATTAGCACCGAATGAGGTTCGTAGTAGGGGGTACAAACGGTTGGGAGAGGGAGAGACCCCAAGTCCCTGATGGAGTGATTGGAAGGACGCCAAGAGCTCTGTTGGCGCTTGGCCGTGTGGTGCGTGTGTGTGCGCTAACCTGTTCAGAATCGGTTGATCGATCCCTTAGTGGGGAGCCCTGCCTCCCCTTTTATAGATCAAGGGGGAGCAGGGTTTTTTACAGACGGGGAAGAAGAAAACACTAAGAGCATAGAAGGTCCTTCGAGGAACCCGGTCCTTCCTTCTTCCCCACGCCTGATCTGCCCATCATGGCAGATCGTGTCAGGATTGAGGCGATTGTAGACCATCGTGGGCCACGCCACGACCACTGTTTAGCAAGTGGGTACGTCCCATCCCGCCCCTGCGGGCGGCGTGTCGAACAGGATTTGCCGAGCCCCGACCCGTGGGGGTCGGGAGGCGCGGTGACTGTTGGTTTGCCCTTGGAACGTAGTGGTTGTCGTATGTCTGCGTCGGGTTCTTTGTCCGGAGGCTGAGGGCGGTGCCTACAACACTGTAGGACGGAGAGCAGGCGCCCGCAACACTGTTCAGGTTCTGCCACGCCCGGAGGGGTCCAAGCGCTCGCCTGGTCACATCCTGACGGTACTTCCCTGCAGGGGTGCAGGGCATGGCGTCTAATGCTGTGGTTGACCCGAATGTCTTGTCTTACCCTGTAATCGTCATCATGAGGGTGCAGGGCGCGGTTCGTCAGGTGAGACTGGGCCAGCCTCTGGATATCGGGCGAGGCGAGATTCATCATTGGCCGTTTGGATGAGGTAAAAACCTAGTTTTTACCCGTCGGGCGAAGCGGAGTCATCCCCCGGCCATCGAACGGGGCCGAGCCCAGCCCTCGGGGGTTGAGCGAGGCGGTGCGCATCCCCTGGGGGTCGGGTGAAGCCTAGCCCAGCCTTCAGGCGAGGCGGAGTCACCCTCCAGCCGTCGGGCGAAGCGGAGTCGTCCCCCGGCTGTCGAACGGAGCCGAGCCCAGCCCTCGGGGGTTGAGCGAGGCGGAGCGCACCCCCTGGGGGTCGGGTGAAGCCGAGCCCAGCCATCGGGCGAGGCGGAGTCGCCCTTCAGCCGTCGGGCGAGGTAGAGCGGGTCCCAAGGGCACATGGGCGCTCGGGCGAGGCGGAACAAGACTTCCGTTTGGTCGGGCAAGAGATGTAACCGCGCTTTCGGGAGTTTTTACCGTTTGATGGTTCATTGATTCCTCCTCTTTGGGGTACCCCAGTATTAGGTCCCCGACACTCCTGCTCCAGCTTGTCCCCAGGCTCCGTCCGTGTATGCTATCCAGCCTTGACTGGTTGGTTGTACCTTGGGCTCTGTCGGAGGTGTCCAATCTGCTACAAAATCGGCTAGCGCCTGTGATTTGATTGCTGTTCTGGGGACATATGAGATACCGAACTGTGATAGCTCTGTTGCCCATTTGCCTATTCTGCCAGAGGCTTCTTTGTTTCTTAGCAAGTCTTGCAGTGGCAGCGATGTTGGGACTGAGATTTCGTGGGCTTGGAAATAGTGCTTTAGTTTTCTTGATGCCATCAGCACAGCGTAGGCGACTTTCTCTACCTCAGTGTAATTTAGCTTGGCTCCGGACAGGGCCTCTGAGACAAAATAGACTGGCCTTTGAGTTTTGCCTGATTCTTTTTCCTGCTCGTGAACTAAGACTGCGCTGACTGCATGGTTGAAGGCCGTCGCATAAAGCAATAGGTGGCTGTCCGATTCTGGAACGGAGACCACCAGTGAATTTGTGAGATATTCTTTCAATTTACGAAATGCCTTCGACTGCTTGGGCCCCCACTCAAAGTTGTCTTCGCCTCTCAGTGCTTGGAAGAAAGGTAGGCTGCGTTCTGCTGTTTTTGAGATGAATCTGTTCAGCGCTGCTATTCTTCCCGTCAGCTTTTGCACTTCTTTCTTGTTTTTGGGTTCTGTCATTGTCATTATTGCTCTGGTTTTGTCTGGGTTTGCTTTGATGCCTTCGCTGCTTATGATGTATCCAAGCATCTTCCCTTTTGTGACTCCAAATATACATTTTTCTGGGTTGAGGCGGAGGCCAGCTACCCTGAGGTTGGCGAAGGTCTCCTGCAAGTCGGAGACATGATCATCTTTGTTCTTGCTCATGACCACTATGTCATCGACGTAGGCTATGATGTTTCTATCTAATTGTGAGCCCAAAACATCCTTTGTCATTCTGGCGAAGGTGGCTCCTATGTTTTTAGGCCCTCCGGCATTCTGGTGTAGCAATATGTCCCGAATGGAGTGGTGAAACTTGTCTTGTCTTCGTCTTCTTTTTTCATCCAGATTTGGTGATACCCTGAGAAGCAGTCGAGGAGAGAGAACCTCTGGCATCTGGCTGCCTTGTCGATGGAGGCGTTTATTCTTGGCAATGGGAAAGGGTCTTTTTTGCAGGCTTTGTTCAGATCTGTGAAATCTATGCACATTCTCATTTTGCCATTCTTCTTTGGTACCAGTACTACGTTTGTAAGCCATTCTAAATACTTGACTTCCCTGATAACCTTTGCATCTAGCAATCTCTGCACCTCCGCCTTTGCTGCTAGGATTCTGTCCTCCGACATTTTCCTCTGTTTCTGCTTTCTTGGTCTCATGTTTTGGTCGATATTCAGCTCATGCTGTATGATATCCCTGCTGACTCCTTGTAGGTCGGAGGCTGATCAGGCGAAGATGTCTCTGTTTTTTACCAGAGTTTGCATGAGCTCTTCCTCCTCTGCTTTGCTCAATTCTGAGCTGATTGTTACTTTTCTGTCTGGCAACTCCTTTTGTAGAGGGGTCACCTTTGTTTCTTCTTGACCTGCCATATCTATTTTTCCTCTCGGCATATCCGGAGGCTCTAGTTCTTTGTCTGCTGACTCAACTGCATTGATGTTTCTTTGGGCTCTGTAGATTGCTTTTTCTATATTTTTGCTTCTTTCTGGCTGCCTCTGACTGTGATGATGCCATGGAGTGCTGGTATCTTCATGCACAAGTAGGCCATATGCAGGGCGGCGTTGAATCTGGTTGTGAATCCTCTGCCCAGGATAGCATTGTATGGGTAGTACAGGTCGACGACGTCGAAGGTTATGTACTCGGTTCTAGCATTGGCTTGGTTTCCAAACGACACAAGGAGTGATATCTTTCCTAGTGCTTGTATCTGCTTTCCTCCGAATCCTATCAAAGGGGATTCGGAGGGCTGTAGTTGACTCCTGCTGAGCTTCATTTGGTCGAAGGTATGTGCAAAGATGATGTCTGCTGAGCTGCCTGTGTCAACCAAAACTCTACTTATCTCCCATGCAGCAATGTTGGTCTTGATTACCATTGCGTCTGTGTGAGGGTAGCTTTCTAGCTGGAGATCTTCTTCCGTGAAGGTGATTGGGACTCTAGACCAATCTGTGTATTTTGCTGGGCCTTGGACTGCTACATTGTTTACCAGGCGGAGGTGATCTTTTTCTGCTTTTTCGTTTGAAACTCCATTGATGATCCTCCGACAATTGGTAGTATCATGCCTATTGTTGGTAGCGGTCCATGGGGGTTGACTTGGTTTTCTGGGTTTGGCTCGTTTTTTGGTGTTGGGAGTTGGTTTTGAGTAGGCGGCGGAGGCAGTTGTTGAATGTGTTGCTGTTGCAGCGGAGGCTTGAACCTGCTGTGGTTTTGTGGCGTTGGGTTTGTTTCGAGGTAGGTTATGTGGGGAGGATTTGGGTTTATGTAGGTCAGGCTTGCCTTCGACCTGTAGTTGCCCGCCGGATGCTGCTGCGAGGGCGTTGGCCGCCATGCTGGTAGGAAGTTTGGGTAATAGGCGGAGGCCAGTGTGGAGGGATGTATTTGGTTTGCGTTTAGCGCTGGATACATTGGGCAGTACTGCTGGTGGCCAGTTGTGTAGGTGGTGTTGACCTCTCTTGCGCTCTGCTGTGTCGGAGGCTGTGCAGTCTCCTTGTTCTTCATTCTTTCCTGTGTCTCTTTTGTCTCCGGACAATCTTTGGTGCTGTGCCCTGCTCTTTCTCCATGAAAAACGCAATATGGCCTGCGTTGTTTCTGCTTGTTTTTGTCCCAGTTTTTGCCTTGGTAGCCTTGCCGACCTTGGTTCCTGGTTTGGGTCTCTGGTCCTGCTGGCGTTGCCAATTGCCCTTGTTTGGGTTGAGGTTAACCCTCAATGTTGAGCACTTGCCTCTGGCCTGTTTTCTAATTTGATGCGTTTTGGTTCGGGTAGCTCTTCTGGGAGTTTTTACTACTGCTTTGCTGTCTGTTTTGACCCTGCTCCTCCAGCCTTTTCCGGAGGTCATTATCTGATCTGCAGTATTTCTTGAACTCGTCATACAACTGTTGTATGGAAGTTGGTTTCTTTCTAGCTAGGTGTGCTACGAACGGCCCGATTCGGAGGCCTTTGATCGCTGCTTCAATGGCGATCTCATCTGGGACGTCTGGTGCCTTCGCCTTTACTTGCACAAATTTCCGGAAGTAGTCGTGTAGTGTCTCTCCCTGCATTTGCTTGCACTGGAACAGATCCATGGATGTCAGCGATTGTGCGGCTAGTCCTTTGAAGTTTGCCAATATTTTGTCCCGAAGGTTTTCCTAAGAATAGACCGTGCTTGGTTTGAGCATGGAATACCAAGCCAACGCGTCGCCTTCGGCAGCAATGACAAAAGACTTTGCCAAGACGACGTCGAATCCGCCGGCGGAGGCTACTGCTACCTCGTAACTCATGATGAACTGATGGGGGTCTGTCTTTCCATTGAATTTTGGCAGTGTTATTGGCTTGTACGCTGTTGGCCATGGCGACTGTTGTATGCCTTCTGAAAGTGCGGACTTGGGATCGGTAGGCCTCCGAGTCACCTGAGCTGGCATTGTGGGCTGGTTGATCCCTGGCGGAGGCCCCTGTGGTATGGTTGCTGTTGCTGCGGAGGTTGGGATTACGGAGGTTGAGGCTGGTACTGCATGCTGCATACTCAGCATCTCAGCATGTAGGACTGCCAACTGCTGTCTGATTTCTGCTGCTTGTGCTGATGCTTGAGTAGCTTGCTGATTGGCTGCAAACGCTGCTGCCATTGTATCTCTCTCTTGTTGCGCTCTCTGCAACTGCGCCTGCAGCTGTTGCAGTTCTTGGTCGACTGTTGCACCTGGATTTGGTTGGGCCTCCGGACCTTGGATTTCTAGATCTTGGGGCTCCGGTGGTTGACCCTGGGCATCTGCTCTGGTACTAACCTCCGCTGGTGAAGTTGCATAGGTGCTACAAGTGGTGCGCCTAGGCCTTCCTTTCTAACCCATGGTCGCTGCTGCTCTGGTGGTGGTTTTTCTTTTCCCTGCCATCTTTGGTTTGCCTTGGCCAACCACGGTGGGCGCCAATGTTGAAACTTGCGGTTTCAGACAGGTAACAGGGGGACTCCGCCCGTGGACGGCTGTCCTCAGGCGGAGGCTCGGTTAACAGAAACGATCGCTGGGCGTGTAAGGGAAAGGGCACAGAAAGCTAGGGTTTCATTAATGCATTTTCCAACCACCCCCTGCATGGTTACAAGTGTTCCCTATTTATAGGGCTCAACTACTTCATGACATAATTTATTACAATGCCCCTCAACTGCTATAGTACATTCCTGGAATATTCCACCGCTAGCCTCTCGTTTGTGGGGCAATCCTGCCATACCGTCTCCGAGTAATGGGCCTCCATGAGCAGTCGGCCCACCATGCTTCGGTCTTCGGCCCAAAGGCCTGGGTCCCCGGTGCTGGCCCCCATCTCCAAGGGCGCCACGCTATCTCGGCGGTTCTCCGCCGGCCGGTCGGAGACATCTCCCGCGGGTCTCCGCCCGGCCGCGCGGGGGCCATGGCTGTCGACGCTGGCCTCCGCCTTCAGGGGCGCGCCGTCGCCCTGGCGGGTCTCCGCTGGTCCGATCGGAGGCATCATCCGCAGGCCTCCGCCCGGCTGCGCGGGGGCCAGGCTGGCGCGCTCGTGAGGTCCCCGGGCGCCTGCGCTTGAGTACCTGCACACAATTAGGCAAGATCGTTGTTTAATTAGTTTGGAGGTGAGGCGGCCTTCGCCCTCCTGGATGGAGGTGCCCTCGTATCCTGCGGACTGTGCGGGTCTCCGCCACCCGTGGTGGCCATGTTACAACAATTTCTTTGCAAGTATCTTCACCGTTGTACCAACAGGCATAGCTCAACACGTACGTCAAAGTATATTTCCTCAGCCCCAAGGCAATTCCAGATTATTATGGTAGTGTATGGCAGCTGCATTTTTTGTTATGGTAAGTGTTGGGGTAAGGCATATACTAGAGACCCTATTAGAGTGTTTAGGATCCAATTACAAAAAGCCTACAACTTCTTTAAGAGTGCTTAAAGTCTATTTGTAACTTCTAGGTGTGGCAAAACCGTCCGATTTAGCACACTTTCGGAGACGCTCGTCTTCCACTAGATACTAAGCACCTCGAAAGTGAGCTACATCGGACCGTTCTGTCGAGCCCACACCAAGGAAGAACTCAAAACAATCCACGTTTTACCGCCAGATCCAATAATGAGTACGACTTTACAATACTTAGTCTATTTCATACAACAAAGAGTTTTTCAAAATTATTTATTACAATACCAGAGTTTAGAGTGCGATAATTAAATAATGGAATTAAAATGAACATCTAGTAGAATCGATACAAGGATCTATCTGTGCCCACGAGAAGAATCCTCCACACAAGAGCTACTCCTCAATTGCATCATACACCATAAACCACAGTACCCAATGTACTACGTAACAAACTTGACTTACCCATACCAACTGCTAAGTTAGAATAGTTTACTAAGACTCCAAAGGGGTATGATAAGCAATATGTTACAAAATGTTTACTTTTTACTTTGAACGTTAAATAGATACTAAGTGAACCCAACATTTGCTTGATGAAGATGATAGTTAGCTTAGTATCTTAGTCATTAGAGCTAGCTTAGTAGCTTGGTATGCTCATTCTTATTTTAAGAGTTGTTGTTGCCTAAATGCTAAGTTGTTGCATCATCATCGCATGCATGTAGAGAACGAGTTGGTGGAGATAGTGACCACCGATGATCGTGAGTTTGAGGAGATCATCGAGAAATACGAGGAGGAGATCCTCGTGAGGGAGGAAGTCCCGAAGCCACCACCGACTGACTTAGCTAACACTGCGCCTGTCCAAGGCAAGCCCCAGTGCATAACCTCTATTTTATAATTCGTCGTATATATGTGTGTTGTGCATTTACGTTATAAGAATTTTATGGAAACCACATGCATAGATATACCTGTCCTAAGAGTCTTACTAGTGTAGGTTTGAGTAGATGCTATGCTTAGGTCATCGGTAGCATGAGTAACCTGCCGTTGCTCATAATAGGGGATTATTATTACTCTCATAATAAAATGATGAAAATAAAATGGAGACCGGGCAGAGATATGGCATAGGATATTGGTGGGTGTAACAAGTTGTGTCCCGTGGCCAATGGGGCTTAACTTGGTTACACTGTTTTCCCTATTCATGTCGATTGAGGACCGTCCATTGCTGTGGATGGTAGTCAGGTCACAGACTTATTATCCTGAGCACATACTTGCTTATGAGAACGGGAAGGCTCGTTACGCTCTTGTCATGGGTTCTAGCTCTTTTTGGACCGACTAATTAGAGGCGGGGAAAGGTGGAGGTCTAAGCACCACGTTGAGACCGGGTCTTGAGAGTGGGGGCTTGGAGTCCAAGTTTGGACGGGGACCTGGACCTCTCGATAGGAGTGGAATGGGTTGGTCTCGTTTGTGCCTGAGGTACAAGAGAGGCATATGTTTCGGGGTACCCAGCTGGGATACATTGGTCGTGAATCACCGTTTCCATGAGACGGTACGACTTGGCTATGGTCTAACACCGTAGTAAGAACTGAAAGATGAAAGATGGTGAAATAATTCTGATTGCTCAACCTTTGCTTGAAAGTAGAACATGTGCTTACCTAGAATGGTTAGCTAATGAAGTAATCATGACTGCCAATAAAACTTGACTTAAGGACTTACTATTAATAATGTTTTTTGCAAACAAAAAAGAAAACAACAAACCATATTGCCTATCATACCCCTTGGAGTCAGGAAACTATTCCCTCTAGTCGGGTAAGCCTTGCGAGTACATTGAGTACTCAGGGTTTATTTTACTCCTGTTGCAGGTGCAGCTTCAGGAGTAGCTCTTGTGTGGAAGATTCTTCTGGTGGGCACAGACGGATCCTTGTATCGATTCCGCTAGATGTTCATTTTAATTCCGCTATTTAATTATCGCACTCTGAACTCTGGTATTGTAATAAATAATTTCCAAGAACTCTTTGTTGTATGAAATGGACTAAGTATTGTAAACTCGTACTCATTATTGGATCTTGGCGGTAAAACGTGGATTGTTTCGAGTTCTCCCTTAGGGTGGGCTCGATAGAACGGTCCGATGAAGCTCACTTTCGAGGTGCTTAGTGTCTAATGGAAGACGAGCGCCTTCAAAAGTGTGCTAATTCGGACGGTTCTGCCACATTCAATAGAAAATTTAGTTGAACCAACAGTTCAGTTGACTTCTTTGTGGGTTGGTTAGCATTTGTCCAATTTTCATCACCTTTTGCTAACCTAAACTTAGAAACACTTGTTGAAGGGACCGATATTTGAAACCATTCGTCATTCCAAAACCAGAAGTTATAGTTGTTCCTAGGGCAAAAGATGACGATTGCCTCATTCTTGCAAGTGATGGGCCGTGGGATGTAGTGTGGAATGAAGAACTGTCTCATTCTTGCCAGTGATGGACTGTGGGATGTGTCGAATGAAGAGGCATGCAAAGTTGCGCGTTGACAAATCCAACTGTGGCACAAAAACAATGGTTTCACATCATCATTTGTGTGTTGAGGGTGATGAATCCACTGATCCTTCTGCACAAGACGCTGCTGAGGCTCGCACTGACGAAGGGCACTAAGGACAATATCACTGTCATTATGGTTGACTTGAAACTTTGATTTTGTCCTCAGTACCCATCTTCCTAATGTTTGGGTACTGAGGACAAATATTGCTTTCATTATGAAGTGTGCGCACTCAAAAAGTATAAACAAACTAATTTATTTATGCACCCAAATAATTAAAATTGAAATATTTGGGTCCATGACTAAATTAGTTTGTTTATACTTTTTTACCGGTTCCCTACTATCTTTCTCTCTAGATAATGTTTACACACATTGATCCCTTTCATTTATAGGTAAGGAATAACCACACAAGTTTGAACCATTTGTTCTTCTGATTGTGAAGGAATTATTCAGCAGCTGGACAATATGTATAGTAGTACGTGCATGTCTTAAAATTCCTTCTACAACTATTATGATTGTAGTTGTCACAGATTAACTCTTATTGGCATGGAAGGCCCATGTGCCACCAGCCGACTAATAGCGATGGAAAATTTGGATATTATAAACCACCATGGTTCGAGTTATTGTAGTGAGAGAGGGGCATTGAGTCTTATGTTAATTTGTCTGACAGTTAATTTTTTTCCCAAAATTTTTGCTGTTGTAACACACATGTTCACATTTAACATATTTGATCAACTTGTTGGTGTGAACTCCGCTCAATATGGATCTGCTTCCCATAGATGCTCTTCCAGATACGTGTTTACTACTTCATACACGGATCACAAAAAAGACATTAACCATGCAAGCTTTGTTCTAATCTAATGTGTTATCCTCAGTTGTGAATGTTGACAAGTCAACATTTGTCCTAATGTTGTGATATGCTATTGCTCAACGGTTGTATTCCCATCAATATTCTAAATTTGCAATGTTCGCCTCTTAAGATGCAAGATACTTTGTTGTTAGCTATCTAGAAAGCACGCCGATTCCTTTTTTTCTGATGTGAATAGATTAGCATTTCTAGTAAAGCTCTAGCAACTAACCGTGAGTTTGGATTGGAGGATGACGTGGATGGGCTAGATTTCCGTAACTTGAGTGGACAAACTCGCCCCTCTTCTCTTTGTGTCTCCACCGACCAAAGACGCAAGCTGAGGGCAGCGGGTCTAGAATTTATTTGAGCCTTTTATCTGTGTGCCGTTATGAAAGATGGTCCTGACTTACAGGCCACTAAAAAGTTCAAACGCACTTTGATGCCATGACGCTAAACTTTTTTGCCTTTCATGCCATTTCGTCTACTTTTACCTCTAACGATGTCAAACAGACAGATGAAATGACCATGTTGCCCTACAGTGGGGCTCGTTTGTCAGCCACCCAAACCTTCCTCTTTTTTCTTCTCTTTCGTGTAGCAGCGTCGCCCCGGCCGAATCGATGGTGCCTGAGAGCCCGACACGGTGCTGGGGGCATCCCCGGCCTACGCGACCAGCGCCCCGGCCACCACTACCAACATGTGGGCGAGCTTAGCTCCGCTCCAGCCGCCATGGGCGAGCTCTGCCCCGGCCGCCGGGAGTGAGCTTCGCCCCGGCGCACGGCGGCGAAGCTGCTGCCGTCGCGCGACCGCTCCTACAGCTTGACGAGGCCCTTGAGCGCCGTTCTGGAAGGTGGGCGAGCTAGACGCAGGCGAGGTTGCTGTTCCATGTCATATACCGCGGCCGCACACGACGTCGTCGTTTAGGCCTGGGCGTCATCCCCAGCCGGGGCCTTATCCATGGCGGCGGCGAGCTCCCCCTGTGCGGCAAGTGTGGCGCCTGCCACCCGCATCCGCGGTGCCACCACCTGCACAAGTGGATGCCCCACCGTGCTCTGGAAGCTACCGCGGGCACCGGTCGAGCCCATGTCTGCCCTGCCTCGCGATGCCCGGCTATAAAAGCCAGAACGCGTCCGCCATGGCCACCCTCTGCATCTTTCAAAATTCGCCATGAGCGAGCCTTCTCGTTTCGATTCCTTGTAGCAATGAGTGATTAAGGTTGAAAGCTAGCTCTGGGAAGCAATCCCGTCAAGAACGATCAAGGGTAGGGGCTGTATTGGCTGATCCCGTCGCCGCTGTCCGCCATGGCCGCAAAGCCAAGAACGTGCGTGGCCAGATTTTTCCATCCCTCTCTTGGTCATCGTCTCAGTATCCCTGACGCAGGAGGCGGCTCCACCAGCGGAGGCGGCGCATGGCCGCGCCAGCCACGCCACCCGCGCGCACGACGTTCAGCGAGGCGCGATCGGCCCCGAGGCGGCGCGCAGCCGGCCTCTTGGCGCGGCGCGACCGTCCTCCAGGACGCGGCGTGGCCAGACCTTAGGCGCGGCTCGCGGCCAGCTCGGGGGCGGCATGCGGCCGTTGTCCCTCAGGGCGCGGCGTGGCTCTTGGCCGGCCCCGAGGCAGCGCGTTGCCGGCCTCCAGGCGCGGCGCGTCCAACCCCGAGAACAATGAGCAGCTCATGGTGGCACTAGAGCACCCGATGTGAGATGCAAGCAAGGCGAGCGTCCGAGGACAGGGCTCGTGCTAGCAACTAGCGCGCGGGCAGGGGTGCGCTTAGACAGCGAGCGCCTCCGGTTCGGCGGCGCGAGCGAGGGCGAGGAGACGCACATGGAGACCGACCCATCCTCGGCGCCATCCCCGTCCCCATCGTCGTCCCATGCTCCTTCCGTGCCAGCTGAAGCAGCGGGCGCCAGGCCTCGGCTCGCGCTGCTCGTCTTGAGGAGGAAGAAGGTGTTGGAGTCGCTAACAGCTTGGTCCCACCCGGCGGAGAGAGAAAGAGGTAGAGGATGAGGTTATGAGAGAAGAATATTTTAGACGTTTTCACTGGCTGAGCCCACGTGTCATGGCCGGCAAACGGCAAAAATCAGACGGAAGATGGACGGAATGGTTTGGGAGACAAAAAAAAAAGTGTCATAGCACCAGGGCGCATTTGAACTTTTTAGTGGCACGTAGGCCTAGAGCATCTTTCGTAACTACACACAGGGAAAAGGCTCAATTTTTTTGATTTATTTAAGCTGAGGTTGGATCATGCCCAATTAATAAATTTAATAAAACATATAGTTTATTACTATTGGTATGTGAATCATACAATAAATTATCATGCATGCGTCCCGTTGCAACGCACGAGCATTTTTGCTAAAGGGGAGGAAGTTTTGCTGAATACGCAGGAAAGAAAAATGCAAGCGCACATGTAATAAGATGGAACTACCATTGGAGCATATAGTTATCGTGCCGTGTATTTATATTTCAAAAAATATGATTTGGAGATGGATGTGCACGTCGTCGGATACTCGGATCCGGTAGCTGCAGGCGGTTGAACAAGGCAAGGCTCTGGATATACTCTTACATGGAGGAGGTAGCATGCAGCAGCAGCAGATGGCCGGCCGTTGTGAGTGTACAAAACATGTGTATGGATATGGACGTACTACGACTGTTGGATATATATACAAAATGAAGCATTTTAGGTTACTGTAACACTTTCGTTTTTATTTGACAATTAGTGTTCAAACATGAACTAATTAGGCTCAAAATGTTCGTCTCGTAATTTCCCACCAAACTGTGCAATTAGTTTTTTTTTGTCTATATTTAATGCTCCATGCACGGGCCACAAACATTCGATGTAATGGCTACTGTAGCACTTTTTGGGATTTTAGGTTGTAACTAAACATGGGCTTAATATTGTTACATACAATTAGCAGCGCATGGAAGCACGAAATGAAATACACAGTTGCATTGGCACAGCTGGTACAAGGCACGTACGCTACGCACGCACGCACGCAGCTTGAACAACCAGTGCACCACCATCTTGTTGTGTGAATGTGTGATGGAGAAGGAGAAGGAAGCATGTACTGGCCGGGTAGCATGCACACCACCGGCCGGCCAGCAAATCGATCGGTCGTTCACCAACAGGACAGCGCCACCCGCCCACCCCCACGTGCGCGCCGGCGCCTCCGCTTTATATACCCCCTCTTCCTCCCCGGGCCCCGGCCTCTCCACAACGAGCTGAGGCTGCAGAACAAGCAAGGCATCCTCCATCAAGGACCCATTCCAATGGCGCCCGCCTTCGGCCGCTCCATCTCCTTCCCGCTGAGCCCGGCGCGCTCCTCCTCCTCCTCCTCCTCCTCCTCCTCCTCCTCCTCCACAACCAAGAAACAGGCGCGCCACGTGCGTTCCATCAGCCTCCCGACCTGCCGCGCCCACCCTCTGCTCGCGCACCTCCACGCCACCACCCGCGCCGTCCGCGCCTGGGCCGCCACCGCCGGCGCCGACCCCTGCACCACCACCTCCACCCCGTCCGCGGGCCTCGCCCACCTCGACGCGCTCCACGCCGCGCTGGCCGAGCTCCTCGTGCTCCCGGAGCCCCGCGCCGGGCTCGCCACCGCCAGCGCCTTCTCGGACCGCCTCCTGGACGGCCTGCTCGCCCTCGCAGACGCGCAGGGCGCGTTCCGGGAGACCCTCGTCGACCTAAGGTGCCACGCCGCCGAGGCCCGAGCCGCGCTGCGGCGCCGTGACGCGGCGCGCCTCGCGTCGGCCGTCCGCGCCCAGCGCAGCGCCGAGAAGGACCTCGCACGCCTCGCGTCCTCCGCGCGCGCCGCCACCAGACTCCCTCTGCTCCCTGTGGCGCCCGCGGCCACCACCGTCGCCGAGGTCGAGGTGTCCGGGGTGCTCGCCGAGGCCCTGGCCGCCGCGGCGTCCGCGTCCGCGGCCGTGTTCTCCGCGCTCGAGGCCGTCTCGTCCGCCGCCACCGCCGCCACCGCGTCTGCTTCCTCCAAGAAACCTGCGGCCACGGCGACGCTCATGTCTCTGGTCACCAGGAGCAGCAAGGCCGCCGCCGCCTCCGACGAGGACAAGGAGTTGACCGCGCTGGAGAAGATGGAGCAGCTTGACGAGTGCATCGCCGAGATGGAAGCCGGGAGTGACAAGGTGTTCAGGCGCATCCTGCACACTAGGGTTGCACTGCTCAATATTCGCACCCGCATATGCTGATTGTTTTCGACATCCATCAAAACAACACTCCAAAATGTCCTTGTTAACCCAAAAATGCAAGTGTACATACAGATTATTGGACGAAAAAAATGCTCTAGCTTGTTTATTTGGCTCTTGTTCAAATGCATGCATTCCTGCGAACTGTGATGTGCTTACATTTCATCGGACAAAACCGCATTCGATCGGCATTCGTGTTCATAAGTTTAAACCCATCTCGTTGGCACACGGCGCTTATACAAAATACTACGTCGTCTTTTCTAGGTATATATCTTTTGCTGCTATACATTTAAACATAGTATATATTTAAGTGTTTAACAAAAAACTATCTATCAAGAAAAGCTAAAAAAAGCTTATAATTTAGAATGGGGAGTATTCCATAAAAAAATGAGCGAAGGAGATTGGAGACCATGCTCCATTAACGCAAACTGCTCGAGTTAAGATCTCTGAATTATTTTCACTATTCTTAAGTGAAACCATGGCTCTGATCTGGATCTAGATCAAGTTCCTGATGACACATCACTATTGCGCGTTCGAATGAGAGACAAAACTGATCAATGCACCACTATTCTATTGAACATTGCCCAAGATCTCAGAGACATTGAACACTAAATAAAAGGAGGTGGCCACATAGTCGGTCATTGGGCGCGATGCACCACTACTCGGCGGTTTTTTAAATTTAGGCTTTGATCAACTTGACAATCATATATATATGCATAGCTCTTGCCTCTAAGCCTCTAAGTAGATGGTTTAAAAAAAACTGCTAAAACATGCATGGATCAAAATGACTTGTTTGAGCTTTTCTCTATCAGTGTGGTTTATATACATCTTAATTATCATATTTTTTTATTAGAGCTAACAAGCATATACCCTGATTTTGAACTTCTAATTTAACTCCCTTTCTGTTTCTCTTATTTGATAGGATGAACGCTATACTTTTCTAGTTTAATTTGTACATTTTGTTTTATAGTTTTACCAGATCACCAACGAAACTAGTTGCCCATAGTTAATATATTTACATACTTAACATTGGCCACCTGTGTTGAAACCACTGCAAAATGTTTGTATTATCATAGTAAATGTCGAAAAACCATATAGAGTAAAGCTCCATCACAAATAGATAAAATGTATCTATTGTATTCGTACAACAATGTTAAAAAGAGCCACTACATTCACCCGAGAGGGTCTAGAAATTCTGGTGTTAATCAGAAAAAAGAAAAGGTCCAGCATTAAATATTCGATTTTTAGGTTGATCTAATGGGAAAGAAAAATGTCTACATAAAGCCTCTATCTACATGCAGAACACAATTAATAAAGAAAAAATTTAAATAAAATATTATGAAAGTTAATAGTTTGATCTCAAAATGAATTAAAAGTCCATATAAATTATTATTAGAAAAAATTAAATTAAATAGAGAATTTTAGCACCATCATCAATGTCGACAAAGGATAAATAACTAAATGGAATGTGTCAATTACAATGATCTTGGCTCAACTTTTGACGTCTTTCATGGTGATAACCAAGGAGAAGAAAACATATTCAGTCAACCGATGTTATGAAAAAGTTGTAAAAAACATACACTCTTTTGATATCTTGCAGGCTGTTGGTCGATCGATTCCTTGTGCAAGCACATGGATGAGAACCTCGTGAGCAATGCAAGAGACATAGTCAGATTTTTTTTTTTGTGAGAAGTTGGTCATGAATGGAAACAAATATAATATGGTCATAGCATGTCCACAACAATATTGTAGAGTGGTCAAAATAGTAGGCCAGAGATTAGCTACTCACTGGTGTTGGTGATGGTTCCACATTTTATTTTAGAATGCTTGTGCCAATGGATGTGTTTGTGTGGTGACAGAGCCGGCTAGCATCTTCTTGAGGCAATAGTGCCTCCACTAAGCATGAGCAATATTATAATGAATCGGGTGATGTTTAAGGGCAAAAAAGATAGTTATGGATCTGTAGGATACAAGATGATTCAAAATTTAAATTTACAAGAAGTCTAAAGAATTAGTTTTTTGACAGAGCTCACCAAAGAACGAAAGGCTACTTCAACCTAGCCTCGGCAGAAATTACACAACCATGTGGTAGGAGCGGAATAAAAGGGATGAGTAGAGGTCCTTAAGACAAGAAATGGGCGACGATAGATGTATGAAATTCATGTAGATTGATGCAGTTAGGAATGAAACATCATCGAGAGGTGGCAATTACATTCAAACAAACAAACATTTTTTTTATCAAATATTGTGTTTAAGTAAAAAAAACTAATGGTTATACAACGAAAAAAACGTAGCTACCCACTATTATTTGCACAGCTCACTTTGCTAGCTAATTGGTAGTAAAACTAAACTGCGAAACTCAACACGTAAGGATCATACGGATTGATAAGATTCTAGACTTTGTAGTAAACAAACTGGACTAGCTATTGTTTGATGGGACCTACCCATTCGTGCATGCAAATTTGTCCTTGCTAGAATCAAATCTCTCTGGAAATACGGTGGTTAGCTGCCATCTTGAATTTTGGTGATTATAATCAAATAGCTAAGATACTCTCTTATCCTCTAGTACTAAAAGATGGAACTAGAAATATATGATTACCCAAACGTCTGGTAGCTCGCTCGCTCGCTATGAATTGAGCACGATTTCCACTGATTGTACATATGAACATATACAGGTTAGCATTACTTGCTTGCTTCAATAATGAAGCATATTCTGCTAGCTACCTGCATATAATCTCTCTGTCTCTATTTATGTCAAAGATTCATGTCTAGGAAATCTCTTTTTTGCGGATCTGGCGGCTGTTAGCTTAAAGGGAAAAGAAGACGCAAATAATTCAGCATGCAAGCGTTCGTGCGCAAACCAACGACTCAACCTCTGCAACTAACAGCAGCCGGTAGGAGATAAGGAGAGGAGAGGAACCCTTTGAAGGACGACAAACCCATTCGTGCAACATTATGATTGGCATATATAACAATGCATATAGATTAGTACAATGATGCATCTGGTGATATGATGATGGGAGAGCACCTACTACTACATACATTAAGGCTGTGTTTAGTTGTAGGAATTTGGATTTTGGGGCTACTGTAGCACGTTCGTTTTTATTTGGTAAATAGTGTTCAAACATGGACTAATTAGGCTCAAAACGTTCGTCTCGTAATTTCCCACCAAACTGTGCAATTAGTTTTTCTTTTCGTCTACATTTAATGCTCCATGCATGGGCCGCAAACATTCGATGTGACAGGTACTGTAGCAAATTTTTAGAAGTTGGGGTGGAACTAAACAAGGGCTAAAGCATGTTTTTTCCTTCATTCAAAATTATAATGTGATGATGAATTGATGATTAAGGTTGTAGCTTGGACCAGAAGACGTTAGCATTTGCACATACAGGTACAGCTCGATCAGTTGTTTTCAGTTGGCACGCCGGTAAACTAAAACAAGCATCGTTGGACGACATGATACATGTACTTATTAAAGTTTTGCGTGGTGTGCCTTTGCAGCTACTCCAGGATGATAGATCCAAGTTGTTAGGCGTTGCTTGTGTTGCAAAGCTTATGAATTATGGACCTATAAAACTAAAAGAACTAGCTTGAGATAGGCACTGACTGTGTTTTTTTTTGTTATAAAAAGGATGTATATGGAAATTAGTCTATTACTATATTTGTGCATGATATTTATGTATAAAACAGAAGGTGTATGGAATTAAAGAAAATTGAAGCACAATATATATCACTTCTCCTATAATCCAGGTGCCTGGTTTTTTTATTATTGTTAGAGTTTAGACAATAGGTAATTTTGTCATTGTTTGACAATAAAAAAATTGTCAACTGTCTCTTGTAAGTTATCCTTTTAATTATACTAGGTGGTTGTATAAGATTGTCGCCTGAAGGCACCTGAAATATATATAGCAGCTTCCAATATATGTGTCGCTGCAAAATATTAAGAACTAATATATGGTTGGAATAATGCAAATATGCTACTAGTAGTACTCTCCCGGTGAGCGATGAGCAATGCCAACGCGTGAGATGATGTGTGGGTGGATCGGAGGAGACGACGACGAAACACTTATCTGCTGTCCCCCGATCGCATGGACATGATATGGATCGACGAGCGAGCAGATCGACACCACGCGCGCGCGCACGCACGCTACTAGCTGGTGCCGTGCCGGCGCCGCATAGGGTGGATCGTCCGTCCATGGATCGAGATGGTGCGTGTGCACAGCATGGATCCGGCTGTTGCGGCCGGCCGGGGAATAACGAATCTCGCCTCACCTGCCGCGTGTCCGGTTGCTGGCGAGCCTCCTGCAAAACAGCATCGTCTCAGACGCGTGCATGTGCGATCCCCGTTGTCCATCTCCATCTCGGCGCGCGGCGGCGACGACGACCGTGGACTCAGCTCGTCTGCAGCCACATCTTCTTGCTAGTGGCTACTAGTGTGTGCTAGCTATGGAGGAGAGAAGCTAGAGAACGAACACGGCTGGCATGTTAGTACTAGCTCCGGCGATGAAGATGCCCTCGTGTGCCCTGGCATTGTTTACAAACAGCTAGCTAGCTAGCCTTCCGGCCGGCCGTGTACGTGTGTTCGTTGAGTGTTTGACAAATGCGACTGCAACCATGAGATGATGATGATCCAGCCGCGCGCCCTAGCTTAGCTAGGTTAATTATATATGTGTTTTTGCCTGGTTTTTTTTGGCCTGGAGTCCTGGACCACACAGTTGCCTAGTTTACTTCAATCATACATATGCATGTGCGAAGGTCGTCCTGACGTGCGTGCGTGTGTGCTACAGATCAGGGCGTCCCCTGCTTCCGTTACTCGTGCCATGTCAACACCTCACCTTTCTTCTGCAGATGGCGCCAACATGACACCTAGGCATGCATAACCTAAGCATGCATGATCCATCGTCCCGTCCGCCATGGCCTTGCATTGCATTGGTTTGACTCCAACGGCAGCCGCGCTGCTCCTTTCCGTCCAACCTGTCCTCGTGGATCATGTCCCCTAGCTAGCTCACTGCTCACTTCGCTGCCGCTACCCACCCACACGTGCAACCACCGCGTACTACCAAGCTACCTCACCTCCCTTGCCTTGCCTGCCTTCGTCTTCCCCCGGCTAGCTCCTCCATATATAAGAACCCCTCTCTCGCCTCCCCTCTCCATCTCAGACAAAGACACAAACGAACAATCGAGCTAGCTTAGCTTGCAAACACAAGCAAGCTACCTACAAGGCTACAGCTACAAGTCTACAACAATGGCGCCCAGCTTCGGCCGCTCCATCTCCTTCCAGCCGAGCCCAGCGAGCGCCATCACCCGGCCGCGCGCCACGTCCGCTTCATCAGCCTGCCGTGCCCTACCTACATAATAAAAAGCTATATATCAAGCTAGAAAGTTAGAATTATTTATAATTTAGAATAAAGGGAGTAGCAAACAAAGAACGTCTCTAGTACACAATCTTGATCGTGAGACCATTCAAAAATTGGCCCATTGGTCCTCCTTTGATCCAACAACCCACGCCCATCTACTTCATCCTCACTTGCCCCACTTCTCCTTCCCTGGTATTTGGTTTTGTGCTAGCTGTTTGGCTGGCACAATGCAACCGTGCTCAAAACATTTACCCTACTTTGGCCTGCCGGTTCCACTAAAAAAAAAACTTCGGCCTACCGGTTGTGAGTGACACAAATATATACCGTAGGGGGAGTTGGGCAATAGAGAAACGAAGAAAATCGCTGAAAGTTCGGGTAGATTTTTTTTTTAAAAAAATGTGAAACTTTAACTAAAATTAGAAAAATCTTGACAAATCTTATCCGAATGAAAAAAGAATTGCATATACATTTATCCGAGGTCACTAAATATCAGGAGTTATCATCAGCAGATAAGGTCAATAAGCTACGGTTGGTTGGCATCGAGAGAAACATGTTAGACTTAAAAAAAGAAAGATTATGGTCCAAGTTATCTTAAGTTAGAAATATTTTCTCTTCTACCAAAAATTATAATGAGTCGTATTTGAGTAGGATTCACGCTTAGATTTCGGATATAAATATTAGACCCCGGCTATTGTAAAAAAAACATCCAATCAATCAATACCAATTACTTTTTCGGCTTAACACCAACTCTTAGGAGTAGGAGTAGTGTAGATCTTGGCGAGTTCTTCAACAAGCAGGGCTGCATCGGTCCGGCCGACCTCCGGCTTGTCTGTAAGTACCATCATGGCTTATACTTCTATTTGTAAGGCTGCATCGGTCCGGCCGACCTCTTGTGAGCTCTAGTATAAGCTAATTATCGATCCTTATCTAGTTCAAGTACGGCTGCATCGGTTAAGTTCGACCTCCACTACTCGAATTATATTAAGGTCAAGTTATCGGTTCTACTTAAGGGTGACATCTTTCGGGTAGATTCATTAAGTTATCGATCTTGCTGATGTTCCTATTGTCATTAGTTTCAGCAATATCAACCTGCCTGATCGAGATCGATCTAGTTCGGCTTCACATCCTTTTAGTCCATCATTTATTTTGTTACATTGCGACGGTTCTTATTTTAAACCATGGATTATGTTTCATCGACTGTTCTACTTCGATCTTGATCGTGCATAGTACGCGGTTAAGGCATGTCTGATCTTGAGAATGTTTACTAGCTAGTTAAATCTGGTCTATAGCTTGCTATTACGGATATAACGATCCGGTCGATCCCCACTGTTAGTACTTTAAATTGGAGTATGCTAGCTGGTAGACTTGCTTTTGACCAGACGTGATCTTGGCTGTTTGCTATGCCTGTATAGGCTAAATAGCCGATCGCCGGCACTTTAACGCTCATAGTATGTTTTCATGATCCTGTTAAATGTGAATAGATCTGTTTACTTTAAAGGTTTAATCTGTTATCTTCATTATAGCTGCCATCGATCCGGTCGAACCCCACTGTTAAAGATAATAGGCTAGATTTTATGATTTTATAAATCTGTTCGTATTAAATAGTCGATTGTTCTCATGTTATGATCCTTTTTCTATCTGAATCGGCTATTTCAGCCGATTCGCCTGTGCTTTCACACATATAGCATGTCTTTCAGAAACCTGTCAACATATAGATGGTTTTGTGGATTCTTTGGTTTTAGTTTGTTGTTATCATCATAGCTGTATCGATCCGGTCGAACCTCACTGTTGATGGTAGTAGATTAGATTCAGAGCGTTTGTAGATCCATTTATACTAGACAGTCGATTTTGTTCGCATGTTATATCCTTTCTCGTTAAACTTATCAGCTCAATGCTTTACACCGGTTATACTTATCTAGCTGATGATGTTACTTATATCTGGGCACATTGCATTCGTTACTATAAAATCAATTATGACCCACGAGTGTTACAGTCCTTAACAACCGATTTCTTCTCGTATCGGCTATTTAATCGATTTTTCCGTCTGACTGCTCCCGAAGCGGCACACTTGGAACTGTCTGGGTAAAACCATCATGTTCCACCCTAAATTACTGATAAATTTTCTCTCCTTATCAATTGCAAGTCAAATTGACTGGCACGCCTTCGGGAATTCACAGGGTCGACTAGTCCTGCGTTGAAGCCAAATAGATCTCCAGCCTTGTTCCATCAAGCAGATCCTTCCAGCTTGCTGCGTGTTGACATTTTTGTGCCGACAATAATAAAAAGCTATATATCAAGCTAGAAAGTTAGAATTATTTATAATTTAGAATAAAGAGAGTAGCAAACAAACGTCTCTAGTACACAATCTTGATAGTGAGACCATTCAAAAATTGGCCCATTGGTCCTCCTTTGATCCAGCAGCCCACGCCCATCTACTTCATCCTCACTTGCCCCACTTCTCCTTCCCTGGTATTTGGTTTTGTGCTAGCTGTTTGGCTGGCACAATGCAACCGTGCTCAAAACATTTACCCTACTTTGGCCTACCGGTTCCACTAAAAAAAAAACTTCGGCCTACCGGTTGTGAGTGACACAAATATATACCGTAGGGGGAGTTGGGCAATAGAGAAACGAAGAAAATCGCTGAAAGTTCGGGTAGATTTTTTTTAAAAAAATGTGAAACTTTAACTAAAATTAGAAAAATCTTGACAAATCTTATCCGAATGAAAAAAGAATTGCATATACATTTATCCGAGGTCACTAAATATCAGGAATTTTTTAGCCCTGGCCCCCACCCACGCTAAAAGAAAGCAAAACATGCTTTCCAAAAACAAACGTATAAACGAAATGTAGAATTGGTTGACATACTTTTCTTGCTCTTGGATCCGATTTGGTTCTTTTTAGAGAGTTTAGATTAAGGTGAAAGAGGGAACCTTGTGTTCCCCGTGTAAGAAAAATGGACTCTAGGCTCATTTACTTTGAATTTTGGTGTTTGATAACCAACACAACCAAATTGGACTAATGAATTTACAAATAATTGTTTTGTAGTTTAATTGGGTGCAAGACGTGACTTGGACAAAGGTGACATGATAATCCCACGATCAACACCATAAGTAAGACCCTAGAAGCACAAGAGAAGACCCAAGATATCAACCAAAATCCAAGCACGGAGATGGGAACCAAGCCGGACGCAAGATCATGAAGAAACAAGCTTCACAGAGATGACCGGACGTGGCCTTTATAGCGACCGGACGCGTCCGATCAAGATGCTCGGAAACAGCAAGCGTCAGCAGCAGCGACCGGATGCTGAGGACTTCAAGTGATCGAACGCGATGATGGCACTGTTCACTGTCGCGACAATAGCTCAGCACTGACCGGACGCTGGAGTGTGATCGACCAGACGCAGGAACTGCAGCGTCCGATCGAGTCCAGAGAGGTTCCAGAGCGGTGACAGCGCGACCGGACTCGGTAGTGCGTCCGATCAACGTGCGCGCTCCAACGGTCGGGACGACCGGACGCGTCCAGTCAGGACGACAACAACGTCCAGTCAGTAGCGAAAGCTGGGTTTCGCCCCCAATGGCTACTTTCTCGATGTGGCTTATAAATAGACCCCCCCAACCGGTCATTTGAGAAGAGGAGAGCTGAGGAAACATACCAAGGGTGTTGATACACCATTTTAGTGATCTCCACTTGCATAGTGCTTAGTGATTCATTAGGTGATTAGCGTAGGTGCTTTGTGAAGTGCTTAGGTTGATTAGACCACCGGTTATGCGCTTGCTCTAGGTTTAGGCCTAGTGTTTAGTGAGGTTTGCACACCTCTTACCAATCGGTGCTTGCACGCACCATTGTTGTATATTGGAGGGGCCTGTAGTCTTGCGAGATCACACCAACCGCGTTTGTGGTGTGGCCGCCACCGTGTACCAAAGAGAACAAGGCCCACGGCGGTTCGGCCGGAAGCTTGATAGTGAAGACGGCGGGTAGCATCCGGAAGAGGCTTGCCGGAAGGCACGTCGGAGACCCACTTGCGCGTGGAGAAGGCCCGAGGCTATCCACGGAGTTACCCGGCCGGGAGTTTGGCCCTTGCGAGGGATTCTTTGTGAGGGGCTCTAACAAGAACTAGAGGGAAGTTTGCGCGCTTCTCGATACCTCGGTAAAAATACCAGAGTCGTCGACGGGAGTTTGCATATCTCTACCTTACTCTTTAGCTTTCGCATTTACATTGTTTGCATAACTCCTTTTTGCGGTAGAGATAGCAACACACCTAGCAAAACCATAGTTGCACATTTAGATAGATTATTTTTTGCATAGGTTTTGACTAGGTGAAATTAGAGGCCTTAATTAGAGTTAGAGTTTTAAGTTGCCTAATTCATCCCCTCTCTTAGACGTCACGGTTCCCTTCACCCCACTGGCCTTGGTACATTGTATTACTGATAATGATAATAAGAAAAACCAGCCATTTCTTCGATCATTTGAAACGGGGTGTTTGAACTAAGGAATATAATACGAAGCGGTAAGTGAGGCGAGTCTCGGACTATTCTATTGAACTAGTTGCGAATCAATACAACCAAATTAATTCATGGACGCCTTAATTCTCAAATAATGTCCAAACTGTGTCTTCAGAGCAAGTAAATTTTCGGTTTAGAACGTGAAATTAAACTTACATGTGCCCCCTCCGATTAATAAACAATCAAAACGGGCAAAATAACGGCTACATATCCATCGATTGACTCGATCGGCCTCTCTGGCGTGCTTAACCGCGTGTGCATCAGGGTTACAGCTAATAATAAGAGACATTTGGAATCTGCTGGACACCAAAACCAATCTGGACTATACCTAGAGTCTACTCTAGTTTGATCTGAGTCTACTCGACTCTGATCTATATATACACAATATATAGTCGTTTGATCTGAGTCTACTCTAGCGTGATTAAGAAGAAGCAAGTTCACACATACACAATTGGGGGTCTAAACATCGATCGGTTGAGCTGTCACAGCTGCAGGATACGCGCGCAATAGCATGCAGCACACCTGTCATGTCTCATCGCCATAGACATTTTGCCTGCCTGCCTGCAGCTAATACAGATGGAAGCAATGCAAGCAAGCTCGAGTGATGTAACCATGACCTGTTCTAAGATGGCAGCTAGGAAACAGCCTGTCGTTAAGTGTGGATCAGACACATAGAAAACTAGAATCATCAGGCTAGCTAGTCTCTTTAAGAGTTTTATTCAGGTTTCATCCGTTTTTAATAATTCATTACATAAATATTTTTGATATGATGGTATGGCTTCAATTTTTAAAAAGAGAGAAAAATCCAGTTTCATGAAGACGAAACTCTGTTGGCTCGGTTTACAACTCTAGATGAGTCATTAAATTAAATGTCTAAGAAACAACAAAAACGAAATCGTGCATTGAGGATGATTATTTCTTCTATATTCCTTGCATTTTATCTTGCGTGACATTCTTGATAATAACGCTACAAGACTCTTCACTTAGGCCCGGTTAGACATAGCTTATCCACTAGCTTCATGAGCTCTTGAAGCTATTTTGTACCACACAGGTATTTTTTCTAACAACTTCACAGGTTAAACTCCTGAAAACCTGATCTCATGTAAGAATGGGGTGCAATATAGCTGAAAATAGCAGTTTCACCGAGCTTGAACATGAACTAGGGCCCCAACACGTGTGGAAGTTAGATTTGCCCCGCGGGAAAGATGACGATACACCGGCATGGTCAGGTGCGAGCGAGCACGGCTACCGGGGAGTGGTCGCCAGGGTGTGAGCGGGCTTGATCACCTAGGTGCACGGGGGCTCAACTGTCGGGACGCCGCCCAAGCTTAGCCACCGGGGCACGGGCGGGTGCAGCTGCCGGGACACGCGCGTACGTAGCCGTTGCCGAGAAAAGAACGAAGCCAGGTGTCAGAGGAGAGAAGGAAAGAAGTGAGAGAAATAGGAGAAGGAAAGAAGTGAGGTATTTGTTTTTGTCAAACGGTCTACTCAAACAGTTTCACCTTCACTGGCAGAGCTACCGGTGGAGCTGGCTAAAGTATTTCATTTGTAAAGCTAAGGTGTGCTAAACAGATCAGCCTTTTAGGGCATATTGTACAGAAGTATTGCTTGTAAGCTTGCTCATGTCTTCTTCCCTGGGCTAGTAGCTAGCTAGGTCAACAATCCGATCCGATCTCTATGGAATATGGATGGATGGATATATTGGATAGTCATGGTCTGCGATTGAGGTGGCGGGGTTCCTTTCAGGTCGTCCAGATGAGACGAGAGATGCCCTCGTGCACCATATATTCTATTCTACTGCAGATGTTGTGGGTGCTGGACCGTCCACCGGCAACACCGCGACATCCACAGCTGGCATGGTTGCCTGCCAGCCGTACCCTAGAATCCCACAATACGCAACGCCAACATGCATCATCTCCCTTCCCCAAAGTCTACTCTATGTACCTCTCTTCAAACTGCTCCCTCCCATATGTATTTTCAAATTCCTTCCAATCCTCGGATTTGGACTGGGCATCAGGGCATGCATACGTATCTTGTTTGGTCACTGGTTTTTTGTTTTGTTTTGGGTGGGTTGGTTATTGGTTTGTTGGGCAGCTCAAGCACTCTGGGTCGGACGGGCTCGAGCCCCCGCTACTGCCGCTGAATGTATGGAGCCCCTCTTAAGCCCTCGCTATAAATTTGTAGTCACTAAAATCTAGAAGAGGCTAAATATACAAAATAAAAAAGATGAGCTTCTCTTAGCATATGTTTCTAGATTTGTCATTGATTTCTTAATTGATTCAAAGATGCCAAGATACCATAGCTTTGATTGTTTTTGAGGGACAATCTGAATGAATTATACTACAATCTACCTGGCTAGAAATTTCATGATACGTACTTTATGGGCCGAATGGTCATTTTAGTCCCAAAACTATTTACTCGATGCTTGGTTTTATTTTTGAACTTTCGAAACGATCATTTTAGTACTCAAACTCTACTCTGCTGCCCACTTTAATTAATTACCTATAAACAAGCAAATTCCCGTGCACCGCGTTCCAAAGTATCTATGAGACTGAGGTGTGCGATCTCGGCCACTAGTTCATAATCGCACGGCCACTCAAGTGCAGCTAGAACCGCAGTACGTGGCGTCGTGCCTGGCGGGCATGCATGCGGCGAACATCCACGCCCGCGTCCTTGCACAGCTTTCAAGGGCTGGCTGTCCTGTGAGGCTGTGCCTGCAGTCAGCGTGCGAGCGTGTGCACGTGAAGCGTCCACTTCATAGAAGCTTCGTCGGTGATCCATCCAGCTGCCTGCTCAGCTCAGCTCAGCTCTGCTGCCGCTGCCGTGTGCATGGCTTTTCAAACAGTGACAAGCACCGCGACAACCCAACAGCTCCAGATAGCTACCCGTCGTCTCGTCTTCCTCTCGACGTCGTCTCCCTCCCTTCTCGTCTCCTCCATACAGTATATATACACGCCGCACGCAACGCTTCACCGAGCTCGATCCATCAGTTCCATCGCGCCCGCCGATCACGGCTAGCTAATTAAGCCGTCGTCAAGACGTACAGAGAGGTCGTGACGGCGACGATATCGATGGCACCGACAATGACCGTCGTGCCGCCGCCGGCGAGATCGGCGAGGCCGCTAGCGGTGGGCGGGCACGTGCGGTCGGCGAGCGTGCCGTGCCACACGCACCCGCTGCTGGCGGACGTGGACGACCAGCTCCTGGCACTGCGGTCGTGGACGTCCAACCCGGGGCCCAAGTACCCACTATCGCTGGCGCACGTCCGCGCGCTCCTCTGCGTGCTAGACGAGCTGCTGCGCCTCCCGCTGGCGCAGGCCGCGCTGTCCCGCTCCGCCGGCACCGCCGACTCCGACGGCCTGCTGGACGGCTTCCTCGTCCTGGCCGACGCCTTCGGCACGTTCCTGGCGGCGTTGGTGGCGCTCCGGCAGCACGCGGCCGAGCTCCGCGCCGCCGTGCGCAGGCGCAACGGCGCCAAGCTGGCCTCGGCCACTCGCGCGCAGCGGCAGGCTGGGAGGGAGCTCGAGCAGCTCGCCGCCGCCGTCGCGCGCGAGGCCGCCAGGTGCGCGCGCCCTGCTGCTGCCGGCGGCGGCGGCATGGGCGGCGCGCACGCGGAGGCGGCCGAGGTCGCGAGGGCGGTCGCCGAGGCCGTCAACGATACCGCGGCGGCGGCCGCGGCCGTGTTCCTCGAGGTCGGCGCCGTCGCTGACGCCGCGGCGGCGTTGGCGTCGCCGGCCTCGGCTTCGCCCAAGAAGAGCCGGCTGCTGCCGCTGTCCAGGAGCAGGCAGAGGTCGGTGATGGGTGACGGTGAGGAGCGGCGGGAGGGTGCGGCGCTGGAGAAGCTGCAGGAGCTGGAGCAGTGCGTGAGGGAGCTGGAAAGCGAGAGCGAGAAGGTGTTCAGGAGCCTCGTGCAGACCAGGGTTTCCTTGCTCAACATTCACACGCCAACATTTTAGTGACAGGCTTACAGCTTGGTGTGAAATGAATTAAGGTTGATGCATCATGATGCACACGACCTGAACAAAACCAAATAAAGTTGTATGATTATTATTAAGAGGTTAGTATTTTTTAGGCTGCGATCATCAGTGTTCATGCACGAGCCAATGCAATACGTGCTTGTACTGTATGTGATTACAGCGTTGAGAGAATAATAAGATTGGGTTTCTTTTAAACCAACTTGAAGTTCTCTCCAGATGAATATAGAGACATGGCAATAAATGTTGGATAGTTTCTTTGCTATCAAAACAACAATTTTCACAACCTTTCCAATGTCTTTTGATTAAATTGTCCTTGATTAAAATAACACATTTAATTAAGAACCACATGAAGATCTTAATTAAGTTTCCACATGAATTCATTTGGAGGCATCAAATTTTGATTCGTAATATGTTTGTACATTGAATGTACATTGAATGACCATTTTCAGTAGCACCCCATTAACATTTCAAAGAATCCTGTTGGTCATCAAGTCGTACAAACACAACTTTTTTTCGCGACGTACCGTGAGGCACGTTTTTCGTTAAAAGAAAGTAGAGTTTAAAAAGTTACAAAGGACTCGCAAGTAATAATCCAAGGATTACCACGCTAGTCCAAAAGAGACACCACAAGCAGCAAGAGAAAAAACGGAGGGGGAGAGGAGACCCTCAGCCTCAACACCCTAACAGAACGAACCTATGACAAAAAAGGCAACAATACAGTGTATCCTACGGAGCACGTTACGGTGGCGAAGCATCCATCTAGGTACAAAACACAACTGTCACAACTAGCCCATTCCATTTAGTTGACTTATCTCCCATTAGAGACCTACGAAAGGAGGTCAATATTGAGGAGTACAGAACTAAAGACATGAGTTCTTCCTAGTAATGTTATATAAGATGGATATGTTCTTTGAGAAAAAAGCTAACCAACCATTTATCCTCCCAAAGATGTATTAGGCCTTCTGCAGTGTGGGGCTAGAGTGATGCCCCTAAAAGTAGAGAGAGAGTGTTTGGGCATAACTCCCAACGCTGCAGGTAGTGATGCTTATTTAGAGTGAAGCCAGGAATGAGTGGAGCGATGTATGTAGATGCATGGGTGCCCAAATCATAAAATATACTAATTCACTATAGCAAAAAAATGATAGTTGGGAGTCAGAACGGTTACATTTCATCCCATTTCATATAGACGAGACCGTCGGTGGGTAGCTGTGACCGGAGCAGCAGGACCTGGAAGAGCAGGGTTGATTTTACTTGGACGAGAGAGATCGAGGGCAGGATTTGCTAGAGCAGGGAGGACCGAAGGAGGAAGAGAAAGGGGATTTTTCCTCGCGCGAATGAACCAGACGGAGAAGGCAGTACGAGTTATTTTATTTAATGTGGGTCCCGACGATCACATTGCTTCGGTGCCCAACATTTTTCACACTACAGCTTGTTGGGCGTCGCATGGCAACGGCCCCATACCCGATGGGTATTTGATCCATCAGGAAATGGGAATGAAATCATATCTTTACCCGTAGATATCTAAATGAGCAAGGATCCATCCCGACGGGTATAGCGGGTACGGAACGTTCTCTGTTTATCCGTCTCCGTTACCCGTTGGAGAACCCGACTATTTGAGCTGTCATGCGAGTATTAGGCCCAAAGAAGCTCAACATTGATATTTTGGCATAAATCTGAATAATCATATATATAGTTTGTGTGTTCTAGGAATCATTGTTTAATTTTTCCTCACCATCTGCGCCAGCAGCACAAGCATGCCTGCCTCACGAGCGCTCATGCCCCTCGCTTCCTCAGTTTGGTCTCTCTGCCACCTTTGCTCGTCCTCCTCGCAACCTCGCTCATTCTCCTCGGTATCTCCGAGACTCCGACACTTATACACGGGTGAAGAAGAAACGCCTCCGATTGCAAAGCTGCGACTCCAAGTGTCCTTGTTTATCGGGTATGCAGTACCCGTCGGATATCTGTTACCTGACCGATGCCCGACGGGTACGGGGATGAGCAAGAATCTATATCCAAGACAGTTAACGGAGACGGAGACAGGGACGGGGACGGGAATGGGAACAGGATGAATTCTCCGTAGCGGGGAAGATACATCCCGTTGCCATCGCGTCGGTGCTCAATTCTACGTGTGGGGCTCTTTCCTTTTTTTCATCGCTGCCACATTACGGAAGGCCTCAGTGAACCACTTGGGCCTGTAAACTTATGTGGGCCCTGTCTTTGTGTTTCTCTCTAGACTCTTCAGAAGTTTTAGGGACAGCTCCGTCCTCGGTTAAGCTCCTTAATTAGCAGGAAGCTTATCATGCAAACGACGATTACATATATATTACTCCCCCATCTCAAAATATATGTTGTTTTCGTTTTCCGAGAAACAGCTTTGAGAAAATATATATTAAAAAATATTAATATTTATGGTACATAATTGATATCGTTAAAAAGATCTTTGAATCTAGTTTTTTTAATAAATTTATTTAGAGATACAAATATTGCATGTATTTTCTACAAATCAAATCGAGTCAAATTTGTGGCACGAAAACCAAAAGCGACAGATAATTTGGAAGGGAGTACATGCCATCATGGACCAATTGTTACATCCTGGACTGCGTGCATATAGAATTGTAGATCAATCTGTGCGTGAGGCGACGCTGCTTCCGCTTCCACACGCGCATACAAAAATACGATACGAGTAGCCAAGCGTGCATGCATGTGGTTTTGCATCGGGCTGCATGCTACAGATTAGCATAGAACCCAATAACCCATGCATGCGCGTAAGCATTCATTTGTGTAAAACGTGCGCAGTATTTGTTCCAGAAATCTGACAACTACAATGACACGCTCTCTCTCCAAGCCTCCAAGCACCAAGCAACACTGCTATTGCTATTTTTTAAAAAACAAAAATCTGAAGAAGTGATACTCTGTTTTGCTCTGTTCTACTCTGTGTCGCTGTATGAACCGTGTTGCAGTCCAGTGATTTTGTGGCCTGGGATTGGGAATGGGAGGGAGCAGCTGAAACCATACCTGGGCATCGGGCTGGCCCGGCCCGGCACGGCACGGTCACGGGCCGGCACGGCACGATGGCTATCGGGCCAAGGAGGCACGCCGTGCCCTGCGGGCCGTGCCTCATCGGCCTGCAGGCCTGGCCTTCGGCCCAGGCACGGGCCTGTGGGCCATTTTTCGTGCCGTGCTGGCCCGTGAGGCACGGCAAAAATAGCAGGCCGTGCCAGCCCACATCCCGTTAAATCTAAAACACCTCCAAATAAACATCTCAATCCATTTAAATATAAAAAAGAGTTGTTTTGTGCAATGCTGCCTCATTAAAAACCTACCTAGGTAAAACTCACCCTTGTGAGAAACCCTAGGCAGGAAAAAAGAGTGCAGCCAGCTCCAAATGTCTTAATCTTACATAGTTATTACAGATCATTGTTCAAATATTCAAATGAAAACTAAGCAAGTGAGTGAGGGACACATCCACTCTCAACTCACACAAAAGTACTCCAACACTTCCAGCCAACCAATGCCACTCTCAGCCACCAGATGCATCATCTTCACCTTCTGGTTCATCCAGGAACAGATTCTCGAATGCATCTTCAATTTCCTTGGTATCAGCAGCTTTATGTTGTTCCCTCTTCTCTCCTAGCTCCCAGTCCTTCAACAAGGTCAGCATCTCAACATGTTCTGGTTTCAAGCTCCGGCGCCGTTCTTCTAGGATCCTCCCTGCTAAGCTAAAACAAGACTCTGAAGAACAAGTGGAAACAGGAACTAACATGATATCTCTGGCCATAATAGCCAGGATAGGATAGGTTAGTTTGTGGTCCTTCCACCACAGAAGAATGTCAAAACCATCCTCATAAGCAGTTATGCAGTCGCTGTCCAAATAGCTTGAAAGTTCAGAAGCAGTAGAGTGAGAAGAAGAACAGGCAGTGCCACTGGAAGACCAGGCAGACCTGATCCTCCAAAAATTACCCCCCAAGCATGTTTTCTCTTACCAGTGGGTGGGGTAGGACCAGCAACCCTTTGTGACCTGGTTGCACCAAACTTTCTCAAATATTTCTCAAACATTTTATGCAACTCAGTTTTCAAATCAGCATAGTAAGTAGTGTAATCAGTACCAGTATATTCAGTAAGTAAATGGAGGACCCTTTGCATACCTCTGAGCTTAGCTCTAGGGTCAAGAATGAATGCAAATGAGTATAAGAGAGGAATGTCCTTCCAATACTTAAGAAATTTATGCTGCATAGGGTACACAAAGGGTCTAAGATTAACATCCCTTTCACATGCATGCAAATGGGTCGCAATCTCCAGAACATGGTGCAGCACAAGAGGACCGGTAGGATAATAAACACCAGACAGTGTAACAGTAGAGTCATAAAATACTTCCAGGAACTCCAATATTTTCCCAGCCACGTGCCAATGGGCTGGAGACAACAGTGCAGAACCATAATTTGAATTTATGAACACAGAAAATACTTCACTGTAAGGAGCCAAGTGTTTTAGCATGAGATAAGTATCATTCCATCTAACATCCATGTCTAAGCCAAATTTTCTAGGTCTCATACCTTTAGCTTCACAGTAGTTTCTAAACATAGCAATTCTTTGATTAGAGGAGTTCAAGAAATTAATTGCAGTTCTAAAATCCTTTATATAAGGTTTGATTCTTTTTAGTCCAGATTTGACTATCAGATTAATAATGTGACAAGCACAACGTTGATGCACAAGACTGTAACCAGATGTAGGATCATCAGGTGCAGGATCACAACCAAGATAACCAACAAACATGGGTGTCAAAGTTTCCATAGCCTTAGCATTAGAAGATGCATTATCTAAAGTGATAGAAAAGATTTTATCAACCAAGCCATACTCCTCAACAACAGATGCAATGGAAGTAGAAATGTTTTCACCAGAATGCTTAACTTGAATCAACCTAAGACCAACAATCTTCTTTTGCAATTCACAATCAGCATTCACATAGTGAGCAACAACAGATATGTAATCCTCTTTAGCATTACCAGACCATATGTCAGAAGTCAAAGCAACAGATGCAGAAGCATGCACACAGTTCCTAATCATAGCACGACGTTCAAAGAAATAACTTATCCAGATCTCTAGTGGTGGTTCTTCTAGATGATCTAACAAATCTTGGGTTATGAGAATTTTTAATATATTCCTCAAATGCATTAGTGTCACCAAAACCAAGAGGAAGATCAAGCCTAGCAATCAATCTACACAGTTCAGTTCTAGCAACAAAGGGATCATAGTTCCAATTATGCAAAGACCCATCAAGATTAAAAGCTAGTCGAGACCCGAACCCTAGAAGCATTATCAAGTTTCATTTGCAAGATTTTTGGTGCCTAAGAATGTGACCAGTGCCAATGCAGATCTAGCACTCAACACAGCTTCTACACATCTTACATATAGCTCTAACATGCACATCGACACCATTAATCTTCTCATAAACCTCCTCAAAGTCACCCCAAAGACTTAGACTTGCGCTTACCAAGTCCGTAAACAGACACCGAGAGAAAGGAGTACGAGTACCATTACCATCAGCATTACCATTAACACCAGTGGTAGTTGGAGTGGGTGTTGGAGTCCACCGTCCCTGTCCCCGTTGCCCCTGCATCGACGGCATCGACGTCGATCGCCGGCTGTGTCCCGTGGGTGGCGTCATCAAACACCGCAAAGGGGTCACGGCCGTCGTCGTCGTGCTCGAGGGGACAGCCAACCACCACGACCAAGTCATCGTCGCCAATCCACGAGGAACATGGCACCGTCGCCTGCGGGTCACACGCCATGGGGCCCTCACCATGCGGACGGTGAACTCCAACACTGTTCCTCAATGGTGCGCGGCGGCTGCTACAACTTAGTCGGTGCCGTGCCCGTCGTCCGTCTCGCCAAGGCTAGTTGACGACGAGGCATCGGCGATGAGACCTGCAAAGAAAAAGAACACGAAAAGAAGAAAAGGATGAGAAAATGATCCCAAAAATGTAATCAAAACAACGAGAAACGTATAGATCTAGGGGCTAGGGTTAGGGTTACGAATGGGGATGGACTTGCTGCAAGCAACCGGAGCCCGGATGAGAAAATGATCCCAAAAAATGAATCAAAACACCGAGAAACGTATAGATCTAGGGGCTAGGGTTAGGGTTACGAATGGGGATGGACTTGCTGCATGCAACGGAGCCCGTGCTACCGGAGAAGACGAGGGCCACACAAGGGCAAGACGGGATTAAGAAGGACGGCGAAAGCGACGGCGGAAGAGAGAGGGGAGGCGGACTCACATGTTCATCGACAAACAGAGGAGAAGGAGTAAAAAGGAAGACAGAGAGGGACTGAGGGAGCAGGTAACTCAGGGAGAGGTGATGGAGCGGCGGCGATATCACCGGATCTAAGGACGACGGTCGCACCGGCGGCGAAGATGGATCGACGAGAGGAGGCGAGTGGCGACGAGCGAGAGCGACGAGCGACCGAGCGGGTGTCGAGTGCGGCTACGGTTGGGAGGCGAATGGGGTTAGGGTTAGGGTGGGGGTGGGGGCCGACCGAGGGGGGGTCGCGGTTATATGGGGAGCCGGGGAGGGGGGCGTTCTTGGGCCGCCGGCCGCCGGCCTGCTTGCCTGCTTGCGGGCCGTGCCGTGCCGGCCTGTGGGCCTAGGGTGCGGCCCAAGCACAGCCTGCACCCCCGTGCCGTGCCAGCCCGGGCCCATTGACCTTAAGGGCCGGGCCGGGCTAGGGCCGGGCCTAAATAGCGGGCTCCGTGCCGGGCTCATGGGCTCGGGCTTTGTGCCCAGATATAGCTGAAACCTGCACATGAGGAGAGCAAGGAGACAAAAAGATTTTTATTTTTTATTTTTGAGATGAGACTCAGGAGAGAAATAGATACGCAGCCCAAACAAAACAAAGGAGAATACATCTTGGCTTGGCATGTTAATCTGGCCCAGATTAGTAGTGTATGTTGTATTTGGGCCCTTGGGCCATGACAGGCCCTGACCTCCTATGAAAATCCCATTCCATCGTTTGCCCACAGATTGCGGGCCGGTCAATCGGACATTCCCATCAGCCTACGGCGGCCATCACATATTGGTGGAGAGTGTTTTTTTTTTTCGAAACACTCGCCTCTATGAACAAGCAATCACTTTCCACTCAGAAAAATAGCATCATTATATTATGAAATAAATCTAGTATCCTCGTAAAGTCAACAACTTAAATTCGAATGACTAAGTTACACCCCAAGGATCTTAATCAACTGTCCCTGGAGAGTGCTTGTTTAGAGTTAAATGGAAGACAAAAGATGAAACCATCTTTTTAACATGAAGATCGGTCACACACCTAAAGGGCTAGTACTTCTGGATCCCTTGAGGGTCATAGGGACATCTCGAGGATCGATTCACAAGAGGGCCATGGAACCTTAGAACGTTTCACCGATTCTTTATGGGTTGGACCAAAAATATTAATAGGGCATACGAAAAGATGGAGAAAAAACAATTACTTGATAAATCGGATGAGTTATTAGAGACAAAAAGGCCAAATTGTTAAAGAGTGATGATGAACAACTAAATCTAAGTATATGTTATATGAAAGGTTAGCCCAACTTCCTAGTGACCAGGGTTTCCTTGCTCAACATTCACACGCCAATGTTTTAGTTACAGCTTGGTTTGAAGGTATACTACCTGAACAAAACCAAATAAAGTTGTATAACTATTATTAAGACGATATTTTTTTTAGGCTGCGATCATCGATATGTTCATGCACGAGCCAATGCAATACGTGCTTGTGTATGTGATTACAGACGTGAGACAATAAGATTGGATTCTTTTTATTGGCAAACTAAAGAGTATTGGTCCATGATTATGCAAAATATTCTGTCTTGTATATACTACTCCGTTTCCAAATTATTGAAGATACACCAACACCTAAAGCATCAAATTAGTTTAATATTAAATTCACAATAAAGGATCCTTAGATCCATGTAGGCCGTAGAAAACGAATAGAAAAAAAAACCCTTCTTGGTATTCACGGAAATGCTCGCCTCAAGACGTCTGACGCTCCATATACGTCTTTCCTAGGCCTACGAAGCTCAATATGGTGCCTGCTCCTGGCTTCTCCGTAAAAAATGTCGATTCCCCATTCCTCCCTATCACGGCCTTCTTTCACCGCGTGCATGCGTCTTCTGCAGCCGACTCCACCGCGTCGCCCCCCAGCCGCTCATCTTCCTAGCGCCGGGACACTCGCCACGGGCAACGTAGTAGTCCGGCACTGTCGCCTCCACCACGGGGAACCGCACCCGCCCGCCCGCTGGCATCCCCCCTCGCGCCACCCCGTGGCATCGAGCTCTGCGTCAACGAGCGTCCATTTGTCCAAGCAGCAAGTAGATGCTATGTTGAAAGCGCATGTTACAAGATTACGTTTCAAGTGTTTCAGAGGCATGTTGCAAGTGTTGTATTTCTCGATGTTGCAAAAAAAGATCGAGATGTTGCATATGTTGTAATGGCTATGCACGTATATTTTAAGTGGATGTTCTAAATGTTTTAAATGTTCCAGATGTATGTTGCAAATGTTTTATCTAGATATTGCAAAAGTAGATCTAGATATTGCATATACATGCATGTTGCAAGCATATGTTTCAAGTGTTTCAGGTGTTTCGTACACATGTTTCCAGTGTTTTATCTGAATGTTGCATATGTTTGCAATGGTTTTTAAGTGTTTTAAGTTGTTTTGTTTTAAGTGTTTCACATGTGTTTCTTTTGTATGTTACAGCTGTTGCATCTGTATGTTTTAAAAGTAGATCAGGTGTTGCACATGTGATACGCGTGGGAAGCGGCTGACGGCGTGGGCGATGTCTGGGACAGCGCGGGCCCGCTGCTGGGGCGCTTGCTCGCAAGGCCGACGCGCTAGAGTGCTCGCTCGCTCGTTATGAAGGCACCGTCTAGACGCTAGCGCTCTAGATCAAATGTCCGGACGCTAGCTAAGTCCCTAGATGCCCACAACCAGTTAAGTACATGTACAAACATGACTAGCCAACTAACTAGCTAACTACCCTTGCTACACTTCAGGAGAACTATGGAACATGGACGACTTGTTATACAGTTTCTCGCTAACACAGCCAGTGCAGAGTTCATGTGCAAGACAGAGCAGAACAGAGTAAGATTGAGGGCAAAACAAACCACTCATTTGGAAGTCAAAATGATCAAACTTTCAACTTGTGCTTCAGCTTGATTTCCTCTATGCTGTTCCATGTACTTAAGTAAAAAATGTGCAACAATTTTACCACAAAGAAAATTAACAAACTTGTGGTGCTTCAGCTTGATTTCATCGACTTCACACAGAGCTTCAAGAGGTCAGTCGTTGGAAGCAACAACATTTTGTTCGAACTCCGAAACAAAGCAGTGAACACAAACGTAACCAGGATTAACGATGCTACACATATGGATACTTCTCTTAGATTTTATTAGACGTTAATAAACAACATTTTCAGTTAATGCAGCACTTGGACAAAAATGAAAGTTGAGAAGAAAGAGCATATAAACATCATTTGGTGCTGTCACTGATGCTGGTACAAGCTTACAACGCCGAAAGAGATAGCTCTGTGCTGTTCCATATTTATTTTAAAAAGGGAGATAAATATAAATACTCAAATAGACTTGGTTTAATCCTGGTTGATTATACACGTGTGCTTTGTTCACATACATGATACATCTTGAGAAGTCAAGTCATCTGAAGCGACAACATTTCTTTCCAACACCAACATAGATGAAAACCAACAGTGACCTGTCATTGGGGGTGTATTGTGTTGATCATCCTTCGAATAGGTCTTGCAACATCTCTTCTAGCTCCTGGGGGGGCGAGTCTTGGCGTGGTAATGTTGTTCTCCTCTATGTATTTTGTGTAGCCTGGAATGATTTGCTCAATGATAGCTGTCCTCAGATTTTTCCGAACCTCAGGATCTGGGACCTTCCACTGCTTTTGAGTGATGTAAGTCTTTTGAAACTCAGACTCGAACCAAGTCAGTGGGGAGTAGTTCTTCCCCAAGAAACGAGGAGTAGGATTGAACAAGCATAACGACACTGGAGACCAAGATACTTGTAGATAGCTCTGCATGTAGCCATCGACTTTGGTAAAAAGGGATTCGGCATAAAGTTGGAGACAAGACCACCCAGGTTCAACAAACCGAAAACATTTGTGTAATCGGTGTGAGTTGTTGAGCAAGAATAAGAACATAAGGCCTTGATCGCGAAATGATTCTGACAGGCTGGCAAGCTTTTCTTGTAGACATGACGCCATCCTCAATTCCTGATGATCATGCTGTCAGAATGTGTTTGGTTTCCAATACGAGTTTCATCCACTTTACCACGGTTATCTGCTTCAGATATAATTAGATCCAATGACAATTTATTCTCCATCAGGAAGCTGATGTAGCTTATCACGGACAGAGTGACCTTGTGAATGTCCGATGATCCTTGTTGTAGAGTTTGAGTAGCTGACGAGTCTTCAGTCCACTTGAGACCTTGATTGGATGCTTTCGTATCCACCTGAACCTATGTGTGTTGGAGTAGATTGGAATGAAAAATATTTTCAGTTCCACCCCAATCCACTCTGACACATGTGGATTGAGGTGAATACAAGTATATCCAAACAAGCCCCCTAGGAGATGAGTCGTGGTGTGGTTCAATGTGAGCCATATGGCGTCAAGCGCCTTCTCATCCTTTGTTGACAAGAGGCGGAATATCTCGCCCAGTATCCTTTCAACTTCTCCTGGGGGACTGGAAATGAATAACACGTCGATCACGTGTAAGGCCTTGGAAAGAACACCGTGCATAGCCAGCAGTAGATTTAACGATTTATATATTTCTGGTATCCCATAAACATCACAATGATCCACAGCAACTAGGACATCGACAAAAGCGAGCATTTTCAACATGGCCACTTGGGTAAATCTTGCAAACTGGATTTGATAGGTAATACTTTTTTCTGAGCAAACGATTGGATCTGGAATACTACTAGCACGATCATCCGTCACGAGATCATTGGTAAGGAATAGCTTGCTCTTCACTCTCTGCAGTATCTTGCTCGTCACCCTCCGTAAGAAGAACTGATCAGTGTGTGAGCATGGATCGGGAAGGGGCAGTGTCGGCGTGAAGCGGATGGCTTCCACGATCTCGGCGAGAGCGTGGATCCAGCTCGGAGCACGCAAGTCGATCCAGCCCCAAGAACGACCGGTTCGCTCGATTGCCCGTACAAATGCATCATCGGGAAGGTCGAGAACCCAGGCGACGTCCAGCTCCGTGAACCACCCCTTGACGCCGCCGTTGACCAGCTCTATGACGCGCTTCATCTTCTCCTGCTCCTTGATCCTTTCGCCCCATGACAGGTGCTCGTCGTAGCCGTGGATCTTGAGCTCAAAGTCCGTGGAGAGAGAGAGGGGCGAGAGGCGCCGCCAGATGTGTGTAGGCAGTTGAGACTATGGTACCTGACCTGGAGCTGCTCTCTCCCGCTCCAGCTTTAGAGCCTGCCAGACTCTCTCGGCCAGTCTACACTTGAAGAAAAGATGCCCCCCATCCTCATTTAATCTTTTCACAGACAGGGCATTTCCTTGCTAAATTGCACCTTAGGAGATGGCTGTTATGAATAAAGCGCCAGAGAAAATGTTTGATTTTGTTCGGGCATTTGAGCTTCCAAATTCTGTCCCACGTAGGATCTGCGTTCAGCCGGCTTCCCCAGCCCCTTGTGCGCTCGTCTGGTCTCTGTTGCGGATGATATCGGCTTGGCAGACTTCGTATGCACCGCGGATACCGTATGTCCCATGCTGATCATAATGCCAAGCTAATACATAGTCTCTTCCTTCATGCACCACAACCACCACCACCAACAAAGCCTTTTAGTCTCAAACGAGTTGAAGGTAGGCTAGAGTTGAAACCCAACATAAGCCACTAGCATAGCCAAAATATTATCAGCGTCTTCTTCCCAAAAAAATTTCCTACTACCTTAGTACCTTTTCACTACAATTTTCTTATTATCAAAACAACAATTTTCACTACTACCTTTTCAATGTCTCTTTTGTTTAAACTATCCTTGACTAAAATAACACATTTAATTAAGAACTAAATAAAGATCCTAGTTAAGTTTCCACATGAATTCATTTGGAGGCATCAAATTGTGATTCATAATATGTTTCTACATTGACTGTACAGTTAAAAAGACCATTTTTGGTAGAACCCCATTTATCCTCCCAAAGACGTACTCCGTATTAGTGAACCACTAGTATGAGGCGCGCGCATTTGTGCGCGGACGCAAATTTGCATTTTGGCTTTTCGCGCAGCGGCGATGTCTATAAATAAGCTGCAGTGATGCGAGCACACGGAGAAGTCGAATATGTTACATAATAAGTGTTTGTTACTGGAAACATGCCGTTCGTCGGTTATATACATATGTAATGTACATAACCAGGCTAATACGGGACAAACGGTCGTACATGATGCAGACGTCATGTATACATACGTATATGACACAGATGATGCAGTGGCGATGCCTTGGAGACGTGGGTCTAAGTTCTTGTACTATCGGACAGATCGCCGAGGCTTACGGTTCATGTTCAGTTGAGCTCATGGGATGTTTGCTGCGCCTGCTGAAGGGATTCGATCAGATGCTGTAGTATAATAATGTTTGGGTTGCATAAGTGGAGCTTATTGTTGAGGTGAAAGTTGTGAGTACCGTGGGTTGTGTCTGTTTTTTTTTTTTTTTTTTTTTTTTTTTTTGTCTGATGCATCATCATGGAGACCGGAAAGTGCAGATAAGCGCTGTGCGAAATTATAGTGCGGTCGTTGTGAGCCTAAGATTGATAAGCGGCTGTGATTTATAACATAATATAGGGTTAAGCGTTATTATATACACATACAGGAAATGCAGCTAATACGGATGACCGCGTCCACGATATAGATGGTTGTATTTGTAGGCCTGGATAGACACTATTTTACAGACTTTTCGTGCTCAGACATATCCTGTTCTGAGGTGTACATACGGATATATGCGGCCAGTGCACATGGACTGGTCTATGACACATATAATCTATAGATGACGGGCCGTATAGGGAAAGGACCGATTCCTTGTGTTATCAGAGTGGTTGCCAAGGCCCGTTATCTGTAGGTAATAGAGGTGGCGGAGCAGCGGTTAGTTCATATAACATGCCGTCGTCGCTGGCCTGATTGAGGAAGAGCTTGTCTACAGTCTGATAGAATCATAGGCTGCCTGGAAATTCATATAGCAGAGATTGACATGGTGGTCAGACCAAAAAGTTTTTAGAGCCGAGCAAAGGGGATGGGTTTTTTACCTTGTCTTGCTGGAATCTGTTGAATGCAGCATCTATGTCTAAGCGGCGTTGGTTTCGGTCATTGTGCAATTGCTTCATGGAGGCATCCAGGTGGGTTATGGTACCTGGATCGACATGCTCCGTCAATTGCTCACGCATCTCCGTGACACCTGTGTAGACCCAGTGTTTTAGTAGACGGTAGATTGCATCTGCCTTGGCCTCATATAGACTCATCCCAGTGGTGCCAGTGTAGCTGTTCTTGAAAGTCTCGGTGGAGATGTAAGTTTGGAATTTTCCAGACGGCATCAGCTCTGTTTCGATGGCTGGTTTGTTGCCATGAATCTGTGGACAACGGTATCGAGGATAGCTTCCAGGTGTCTAGTGTAAGTCGATGGAACTGGAACCTGCATGCACAAACAGGAAATGTACACTGACCTTTGTTGGCTTAGAATTGATATTTCTTAGTTTTATGTGGGCAACGAGGAGTGCTGGGGAGGGAGCAGGGGCGTCGTTACCTCGGAGAGCGAAGGAATGTGTACAAACTTCGTGAGTTCGATGGGGGTGGAAGGCTTTTCATAGGCTAGACCAATGATGTTGTCGATGTCAGCGAGGTCTTCACCTGTGATGCGGACCTGATACTGCAGTCGGTAGGCGAGGTGCTCCACATGGAGTACCGTCTCTTCATTATTTGTATCCTGGAGAGCTTCACGCACATCTGTAGATGCAGTATACGCTAGGCAAGAGATCGTCATACAGTTTGTGTATAACGTCGCAGATTGCTAAGCACGATTGTCTACACCTGGTAAAATCTCTGATCTTATCACGATAGAATTTTTTTAGTTCTGTGATCATAAGGTAGCTGAAGTCTGGTGGTTCAGTTGGCGTTTGTGAATCGCCTGTGTCTGCATATTATATATACTTAGAGTGTGGAATGTAGAGCGAAGAACAAGCGATTATGTGCCGCAGCTAGAAAGTACGGACTAATGGGTAGAGAAGCATGTGTACTTTCGTACCTTGTGTGCGCCGTAGCTGCTTTGGCTGAGTTTCCTGGTCAAGACAGTCTATGATTATTGTTGACTTCATGTACGATGTCTCGTCTGCACGAGAGGTGCGAACACAAGGTTGATAAGTACTCTTGTGTGTTCGTTTTGTGATGAGTGATCGTCAATGTGATCCACGAAGTGGGTTGAGTGGTGACTAACTCTACCATGGCGAAAGCTATGTGTGCGACATGTCTTTTGGCTTGTGTTGTGTAGGTGTGGAGCTCGAATGCGGTGGTCGACGGCGAGGTGAAGGTCAAGGAGGACATGCCGTGCCGACGTACCGGGAGCAGTGAAGGACAGATGTGAGGCTTGGACCGAGGGACCCAGAGGCCGGGTGACTAGCCGCAGTGGCTGACACTTGGGACATCGACAAGTGCAAGAAGACATGGGAGTGACGGTGTTGACCGAGTCAAGACGGCGAACGTGCGGGTCGAGCGAGGCACAGAGGACTTGGCGTGCCGGCCGGTCGAGGACGGCGGTGACATGTGTCGAGCGGCGGGGGACGCGTACGGAGTACGCTACTCGCGAGCGGGTTTGGTTGTTTTGGCCTCAAAACCATCAGTGGCGGGTTTACGGGTTTGGGCCTCAAAACCTGGGCGGAGGTTCCGAGGAGGAACGGACGGTACATGGCGGCATCGGGGAGTTCGCGTCGAGGCGAAGCTACTGATGAGGAGGTGCGGTGGCCGTCGAATGAAGATGACACTGGGTTGGACCATAACGCCCTTGGGCTAAGTGGTTTGACTCAATAGTATCCGGAGGCAAAACTAGAATTGTGTAATAGCCCTATTAAATAGGATGAGGGAGCCCCCATCTCCCTCACCTCTCTCTCCCCACTGTCATTTTATCCTCTTTCTCTTAGGGTTAGCGTTCTTGAGTTCATGAGGGAGGTCAAAAAAATTTGCTGAATTTTTAGTGGTGTTTGTACTATGATCTGGAGAGGGAATGGAGGCCCAAATCCTCCTCTTGCCCTCTGGGGTTCCTATCTGAACCTGTGTTTTTCGTTCTGTGTTCTTCATTTTTTCTCTCCATTTTTCGTGCTTGGTTACGATCTATTTTTCCCGGAGCATGAGTAAATCTCAGGCGATGATTTTTGGGAATTAGGTTTGTAGCTTGTTGAATTTGTTCTGTGCAAATTTTGGGCTCAAGAGCTGTTGATTTGATGGAGTTTTCATCGAATTTTTGAGCCAGCTTTCTTCTATTCTTAGTGCTGTGCAGCGCTCTGTTCGTTGCTAGCAGCCTGGCTGCTTGTTTGTTTGGCAGGGGAGTCAAGCTGTGCGTCAGATTGGTTGAGCCAAGGAGCGTGAGTGCCTAGGGACCTTCGAGTGCTCATCCAGCAGTTCTGCTACCTGCCAGTCCACCGCTCATTTCCCTGTTGCTCGTTCTTGGCCACTGACTGTTCGTTGTGTTCGTGCGTTGCTCGTTCTTGGCCACTGACTGTTCGTTGTGTTCGTGCGTGGTCAGGCTTTGCTGCTCGTCTCCTCTCTGTGTGAGTGCATTCTTCAGTAGTTGGCGTGTGGGCCTCTGCTTGCTTGCTTCTGATGCTGGTGTTGGGATCCAGGTAGCACGTTGTCTGCCCCTGAGCCTGATCTGCTTGCATCGGTGGTTTGTGCGATCTGGTACAGAGGGAGTCGGGCACCAGGTTCTGCAGCTCATTCTCAGGTTTTGTCTTGGGCTCCAGTGAGCATCTGCTCGGCCTAGGTGCTGCAGTAAGCCACCATCGATCGAAACTAGTGCCTGCAGTTTCTCACTCTGTTTTGGGATGAACAATTTTTCAGGCGATTTTCTGTCCATTTTCACCCAGCCATGATTTCTTGTTTCGCCTGCAGTTTAGTCGTTTGAGCTCCGAATCATGTTCCGTTTTTAGCATTGGATTTCTACCGTTCCAAGGAATTTTTCTAGATACTCTCGTCACTAGTTGGCTTGAGTATCTTAGTTCGGGAATTTGCTTGTGCTTGGCGGTGATTTTGGGACAGCGACCAAATATTTCGAGAGAAATTTTACGGCTCCCATTCACCCCCTCTCTGGTCGCCGTTTTCGGTCCTTCAATTGGTATCAGAGCCGGTTAAGGATCATTCCACCTTAATCGGTCCGTGATCCACGAAGGCGACATGGAGCGTGGTTCCGGCAAACCACCGTTCTTCGATGGAACAAACTACCCCTATTGGAAGATTCGCATGTCTGCACATCTCCAGGGAATTGATTGGCTTGTTTGGGAGATTTGCGAGGATGCTACCTACGTTGTGCTTGAACCCCATGCTCGTGTCACGCAAGATCAAAAAGATCGACACAACGCTAATAGCAGAGCTCGCTCAGTTCTTTTCTCGAGTCTTTCGCTTCAGGAGTTCGAGAGAGTCTCCGATTGTACTACTGCTCGTGAGATATGGGTGAGGCTTCAGAGCTATCACGAGGGGACCGCACAGGTCAAAACTAGACTCTATGAGACATACAAGAGGGAGTACGAGTACTTCACCCAGCTTGATGGCGAGTCCATTGATGCCATGTTTTCTCGCTTTCAGACCATTGTCAACAAGATGCGAGCAAACAAGGCACAGTTACCTTATGATGATCATGAGAGGGCACTCAAGCTTCTATATGCCCTAGATCGGAAGGTATGGGATGTGAAGGTGACCGCCATCATTGAGTCTTCGGGGTATGAGACCCTCACCGTGAATGAGCTTTTCAGCAAGCTCAAGTCCACCGAGATCGACTACCAGACCCAAGCCAAGCTCAAGAATCCCTCTACACCTACTATGGTTTTGGTCTCAGGTAACGGCTCAAGTTCTTTGGCTAACCCCTCACAGATGTTGTTTGCCTTGTCTTCTTTGGTGTCTGTCATAGAGGAGCAATTGGAGGCCCTTGGGGACGACGAGTTGGCGTTGATCATCAGCCGGTTCTCGTGGTTTCACAACAACCGTTTGAATCGCCGGTGTGGTGGTGGTCCAAAGGAAGGATGCTACGGCTGTGGAGACCCTGACCACTTTGTCGCCCACTACCCCAAGAAGAACAAGCACTCCTCTAACAAGCACGACTCCAGCAAGCACAAGGACAAGCGTGAGTACACCTCCAAGCACAAGTCGAAGGGAGGATTCGATAAGGAGGCGCTCAAGAAGAAGTACTTCAAGAAGGCCAAGGCCCAAGAGCGCGCCTTCCTCGCCTCCCTTAGCGACCTCGACAACGACACCGACGACGACCGTTCTTCTTCCTCGAGCGATGATGAGTCCGAGAAGAGACGTGAGGACAAGTTGACCGAGCTTTGTTTTGTCGCCAAGTCCATCCACGGAGGCTACTGCACCATGGCCGTGGATGAAGGGGTTAAGCCCAACAAGGACGTGCTTCCCGGCGACGACGACTCTACCGAGGTAAAACCCACCGTCGATGCTCTTATTGCCGAGCTTGATATCATGACTGATACTTTGATGAGTCAAGATAAGCTGCTAAAACATGCTGCTCATGAGAGGAAAGAGTTTAAGGACAAGCTAGAAGTTGTGGAGGAGCTTGAGGAAGCTAAGAAGCTTGTCGTTCATGTGTCTGACGAGGCTGAGTGTGATGAATGTGCTGTTCATATGACCAACTTTTCTGAGTTGCAATCTAAGTATGTTGTCTTGTTAGATGAGAACGATGAGCTAAAGGCTAGGTCTAGCTTGTTGGGTGTGTGCAAGTCTTGTTCGGGCTTGCAATCTGAGCTGGCAGAGAAGAATGCCAAGATCCTTGCTCTTGAGAAGGCCAGTTCATATAGCACGGTTGTTGAGTGTGCACGTTGTGAGAGCTTGGTGTTGGAGCTTGATTCTTGCAGGTGGGACAAGATGAGATCCGAGGAAGACAACACATACCTTCGGTCCATCTTGAATTGGGTGTCTTGTAGTGAGCCACAGTTGGGCATGATGATGAGCCAGTTCAGGCGGGGAACTGGGACATCTGGAGTAGGCTTTGCCTTAGGTGGGAAGGGTGAACATGTCTATGGCAAGATTGGTGAGTTTAGTGGTTTAAGCCCAAGTGAGAAACCTTCCAAGATCAATCCACCTAAGCCTACCAAACCCACTGTAAAAGATGGAGTGTTAGAAGAACCTCCAAGAGCTCCACGCCAGAAACAAGTTTGGGTTCCAAAACCGAACTATCTCAGGAACCCACTGGACACTCTACCGAACATCTCTGAGGATCCCCTTCCTAAAGCCAAAAAGCTACCAAGAGTGACACATACCCACAAGAAAGTGAGCCAACAACCACCCAAGAGAGAGGTGAGGTATCACTGTGACTATTGCCATAGGGATGGTCACCTTGTTGAGTTTTGCTTTAGGAGGAAGAGAGATGAGCGGCGGGAGTATGAGTTGAATAACCGGAACATGTACCGCCCACCCCATGGCATACATGTGCCGCCTGTTTAGAGGCGCAATGCTAGGCCTCGAGGGGCATTGCCTCAAGGTGCTAGGCCTCAGGTTGTGAGACCACGTGGTGGTCGTGCCCGGCGTGGTTCAGGTCGTGATCAATATGACTTTGGACCTCGTGGCAGTGGTTTTCAGTCCTACAGTTCTAGCGGACCATGTTTTCCCCCACGTGGTGCCCGCTTTCCTCAAATGGGACATGGCATGTTTGGTGTTTTTTCTAACACTTTTCCAGGGCAAATGAACCAACATTGGTATCCTTCACAGTTTACTAACCCTAGTGTTGCACCATTTGCTCATCCCATGTCCTTCTATTGATGCAGGACGGAGGCCTAGAGAACATGTGGCTTATTGATTCCGGATGTTCGCGCCACATGACCGGAAGCTCAAAATGGTTCTCTAGCCTCGACCCCGTGCAATGCAAGGAGTACATCACATTCGGGGACAATAGCAAAGGTAAGGTGCTTTCTCGTGGAACCATTCGGGTTAACGAGAGTTTTGTCTTGAAGGATGTTGCTTTGGTTTTGAATTTGCATTTCAATTTGCTTTCAGTTTCGCAACTCCTTCAGGATGGCTTTGAAGTGCGATTTAAGACCAGCTTGTCTCGAGTCCTTCATTCTCAGGGAAATCTTGTTTGCCAGATTGTTCCTTTTGGCCGTGTCTTTCGAGCTTATTTTTCTCACTCTTTTGGCTCTTCTCGATGTTTGGTGGCCGGATCCTCCTCTGAGCTTTGGAAGTGGCATAGGAGATTGGGTCACTTGAGTTTTGACTTACTGGCTAGGTTGAGCTCACTTAACTTAATCCGAGGATTGCCCAAGTTAAAATTTGAAAAGGATTTGGTTTGTCACCCTTGTCGTCATGGGAAGATGGTTGCCGCCTCTCACCCACCTGTGAACCAAGTCATGACCAAGGAACCCGGCGAGTTACTTCATATGGACACAGTTGGTCCAGCTCGGGTTCGGTCAGATGGTGGGAAGTGGTACGTTCTAGTGATCGTGGATGATTTTTCTCGCTACTCTTGGGTGTTTTTCATGAAGAGTAAGGATGAGGCTCTTCCACATGCTCGGGATTTGATTCTTTGGTTGCAAAATGAGTTCCCTGAGAATGCCATGAGAGCGATTCACAGTGACAATGGCACAGAATTCAAGAATACTCATTTTGAAACCTTTTGTGCTTCTTTGGGCCTCGAGCACCAGTTTTCCTCTCCTAATGTCCCTCAGCAGAATGGTGTTGTTGAGCGCAAGAATCGGACCCTTGTTGAGATGGCCAGGATGATGCTCGATGAGCATAGGACTCCTAGGAGATATTGGGCCGAAGAGATCAACACCGCGTGCCATGTTTCAAATCGTATTTTCCTTCGAGCTTTCATGAAGAAAACTTCTAAGTCTGTCGTTGATCTACATATTCTGCAAATTATTTTGCTATTTAGATGGAGGGTGTAGTACATAACTTTTATGATGCGTATTGTCTTTGTCTAATTTAATGTTTATTTTTGTTCCCTCAGATCTCATGTAATTGTCCTTCAAAAATTCTAGGAAAACATCCGGTATCAGTTTGGTCTAGATAATAGAAAACTTCGGGGCGCCGCTACACCCAGACGCTCCAGAGCAGGAGATCGAGAGGTATGCTAGGGTGTGGCTGTGGCACTTCTTAGGCGCCTTCCTATTTCCCGATGTGTCATGTTACACCATCAGCTGGGCCTTCCTCAACATATTGAGCCAGCCATGGGAGAATATAGGAGCGTATAACTGGGGCAGCGCGATCCTAGCATGGATCTATCATCAGCTCTGCATTGTCTATCGATGTAGTACAGGAGGTGCCAACCTAGGAGGTTGTTCCCACCTACTACAGGTTTGGTGTTGGGAGCGATGGCCAGTCGAGAGGCCCGTTGTTCACGGTTTACCTGTAAGTGCATCGATTTTTTATTTTCCTCAAACTTGATGCCGCGCTTGTGACTGACTATCCTATTCAATGCAGGCATGGAATCACGTGGACGTAGGACCGACTGCTCTGTACATCTGGCAAGAAGCAAAGGTAGTTAGAGGGAACCCAAAGCGGCGGTACAGGCAGTATTCGAACATGCTAGACGTCTTGACACAACACCTAATTGTAGTTACCCAACTTTTAGGTGAATTGGTGTTCTTGGTCCATATTCAAGCTAGAGGGGTACCTGAGTCCTTGCACTGAGGAAGAGTCGGACGAGTGGCTTTTTAACGGGCCACTAATTTTCTTCCACATGGTTGAGATGTACTACCCTATAAGGGTGTATAGGAAATTCGAAAGATTGTAGCCATGCCCACCGCCGCTGTACACAACCAACAGAAAGTTGCACGGGTGCGACAACTATAACATAATAATTTAGCAGTCATGTGTATACATACAACCACTAACTTATGTTAAACTTGTAGGTACGATCGAAGGAATAGGTACAAGGAGAAGAATTGGGCCGTGACGCACGCGGGCTACATCCATGACGAGGAGAATAGGCAAAGGGTCCTGATCGCCGACAAACCGCCGCACGACCAACACAACTTCGACCGCTACCTCCAATGGTTGCATAGGAGTACCCGCACACATATGCAGGCCCCCTACACTAACAAGCCAATTGATGAGGACGAAGATGAGGATGACATCGCTGATGCATACAATGAGGCGATAAGGATGGAGACACAGCTTTAGAGAGCCCCGCTATCGAGATACGTGGTAAGAAATTTGAATTTCAATACAACTGTACGTCGGCGTTCCTATGAATTGTAGTGATACAAACTTACCTCGATTGTGTATGCAGGCAACACAGTTGACAAGTCTATCCAACGAAGCAACCGTGTGACTTCACGAGACCAGAGGGGGGCCACACGGCATTCTACACGTCTTTGTTGATGTACATTCTATTCTCAAAGCCATTACAGTGGTTAAATGGTTCCCATGACTCATTCATCGGTGCTTTCTTTTTTTGCAGAAAGTGAGGAGCTGCAAGTAGCTAGCACAGAAGCTCATCTGCGTGGATACTGTGGCAGAACCGCCCGAAATAACGCACTTACGGAGGCGCTTGTCTTCCACTGGACACTAAGCACCCCAAGAGCGAGCTACATCGGGCGGATTCCATCGAGCACACCCCAAGGGAGAGCCCGAATAGTCCACATTTTCCTCTCAGAATCCAATAATGAGAACGAGTTTACATTACTTAGTCCATTTCATACATCCAGAGTTCTTTGAAATACATTATTACAAGACCAAATTCAGAGTGCGCAAATTAAACAGCGGAATGAAAAGAAACATCTATCGATAATATATAAGGATTCGTCTGTGCCCACCAGAAGAATCCTTCACATAACGGCTACTCCTCAAGCTGCACCTACAATAGGGGTAAATAAACCCTGAGTGCACAATGTACTCATAAGACTTATTCGACTAGTGGGAATAATTTCCCAACTCCAAGGGATATGATAAGCTTTATGGTTTGCTGGGTTTACTTTTTGCGGAAAGCAATACTAATAGTGAATCCTTATGTATGTTTATTATTAGCAGTCATGATTAGTTCATTGCCTAACCATTCTATGTAAGCACATGTTCTACTTTCAAGCAATAGTTAAGCAAGCAGTTCCATTTCACCACCTTTCCTCTTTCAGTTCTTACTACGGTGTTAGACTATAGACAAGCCGTACCGGATCGCCTGGCGATTCATGAATTAATGTGCCCAGCTAGGTACCCCAAAACACACGCTCCGCTTATACCCCAAGCACAAGTAGGACCAACCCACCACTCTCCTGTCACAGGGTCCAGGTCCCCATCCAAACTTGGACTCCAAGCCCCCGCTCCTGAGTCCTGAACTCAGTGCGGTGCTTAGACCTCCACCATCCCTGCCTCCAATCAGTCGGTCCAGAAAGAGCCAAAACCCATGACAAGAGAGCAACAAACCTTCTCTGCGCCCATACACAAGTATGTGTTTGGGATAATAAGTCTGTGACTTGCCTAGAACCCAATGCAATGGCCAATCCTTAACCGACACAGACAGGGAAACAGTGTAACCAAGCTATGCCCCGTTGGCCGCAGGACACAACCTCTTACACCCACCAATACCCAAACCATATCCCTACCCGGTCTCCATTTTTCCTTGCACAATTTTTATCATGAGTGATAATAATAATTACCTATTGTGAGTAACGGCAGGTTACTCACGCTACCGAAATCCTGAGCATAGCAACTACTCGACCTATGCTAGTAGGACTCATAGGTAGGTATATCTATGCATGTAGTTTTCATAAAATGTATGTAACATAAATGCACATCATATATATATATTCAATGATCATTCAAAATAAGGGTTATGTACCGGGGCTTGCCTTGGGCAGGCGGGGTATCAACAAAGTCGGCAACTGATGGCTCCGAGGCTCCCACCTGTATGAGAATCTCCTCCTCATACTCCTCGATGATCTCCTCGTACTCCTGCTCACCCGCAGACACGAACTCTACCAACTCGTTATCTATATGCATGAAATGATGATGCAACACTTAATAATACGGCAACAACAACTCTTAAATAAGAATACATCTATCAAACTACTAAGCTAGCTCTACCGACTAAGACGCTAAGTTGCCTATCATTTCCACTAAACAGGTATGAAACATTACATGTATTAACTTAGCAACTAAAGTCATTCTCACTCTTAATACCGATTTACTATATATATAATAAAACAAGGAGTACTACCTACCATATTTATCAACCTATTCTAAGGCTACAAAATTTACAGTGAGCACGTAATAATCTAATGAACCTACTGTAAAAATTTCATGGCTAGAGCTATTACCAACTTGCCACAAAAATTTCTACAATTATTAATCTAAATAACATTAACACTTCCAAATGATTTAATGGACCTTAGCATCCACAGATATATATATAAACTAATCCTGCTATCAGGTAGACCACATTTTTAGAAACTCAATAGAATTTATTTCGCAATTTTTTGATACTTATATGAATTGATATTTATTTCCAAAGTTCAACTTAGAACGTAAATTATAAAGCTATTTCTATCTTCTATAAAATGAAAAACAAAATCAGCCCGCGTGGCCCACGAGCGAGCGACGCGGCCCACTCCCGCGCAACGCGCGCGCATGCGCGACCCGCCGACGCAGCCCACGCGGGGCGTGGCCCAACCGCGCGGCAACGGCCCGCGACAAGGAGGCCCGTGCGCTCAGGTATTTTTGCGAAAATGACCCTGAGCTACCAGTGATTTCCCCCAGGGTTCGCAACACTATTCCTATAGTCAGCGTTAAAGCAAACTAGCCCTTGGAACAATCCGTCTTTACCACAGCCAGGTCCTCAGGCACCCGCGCGCGCACTGGCGCACCGATGACGGCACTGGGTGGTCACGCCGACCAGCCTAGCCCCTCCCCACCCCCTCTAAGGGGCCGATGCTCACCTAGATGCAAACGTGAAGCGATGGGCGGTGACAAGATGAACGGGGGCACGGTCTGGAGCTCCCTCCATGGAGGCGGACAACCTACGACGACGGGGACGACGGAGGGATGACAGGGTGGGTAATGCCCATGACAACGGTGGGCTTAGCCTTTAATGGCGAGACGGCAGAGACCCAACTCCAAATTGGAGCTTGCCAAGGCGGGATTGGACATGGTGCGGGGTTGGTCGACTAGCAAGCTCGAAGACAAAGTCAGGAGCGCACCGAATTGAAGAGACATGACCCATCCATGCCAGATTGATGGCGCGGCCTGGCTGGCTCGGGCAGTAGAGGAGGGAGGGAAAAAGGGGATGGGTCTGGCTGCTTGTCCAAGCTTTGGCGGGACGCGGCGGCCGCACATGCGCAAGCACTATGAGCCAATGCCGCCAGGAGGGGGGCGTACCCGCATGCAGGCGGTGGCAGCGCAGCAGTGCGGCCGTGGCGTTGTTAATGGCGAAACGACACGTGCGTGACCTCGGCAAGCCCACATGCACGAATTCATGACAACAACGACATAGAGGCGTAGGTGGACATGACTGCAGCGTGCTGTGGCACGGCGGTGACAGCGCGGCACAGCACAGTGACAGGACAGCGACAGTGACACAGCGAGGCAGGCAGCAACGGACCGGCCAGGGCATCGGGCCCGTGATGATAGTGACAGGCAGAGCGGTAGGCCAACTAGATTCCAGCAACCCGTCAAACGCGACGGTGCGTGGCGTGGGCGTGTGCATGCTCTGCTCGTGCAACACGTGCCTAGGCGCGGTAGCGGCGACGCGGAGCCTTCGTGGCGGTGCGCGTGTGCGCACGCTAGATGACCCGGCGCAGCGATGCTGAGTGCCGAGGCATGGTGACCGCGCCCAGTCGTTGAAACCAGCCTAGAGCATGCTGCGCATGATTTTTAAAGCTTTCGAAAAATCTAACACGTTGATCTAATCGCCCAACCACCTATGTAATTCTTAAGAGGGCATATTATGCTACTAAAACAAGCCCTAAAACCATAGCACTCCTTAGCCCAATTACTCTACAAAAATTGTCAAACACAGCTTTGTCAAACCATTTCTCAAACTTACGAAATCGACTAAGTCTTGATCGGATTCGCGTCAAATTCAATTTCCAACCTATTACACCAGTTAGCTAGTGAATTCATTATTCGATGCAGGTATTTCATCGTCATCTACAAGGTTTGTACTTCTAACTTTATTAAAGTTCCGTATATACATTCTATAGTGTTTTCGTTCAATAAAAATTCATGAACATCCGTACTTCCTAATTTCATAGTTCACGAACTGCCTTTCATTATGCATTTCCGTTGGTCGTTTTAAGTTACGTCAATTGATTTACACCCTATATTACATACATTAACACATAAATATGATGCTCATACAGTGTTTTAGTAAATAATTTACAGTGTAACATCGATGGTGTTATAGATACTCCGTGGGAGATGCCCTATGACCCGGACCTGTCTAAATCCTTACGCTCGAGCACTATGTCGACACAAGCAGGTTCCTCCAACACGACGACAGCTGGGACCTCTTATGTTTGTACTCCCGGCAATGCAGGTAAGGGTCTTGCGGAGCACGACATTGAGGAGGACGAGGATGAGGAGGACGAGGATGAGGAGGACGAGGATGAGGAGGAGGACTACAATGAGATTAGGATGTCTTAGCTTGGTGATGCACCATTTTCTACACAGTTCGACGAACATGTACTTGAAATAACCCTTCGCCATATACGTCACAATTACTTAAATATTGTAAGTAACGATGCCTATATTGTAATTGTAGGGTCCTATTTACACTCAGTAGTACCGCCGGGTGTTCCGCCAGCGAGACCGTACCAACGTTGGGTTCACCCCTAACGTGCTGCCTTCACGTCCGAAGAGGCAGCGACGTCCGCAGTACCCATATACTCCTAGGTCGTAGGAGTTCTTTAGGATGACATGGTGCACTTGTACTCGGACACCCATATACTGATGGAACATGTAGTATGTCGAGTAATGTCAAACTTATGTATTGATGAACTTGTGTCGTAGTTATGACTTGTTGAACTTATGTCGAACAGAGGTATTGTCGAACTTGCAATGAACTTGGGACGTGTACAAGTTAGTATTGTTGAACTTGTGTACTAGTTGTCTCGTGCACTTAACCTTCATGTTGACCTATTCGTTAAACCGACATGACAAAATAACTTGGCTCATATGAGAACATAACATAAGTGCCTTGTTACATTTACTGCTGCTTTCACTGCCGTGCCATGGCTGGGGGCGCGTCAGCCTTACCGCGCCATGGTAGCTGGCGCGTCATCCTAGCCGTGCCGTGGACGGTGGTGCGACAAACCCATGATGGGCGCTGGCTAGACTCTCTTCTAAGCGCATCAGCAAGAGCAAGATTTTGATGCACATAATTTAAGGGGTTTCAAAAGATCGCAGTGGTGCGAACAACTTTTTATTTATCTTTTAAAAAAACAGTGCATACACATGACACAAGGTAGTAAGCGGCCTTCGCTTCACCTGCGGCCTCTGCAGCCCCAGTCAAGAACGCATCCTCCTCCATCTAGCTCATGTGGCTAGGCTCACCTGTATTGCCTTAATCTGTCTATCGCCTGTAGTAAGTGGCCTTCGCTTCATCTGTGGCCTCTGTGGCCTGAGAGAAGAACACGAACTCCTCCGCCTGTAAGCCCTCCTCTGCTAGAGCGATGAGCTCGCTCAGTATGCCAATCTTATCCTCATCCTCCTCCGCCTACAAGGCCGCCTCAGCTAGGGCGATGAGATCGCCCAACTTGGTAGTGTCGTCCTCATCCTCGTCCCCATCATCGGCCAACATAATTGGAGATTGGACGGTGTGACCAGCTCGTGTTCTGTGCTCATCTAACTTCTTTTTCTCATACCTTGCACTGGCCACCTCTGTGGTATGGTCCTCGCTGCATCCAATCCCTTCATGTATAAAATGCAACCAGTTAGCAATGCAATTATATTACATTTAAAATCAGGCAACGAAAATAAAAAGGCTTTCAAGCACTCACTGGCACACAATGTAACAACATGGTTATTCAAGACCTACATCTGTACTCTTGTCTCCTCCCTTGCCTCCTTCCTTGCCCTCTCCTCCTCTAACGTTCTCCGTCTCTCCAACCCCCATTTGTCAAGCCCAACATCGATCGGGTTACGAATACCGCGCTGTCTAGCAAACTCACACATCTTCTTTTTGTGCTATTTAACGAATAGGTTGACGTAGTCAGGTCCATATCCCCTCTTTCGTGTAATTACTTGTCTTCCCTTCAGTTCATCCAGGAACTTAACTTGGCCATCATAACATTCCCACCTGCATTTCCTAGTGCTCTGTTCAAACGAAAAATTATATCATATATGTTCTAGCAAAAGAAACAAAATACAATTTCATGTTTACTACAAAAATAACCAACCTCATCATAGTCAATCATATGGCCGCAATAATGGCCTATTCCAAGCTCCGAAGGGACTAGACTGTAGTTGGATTTAACACCACATTCGCACATGACTGGAGGTGCTTTGTAAACTAATCTTTCTTTCTTCTTTTCCTTTACCTTTGGTAGCTTCGGCCATTGATTCTTAGGACCGTAGAGCCACTCATTAAAACGACACTTCACAAATCCATAACGCTACAAGAGAATACATTAGTACACGCACACATATAGAGATAAACATATAAACAGATACACTTTTCACTTACTTCATCCTTGCTCGGACACACAAACTCCAACGTATTCTCAGGGTTTATCATAGCTCGATCTCCGCATTCACACAGAGGACGTTCCTCGAGTCCTCTAACTGCGGCTAGGTGCTTCTCCTTAGCTGTCATTGGCGGGAGGTTAGGGGGGTGGAACCCACCGCTGGAAGTGCTCACGTGGATGTCTCCCTCTACACCAATGGTCGAAAAGGAGGTACCTAGGGTCAAACTTGTCTGTACCATCGATCCACTAAAAGAAAAAGCACCTCTCATGGGCCTACACAACAAGATTCCAACAAAATATTAGTAGCCTACTTACACAAATGAAGAAAAAAGATAGTGGAAATAATTACTTACATTAAAACGACTACATGTGTAGAAGCAACGCGCCGCTGTGTCTGCATGTCTCGATTGAAACACGTCGGCCGAGAAACCACAGTCACAGTTAGGGACAGGGAGGTCAGGAGGAACGGGGGTATCTTTGATAAACGCGTCGGGGTATAAGTCTCGAGGACGACCTCATTTTCGCCAAAACTCCTCCCGATACATGTCTTGCATCTAACAAGACGGTTGTAATTTAACAAACAAAAATCAAAACATCACAAATTAATGTCAATGAGAACCATTTGTATTACAACAAATAAAATATAACCTACACTTTGGTGCAAACTCTATCTTAGATGTAAACATGCAAACTATATAAAAACTATACTTTGGTCACTAAAAAATAAAATTTGGTACATCAACAGTATGTCCATATATTTATTCACATATAAAAATTGAGATGCAAACTCAAACAAGAAAAATTCATATAAAAATTAACCTTAGAATACACGGTAATCATAATTCTAACTAACCAATTAACCTTAAGATTGGCAATCTTAATCCTAATCCTTCAATCCAATGTTCTAACGAACTCATATTTTCCTCCATACCCTAACTACTCATTCAAATCCTTCAATCCACCATTGAGGCCGGGGAGGAGCTTCATTACCTTGACAAGGCCGAGGAGGAGCTTCGGGGAAGGTATGGAGGGGGCCGGCAAGGGAGGGTGCGACCTGCGGCTGTCGGCGGCGGGCGTAGGCGAAGGACACGGGCGTCTGGTGGCGGCGGGCGCGTGAAAGGGAAAGAAAGGAATGTAGAGAGGAAGCCGCGTCGCAGGCCTTTACTAGGCCCTGCCGCACCATGCGAGATGGCGTGTCGGTGCCGCGCTGTGATCTGTGGCGCCACAGACCTGGGCCACGTCACCGATCAGCGGCCCTAGTCGCTGCCACGTTGGCAGCCTCACCGTGCCCCCATGCATGGCATGGCAGCTTGAATTCGCCACGCCATGCGAATAGGTGCGGCCAAAAGTGTTAGATTTGAAAAAAAATAAACAGTGTCAGATTTGGAAATAGTTTTAAAAAAGTGTTAAAATTAAAAAAATCTAATTTTGTGGCATCGGAATGGGAGGGAGCAGCTGAAATTGCACATGGGGAGAGCAAGGAGAGAAATAGATCTTGGCTTGGCATTTTAACCTGGCCCAGATTAGTAGTGTATGTTGTATTTGGGCCCTTGGGCCATGACAGGCCCTGTTGTCCTCTGAAAAGCCCATTCAATTGTTTGCCCACAGATTGCGGGCCGGTCAATCGGACATTCCCATCAGCCTACGGCCATCAGCTCATGTCAGTTGGAGCCATTAGAGTTGTGTCATGTGTCAGAGTGATATATTTTTTTATTGCAAAGGAGGCAGGTTCCATATCTCGGACCTGCTCCTCCATCGAAACCACCCTACGGTGTAACGTACCGGGTCCTATACATGCATTAAATGCTTAGAACCAGCTTCGACACATAGTGCGGATGCTCTTAGGATCGAAGGGGTATGGCTACAAAGGACGAGATCATCATAGATTGGAGAGTGTTGTTTTCCCAACACACTTGCCTCCATAAACAAGCACATCACTTGCCGCTCAAAGATAGTTTTGTTAACCGTCCAGGCATATCCATCCGAACACCCTGTTTTCGTTCCTGAGCCAGCACAATGACCAGGCCCAACAGGCCCATCTATGCTCTCTTCTCTATCTACTCCATCTGCACATATTGCCACAGCCAATAGAAATCCCCAACTCTTCGCTTCGCTCGTCGCAGCTCATCGTGCCATTCGCCTGTCCCAAGCTGCCTCGCGACGACGCCCCCATCCCACGTCGATCCGCGCCACGTCTACCGCCGGCCCACTCTGCCTCGTCGTGCTGTGCCCGGCCCCCACCCCTACATATCGTGCCCCATCCGTCTCCGCTCAAGGTGCTACCATCGCCGCCGTTCCCCACCAGGAGGTCATGGCTGCTATCGACGCCAGCGCTGTCGCGGCGCTCGACCTCAGATCGCAACATCACGAGATCCAGAGTGGCCAGACCCGAAGCGGGCTTCTCCGGCTATACCTCGCGCTCTCATCCTTTCTAGGATGCAAGCATATGTTTCAAGTGTTTCAGATGTTTAGTATATTGCAAGTGTTTCGTATGGATGTTGCAAAAGTGGACCGGGATGTTGCATCTGTTGCAATGATTGTACACGTATGTTGCAAACGTCTGTTCCCAATGTTTCATCTGTTTTTCAGACGTATGTTGCAAGTGTGTTTATCTGGATGTTGTATATGTTTCACACATATGTTGCAAGTGTTTAATCTTATTGTTTCGTATGTTTTACAAATGTTTTCAAGTGTTTGTCGACTGTTTTTGCGAGTGCTTCAAACACATGTTTCAGGTGTTTTATCTATGTTCAGACGTATGTTGCAAGTGTAGCATCTGAATGTTTCAAAAGTAGATCGAGTGTTGCACAAGTTGCAACCTGTTGTAGCTGCTCAAGGGTGTGAGGGGTCATGTGGGGCGCAGAAGCCGTGTGGGGTCGGGTGGGGCGCAGATGTTGTGTGGGGTCGGGTGGGGTGCAGACACCACAAGGGTCAGGTGGTACGCGGTGTGTAGGTGCGACAAATGAGGCAGTCGCGGACGTCCGTGCGCTAGCCGTGCTCAAATCCTAAAATAAATCTAGTATTTACGTCAAGTCGGACTTAAATTCGAATGACTAGAAAGAAAGAATGGTGTCTTTCCTAGAGTTGGAGACAGTGTCTGTTTAGAGTTGAAAGAAAAAAAAGATCAAAACCATTCTATACAGCTAGATCACATGAAGGTCGTAGGGACCCCTTGAGGGTGGATTTGGAAGAAGGCAAGCACCCTTAGAACGTTGGGAAGCTAAAATTAGATGGCTTTGCCAATTCTTTAGGGGTTGGACAAAAAACGTTAGTAGGTATACAGAAAAGAGAAAAAACAATTGCTTGAAAAATTGGATGAGTTAGACAAAGGACCAAATTGTTACAGCTTGATGATAAAGAATGAACTCTAAGTACTTCCTCTATTCCAAATTATAAGTCGCTTTGACTTTTTTTTAGTACATCCATTTTATTAAGCATATAGATATAATAATATGTCTAGATACATAGTAAAGTGGATGAACCAAAAAACGTCAAAACGACTTATAATTTGGACGGAGGAAATACATGTTAATTAAATGAAAGGTTAGCCCAACTATAACACCCTGGTGTTACGAGCTTGCTTAGCACCGTGATTTAGGCCCAAGTCAAAATTTTGAAACAAGTTTCTCGGAATTTCTTTTAATATACTTGATGTGATAAGTGAATCCTGTGATCCAGTTTTGTAGACTCGAATCAACGCCCAAGTTAAATTACGCAGTGTGTAGAAATATTTAGGAATGACGAACGACGATGCCAGCGAAAGGTATGTTCTGTTAGATTAAGCATGAAAAACAACTTTTATAAATAAAATAAAATTCATTAATAAATAGAATATATATATATATATACCTCATGCGTTTATTTTGAAAAGCACGCTCAGTTGAAAAGCCTTGGTTTAGTTTTGCCTTGCGAGCGAACGGCTCCACAGCGATGGTGGGACGTCTCCCTGCCCTGCTCCGTCGCTTGTCGTCAGTAGTGCGTTCCCCCTTGTTCGAATTCAATCAACTCCGGTTTATTAGCGTCGCACTGAATCGTCGAGTTCCGTCGTGCCACTGCTCCATCTCCATCGCGTCCTTTCTCTGATGATCGCCTTAAATGATGTTGGCCGGATCACTCACATTTCTGCTGTCTCGGTCTTACCTTGCTTGTCTTCTACCGCTGCTTGTCTTTGCTCCACTGTTTTCTCTACCGGACAAGCTGGCCGGTCACCTCCGAGCTGCTGCTGTCTCCGGCCCCTGCTTGGCCGCTGACACATTCTAAAGCACTAGTATATTGATGAAGCAAGAACCACTGCAAGCTTACAAAGTTACGTGAAGCAAGCTTAAATGCAGCAGCAGTAATATGTGTACTCCTACTCGCTAAGCAGCCGCAACCGATGGGACGAGTTTGTGTCGTCACTCGTCAGGCCTCTACAGCTTCGCTTTACATGCAGCTGTCAAATTACTATAGCACAACCGAGTAATGGTCCCCCCTTCATTTTATACCACGTTCTGCCACTGGCTCTGCTCCCCCTCCCCCGCTTGCCTCCATCGCCAACGCACGCGTACCCGGAGCCACGCGCGGCTTTGCCTTGCACTCGCTCCTTCGCACTGGACCGAGCCCCTCGCGCGCCTCCCTTCCACCGTCGTTCTTCTTAGCATGCGTGCGAGCCCGCACGGACCCACGCTGGGAGCCGTCCATCCTGTCGACGCTGTTGCCGCACTCCCATCGCCGGCCATCGCACGCGCATGCTGCTGCCGCCCTGCCAGCGCCGGTTTTCTCTCGCGCGCCCGCATGCGTGACACCGCGCCGTCCGCGCTGGAAACCGCTACCGCCGAGGCGTCCTAGCACACGCGCTGCTCATCCGTTGCTCCGGCCCCTCGTGTCTCCGCCATCATCAGCTTGGCCACGTTGCTCCACCCTGCCAAGGCTGAGCCGCCGTGGCCGCGCCCGGCCACCGCGCGTGAGCACGCGCGTGCCCTCGGTCCACGCCGCGTCTCCGCGTGCCGCTCCACCGCATCTCCACGGCCGCGACAGTCTGCTCCTGCTGTCGAGTGGGCCGCTGCACCACGCCGCAGCTCAACAGCATCCATGCACGGCTCCTCCTGTGCCCCGCACCGGCGGCGCCCCGCTGTTGTCCGATCCGTGCTCGCCATGCCTTCGCCCGATCCGTGCTCTGCTTTTGGGAAGAGAGAGCAAGCTGAGGAAGGGTATAAATCCAAGCAAAAACTTTATACAGGGTCTTTACTGCAAAGTACGTGACTCATTTAAATAGGACTCTGGACCTAGGGTTGAATAGAGAAAAACGCAAGGTCAATTTTGCAAAATCGCCAGGCTGGTTGGGCTGCTAGCACCACGCGCTGGGCCGGCCTGAGGCCGCCATAGCTGGGCCGCTAGTGCCGCGCGCGTCGGCCGTTGGCCTACGCCTAGACCGCTGCCTGCGCTTGGCCCACGCCTGGTTGGTGGGCCGTGTCGCGCCTCACTGGGCCGGCTGGTGCCGCCGCCTGGGCCGCTGCCCGCGTGAGCGCCTATGGGCCGCCTACCTGGCCGGCTTGGCTGCGGGTGTCTGGGTAATGGGAACAGGGATCCTGATCTTTCGTCAGGTGATGGTAACTATCGTTGTGGCAGAGAATGACACACCGATCCGACTTTAGATCGAAAGATTGAACCCTGCAATCTTAGCACCACAGCTCCTCTGGTTATCAACCAAGTCACGGACCAGGTTGACCTCGCCAAGATGGCTAATCCCTGCCTGCGCAATGAAGAACACAAGCAAGAATAAGAAAGAACAGAACCAAATTGCAGATGAATGATTATCTCACGAAGTTGGGGTCTCACAAATCGATGGACGGTGAAACTGTTCTTCACAGAATAATCTAAGCAAAACCCAAACCCTAACAGAGGAGCGGCGGCTATTTATGAAGACTCTAGGGTCGTGCAAGACCCCTGGACGCGCCCCTAATGGGCCCAAACACGATACATGGTCCAACGGACTAAAAGACGGTGTCGTAGCACCCTGGCAAAATCTGGATGTTGTTTTGTGACCACGATTCCCGTTGATTCCAAACATCTTTTGACGTGAGACCACTTGGATTGGCTTGCTTATCAAATTGGCTTTCCATCCATATGTGAATCGTCGAAAATGGAGTACGAATGTGTCCTAGGTGACCAGTTTAAGGCAGACTGATCCTGAAGGCCGAGGCAGACTCGAAATCATGTTGGACTGGGCCTCCGGTTCGTGTTGGACGTCCTTGCTGGTCATCATCACCTCCTCCACGTCCTCTTAGTCCCTCTTGACCCTCTTAAATGTTCCTAAGCAAGATAACATCATTAGGTAGTAGTCTATTCTCAAAAGTATGAAAAGAATCGCTTAAGAACGAGCTCACCTCTAAATTGAGTTGATGCATTCGAGCCCGGGTCATTGGACCTTGCATGACGGTTGGAGGATTAGCTGGTACATCCGAAGGAGTGATGTCCTCATCATCCTCCCCCTCTTGAATTGGAGTTGTCCTCGACTCAAGCTCATCTTCTTCTCCCAAATAAGGTTTCAAATCTGCAATGTTAAATGTGGGACTAACCCCGAACTCGGGTGGCAACTCAAGTTTGTATGCATTATCATTTATTTTCTCAATAATCTTATAAGGAGCAGCTGCTCTTGGCATTAATTTAGACATACGCAGCTCAGGAAATCTATCTTTTCTCAAATGTAACCAAACTAAATCACCTGGTTCAAGTTTAATCTCTTTTCTACCTTTACTACCAGCAATTCTATACTTTTCATTCATTTTTTCAATATTTACTTTAGTTGTTTCATGCAACTTACGAAGAACCCTAGGTGAGCGTTAGCCTCGCTCGGGTCGTCTTCATGCGGCTAGCCTCGCTCGGGTCGTCTTCGGCCGATCCACCTTCTTGGTAAGGTTACTGGTGAGTTGTCGTTGCTCACCCGCTACCCTATCACCTTGATTGTTGTTGCGTCTCACCTGAATGCCATCGCCATTGCCGCAGGGTGCCCGCCATCGTGGAGAGGTCCTTCTATGGCGTTCCGTCTCGTGCAACCGCCACCCATCATCTCGCGTAGAACCCTAGGTGAGCGTTAGCCTCATAGATAGATCAGCGGGGGTCCCATGTGGCCGCCGTAAAGGCCAGTGCCACCGCTCACCGCGCCGGCGCGCACGGGGATGGTCGAGGACCTTGCCGTTGTAAAGAGGAGAAGGTCCGAGGGTTCTTTTGCATAAGTGCTATCTCTAGGAATAGTAACGTGGACTGTGGGTTGTTTTGTTCATAGTCCAAGGGCATTTTTGTTAATGTGCCAGCGTGCGCAAGCCTCCTCGCCGCGGGCCGTCTCCACGCGTGGGCCGCGCCTCGCCTGTGGGCCACGTTGGGCCAAAATCAGTTTAGCTTTTTCGTGGAATTAGGAATAGCTTTCTAATATAATTTTTAGCTGATATTTGGTAAATCATATAAAATGATGTAGATATCCAAAAATTGTGAAACCATTTTTATTAAGTTCCTAAAATTATTCTCTATCTATTAGTGTATTTAGCTCATATATATACTTGTCGATACCAGGAGCTATTAAATCATTTGAGAGTACTTAATATTATTAGATTAATATTTGTAGGAATTTTTGTGGCAAATGGGTAATAGTTTTGTCCATAAAATTTTTATAGTAGGTTCATTATATTATTATGTGCTCACTGTAATTTTTGTAGCCTTAGAATAGGTTGATAAATAGGGTAGCTAAGTACTCCTTGTTTTAGTACATATGAAATCGTAAATAAAGTAAGAAATGCATTTTTGGTTGCTAAGATAATACTTGAATGTTTCATACCTGTTTAGTGGAAAGAATAGGTAGCTTAGCATCTTAGTCATTAGAGTTAGCTTAGTAGCTTGGTAGATGCATTATTATTTTAAGAGCTGTTGTTGCTAAACTGCTAAGTGTTACATCATCATTGCATGCGTGTGGAGAACGCGTTGGTGGAGTTCGTGGCTGCTAGAGAGCATGAATACGAGGAGGTCATTGAGGAGTATGAGGAGGAGGTCTTCGTACAGAGGAAGCCTCGGAGCCACCGGCGACTGACATAGCTGACCACCCACCTGCCCAAGGCAAGTCCCGGTGCATAACCCTTATTTTGAATAAGCACTGAATATATATATATCTGTGATGTGCATTTATGTTACTGGCATTTTATGGAAACCATCTGCATAAATATATCTATCCTATGAGTCCTACTAGTACAGGTGCGAGTAGCTGCTATGCTTAGGACTTTCGGTAGCGTGAGTAACCTGCCGTTACTCACAATAGGTGATTATTATTATCACTCTTATGATAAAATTATGAAAGAAAAATAGAGACCGGGAAGAGATATGGTATGGATATTGGTGGGTGTAAGAGGTTGTGTCCTGTGGTCAACGGGGCATAGCTTGGTTACACTATTTTTTCTGTCCGTTTCGGTTAAAGACCGGCCGTTGCATTGGATTCTAGTCAAGTCACAGACTTATTATCTTGAGCACATACTTGTTTATGGGAGCAGAGAAGGCTCGTTGGTCTCTTGTCATGGGTTCCGGCTCTTTCCGGACCGACTAATTGGAGGCGGGGATGGTGGAGGTCTAAGCACCACACTAAGTCCGGGACTCAGGTGTGGGAGCTTGGAGTCCAAGTTTGGACAGGGACCTAGACCCCTTGACAGGAGAGTGATGGGTTGGTCCTGCTTGTGCCTAGGGTACAAGAGGGGTGTGTGTCTCAGGGTACCCAGCTGGGCATATTGATTCGTGAATCGCCGGGCAATCCGGTACGACTTGTCTACAATCTAGCACCGTAGTAAGAACTGGAAGATGAAAGATGATGAAATAGATCTGTTTGCTCAACTCTTGTTTGAAAGTAGAATAGGTGATTACATAGAATGGTTAGCTAATGAACTAATCATGACTGCTAATAAAACACATACATAAGGATTCACTACTAGTATTGCTTTCCGCAAAAAGAAAACCCAGCAACCCATAAAACTTATCATATACTTTGGAGTCAGGAAATTATTCCCACTAGTCGGGTAAGTCTTGCGAGTACATTGTGTACCCAGGGTTTATTTACCTCTGTTACAGGTGTAGCTTGAAGAGTAGTTGTTGTGTGGAGGATTCTTCTGGTGGGCACAGACGGATCCTTGTATTCTACCGTTAGATGTTTATTGTAATTCCTGTTTAAATTCCACACTCTAAACTTGGTACTATAATAATGTATTTCTAAGAACTTGGGTTGTATGAAATAGACTAAATAATGTAAACTCATTCTCGTTATTGGATCCTGGAGAAAAAACGTGGTTTGTTCGAGTTCTCCCTTGGGGTGTGCTCGACGGAACCCGCTTGATGTAGCTTGCTTTCGAGGTGCTTAGTGTCTGGTGGAAGACGAGCGCCTCTGAAAAAGTGCTATTTCGGATGGTTCTGCCACACAAGTCAAGCTGGAAATGAACTCCTCACACAAAGCTTTTTGGAAACTGAGGTAAAAGAGACGAAATTCAGCTCTGGGATCTGATGAATTCACTATAGAATTTTGGAACATAATTAAAGGAGATTTGATAGCTCTATTCGAGGAATTTCATAGAGGTAAAATTCCACTCCACAGGTTGAATTTTGGAACAATAATCTTAGAGTAAAGTGCACTGACGGTCCACAAACTTGTTCGGCTGTGTCATTCTGGTCCCTAAACACTCAAATTGACTGTTCAAGTCCTCAAACTTATTCATCTATGTCATCTCGGTCTCTAAACTCTGAAATTGCTCATTAGGTTCTCAAACTTGTTCACACTACCGGAAACGTCAAATTTGCCGAATATTTTTGTGTTTGCCGAGTGTTTTCTCTCGGGCACTCGGCAAATAAGTTCTTTGTCAAGTGCTATCATAAAAACACTCGGTAAAGATGTGGTTTGTCGAGTGTCAAAAAAACACTCGGCAAAGATGGGGTTTGCCGAGTGTTTTTTTACACTCGGCAAACTCCAAGAATATTTTTTTCTAGGAAAGAAAGAGAAGAAAAAAATGAAAAAAAATCTTTGCCGAATGCCCAGATCTAGGACACTTGGCAAAGTAAAAAAATATTTTTTTCTGGGAAAGAAAGAGAAGAAAAAAAATAAAAAAAATCTTTGCCGAGTGCCCAGATCTAGGACACTCGGCAAAGTAAAAAAAATATTTTTTCTAGGAAAGAAAGAGAAGAAAAAAATCTTTGTCGAGTGCCCAGATCTGGGACACTCGGCAAACGAAAAAATTCTTTTTTAACCCCAGCGCCCCATCTCCCCACGCTGTCCGCACGCCCTCTCCCCTTCTCCGCGCACCGGCCGCCCCCTCCCCGCGCACCTCCCTCGCGCCGCCCCCTCCTCCCTCTCGGCCCCGGCGTGGCCCCGCCCTCCCCTCCTCTCTCTCGTGGCAGCCCGCCCTCCCTCCTTCCTCCAAGCGTGGCCCGCCCTCCCTTCTCCCTGCCAAGGCACCTCCTCCCTCCTCCACCACCTCCACCAGATCCGCCCCACCAGAAGGATCCGGCGACAGTGGCGCCGCAGGGAGGCCGGATTTGGCCAGCCCGCCCTCCTCTCCTCTCTTCCCACCGCGCCCTCCCCCCTCCTCTTCCTCCTCTCTCTTCCCGGATCCAGCCAGTGCAGCCTCCCCTCCTCTCTCTCTCTTCCCACCGCCGGCGCCCCTCCCCCTCCAATCCCTCCTCTCGCTTCCCTGGCGGTGGATCCGGCACGGCCGCCCCCTCCTCTCCCTCTCTTCCCACCGCCGGCGCCCCTCCCCCTCCTCTCTCTTCCCCGGCGGCAGATCCGGCCCCGTCCGCCCCCTCCTCTCCCTCTCTTCCCTGGCATGGCGAGTGGTGGCGTGGTGGTGGTGGCCGGTGGTGGCGTGGTGGTGGTGGCCGGTGGTGGCTCGTGGCGGCCGAATCCGGGTGGCTTTTTTTGTGGCTTTTTTTTTGTGGTGGCTTTTTTTTCAAAAAAATGTTTGCCGAGTGTATTTTGGGCACTCGGCGAAGTCTTTGCCGAATGTCTGACACAAACACTTTGCAAAATCTGTTTGCCGATAAAAATTTGTCGAGTGTCTTTTGCCGAGTGTGACACTCGACAAACCCTTTGCCGAGTGTCTTTTAGGCTTTGCCGAGTGCCAGGGGCACTCGGGAAATCTCCTGATTCCCATAGTGTCAGCTGTATCATCTAGGTCCTTAAACTTGTAAATCACCCATTTAGGTCCTCAAACTTGTTCAGTTGTGTCATCCCGATCCCTAAATACTGTAAACTTGTAAATTCAATATATATTTATAGAACTGTCCAAAAATTATAAATCTAATTTTGTTTAGACTCCTGGTAACATGTACTTTAAATTATAATAAAAGAAATCACCATGTACTTTCTATTTTTAACTCTATAGTTTAATAACTAAATAGGCACATATATTTTTAGGATTTATAAAAATATACATGCCTATAAATTTTATAGTTATATTATTCTGGAGACGAGGGAATACAGGTACTCACGGTCATGTCAGGTCTTGTTGGTGTGAACACGCGTACACTAAAGTCTACTGGGTTGCCGTTTTAAAGACGGGCAGAACGAGAACCACAACCAGATAGGTGAGGTCAAGTCAAGAAGAAAATGACGAAATGCATTGGCAATAATGCACATTATATCCTAGTTATGTAATAATCTTTCATACTAGGTACTCTATTCACAGAAGCTCCGGCATGGCGTACGGTGGGGAGCATGGAGGTCGAAGGTCTCATCCACATCCACCGGCCGCAGCGGCGGCGATTCCGGAGCTGGCTGATTACATTTACATCTATGGAAGCAAAACTAATAACTAAATAAACTTCTGATAACTTGTATGGTTTGGTGCACTAGTTTATCCTTCAAATAGCTCCTCCAACATCTCTTCCAGTTCCTTGGGAGTGACTCTTGAGGCACTGACAACATTATCCTCCAAGAATTTTGTGAAGGCTGGAATGACTTTCTTGATGATGGCTGCCCGCAGCTCTTCCCTCAGCTCTGGGTCTGGAACCTTCCAGAGCTTTTGCTTGATGTAGGTCTTCTCAAACTTTGTCTCGAAATTATGTTGTGCTGAGTATCTCGTTAAGCAACAAGGTGTATGATCATGTAAGGGCTTCAACACCGGTGTCCAAGATACTTGAATATAACTGTTTATGTAACCATCGATCTTGTGAGTCAAGGCATACATGGGGACATCCACAAGCCGCTGATTTGTACGAAGCTGATGCCAGACAAAGTATAAGTTGTTGATCAAGAATAGGAACCTGAGGCTCTGATCTGGAAATGACTCTGACGCTCTGGTGAGCTTTTCTTCTAGAGAACGGATCATCACCATGATCAAGTTGGTAGAAGAACTGGTATTCTCATTGCCTGTTGCTGCGGGGGCGTCCTTACCATTTACACGAACTGATGCTGGTGCTTCATGAATGGTATGAAGATCCACTGCACATCGTTTGTAGCTAGTCGACAGCACAATGATGCAACTTAGCGCGGACTTAGTGGCCTTGTGAATGCCAGGTGATAGGTCCTCCGCCAGTCCTGATGCTGTAGAGTCATGGTAACGATCACCCGTCAAGGACATGAACTGAGTCTTGATGTAGTCTCTTGTGTCCCGTATGGCTTCATCCAGCCTGTCCAATCTCGCTAGCAACAGCCTACACATCTTGCCACTTGCTCTTTTGGCTTCTGCTTGCAGTTGGAGTGAGGAAGAGAGCCACGAGTCCCAGAGCTGGACATGTTCCAAGGCACCGGCGAGAGCGTCACGGACGTCTGCTAGTGCCTGGAATTTGTGAGCTGATGCCACTTCACCCCTACTGCCAGAAACAATAATCTGATGGTCGTCGTCGCTGGCACTAGGATCAATGATTTCCAATGCAACAACGACATCAACAAAAGGGAGCATATGCGAGAAGGTTGCTGCAAAAAATCCTACCAGCTCTGACGTAGGTGGCCAGCAGGTTTGTAGCTGCTGTAGAGCTTCTTCTTCCTCCTCCTGGCTAGGACACCATCCAGTGAAGCTAACGATGGATCTGCTGATGCCGTGCAGAGCTAGGACCCAGCTGCGTGCAGTGTGCTGGAGTCGCCGCGAGACGAAGGCCCTCCCAGCGGACGCATCCAGCTGAGCAAGGTGGAGAACCCAGATGACCTGCAGCTCCCAGAGCCACCTGTCCAAGGGATCCGATCCATGGATGAGGTCCCTCATGTGCTCGCGTGTCTTCGCCTTGTCTTGCTCCGTGGCCGTTTCGTGGCCGACCTCCTCCGTGTCTTCTTCCACGACCAACGTGGAGGTGTTGGGAGCGGGCATGAACGAGTGGAGGACACGAGCAGCTAGAGCTGAGGCGCTGCTGCTGCTGTCAGTGGTTGTGTAGGTGGTGTTGGACAGGGTGGTGCAGGTAGCTGATGAAGCAGTGGTGGTGCTACTGATGCCATAGTTGTTGTTGATGTAATCGGCCAGGTAGGGCTGCGGCGGTCTCTGGTTGGGGTGATGAACGATATCGGCACTGCCGCTCTCGGTGGATGAGACCCTCGACCTCCATGCTCCTCGCCAGGTAGCCGCCATGCCTGCGAGCTAGGTCGCCGGCTATGGGCCTTTTCGCTGCAGGTTCAAGGCTTCAAGCTGATGCAGCTGCTACCTACCGTAGCTCTATAACCTTATGACAGTGTGCATTATTGCCAACGCCATTTCGCTACGTTATTGACTTGACCTCACCTGGATGCTGTGTGGCTGTGGTTCTGCTTCTGCTACCGTTTTCAAAACGGCATCGCAGTGTTGACTTTAGTGCATGGACGTGTTCACACCGAAAAAACCTGACTTGGCGGTAATTGTGCTAAGTATTGGTCGTCTTTAGCTTTCTTTTGTCCGTCGTCCCCGCCGCGTACGTAAGTTGTGCACACGGTCATGCTCCAAGTGGCCAAAAACTCAACAGATCCTTCACGACGTTGTCCACACGGTAAAGAGCATGGCCGCACACGCCACGTACGGGCATACCCAGAGTGAACGACGCAAGCCGATCTCATATCTGCATGCAGATATTCTTCTGGCCTCCTCCCTATCCCTGTCCTCTAAGTGTTTTTTTTTTCTTCGATTCTCTAAGGCTTGTTTGGACCGGAGAAATTCCAAAACAATTACAAAGGAATCTATTCCTATATCAATGTGTTGCATTTTAGTGTTAGGAACAAATTAATGGCAACTTCCTTTCCTCAGGAATGGCTCCCTTCCATGTACAGAATGTAGTAAAGAAAACATCTGTCTGTCTTTTTTTTAGATATAATGGATAGAGTATCCGGCTCCATCACCATCAAAGAGGAATTAGACCAACTTATTACTACTTAACATCACAAGTCGAACAAAGAAGTTTTAAACAATGCAAGTTTTACAAAGGCCATCCATAGGCAAAGAGCCTCATTTCCACGGTCTCCGAAACTTCGACAAACTTCTTTGATACTCATCGTGTTACAATTGGGCCCAATAACCGAAGCCAATGAGTCCCCCTAATAGAACCTGCAAAAGAGATTTGGATCAGTATTTACCAAAATCTATTTTATCTACCATAAAAAGACTGTTGCACCTGTCAATAAAAGAGATAGGAACGCTTGTCTCTCCAAGAATACTATACTAAGCATTAAATAATTTCAAGGCATTTCGTGTTAGGTTAATTCCTAGCACCATATGTATTACGCTTCATAAAAACTTTGTGTGAAAGACTCAGAAAAGATGTTGAATGGTTTCATGTTTGCTACAAAAATAGCAAGATTCTCCATTTCAATTCCTTTTTGCTAAATTATCCTTATTGAGAATAATCCATCTTTTAAAGAAGCAGAGAAGGATTTTTAATCTTCAAAGGAATCTTATAAGCCGCCAAACTATTTGTGATACTTTTATACCATTATTACTAACCAGGTAGCTATATATTGAGCTCACTATGAAAACCCATTTTCATGTATGTCCATACAAAAACATCATTACCCTGCGGTAGACTAATATTAGCCACACCCTTGCTACTAGATGATCCATTCCAGTAGTTTGTTTCCCACTAATACCCTTCTACTCAACATTAAGAGGGATCGAGCTTAATACATCGGCAACATTTGCTTGTTTCCTGCAAACTAGGTTATAAGGTGTTGGGCATTGAGTTTTCAGCGGTTGGCTTCCTTACTAGGTAGCTTCTTAGAACCTGGTTTAGTTACTGTCCTTTAATCTAAAAGTACCCAAACTCAAGAAGGTTTCCTTTACACTAACAAGGCTCATCCAAAAATGTGAATCTTTTTTTTATTTTGGTCCCTATATAATTTTTTATAATTGCCTATGAATCTAGATTCATGGTGGAACTCTCTCAAAAAGGTTCCTCAGAGTCTAGATCCACGGTGAAGCTGCTCCATGGTTGATCTGATGCTCTGAAGTCGCTTTTGTAGATTTAGAGCTCTTCTAAACCGGCCCTAATCTTTACACCTAAAAAGACCGTAAAGTCACCATCTACTCAGTGATACCAAGTTCCGTCTACCTATATTGCACCTGGTCCGCCAATCCCTACGAAGTTTGATGTCCCACGATGGTAGAAGTCAGATGTCTCACCGGCTCACCGGGTCCTACCCAGTTCCCATACGAAGACCGGATCTATGTGTGCTCGTCCGATACAAAATCCTCAGACGTAGCCCCGGTGCAACGTAAGGGCATGTATCTAGTACTAATTTAAGATGCTAACTATTGGTACCAAACATGCTCTAAGTATGTAGCTTGCCCCTTTTTAAAATAGGGACAATATTTAGGACCCTTTGGAACGCATTAATTTCAAAAGAAGTGTACAACAATATCCCAAGAATCTGCTTATTCACAGAAAAACAAAAAGACAAAAAATTCCCGCGTTCACATGGGCTCAACAACTTGTTTGGAACTTGGAAGTACATGTGTGAAGGGGGGGGGGTATCTTGTTGATCAGCACGACGACCCAAGTCAAGTCAGCGACACTTTTCAGGTGAAGCCAATTCCCCAATTCGAGATTGCCGGCAGAGTGGGATCGGAGAGCATGGAAGCCTAAGGTGCCTCAGCATCCCGCGTGCTCGGCGGCGTTTTCAGCGATGTCTCTTGGAAGCAAAGTTCAAAAAGGCGACGCCTAGGCGCGACTAGTCGCTAGTCGAAGGGTGCCCGCCTGGCCTATCTGGGCGCTAGGCGGCGTGGAGGCGGACGCAGAGGGTGAGAGCGCGAAAAATTGCCGCAGCGGGCGAGCGCGTGAAGACTTCCCGCACAGAGGCGGACGCCGCTGTGAGCACGTCTTGGCTGCTAGCTGGCTTCGCCGCAAAAAAAACAGTAAGAAGGATAAGAGGGAGAGGACGCACTTCCGCTTTGCCATTTGCTCCTCCCATTGGCGCCCCCTCCCATGAACACGCTCCTCTCTGGGCGCGCCCCCTCCCGCCGGATGACCTCCCCGTCGGCACCGGTCGTGCTTGTCCCCGCCTAGAAGGTCACCCCTGCCTAGAAGCTCGTCCCTGCCGGCGCACCCCTCCCGCCCCAGTCCCCCTGCTCCTCTCCCCTGCTCGAAGCTCCCCTCCCCTGCATACTGAATGACTGAAGTGATTCAAGTGAATACTGAATGAATGGATGGATACTGAATACATTCTCTTCTGTGAATAATGAATGAATGGATGGATACTGAATCTGTCTTTTGTGATTGCCTAAATGTATTATTGATTGACTGAATGTATTATCGATTTCGATTGACTGAATGTCTGATGTATTGGTCACTGAAATCTGAATGTTTGCTCACTGAACTCTAAAACCTAAATGTATGCTCTGAACTCTTGAATGTAGGATGTCGACAACAGAAACTTATTGAAGAAGAAAGATGATATGGTAGTGGGACATTTTTATCATGTCATGGTTTATCTTTTATGATGCATTCATGTATGTCTTAAACCTATGAACTGTTGTTGTGTGACTATGTTTTTCTTCTTTTGTAAGAACTATGTGCTCTCTGAACAAGACCTTTATTTATGAATTATGTTGTGCAATTGTATTGCTGTCCTGTCCACTTGTTCGTGCTTTAAAATTTGTAATTACTAGTTGCTGATATGGTCTGTTCATGGATAGGAGATGGTTGAAATCATTCAGATAAGTATCAACTTGCTATTTTCTATTTTTTTGATAAATTGCTTACTGTCTATTGAGTATTTACAAACTATCAATCCTTGCTGCAGGAACTAGAAATAAGCTGTCTATTGATTATTGAGCCTAAGCCAGTAAGCCACTAAGACATGTCTACTGTCCTCTCTTTTATATACTCTCTTTTATATACTGTATTCAGCTACTCTATGCTTCTATTTAACTAATTTCCTTAGCATTTCTACTCTAATATATATGTGTGTGTTGTACGCCGCTTAGAAAAATGTATTGAAACGCTGGCCTAGGCTATCCTAGGTGCTGGGCTAGGGGTCAGCCCCTAGTTAGCCACACCCGCCGGTCGTGCTCGTCCCCTCCTGGAAGCCGAACTGGCGGCGGGAGCCGCGATCCAGTCCCGGCGGCAGCAGCAGCACCGCCACCACCCCAGGTACCACTACCACCCTCTCGACCCCGAGCACCAATACACCTGGGTGCCTTACCCCGCTGCCCACCGATGGTTTCGACCCGATTCTTGACCTGAGCTGGTGGGTCTGCGAAGATAGAGAGAAGAAGCTTGAGTTCGTCAAGTGCCTGTTCGACGAGTTCTGTGTGGCCAATGGAGACGCCAGTGTGCTGGAGCTTTGGCTCCCGGAGATGACGGCCGTCAGCCGTCGCCATGTCGCCGCCGGCGATGCCACCAGCTTGCTGCAATTCGCAGGGAGCTGTATCCGGGCTCTTACTGACATCGCGGAATCTATCCGCAACGCTTATCTCGCCGCCATGTTCAGTGTTCCTGACGGAGGACCTGCCCACGTCCAGCTGGCACGATTTACCAGAGCATTCATCTTGAAGATGAGCCCTTTTGTTGACGCCATAGTTGCTCCGTATTTCTGCCGCAGCACCGACGACGGTGAGAGTGAGATCATTGTCGTTGCTGATGGAGCACCGTCACCGACAGCAGCTGAGAAGCTCCAGCCACTGCTAGGTGTACGCGAGGCAGTGTCCAGGGCGTCACAGGACATCCGGTTGTCCTGCTGCTCCACATCATCTGTGGAAGCCAAGAGGATCACAGATGAGATGGCCAGCCTCTTGTTATCGAAATAAGGCGAGCTGGACGAGGCGATATGGAGCACCCGTCTTCTGCCGTCCACGGAGCCAGAGGATGATGGCTCGTGGTGGGGTGCTCATGTTCTGCGAGGATCATTACCGGAGGTTCATCAAGTCACTCGGGCTGTTGTAAGCTACATCAGTTTGCTGTCGGACAATTGCACAACAGTACATCGGATTGTCGGACAATTTGCAGCAAGATTCCCTGGGTATGTGCCTACAATTGACAGCATGAGCCCCCTGAACAGCCTTATCATGGAGACGGTGTCAAGTCTGAATGAAAAGCTCGCTGAGAAATCTCGATCGTTCCGGGAGCAGGGCTTAAGGTTCCTATTCTTGATCAACAACTCCTACTTCATATGGCAGCACCTCTATCCAACAATTTTGGTTCCGGAGATCAACAAATTCCTCAATGGAAAAATCGACAACTATGTCCAAACATATCTCCAAGTGTCCTGGGAACCGGTGTTGTCATGCCTGTGCAGATCTACGCCTCTCTGCTTTGGGAAAAACTACTCCCTTCTACCTAAATTTGAGTGAGTTTCAGAAAACCTACAATGGCCAGAAGTTTTGGAAGGTCTCAGACCCTAAGCTGAGGAGAAGGCTGCGGGTAGCTATTATTGAGAAAGTCGTTTCAAGCTTTACAAAATACTTGGAGTACAATGATATCAGCCCCTCAAGGATCACTCCCCATGATCTCATGGACATGTTGCAAGAGCTATTCGAAGGGTAAACAAGTAGTCAAAGAGCCAAAGAAAGATATGAACTTGCCGCAATTGTTTATGTATCCATGCATGGGTGTTCTGTACGTTTTGTTTTTTTTTTCCTTTTTTTGCCCGCGGGCGGGAGCGGGGGACTTGACTCAAAGAGGTGATTACTGCTGCATGTGCTTATGTATATGTCGATCACTGCAATAAGATAGTAATGAGATTTGTCAAATGAGGCAAACTAAGGCATGCACTTTTGCATGTGATTACTGCAATAATTAGGCAATAAGATTATTCTGAAAAAGTGTCACTCTGTTCTGCTATGTTATACTCTGTTTCGATGTACCAAAGAAACATCGTAGATGAACGGCTGCTGGAGGTGTTTGTGCAACCATACTACAAACAAACAGCCGGTCCAAATGAAGTTTCTTTTTCTTCAAATCAGATTCATCTAGAGTTATCGATCCCTAATTATTAAGGAAGATAAGGTTTCTTCGTTCTTAATCACTCATCACAACTATTCGATGGGGGATTCGACGAGCTTAATCTCTCCCGTAACTGGATAGTTAGAGTAGCGTCGCCAAACACGGTATGGAGAACCAAGCGTTTATATGGTCCTCCACTCTCTTCTGCGTCTGTACAAGTTAGTGCGTCCCTAGCAACAGGCTTCGAGCTAGCTGACGTGCCATATTTTCCAACATGCAACAGAGAGGACATCCCAAAAACTCATCGTTGGTCAAGAGTTTGTCGCTAGACTCGCACATTTCTGGGTAAAGAGCTTCATCTCTGTATGTGTCGCCCATGTCTGTGTATCATGCGAGGCAGGCAATATTTTTCTTTCTTTATTTCTCATCCCTGCCATGTCAGTTAGTGATTACATTAATGCACACATCTTAATGTGAATCCAATGACATAGTGTGTAGGGGCACAATGCCCTTAAGAACAGATTTAACTTTCCCCTTCATCTTAGGCTCCGTTCGCTTGTCTTAAAGTTTGGCTTGTTCGGCTTGTTTTTTCAGCCGGAACAGTGTTTTTCTCTTACAACAATTTAGCCGGAACAGTGTTTTTCAGCCAGTTTCAGCCAAAGTTCAGAGCAGCGAACGGAGCCTATAGAGCAGAGTGTTTAGGCATAGTGCAGAGTCTGACCTTAAAATGAATTAGAAAGCATGACATGATCTATACTTATTATTTATTTATTTACAGCATGACAATTTCTGCCACTATTATTTTTGTCCAACCTGCGCTCGTTTTTTTTCTTAGAAAGCGTCGGTCCGTGTTACTTTATTTCTTTTTTCCGTCTCCGCCTGTCCACTAGCCCTTGTTTGGCAGCTCTGTAATGTTATTCGCCGGTAATTGGCTTTCAGATGTAATATCTTGTACACTATTATAATACAACTGTATAGGGTCTGTTTGGCACAGCTCACAATAGGTTCATGAGTTATTGTGAGCTATTTTTTTTTTTTTTTGCCAAACACTCATTTCTGAAACAACTTCATGGGTAAAACTGTTTTTCTCCTCCTCTAAAAAAAAACATGAGTTGGGATAAAAGCCGAAAAAGTAGCTTACCCTAGCTTTTCTCCTCATTTCTCTCTCTCATCCATGCATAAATCTGTTGATGAAGCTGTTTTGTCAAACAATTTTTACAAAACAGTTTAGCTTTAGTTGCTCATAAAACAGTTTTCTAGAAAAAACAGCTTTATTAGTGAAGATGACCTGTGCCAAACGGGACATAATCTTACCTCCGTAAAAAAAAATTGTTTGGGTATCATGGAGACGGAGGATAGGTTGCGCCGGTCGCCCGGTAATCTGCTACTCTGCTTCATGCATGCGCTGGTCGATCGTTCTCTTCTGCAATGGAAGACGAGTAGCAGACAGCACGGTTGCCGGCAAAGCATGGCATCGTGCTTGCAGGCGAGAACGCAGTGCGCGAGAGCGAGAGCTCGATCGGACCTCAAGTACCTGTGTTCCTCCTCGGGCAGTAACGACGGCCGTGGATGAAGCTGCCAAAGGGCGTTCCAGAGTTGACGGCCGCGGTGAGCACGGTGGCCCCCGCGTGCTCCAGCATCCGCACCAGGAACGTGCCGAAGGGAGAGCCACCGCCGAGGTCCAGGCAGATGCGCACTGCACCGTGCCGTTGGGCCGCACCCCGATCATGGCGTCGATGGAGTAGGACAGCGCGCCGTCGTCACGTGCCCATTTGCCGGTCTTCCCCCGCCCGCACCACAGGTCGAAGCATGATCCGCCGCTGTTGTCACCACAGCTGCTGCCCCGGGCGGCCGCGAGGCACGAGTAGTTCTTGCAGGCTTACGCGTCTCACACGATTAGGAGAAGAGGGAGGATGGGGCTGCAGCTTCGGGGAAGGAGAAGGAGGATGCGAGGTGCCGATGGATGCGCATAGCTCCAACCGCCGCCACGGAGATGAAACGAGCAGAAGGGAGATGCCCGATAGTTGTCTGATTCCAATATGTATTGGGTCGTGTTTTTCGTATCTCGTACTTGACCCAGGCGCATGGCTCCTGCTAACAACTAGCATGTAGCAATGATACGGAGTTCAATTCGTATATGTATTGAGTCTCGTTGCAACGCATGGTCATTTTTACTGGTTATTATGAGTAAATCTCTAAATCTCTTATCCCATATGAGTTAATGTGGAGTTCGGTTCTTAGACGAATTGAAACATGTGACGTACGCATACGAGTTAGAGTTGGCATAATACATAATTCAGTTTCCAGAAGACAAATTGACATACATGACTTGATCGCTGAAAATAAGTCTCTAAGATGTAAGTTGTCTCTAAGATGTAAGTTGCCTAGGTAACCACGCATCAAGCGGTAGGTTCTATTGGATATGTTTGCTATTAAATTATAACGGTTGGCGCGTCTTGATGTAGACCGCTGCTACAATGAGCTCTGAGGAATACATTCTCCTATGATCCTATCACGGATATGAACTCATCTATGTGTCCGAAGTCCAATCTACATACAGTTCTAGGTATTGATGGCAAAAGTTTTGAAAAGTCAAATTTAGGGTGCATTTGGTAGGGCTTTATATTCTCGCAGAAATTTTTCGGATCCAGATCCTTGAAAGAAACGTTTCTGATGAATCAGAATCACTTTATGAAATTGGTTGGTTGGCAAACTGAATTTCGGGATTCAAAAAAATCATTTAAATAAAAATATGTTCAGAAAAATTTACGACCGGCGGCGGCGGGGACGACGCTGACGGCGGAGGCCGTTCGCTGCTTCCTACCGGTGGCGACAGCACCACTTCAGGTACCACCTAGACCGCCAGCACCACCACCGCCACGTCCGGTTCGGCCGGAGAACCGCGGCTTCGTGATTTCCATGCATGTATGGCTCCGCCCACGGCGCCGGTCGTAAAAGAAATCACGGAGGAGGAGCTGGAGGAAGACATGGCGAACAAGCTCGAGCATATCAAGGGCCTGGTCGTGGAATTCCGTGGCGACAACCGCAGTGCCTTGGAGAGGTGGCTCTCGGAGCTAAATGTCGGCTGGGTTGTCCACCTCGCCCCCGGAACACATGAATCTTCAGGGAGCGTCGTTGCCTCGCACGGTTTCCAATTTCTTGTCCAGAGCTGGATCATGGCTCTAAGTAAGATTGGTGAATCCATCTTTACAAGCCTTGATGAATGGTACAGCCAAAGCCAGAGGCAGGACCAGGATGAAGGAACGAGCAAGCAACCATCTGCTTCTGAATTTGCACAACTTGTCCAAGCAACTGTGCTCAAGATGCTGCCTTTCGTTGACATTGCTGCGGCAAAAACCTCCCATAGGCCGGGGGCAGTGGCTCAGAAGCTCCAGGTACTGATAGACATGCATGACGCTTTTTCCACGGCCTCGCAACATGTCCTGTCATTATTGTCCTGCTATGTACAAGAAGAATGTTCTGACGACCAGATGAGAGAACTCTTGTCAGCAGATCTGACCAAGTTGGATGAGGCCATATGGGATACAGTTGTTGAGATGAGGAATAATATCATGGCCTGGAGCTGGACAGACGATGGCGGTTCAAGTGACATTCACAAGGTCTCAGACTCCATAGTAAGCTACACCGAGGTGCTGTGGGCCAATTGCAAGTCAGTGAATCGCATTTTACATGACGCAGTTCTCCGCGGTGAGTATGATGAGCCTGAGAATGAAAACGCGAGCTATGTCTTCAACCTCATCATGGAGATGGTCTCTTCACTAGAGAGAAAGCCTTCCGCAAAGTTCCCAGAGGAGAGCCTCAGGTTCCTATTCTTGATTAACAATTTCGACTACTTACTGCAGGAGTTTCCCATAATTTGGCGTTTGGATTTTCCTCTGGTGTTGCTCACCCGCAAAATCGATAACTACATAAATAGTTATCTCCTTGTATCATGGGAACCGGTGTTGAAATGCTTGCACGATGCTGCTACACTACACCTCGTTGCTTCACTAGATACTCGTTTCCTCTACCAAAGTTTGAGTCAAAATTTCAGAAGACCTACGCTGCCCAAAAACCATGGAAGGTCCCAGACCCTGGTATGAGGATAAGGCTGCGGAAAGCCGTCATCGACAAGGTCATCCCAGTGTTTACACAATTCTTGGAGGATAACAGCATCGTCACCCCAGGATTCACTCCGAGGAAACTAGAGAAGATGCTAGGAGAGTTATTTGAAGGATGATGAACTAGCGCACCATACAAGGCAAGTTGCCCTAAGTATACTATTGTCAATACTGCTTCCATTTGCATTGAGTTCACTGTTATGCTTGGGTTTTGGAATAAAATGTTGTTGTTTCCATGGACTGGATCTCTGAAGCACGGTGCGAAGGATAGGGGGAAAATAGCTAAAGGACCACAAGTTTGTTAGTAGTTCTCTTTGTTGTGTAATTGTTGAACATTTTCTATGAAGTATCTGGAACAGCAGTTTTGCAACAGAGAGAGAGAGAGAGAGAGAGAAGACTAGAACGGCAGAAAGCTGATCTGCATTCTGTACCCCCGCCTTGTAATAGCAGCAGTGAATGAAATTATCCATGCAGTTTTAAAAGCGTTGCAGTATATAAGCAGCAGTAGTAACTTTGGTGGTTCTGATTTTGCAAATGAGTTGTTTGTTTCCCCCTCAACCTTACTCTGTTCTGCTCTACATCAGGAGAGGAGATGTATGTGAATTTTGCACTGACATAAAGGGGAATAGTTGTTGGTTATATCTTAAGAAACATGCTAAATTTGAGTGCCAAGTTAGCCGACATCCTCGTATACATATGTGAACAAATCAGTGACGCCACGGCACCACGGCACGCTGAGCACGGAATACCAACTAAGCAAATTGTTGATGTGGCACCACGAAGGATATGTACAGCCAAAAATATACAAGAGCACTAATGTGAACAAATCAGTGACGCTACCTCTTTAGGTTTCAAATACTATAAGTTAAGGAAGCGCCGATTATAATATTGAAGTGCAACCAGGAGGATTTTCGATGTCTTTACCGTGGTCTTCTTCCATGGTGACATCACCCGTGTTTCCTTCAGAAGCGCAGAGAAATCTCTTTGTACCTATGCAAATGGGCATTTGTTCGAGTCGTCGCGCACATTGACTCCTCATCTGTTAGGTTGCTAGTTGTCTGTTATTTCGGATGGACGATCCCATATCTTTATATACTGTTTTAATATTTTTAAAATATTTATTAGTCCTTATAATTTTTTTTAGAAAAATGATCAACACCGCGTCATGGACACCTTTGTGGACTTCTTGAGGTTGATTCATTATTTAATTAAATTGAAGCAAAAAATTAAAATTTCATTTGCATCGCTCTCTAGATTGATCGATTGATTCCAGCCACGTGCGTGCGTCCATCCCCAAATTGAATGGCAGGTTGCAAGTGGATGTCTAGCACTCTAGCTCGCATGGTGCCGGTGGATGGATGGGATCGAGGGGCGGCGGTGGGCAGGACACCGATGGCGGAGGCGGTTCGCTGCCTCCTACTGGTGGCGACAACACATCAGATACCACCTACACCGCCAGCGCCACCACCGCCACCCACTATGTCAAAAAAGCGCATTAGTGACGCGGAAGAAAACACGTCATTTATATTGCCTCTTTGATGTGAATAAATCAGTGACGTGTAAAAACTCGTCACTAATGTGAACACATCAGTGTCACGTCTAGCCCAAATGCGTTAGTGATATGGGTCATCAGTGACACATCTAGCCAAAAGTGCGTCACTGATATGGGTCAACAGTGTTGCGTCTAGCCAAAAACGCGTCACTGATATGGGTCACGACAGAGAAGGGGCGGTGGCCACGGAGGAGGATGAGGATGAGAGGTGGCGACAACAGAGCAAGGCCGGTGGAGGGGATGACAGGAAGAGACGAGAGGGAGGCGATAGGTTCTAGGCTTGAGTTCTTTAACCAATCTTCATATTTTTTTCAAGTCCGGGTCCAATAGGAGTGACGTGTTTTCTCCATACGAGTCTCAGATAACACATCTGGTTAGTAGTGACGCTTCTAGTTAAGTCATGTCTCTGAACTAGTAATTAGTGACACGTTTTGTTCTTTGAGCCTGGGCGACAACTAAACACCGACGCGTATTGTTTACCCAAATCACTGATATTAAATTAGTGACGCGTTTTAATTCCATATCATTGATTAAGGTATCTCCTTTTGTGCTGTTTTGGCATAGTGACCTCCGATTTAGACGGATAACCACAGCCTCGCAATCTCCATCTGTTCACGGCTCTGCCCATGGCGCCGGTCGTGGAAGAAAACGCGGAAGAGCTAGATGTAGCTGAGGAGCTCGAGGAAGACAGAGTGAATAAGAATTAAACACTGAGCCCATCAGCCGAACCCGTGCGATGCACAATTTTTGGCGTGCGAAATTTCACCAAAAACACTGCGGTACCCTAGCCCGATTAGGGCACCAATCTCAAGCAGGCACTATGGGCTTCCAAAACTATTAAAGCTGCCCTAGTTTCGATCAGTAGAGAGGGAGATAGAGCAGTGCCAAAATTGGTTTGTCAAACTGTGCACCAGTTCATGAACCGACCCAACACAGCACATTCTATGGGATTTTGAGCATGATTTTCGGTGGCTAAAAGATTGTGAAACATGTAACCAACTAAACAAACTCAAAGATGATAGTTTATACTTCAAAACAAAGCAAGGTTTACACTTAAGTGCTAATAAAAAATCAATTGAACACAGCATGCCAACATTGCAGTGCCACTCAGTTTCCAGACTTAGGAAATTTAGCCTAGTGAGGCTGAATTGCATTTTAGTTTCAATTTTTGAGACCCTAATGAAACTATCAAGCTACACATTTCTCACATAAGCAAAGGTTCATTTTCATATACTAAAATAGAACTCCAATTTTGATAAAAATAATTAACCCAAGTTTTACATAATTTTTGCTCAAATAAAATCATTTTTCAAGGCATGAAATATTAAGGGCATATCACTACTTATCCATTTTCTAGAGTTTTGGCATAACATTTATACATAAACAAAAAGCTTAATCAAACACTACAACATTAAATGAAGGATTATTATGATGCTCCTGACATGATTAAGCATTTTTAATTAAGCTTAACCCGAGGGTGTTATAGAAGGTTTGCTTGATCAGCTCTTTGTTCCTGCCACCACTCGATGTGATGAGCTCTGACACCGTAGACACTTGCGGATCATCAGGCAAGACGATTGGCTTCCCATCAAAGTGGTTTGGGATCCATCTGTCATGCCAAATGTTTGTCGAGCTCCCATCACCAATTCTTCTCAAGAGTCCTTTCTACAGCACCTCTCTCCCTGCTAGGATCGCACGCCAAGTTTGGTTGGCGTGTTTTTTCCTAGATGCTGTCAAAACATCCGTATCATGGTAATATCGTCCTTTTAAACCCCTCGCACACAATGAGTTTGGGTTATCGATCAACCTCCATCGTCCCTGCTTCCCCAAAATTGCCCGATTAAACATCCTCAAGTCTTGGAACCCCATCCTTCTAGAAACCTTTGGACGAGTCAACGGTTCCCATCGCTGCTAGTGCATATGCCTATTATTAGCGGAATTGCCCCACCAATAGTTCGAGATCACTGTCTTCATCTTTCGACAAGTATCATTAGGAATTAGAAAGCAACTCATTGGGTAGGTTGGGACTGCTTGTGCAACCGATTTCAACAGAACCTCCCTCCCTGCGCAGCTCGCTTCCTTTCCACATACTCCACGCCCCTACTAACTTCTTCAGTCTAGTTGGCATGTACTCAAAAGCTTCTTTTGTTGAGCACCCAAGAGCTGTAGGTAGACCCAAATATTTCTCCGGCGCTTCCTTTTCAATTTGCAATATTGATCTCACCTCCACCTTGTCTTTATCATGACAGTTGGAGCTAAAAAGTACAGCTGACTTATCCTTGTTCACCAGCTATCCAGACCCTTTGCTGCAAAAATTCAGAATTTTCTGAAGTTGACTAGCCCCTCTTCACGAAGTTTCAGAGAACACAATGCAATCATCTGTGAACAGAAGGTGCGAAATCCAAGGAGCATGAACAACACTTACTCCCCTAGAGAAATGCACTGGACCAATTGACTTCAGAAGACCGGAAAGACCCTCTGAACATAAAAAAACAGGTACGGGGAAATAGGCTCACCTTGACGTATACCCCTCGTAGGTTTGAAGGGGCTGGATAGGTGACCATTAACCCGCACTGAGAAGGATCCGTAGTGACACACCTCATCACAATTGTCACAAAAATTCTGTTGAAGCATCATACCTTGTAAATATTCCCACTCCACCCGATCATAGGCATTTGCTATGTCAAGTTTGACAGCACACGCCCCCATCTTCCTCTTCAAGTAGTGGCTGCATTCATAAGCAACAAGAACATTGTCTGTCATTAGCCGTCCTGGAACAAAGTTACTTTGTTCTGCAGAGATAATCTCATCCAGAAAAACCTGAAGTTTGTTAGCAAGAACTTTAGAGCACAATTTATATAAATGACATCACATAGAGAGATAGGCCTGAAGCTCTTGAGATTTTGCGGGTTCTTAATCTTTGGAATGAGCACAATCGTCGTTTGATTAATTCCTTCTGGCATCTGCACGCCATTCAAAAAATTTAGAACAACATTCTTAACACTTGGCCCGACGGCCGCCCAGTGAGTCTAAAAGAACCCGGCCGTGAATCTGTCAGGCCCCAGGGCGCGCTTTGTTGGCGCCTAACATAGAGAGAGCCCGGTCGAGTTCCTGAGTACAGTGCATCGAGAGCATCGTTCATAGCAGTTGTAACTCTGAGTCGGCACATGAGCCAACACCTCCTCAACAGACAGCTCCGGTTGGACGGTGAACAACTCCCTGTAGAAATTGTTCGCCAACTCTTTTATGTCCTTCTTGTCGGTCACCAGAGCACCTTTAGAAGAACGCAAGGCATTGATATGGTTGATTTTCACCTATTCTTTTGACCTCGCTTGAAGCAGTTTTGTGTTCTGATCGCCATCCTTGAGCCAGGAGATCCTCGACCCCTGCTTCTCCATAATCTCTTCCCTAGCTAGAAGTTCAGCTATGCTGGACATTAGCTGCTTCTCGCACCGTGATGGTCCTGTGCAGATAGACAGACTACGTTCATCCTCAAGACCTCAAGGTCCCGGCGCAGCCTTGCCAAGTCATTCCGAACCAAGCCAACAACTGAGCGCTCCCACTCCTGGAGAGATGAATGCAGCCTCCGTAGCGTAGACTGCAACTGGCTCATGTCCTGGACGGCTGTAGCATCCCCCCCAGGTCTCCTCTACACATAGGTAGGGTCCCGACGCCACATATTTTCATACTTGAAATTTCATCTCCTTCTACCTCTGGTTCTCCGACCACGTCAGCACTCTATGATCAGACAGCAGTGATCAGATTCAGTCGTTTGCACGTGCCAAACCTTAGTATCTCTGAACATATCAGTAAAGGCTGTATCAACAAAACCTCTGTCGAGACGAGTTTTGATGTTGTGATCACCCTGCTGTCGATTGTCCCACATGTGTATGGTAATCCAATAAATCCAAGATCAGAAAAATCACACGTACTTACCACGTTCCGAAATCCATCCATCTGACTTTCGGATCTTGCGTCCGCGCCATCTCTACGCAGGAAACAAATCGCTAGAGCAGCCTCCGTCGGTTTTTACAGGTTATTACCTCTAAAAACAATTTTACCCAACTCTAAAATACACCCTCTGTTTTTTTTTTCAAGGGGAAGGGGGATTATTAAAACTCGGCACAGTACATCCTCAAATTACATATGAAAAAAATCTAAAATAAAAAATACACAATATTCTATCCAGATTCTTCCATCTTCTTCTTTCCCAATGACATCCCTCAAACGCTGGAGCCAAATTGCAGTCCTTATACTAAATCCAACGACCAACCCCAAAACATTGGACATGCCGCAAGCTCCAACGCTTCAGAACCAGTCCAAAACGTATCTAAATCGATGAAAGAATATCGACAGTTACATCGTCAGAAGCAGCATAGGATGCAGATTCATCATCTTCAAACCTTGATTTTTCCTCTCCACGGCCAACCATGATGAGATCGATGACCTGGATAGCTGTCTTCGTTGGGGGTGCCTAGAAGCACCCCTCTCCTTGAAGATAATGGCCACAACTTGGCCGTCTGCCGTTGAAATCGACGCCTACAACGGCGATCTCGTCGTGGCAATCATCGAAGTCATCGCAGGAAACATGGTCCTGACGGAAAAATCATTTGATTTCGCTGAAAGATTTATTTGGACTAAACCCTAAGCAAATGAAAAAAATACAAGAAATTAAAGAGATGAGTCCTCTCCCCTTCTTATCTCCGGTAGACGCACCGGAGAGGAAGAAGGAAAGGGGCCCTAGGTGCAGCGACGGTGGCGAGGATCAGGAGTTGTGGCGTGGTGGCAGCGACAGCCCTACAGTGCCTTCTTAGGCTCTGTTTGTTTCATGTGACTAAAGTTTAGTGATCTGGTTTTGGCTCATTTTAGTCACTAAATTACAAATAAGGTGACTAAAAAGTGACTAAACTAGTTTAGACCATTAGTCCACTGAGATGAAGGGGACTAAACTGGGAAAAGGACACCCTCTGCCCTCTCATTAATGCCCGAGGAGCTGCCGCTGAGCTCCGTCCATAGCCTCTCTTTCACCTTCCCCGACATCGCAGGGACCGTGCCAGCCGGCCATGGGGCCGCGCGCTGCCGGCGCCCTCATCTTCTTCTCCGTCGACGCCTCCACTTCCTCTCCTCCGACGGCGGCGGCGCCCTCATCTTCTCCTCCTCCGTCCCTCTCGTCTTCTCTAGAAACGGCGCGGGCAAGGAGGCGGAGCATGCCCTTCCGTCGGCGGCGGCGCCCCTCATCTTCCCCTGCCCTTCCCTCGCGCCACCGGAGAGGAATCGGGATGGGGAGGGCTCGGAATCGCTGGATCTGGCTGGCTGGGATGGTTCAGCGGCGGGTGGAGCGGTCGTGCGGGGAGCGCTGCTGGATCTGGCTGGCGAGGGAAGGAGACAAAGGAAGAAGATAAGAAGGACATTTTGATCTTTGTTCATTAAGATCATTAGTCCCCGGATCCAAACGAAAAAATTGCAAAAGTAACACTCGAAAGACTGACTCATTATTACGATGACATTCGGTTGTGAATATGAGTTCAATGTCAAATCTGCAAATGATATATGTTTCGAGTCTTATTTTTTTAAATCATCCGATCCAAACAGGGTAGACTAAGTGGAATGAAACAGGCCCTTATTTACGTAATTAGCTGCGCTGCCGGCTCACCTGTCATCACTGAGGCATGCATGCCGCTGTCAGCAATATCGCTGGGCTCGACCTTATTCACGCCACCACTAGCAATATCGCTGGGCTTAACACAAAACAAATCGGTCACGCCATAATGGACGTAAAAAAATGTTTTAGTTATGATGATGGAACACTTTCATTTAAGCTAAATTTTTTGAGGTAGCATATTGTACGTGCAACAATTTTCTCCAGACGCTAAAACATTTTGTCCTAAACATGGAATATTCTATTGTGGGCCTATAACATTATTCTCTCGAACCTCAAACTTTTTCTCAATAAGATAGAATAATTTTCTCATGAAACCTAAAACATTGTCCCTCTCAATATAATAAAAAAATGTTCTACCTTTATTGGAAAAATTGATCGTCTACATATGTCATCCAGATATTGATGTAGGATCCTTTTCTGAAGTTATTATTGTAATAGATTCATTAGTGAAATCAGAATTAAATTTAAAAGCCCTAGCATTTTTTAAAAGTTTCCAAATTTTTTCACGGGCCATGACGCCAGAAATTTCGTTTCCACTCAGCTCCACTTAGGTTGCCTTTTTTTTCCTTGAGTGATGATGATTTGAGAATAAAGATCCACTCTGATTAGGAATACTCCCTCTGTCTCTGAATAAATACATTTCTAAAGTTGTCTTAAGTCAAACTCTTTAAATTTTAATCGAATTTCTTGAAAAAAATCGTTAAGACTTAGGTACCAAATTAGTATTATTAGATGTACCATATAATATATTTTTATAAGGTACTCATTTTATGACATAGATGTATTTACTCTTTTCTATAAAGTTAACTGGCACGGATTTTAGGAATTGATTTATTTGGAGACGGAGTGAGTACTCTGATTAAATTTAGTGATTTGCGTGTTGCGCGTGAGACATTGTGGGCCAGTGCAGCCGCTTTGCTTTCGGCCCAGATAAAAAACACGGAATCCAAACCTGGACGCAAGCTTTGAAAAGGCGACCGTCCCTTCATTTCCTTCCCACCACGTTTTCTTCAATCCAAAGTTCCAAACGCAAACGCCCTCTCCAGCAGTTATAGCTGGGCAATTGGCATGGAGGCGACGGGCAGGGATGGCGGCCGGGGGCCTTCATGGAGTTGGAGCTACCGGCGCCAAAAGGAGACTGGAACCGAATCCAGTTCCCACACCGTTAGCAGCTCCAGATCAGGTACCATAGTCTCATCAACTGCCTACACATCTAGCGCCTCTCGCATGTCCTCAGTCTCTATGCAACTGGAGTTGGAATTGGAATCGGAGCTCAGGGTGGGCATGCCTGGTATCTGTATGGAGTCGGCCTTGTTGCAAGTGGACTTGGAGCACAGGGTGGGCATGCCCTGGATAGAAAGCGACGAAACGGATGCCGAGTTTCTTCAACCAATAAAGAAGCCCCGCAAAGAAACCGGGGAGACGTTGAAGGAGAAGAAGATGATGAAGCACATGGAAAACCTGGTTCAGGAATTCTTCCGTGAGCCGTCGGAGAATCGCAGCATCTTAGGCGGCGGTGGCATGAATGCCCTGGAGAGGTGGTTCTCGGAGCTGGGCGTCCGCTGGGTTCTCCTTCTCGACGTGGCTGACTATGCATCTGCGTGGGTACACGGGCATCCTACTCCTACGATAGATGAGATATGGAGCTGGAGTCGAGCTCTCACAGAAATCATGGAAACCATTCGTCTCACGACGTCTTTCTTTCCCCATCATGGTCATGGCTTTGTGGGCATGCCCGGTATTAGTGAGCAAGAGGAAGAGCTTCCTCATCCTGAGAGTGGGAAACATGCTACTACTAGTCTGAAACCGTTACAGTTTGCACTGTTTTTCCAAGAAACCATGTCGAAAATGCTCGTTTTTGTTGATATCATGTTTAGCTATTCTCTTTTTATACATGGGGTAGCATACGTCTATGACTCTTTCATTCCGTGTCTCCATTTACATGGTGCTCTGTCCAAGGCGTTACTGGGGATCAAATTGCAATTCCATTCGACACCCTCTGCACAAGTTGAAAAGATAAAGAACGAGATGGTGAGCCTCCTGTCAGAAAAGCAGGGCAAGGCGTTTGAGGCCATATGGAGCACATTAGAGGAGATTAGGACTGGTGTCATTAAGCGAATGGATACTCAGACTCCACAACGATCATCAGATATTCTCAAGGCCCCTTATTCAGTAATGGACGACATCAACTTCCTGCTGTGCAATCACTCCACAGTAAACCCATTAGTATCTGAAGCAGCTAGCCTTGGTAAGTATGTGCCTCTGACTGGACTTGGAGAGGCACCACCTTTCATCAGCCTCATCGCGGAGATGGTGTCTTGTCTTGAAGAAAAGCTCGTCACACAATTATTCCTGGATCAAGGGCTCAGCTTCTTGTTCTCGCTCAATAACTTGAACTTCATACGGGAGCAGCTCGAATACTCTTATATCAAAGTCGATGTGGCAACCATCACTCGCAAAGTCGATCACTATATAGAGAGTTATATAATACAGGTATCTTGGGGACAGGTGTTGTCATGCTTGTTCAATCCTACACCACTGTACCTGGTGACAAAGTACTCCCCATTGTCCAAGTTCGAGTCTGAATTTCAGAAAACCTACACGACCCAAAAGCTATGGAAGGTCCCAGATCCTGAGCTTAGGAAAAGGCTGCGCAAATCTGTCATCGAAAAAATAATTCCAGGCTATACAAAATACATAGAGGATAGCAAAGTTACCAACCCAAAATTCACTCCCCAGGAGCTGGAAGAGATGCTGCAAGAGCTGTTTGAAGGATGATGAATAGATTGCAACACGGAGGACAAATAAAGTCACCATAGGTTTCCATTTGTGTTGGCATTCTAATTAAACTTTGTTGCTTGAAATGGCTGTATATGAAGTAGGAAAAAATTTGAAGCACTGCAAAACTTCATTTGGCAATTTGTATCTCCCTGTGCTATTCATTTCTGAATAAATGTTGAGCAGCCGACGGCTGTATGTATGTAATGTACCTTGTGTTTTGTAGGCGCTTGTACCAACAACAGTGGTGTTTACTTACTGATCTTCTTTTTCTCTTTTTTTTTTCTAAAGATCCGGCATCGGCTTCATTTACAAGAGGATAGGAACTGTATAGGGTGTGCCATAGGCGCCATAGACTGGACTGCTCGGCACCCCTAAAAAACTACTTGTTCTAATTTATATATCTAACACTCCCTCTGCTGGGTGGCTCCGGTTGTTATCTAGATGTACTACTTGTGCTGGTATGATCAATTCCAGAGTTTTATATCCTGCAGTACACCAGTCACAAGCTTCTTCCTTGATCTTGCACGGCCTCAGCGTCCCCCGTGCACCCCCAGACTCGTTCAGCCGCAATTTTGGGGCGCCGCGGAGCGGGGCCTTTGCACGGCCGTGCTGGTGCTGAACGAGGCCGACAAGGACATGGCCATAGGCGGAGGAAGCGCAGCCAGCCATGCCTGCAGCTGGTGAACGGCTTGCCTATGCGGCCAGTGGATGGCCGTGTCCCTGCCCGCCAACGCCTCGGCCGCCGTGGACGGGTCTCCGCCCAACACCGATGGGTGGCGTGAGATCCTCCCCCGGCAGGTCACAGGATCTGCTGCTGCCTTGACGGAGCCTCGCCCCAGCTAAAAGCAACTTTCGTAGGTCAAGAAGATCCCGGCAGAGTTTCACAGCAAATGCTTCAACTGCCTCTCCTACTCGCACCGAGTAGCGACTTGTCGGTTGCCACGGTGTTGCCTGTGCTGTCGCGGATTCGGGCACCTCGTCAAGGACTGTAGGTGAAGGACTGCTTCGACCTCGGCGGCGATGGGTGCCAACCTGCCATGGTACTCTGCTCACGATGACCCTACGTCCTCCCAGCACGCGCCGCACCGGGGGCCGTGGGGGGCGCCGGTGGGAGATGACGACGACATCGACGATGCAAGACTAAGCCAAAGGAGATCGGCATGGGTGCACCTGCCGACAACGCCGACAAGGCACCTACTTCTACTGCTGCACTAAGCTTCCCTGAGCCAGATCCGGTGGCGCTGGCGCTGTGCGTGAGTGCGGGGCCTCCCGCATTGGTCATCTCTTTCGACCTGATGCTAGAGGAGCTCGCCGCCTCGCTAGTCGTGAGCCGGCCAATGAGAGCAGCAACACCTGAGTGTCTGCCTGCTACGATAGCTGCTCAGGAGGTTGAAGCACCAGTGGTGGACACCTGTTCCCTAGCGACGGCTGCTCAGCGGACGACGGACTTGTCTCTGATGTCGCCATTGCAGGGGCCGCCACAACTCACGCCACCACGAGCAGGAGCACCCGGCGTCGCAGAGGGTTGCACCACCCCCAGCGACGCGACGCCCACACCACACGAAGCTGCCCGACATCTTGCATGGTTTACTGAGGAGGTGCAGCTCGAGTGAATGCCGCCATTAATCGCCAGCCTACCTAGGCAGAAGGTGGCAACCATAAGACAACCCTTGCCAAAACGGAGCAGACAGATTGCCGCTCAGCCGCTAGCGCACATTCCGACCTCCAAGCAGGGCGAGATCCTCCTCATGCAGAGGATGGGCTTTGCACCGCTGAAAGGTCCTAATGGCTAGAGGGGGGTGAATAGCCTAATAAAAATTTATACAACAACACTTAACAAACCGATTAGACAATTATGAGGCGAAGCATGTGTTGCGCTAGCCTATTAAAAATGCAAGCCACCTACCACAATTCTAGTTGATATAGTTTCTATCCACACAATAGCTATGTCACTACACTAAGTTAGTGTGCTCTCAAAGGCTAACTAAAGAGCCACACTAACCAAACTAACTAGCTCTCACAACTAGCTACACTAAAGAGCTTGACAACTAGTTTGCGGTAATGTAAAGAGAGTGAGCAAGATAGTTATACCGCCGTGTCGAGGAGTGAACCAATCAATCACAAGAATCAATATCAATGAAGACCAATCACCACGGAATCAAATGATGAACACAATGATTTTTTACCGAGGTTCACTTGCTCGCCGGCAAGCTACTCCTTGTTGTGGCGATTCACTCACTTAGAGGTTCACACGCTAATTGGCATCACACGCCAAACCCTCAATAGGGTGCCGCACAACCAACACAAGATGAGGATCACACAAGCCACGAGCAATCCACTAGAGTACCTTTTGGCTCTCCACCGGGAAAAGGTCAAGAACCCCTCACAATCACCACGATCGGAGCTGGAGACAATCACCAATCTCAGCTCGACGATCCTCGCTGCTCCAAGCTGTCTAGGTGGCAGCAACCACCAAGAGTAACAAGTGAATCCCACAGTGAAACACGAACACCAAGTGCCTCTAGATGCAAACACTCAAGCAATGCACTTGGATTCTCTCCCAATCTCTCAAAGATGATGAATCAATGATGGAGATGAGTGGGAGGGCTTTGGCTAAGCTCACAAGGTTGCTATGTCAATGCAAATGGCCAAGAGAGTGAGCTTGAGCCGGCCATGGGGCTTAAATAGAAGCCCCCACGAAATAGAGTCGTTGGGCTCCTCACTGCACATAACACGGGCCGACCGGACGCTCCGGTCATATTGATCGGACGCTGGACCTCAGCGTCTGGTCACGCGATGCGTGCCATGTGTCCCCTCTCTTCAAATGTTGATCGCCCGATCTCAACGGTCCAGTGATGACCGGATGCAGTAGCTCAAAGTGACCGGACGCTGAACCCCAGCGTCCGGTCGTTTCCAGTAAGCATCCAGAGATGACTTTTCACGACCGGACGCATCCGGTCATGCTCGACCAGACTCACCCAGCGTCCGGTCACACGGTGACTCTTTTGTGCGCTGCCACAATAGCAGGACCGGACGCACCCCTCCAGCGTTCGGTCACTAAGTGACCCAGCGTTCGGTCAGAGACCGACGCCAGCGTCTTTGCAGCTTCTACTGACCGGACGCGCCAGTCCAACCGAGGCCAGCGTCCGGTCACTCCGTGACCAACTCGTTTGCAACTCTATCTCCTTTACCCTTGCTCAAATATGCCAACCACCAAGTGTATCACCTTGTGCACATGTGTTAGCATATTTTCACAAACATTTTCAAGGGTGTTAGTACTCCACTAGATCCTAAATGCATATGCAATGAGTTAGAGCATCTAGTAGCACTTTGATAACCGCATTCCGATACGAGTTTCACCCCTCTTAATAGTACGACTATCAAACCTAAATGTGATCACACTCTCTAAGTGTCTTGATCACCAAAACAAAATAGCTCCTACCATTTATACCTTTGCCTTGAGCCTTTTGTTTTTCTCTTTCTTCTTTTCAATTCTAAGCACTTGATCATCACCATGGCATCGCCATCTTCATGTCATGATCTTCATTTGCTTCACCACTTGGAATGTGCTACCTATCTCATGATCACTTGATAAACTAGGTTAGCACTTAGGGTTTCATCAATTCACTAAAACCAAACTAGAGCTTTCAATCTCCCCCTTTTTGGTAATTGATGACAACCCTTACACAAAGATATGAATTAAAATTCAATTGAATCCATGTTGCTTGCCCAAGCATTTTTACCATTTGTAAAAGGATATAGACAAGTTTCATGAACCCCAAATGGTAGCAATTGCTCCCCCTACATATGTGCTAAGAGTTTGGATTGTAGCTTGCACATATGCTTAGATAGGAAATATAGGAGACAATGTCTACCAAATGATGCTAAGGTATAAAAGATGGACCTTTGAAGCGTGATAACAATCGGAGTGCACCATTATACCATCCTTAGCACCATGGTTAGCTCGATACCACTTGGAAACACTTGGAAATGAAATCAATAGATAACCAATGCATGCTAGATTTTCATTTCATCATTCAAACCTACAACTAGCATACACCACACAAGCATGGATATTGAAATTTAAAACTTGTGCCATGCAAGCAAACATATGAAATGCACATTCAAATACACCATACAAGTTCATGAGCTTGCTCCCCCTACTTGTGTGCTCAACATTTTAATTGATCCCTTTCCTTTGTCATATCTCTCCCCCTATGCCAAGTTCTCCCCCTTTGTTGTCTTTTCATTATCTTAGTACACTAATATATTTGTTTTTCTCTCCATGTACTAATATCTTTGTTTTTCTCCCCCTTTGTCATCAATGACCAAAAATGTTCAAAATATAGATAGGTAGAGATTATCAATGTCAATCAATGGGGTGAGGATCATTTTCCCAAATTTGGTCCAATCTAGATCATTTGCCAAAGATATTTAACTCGGTTTGATCCAAGGACAAGTTTCTTCACACCTCCAAATAAGGGTTATCTTGTACCATGTTGAGTTAAACACTTAGAGCTCATTTTCTAGATCAAACACTAGGTTTACAAGCCCACAAAAATGTCATATGCTACCACTAGATCAAGTCAAGCATAGAAGAAATAGTGGTACCATACAAACATCAAATTCATTTGATTTTCATGAATAAGCCTATTAAAAATGAGAGATGACTAGATGCACTAAACATATCCTTAGCAAGGATGTATGTCATGCCAATCAACTTTTACCTTGGATTGCTCGAAAGAGAGTCATGTCATATAAGTGGGGGTGCATCAACACATATTTGAGAAATCCAATATGTTTAACTCATTCCTTAGCTTGCAAAACCTTTTCTCATCCAATGCCTTGGTGAATATATCGGCAAGTTGATCTTCGGTGCCTACACTCTCAATGCAAATGTCCCCTTTTTGTTGGTGATCTCTTATGAAATGGTGGCGGATATCAATGTGCTTTGTTCTTGCATGTTGAACCGGATTATTGGTCAACTTGATTGCACTCTCATTGTCACATAGCAAAGGCACTTTCTTGAACTTAATTCCAAAGTCACTCAAAGTGGCCTTCATCCAAAGTACTTGTGCACAACAACTACCGGTGGATATGTATTCGGCTTTGGTGGTTGATAATGCAACACTATTTTGCTTCTTTGATGACCATGAAACAAGTGATCTTCCCAACAATTGACATATGCCCGAGGTGCTCTTCCTTTCAACTTTGCATCCCACATAATCCGAGTCAGAGTAACCAACTAGCTCAAACTTTGCTCCTTTGGGATACCACAAACCAACATTTGATGTATGCTTCAAGTACTTCAATATTCTCTTTGTAGCCTTCAAATGACTTTCTCTTGGTGAGGCTTGAAATCTTGCATACATGCATACACTAAATATGACATCCGGCCTTGATGCGGTCACATAGAGTAGGCTTCCAATCATAGACCGATACAATTTTTGATCCACCATAATGCCACTTGCATTACTATCCAAGTTGCCATTTGTTCCCATTGGTGTGCTAATGGCTTTACTATCACTCATGCCAAACATCTTGATCATGTCCTTGATATATTTGCCTTGACTCACAAATTTACCATTCTTCAATTGCTTGATTTGAAGACCAAGGAAGTAACTTAACTCTCCAATCATGGACATCTCAAACTCATTAGCCATCATCTTTCCAAACTCTTCACAAAAGTCTTGATTGGTTGATCCAAATATGATGTCATCAACATAGATTTGCAATACAAATAGATATTTTCCAATCTTCTTGATGAAAAGAGTGGTGTCAACCTTGCCCATCATGAACCCTTTCGAGAGAAGGAAGTCCCTCAATCTCTCATACCATGCTCTAGGTGCTTGCTTCAAGCCATATAATGCCTTCTTCAACTTGTACACATGGTTGGGCTTCTTATCATCTTCAAAACCGAGAGGTTGCTCAACATATACTTCTTCATTGATATAACCATTGAGAAATGCACTCTTAACATCCATTTGATAGAGCTTGATATTGTGGGCACAAGCATAGGCTAGCAAGATTCTTATTGCTTCCAATCTAACAACCGGGGCATATGTTTCTCCAAAGTCAAGACCTTCAACTTGTATATAGCCTTGTGCTACTAATCTTGCTTTGTTCCTTACTACTATCCCATCTTGATCTTGCTTGTTTCTAAAGACTCATTTAGTTCCAATCACATTGTGTCCCTTTGGTCTCTCTACTAATTCTCATACTTGATTTCTTGTAAAGTTATTCAATTCTTTATGCATAGCATTCACCCAATCAACATCCTTCAAGGCTTCATCTATCTTTTTTGGTTCAATGGATGATACAAATGAGAAATGCTCACAAAATGAAGCCAATCTTAATCTTGTTTGTACACCTCTTGAAATATCACCAATGATAGTGTCCAATGGATGATCCCTTGCAACATTGGTTGGTTGGAGGATTGTAACTTGATTGCTTGTATTTACTTGATCATTGGGTTGAGATGATGTACTAGCCACTTGATCTTGTTCATTACCATGAGAGCCACTTGTGCTAGCTTGATTTGTATCATCTTGCACATTTGAGTTAGAGAGCACTTCTACCTGACCATCTTCATCATCATTCACTTGCCTAGGCCTTAATTCACCAACTTCCATGTTCTTCATGGCATTTGAGAGTTGAATGCCTCTAACATCTTCCAAGTTTTCATTATCTCCTTGTGAACCCTTGGTTTCATCAAATTCAACATCATAAACTTCCTCAAGAGTACCACTATCCAAATTCCAAACTCTATATTCTTTGCTTCTAGAGGAATAACCAAGTAGGAATCCTTCATCACATTTCTTATCAAACTTGCCCAATCTAGTGCCTTTCTTCAAGATATAGCATTTGCAACCAAAGACCCAAAAATATGCAATGTTGAGCTTTCTACCATTCAAGAGCTCATATGGTGTCTTCTCTTTCAATGGGTGACAATAGAGGCTGTTGCTACAATAGCAAGCCGTGTTGATAGCTTTGGCCCAAAAGGATTGACTCACATTGTACTCACTAAGCATAGACCTTGCCATATCAATGAGTGTTCTATTCTTCCTCTCAACAAGACCATTTGATTGTGGAGTGTACTTGGCCAAGAATTGATGTCTAATTCCAAATTCATCACATAACTCATCAATTCTACTGTTCTTGAACTCACTACCATTGTCACTTCTAACTCTCTTGATGGTTGTTTCAAACTCATTGTGAATGCCCTTGACAAATGATTTGAATGTTGCAAACACATCACTTTTATCCACTAGAAAGAATACCCATGTGTATCTAGTATAATCATCCACTATCACAAAGCCATATTTGTTACCACCAATGCTAGTGTATTGTGTTGGCCCAAATAAGTCCATGTGCAATAACTCAAATGCTTTACTAGTGCTCATCATGCTTTTCTTATGATGAGTGTTTTCAACTTGTTTGCCGGCTTGACAAGAGCTACAAAGTTTATCCTTCTCAAATACAACATCTTTCAAGCCTCCAACCAAGTCATGATTAACCAATCTATTCAATTGTTTCATTTCAACATGACCAAGCCTTCTATGCCATAACCAACCCATGCTAGACTTAGTGAACAAGCATGTAGATAATCTAGCTTCACTAGCATTGAAATCAACCAAGTATAGATTCTCATATCTAAAGCCTTTGAAGATCAAGTTAGAGCCATATACACTTATGATCTCTACATCATCTACCTCAAATATGCATTTGAATCCAAGATCACATAATTGAGCCACAGATAGCAAATTAAAGTTCAAGCTCTCTACTAGCAATACATTGGATATGCTCATGTCATTGGATATTACAATCTTACCAAGCCCTTTGACCTTGCCTTTGCCATTGTCACCAAATATGATACTATCATAACCATCATTGTCATTGGTGTTGATTGAGTTGAACATTCTTGCATCACCGGTCATGTGTTGAGTGCACCCACTATCAAGAACCCAATGCCTTCCTCTAGCTTTGTAATTGACCTACAAAAGAAGATTAATTCTTTTTAGGTACCCAAACTTGCTTGGGTCCTTGAAGGTTAGTCACTAAGCTCTTTGGTACCCAAATGGCTTTCTTCTTTGAGCCCATCCATGGTTTACCAATGAACTTAGCCTTTACACCATTTGCACCCTTTGTAAGTACATATAAAGAATCAAGCTTAATGGAGGATACATTAGCTTGTGACTTCTTGTTCATGCACTTTTGCTCTACATGACCAACTTGCTTGCAACTAGTGCAAAATTGACCATTTTTCTTCACAAAACTAGTCTTGTGAGGAGCAAAGTCCGCATTGTCTTTCTTGGGGGTATAGCCCAATTCCTCTTTGTAGAGAGAAGCTCTTTGGCTACCCAAGCACATAAGCAAGCAGTCCTCATCACCATAGGCCTTAGCCAAGGTGTGAGTGAGCTTATTGACCTCCTTCTTAAGGTTCTCATTCTCAACCATTAGTGAGGCATCACAAGTGAGACCATCACTACTAGATGAGGTGGAAGTAGAAGTACTACAAGAAGGGTTAGTGGGAGCAACAATGATAGGCATAGATAATGATTCTTCAATTATATCACAAGTTAAGCCTACATTGTAAGTTTCAACATGCTTCTTTTTAGTTTGCTCATCAAGCAAAGAGGAATGAGCCTTTTCAAGCTTTTTGTGAGCCTTGCCAAGCTTCTCATGGGCTTTCTCTAGCCTTTCATGAGATGCAATGAGCTCATCAAAGGCTTGCTTAAGGGATTTTAGTTCTTTATGCAAGCTTTTGCATTTCCCTTCTCTTGATGTCAAAGTGTTCTTTAGCATCTTCTAGCATGTCAAACAATTCATCCTTAGTAGGTTCATCATCATCACTATCACTTTCATTTTCGTTTTCATATCATGTTCCTCATCACTTCCATCATCATAAATTTGTACCTTAGTGGCCTTAGCCATGAAGCATGATGGAGTGTCGAAGAGAGAAGGCTTCTCATTGATTGCAATGCTTGCAAGTGCCTTCTTCTTGGTGGTCTTGTCATCATTGCTATCATCATCATCACTTGAGGAAGCATCACTATCCCAAGTGACCACATATGAACCACCCTTCTTCTTCTCGAAGGTCATCTTGTCCTTCTTCTCTTTCTTTTCCTTTTTGTCCTTCTTCTTGTTCTTCTTGTTGTCATCATCATTGTCGCTATTGTATGGACATTGAGCAACAAGATGATATTTGCTTCCACATTTGAAGCACCTTCTTGACTCTTCCTTGTTCTTGGATGAAGATTTCTTTCTTCTAGCATGGTACCCTTTCTTCATCATGAATTTGCCAAATTTCTTGACAAAGAGAGCCATCTTCTCATCATCATCATCCCATGAGCCATCATCTTCACTTGATGTATCTTGCTTTACCTTGCCCATGGATGATGTGGCCTTGAATGCCATGCTCTTCTTATTCTCATCCTTCTCATCTTTCTTCTCATTCTTTTCTTCCTTCTCATCATCATCTCTATATGTATCATCGGTCATTATATCTCCCAACACTTGGTTGGGTGTCATGGTGTCCAAACCACTCCTTACTAGAATAGTGACCAATGTGCCAAATCTTGAAGGCAAACATCTCAAGAACTTGTGGGAGAAGTCCTTGTCCTTCACCTCTTCTCCAAGTGTTTTGAGATCATTGACAAGCACTTGAAGCCTATGGAACATCTCCGGCACACTCTCATCCTCCTTCATCTTGAAGCTTGCAAACTTCTCTTTGAGAATGTATGCCTTTGCACCCTTCACGGCTTGAGTGCCCTCAAATGATTCTTCCAACTTCTTCCAAGCCTCATGAGCCATCTCAATATTCTTGATTTGCTCAAATGTTCTCTCATCAATTGCATCATGAATGGCACTTAGAGCAATGTCATTGTTTTGGAGAAGCACTTCTTCGGCCACGGTGGGATTCTCCGGATCATCAATCTCAATTTTGGTTTCTACCACCTTCCACACTTTTCTATTGATTGACTTGATATGTGTGGTCATCTTTGATTTCCAATACGGATAATTTGTGTCATTAAATTGGGGTGGCTTCTTGGTGTTGTTGATTTGAGCCATTTTTACACCGAAGGTTGTTAAGCCTCAAATCACAGTGACCTCGGCTCTGATACCACTTGAAAAGGTCCTAATGGCTAGAGGGGGTTGAATAGCCTAATTAAAGTTTCTACAACAACACTTAACAAACCGATTAGACAATTAAAGTGTTGCGCTAGCCTATTAAAAATGCAAGCCACCTACCACAATTCTAGTTGATATAGTTTCTATCCACACAATAGCTATGACACTACACTAAGTTAGTGTGCTCTCAAAGGCTAACTAAAGAGCCACACTAACCAAACTGACTAGCTCTCACAACTAGCTACACTAAAGAGCTTGACAACTAGTTTGCGATAATGTAAAGAGAGTGAGCAAGATAGTTATACCGCCGTGTCGAGGAGTGAACCAATCAATCACAAGAATCAATATCAATGAAGACCAATCACCACGGAATCAAATGATGAACACAATGATTTTTTACCGAGGTTCACTTGCTCGCCGGCAAGCTACTCCTTGTTGTGGCGATTCACTCACTTGGAGGTTCACACGCTAATTGGCATCACACGCCAAACCCTCAATAGGGTGCCGCATAACCAACACAAGATGAGGATCACACAAGCCACGAGCAATCCACTAGAGTACCTTTTGGCTCTCCACCGGGAAAAGGTCAAGAACCCCTCACAATCACCACGATCGGAGCTGGAGACAATCACCAATCTCAGCTCGACGATCCTCGCTGCTCCAAGCTGTCTAGGTGGCAGCAACCACCAAGAGTAACAAGTGAATCCCACAGTGAAACACGAACACCAAGTGCCTCTAGATGCAAACACTCAAGCAATGCACTTGGATTCTCTCCCAATCTCTCAAAGATGATGAATCAATGATGGAGATGAGTGGGAGGGCTTTGGCTAAGCTCACAAGGTTGCTATGTCAATGCAAATGGCCAAGAGGGTGAGCTTGAGCCGGCCATGGGGCTTAAATAGAAGCCTCCATGAAATAGAGTCGTTGGGCTCCTCACTGCACATAACACGGGCCGACCAGACGCTCTGGTCATATTGACCAGACGCTGGACCTCAGCGTCTGGTTACGCGATGCGTGCCACGTGTCCCCTCTCTTCAAATGTTGATCGCCCAATCTCAACGGTCAAGTGATGATCGGACGCGGCAGCTCAAAGTGACCGGACACTGAACCCCAGCGTCCGGTCGTTTCCAGTAAGCATCCAGAAATGACTTTTCACGATCGGACGCATCTGGTCATGCTCGACCAGACTCACCCAGCGTCCGGTCACACGGTGACTCTTCTGTGCGCTGCCACATCAGTAGGACCAGACGCACCCCTCCAGCGTCCGGTCACTAAGTGACCCAGCGTCCAATCAGAGACCGACGCCAGCGTCTTTGCAGCTTCTACTGACCGGACGCGCCAGTCCAACCGAGGCCAGCGTCCGGTCACTGCGTGACCAACTCTTTTTCAACTCTATCTCCTTCACCCTTGCTCAAATGTGCCAACCACCAAGTGTATCACCTTGTGCACATGTGTTAGCATATTTTCACAAACATTTTCAAGGGTGTTAGCACTCTACTAGATCCTAAATGCATATGCAATGAGTTAAAGCATCTAGTGGCACTTTGATAACCACATTCCGATACGAGTTTCACCCCTCTTAATAGTACGGCTATCAAACCTAAATGTGATCACACTCTCTAAGTGTCTTGATCACCAAAACAAAATAGCTCCTACCATTTATACCTTTGCCTTGAGCCTTTTGTTTTTCTCTTTCTTCTTTTCAATTCTAAGCACTTGATCATCACCATGGCATCGCCATCTTCATGTCATGATCTTCATTTGCTTCACCACTTGGAATGTGCTACCTATCTCATGATCACTTGATAAACTAGGTTAGCACTTAGGGTTTCATCAATTCATCAAAACCAAACTAGAGCTTTCAACCGCTGGCAGCTCCAATCTCATCCACGTCTAAGAGAGCTTACGACAACTTTTTCGCAATGAACTTGACGTCGAGCGAAGTGGAAGCACTGGATGTCCTGTTCCTAGCGACCAATACTAGGACTGGTAGAAGACTCTTCTCGGATGACGGAGCAGAGTCGCGTGGACAGTAGCGGAGACGCCCAGCTCCATAGGTTACTGCGCTGCCCTTAGTTCGGTTGTTTACTTTTATGTAATATCAAAGTTTGAAACAGTCTGCTAGGAAGGTCCAGTCACAACTGTAAGACCTCTTAGGGCGCTCATTAGAAGCGTGTCGTGTGTATGGTTAAACTCCTCTTCTTCTTAATTACAATAATACGCAAATCTTTTGCGTATTCGAGAAAAAGGCCACTGGCCGGGGCCAGCCCGCAGCGGCCAGATCTGGCACGACTGGTCGGGCCATGGCTGGGGGCGTGGTAGGCTTCTACAAGCTCCGGCATCGTTGGTCCTCTTCGGCTACTTCTCGTCATCGTCAAGTCCGGTTTGCAGCATTGCGCTCTTTGTTGGCCTCCATAGGCATATGGAATCTAGATGAAAACCTAGCCTAGCAGGCGAGCGACGATGGCGCAACTGTCGTCATATCCCTCCCTGGAGGCGTCACTGTAGATCCCAGCTCCTGCTATCACGAAAGCTAGTCCGGGCTTATTGCATCCACTAGGCAGGTCATGGGGCGAAAGCCCTTACGAGCCTGGTGCTCTGGTCATCGATGGTGGCGTCAGTGGACGTCACTCCCTTTCTTGAAGGCATCGATGCAAGCACACATGCTTCCGTCCGCGCCCGGCGCAGCCTTTTGCTCTTCCCGATTGCTCTCCCACCCCATCTTGTTGTTGGTCTGACTACTCTCCTACTCCTTGGCTTCTGCAAACACTATTTGCTGTCAGGTGCTCGCCATCAACGACTTGCTGTGACATCCTCTAGATTACTTGAGTGCTCCACCTTATCTTATGCTGGGTTGCGGGGATCTTGATCTGATTCTCTGGATCTCGTCGTTCTCCTCCTGACGGTCCTCCCACTTTGAGGCTTCCTTTCCCCAAATGGTGTTGGTGGACGTCGGTTGCAGCCCAGATGCGCTCTTAGGCGATGCTACTCACGGCTGCTGCCTGTTGGCTCTGACTCAATACCTTACAACTTCTTAGCTGTAGTCTGTTGGATCCAACTCAATACCTTACAGCTGCATGTGGGCTAGAATTCTTTAGAATATGTCATTGCTGGTGGCAACGGTTAGGAAGTAGCGCTTGCACTCGCTTCGGTTAGTAGGCAGAGCTGGTAGCTGAATCCTATTGTTGTTTTGTTAAGTGTTGTAATCCTTCTCTCTTCCTCCTGTCATGTACTTCTCTGACCTTCAAGTGTCACTCCTGTACTAGGTGTCCGGCACCCTCCATTCTCAGCTTTGTCGGTATCGGTGGAAAATTATCCAGGTGAGGACTTTTCATCACCCCCCCCTCGTGACGTCTTAAGCAAAACATTGATCACTAGTGCAATGATTAGTAAAGGTGGATGGTAAACCTCTATACACATTGATCTCAGTGTTATAAGATTTACTTTTCATACGTGGCAGATTAGTACGTGATGCTATATATAACAGTAATCGGTACCATTTTACTTGCCCAAATGGCCAAATGTCAGTAGACGTTCTTTTACAATGAACAGACTATAGCCATGGAAGAAACATCTTTGTCTATCTCAGTATTGTTCCTACAAAGCTGAGCTCTGCGGCTCCATTTATGTTTACCTGTACAAAACAGGAAACACTGAGATCACTAAGTATCTGTCCCTGCTTTCCAGCTTCAAGCGATGAACAGCTCAGAAGAAACTCCCTATTTATCCTTTTATATTGCCTGTATACTCTGCTTTGTTCTAGCACCAGAGATAAATGTACGTATCGAGGAATTACCATCCCAAGAGTGAAATTATAACGAACTATACAACACGCAATAATTTTACTCGATTTTATTTATTTTAGAAATTCTCAACGCATTCACTATTATTAAAAAAACTTGGATGTATCGTAGAGCGACAAACGGATGGCTCGGAGGGTGACAAACGGATGGGATCACTTAAGATCGACCATGGGTAATCCAAGTACATGATACATGGGTACAATACATCAATAGTTCAAAAGGAAAATAAGACAACACGATGAAAGTTATAGTACATAGTTACATTTATCATTAATAAAGCATGGAACTAATAAACGGCGCAATCAAAAACCCTCAGTCAGAAACATACTGAGTAAGCAACTCGTCGTCCGAGTATCAATCCTCTACCACAACCCTGTTGCTGTGGCTAGGGTCACCTGCATTGCCCTGATCTGCCTTTTGCCTGTAGTAAGCGGCCTCCGCTTCATCTGCGGCCTGAGACAAGAACGCGTTCTCTTCCTCTCGTTCATGTGGCTAGGCTCACCTGCATTGCTCTGACTTGCGTGTCGCCTGTAGTAAGCGACCTCCGCTTCATCTGCGGCCTCTGCGGTCTGAGTGAAGAACGCGTCGTCATCCTCCTCAGCCTGCAAGCCCGCCTCTACTAGAGCGATGAGCTCGCTGAGTCTGCCAGTGTCGTCCTCAGCCTCCTCCGCCTGCAAGCCCGCCTCTGCTAGAGCGATGAGCTCGCTGAGTCTGCCAGTGTCGTCCCCAGTCTCCTCCGCCTGCAAGCCCGCCTCTGCTAGAGCGATGAGCTCGCTCAGTCTGGCAGTGTCATCCTCATACTCGTCCCCCTCATCAGACAACACAATCGATGATTGAACGGTACGACCAGCTCGCGTTCTGTGCTCATCTAACTTCTTTTCCTCAAACCTTGCACGAGCCACCTCTCCGTCATGGTCCTCGCTGTATCCAATCCCTTCATGTATAAAATGCAATCAGTTAGCAACGCGATTATATTACATTTAAAATCAAGCAACAAAAAAATAGCTTTCAAGCACTCACTAGCACATAATGCAACAACATGCTCGTTCAATACTTACATCTGTACTCTTGTGTCCTCCCTTGCCTCCTTGCTTGCTCTCTCCTCCTCTAACACCCTCTGTCTCTCCAATCCCCATTTGTCAAGCCCAACATCGATCGGGTTACGAATACCGCGCTGTCTAGCAAATTCACACATCTTGTCTTTGTGATGTTTAACAAATAAGTTGACGTAGTCAGGTCTATATCCCCTCTTCCGTGCAATTACTTGCCTCCCCTTCAGTTCATCCAAGAACTTAGCTCGACCATCATAACATTCCCACCTACATTTCCTAGTGCTCTGTTCAAACGAAAAATTATATCATATATGTCTTAGCAAAAGAAACAAAATACGATTTCATGTTTACCACAAAAATAACCAACCTCATCATAGTCAACCATATGGCCGCAATAATGGCCTATTCCAAGCTCCGAAGAGACTAGGCCATAGTTGGATTTAACACCACATTCGCACATGACAGGAGGTGCTTTGTAAATTACCATTTCTTTCTTCTTTTCTTTAACCTTTGGCGGTTCTTCCGGCCATTGGTTCTTAGGACCATACAACCACTCCTTGAAACGACACTTCGCCATTGAAAACACCTAAATAAGGTGACATTAGTACATGAACACATATAGCTCAATATTTCAACACATACACTTTGCACTTACTTTATGCTTGTTTTGACACACAAACTCCAACTATTCTCAGCGTTTAACATAGCTCAATCTCCGCAATCGCACAGAGGAGGTTCCTCGAGTTGTCTAACTGTGGCTAAGTGCTTCTCCTTAGCCGTCATTGGAGGGGTTAGGGGGAGGTGGAACCCACCGCTCGAAGTGCTCTCGTGGATGTCGCCCTCTCCACCAATCGTCGAAAAGTAGGTACCTGGGGTCAAACTTGTCTGCACCGTCGATCCACTGAAAGAAAAAGCACCTCTCATGGGCCTACACAACAAAATTCCAACAAAATATTAGTAACCTAGTAATACAAATGAAGAAAAAAAACCATACGAAAATAATTACTTACATTAAAACGACTACATGTGTAGAAGCAGCGAGCCGCTGTGTCCGGATGTCTTGATTGAAACACGTCGGCCAGACGACCACAGTCACAGTTAGGGACAGGGGGGTCAGGAGGGACGGGGACATCTTTGCTAGACTCGTCGGGGTACAATTCTCTTGGACGACCCCGTTTTCGCCATAACTGCTCCCAAAACATGTCTTTCATCTAATAAAACGGTTCAAATTAAACATCAATCAAAACAACGCAAATTAATGTAAAAATATAATGATTTGCATTGCAACTCAAATAATATAACCAACATTTATAGAAACAAAAATATACATGGTAAACATACTTCTAACTAAATAATTAACCTTAACATCGACAAAATCAAACTAATATCTTCGTCCAAACCATAGCCCATAGTTCTCAAACATAATTTTTCTCCTAACCTTAACTCCCATTCATAATATTTCAATCCACCATTCAAACGAAAATAAAAAGTGCATCATTACCTTGAACGAGGCCGAGGAAGGAGGGAGGCGGCCAGGGAATGGAAGGGAAGGGAGGGAGGGAGGCGGCAACAGAGGGCCGGACGCCGACAGCACTTGGGAGTGGCGGGCAGGCAGGCGAGCAGGCAGGGCGACAGGCAGGCGCGGCGGGCACGAAGGCACGGCAGGCAAGCGGGACTGGGCCGCGGGCCTTTAGCCGGCTCTGCCGCGCCACCGATCAGGGCGCGTCACTGCAGCGCCAAGATCGGTGGCGCGGCAGACCCTGCCACATCACCGGTCGGCGCCCCGATCGTCGCCACGTCATCCCTCTCGCCGCGCCACCATGCATGGCACGGCACAGGCATTTCGCCACGCTAGGAAAATAGGCGCGGCCAAAAGTGTTAGTTTTAAAAAAAATTAAAATAGTGTTAGATTTAAAATTAGTTTACAAAAAGTGTTAAAAATAAAAAAAATTCCGCGTGGAATACCTGGGCACGGAAAGACTTTCGCGACCGGTCGTGGCATGGGCAGCGGACAACAGGACCCATGGCGTAGGGGCGCAACCGGCGCAGCACTCGCTGCCTCCGTACGCGCGGCGTCTCCCATGAGTTTGACTGCGAAAATCAGAAGTTGTGGTGGGGGTCGGAAGTTCTAGGCTTGCCCACAGTTAGAACTTTCGACTGGGGGTCAGATGTTCTAGTCTAGACCGAAGTCAGAACTTCCGATACGGGTCAGAAGTTCTAGCAGGGTGAGACTTTCTCGAGGGAGCAACTCCTTCATCCGGACTCCGAATTGGATGTTCTATATATAATTTTTGACCATCTCGACGATAGGAACGCGATAATGAAGTCTGTTCTACAATTTTGACAACTTCGTAAAGTGGACAATTTTGGTTGTCAACACAACCCTTTTCAAACATACTCTACTCCACCAAGTGTTCCAACATGTCAAGTGCGAAATACATGACTTAAGATAATTAATCATCCACGAAATAGCACGGCTTAAGATAATTAATTATCGAGCAACACCGAGGTGTTACATATAAAGAGGGGAATTCTTTCGGCTATCGTGATGATTTAGTGCCACTAGGTGATTTAACTCCATGCATGTGCATTAGGACCTAGTGAGTGCTAACAACCCTTGAAAAATGACTTGTGAAATGCTAACTCACATACACAAGTGTTGAAAAACATTGTGGAGTTAACACATTTGCACAAGGGTTGAAGAGTTGAAGTGAAAGAGATGCTCTAGCTGCATCGGACAATAATGACGCAGGCATCGAATGCAAGCGGTTTGGGTCCGATGGCAAACCCTAAGCGCAGCCAGGCCTCACAGAGAGCATCGGACGATGTCACTGTGGACCGATGTGTTTTGGTCGCTCTCTGTCTTCGAAAATAATTCTTCGGACGATATTCGACGCATGCATTGGATGTTGTTTTTTAGGGTCCAATCTGACTGAAGCGAGTCCGATGTTACTGTTCATGTGAGGGACACAAAGTTTCACTATGTACATCGCACGCTGGGGTTTTGTTCGATGTGAAACATCGGATGCGTCCGATGTGATCTAGAGCTCTCTGGATGCTCTCGGTGTTACATCAAATGATAGGCGACATTGCATCTGATGTGACATCGGATGCTAAGGAGTGGCGCATGTAGAGAAAGCTATTGGGTGCCAATGGTCTGATTCAAACGGTCGAGTAACCGCGCGCTGACACGTGGCGCATCGGACGATGCGGTAGCGTCCGATGTGGACACAGTATCGTCCGATGCCCCCACAGTCAGCCCAATGAAAGGGTAATGGCTAGTGGAGCCTTGGGGCTCTATAAATAGATGTTGGCTGCCTTAGGCTCACACTCTTGGATATTTTCATCAGTGATACATACTTGTGAGCTAAGCCAAACATCTCCCACTCATCTTCTTCATTGATTCTTCATCTAGGTGAGATTGGGAGTGACCGTAGTTACATTTGTTTAGAGTTTGAGCATCTAGTGGCACTAGTGATCGTGTGAGCTATGGGAATTCTTGTTACTCTTGGTGGTTGCCGCCAGCTAGATAGCTTGGAGCAGTGGAGGAGTGTTGACACGAGTTGGTGATTGTTCGTGGCCACACCCGACATTCTTGTGAGGGGTTCTTGACCTTGGTCCCCACGGGAGATCGCGAAAAGGTACTCTAGTAGATTGCTTGTGACATTGAGTATCCTCTCTGGTGTTGGTTCTTACGGCGCCTTTGTGTAAGGCTAGGCTTATGTATGCCTATTAGCGCGCGAGCCACCAAGTGAGTGCATCGTCACAACAGGGACTAGCTTGCCAGCAAGCAAGTGAACCTCGGGATAAATATTGTGTCAATTGTCTCTTGGTATTCTTATTGGACACTTGCCCGGCTCGGTATATCGATCGCTACATCTCATTGCATTTACATTCTTTGATATACTTGTGTAGTATTAGTGGTAGCTTGCTTTTCTAGCTGAGTAGAGAAGTAATTAGGTGTAACTAGTTTCTCTTGCTTAGCTTGATCACTAGTTAGTTAAATAGTGACATAGCTCAATTGTGTGATACAGAGATTATAGTTACTAGTGTATTGGTAGGTGGCTTGCCTATTCGTGTAGAGCTAAAGCAAAATGCTTTTATCGTCATTTAGTTGTCTAACCATATTGCTCTAGTGTTTTGTAGAAAATTTTGTTAGACTATTCACCCCCTCTAGCCATTTAGGACATTTCAAGTGGGCGGTGGCGCTTCCAGGGAGTGGCCACGCGGAGGTGAGGAGCCCCCGGTGGACGGCGGTGCTTCCAGGGAGCGGCCGCACAGAGGTGAGGAGCCCCCGGCGGCAGCGGAGCACCCCGCGGTGAGAGCTGAGAGGAGCTTCCAGGGAGCGCCCGCACGAATGTGAGGAGCCCCCGATGGCGGCGGCGCACCCCACGGTGAGAGCCGAGAGAAGGGAAGGTCACAAGGAGGCGAGCGGGGCGACCACAAGCGCGAGGGGAGGGGGCTGCGCAGGGGCAGGGGGAGGGGGAGCTAGGGTTAGGGAATAGAGAGTGGTGGGCGCAATGGGCCTTTAGCAGGACATGCCATGTACCAGGCCGACAACGGGCCTCCCACTAAATTGTAGGTCGGACCAAGCCATCCGGCGTGCCTGAGTAGTGGCCCAGGCACGGCCCTATGCATCGGGCCGAGCTGGTCCGGGCCCGTGAAACATTGGGCCGTACAGTGCTCGTGTCTGGCCAAAACAGCGGGCTTCGTGCTGGGCCAATAGGCTACATGTACATCTATAGTCGCGGGGGACAGAATCCAATCCTCTTGCAAAACGCAAAATTCCAAACGCCCTCCCTTTATTTCCGGATCCGTATTCTTTCTTCAATCCATAATTCCAAACGCAAACGCCCTCTCACTCTCAGTTGTAAGCTTCTTCTAGGTTGGCATGGAAGCGACGAGCAGGGATGGCATGGCAGCCGGGGGCCTTTTTGGAGCTACCGCCATGAGGAGATAGGAACGGGATCCAGTTCCTACACCGTTAGCACCTCCAGACACTACCGGATACAGGAGCTTTGCCGAGTGCCAGGGGCACTCGGCGAAGCCCAAAAAACACTCGGCAAACGACACTCGGCAAACCCTTTTATGGCAAACGCTAGTTTGCTGAGTGTTTTTTGTCGTGCACTCGGCAAAGACGTTGCGGAGTGCCTAGAAAACACTCGGCAAACTTTTTATTCAAAAAAAAAACAAGCTGGCCGCCACCACCGCCCGCCGCCACCCTTGCGTCCCGCCGCCACGCCACGAAGCCCGTAGCCGCCAGCACCAGGCCGCCACCCTTGCTTCCCGCCGCCACGCCACGAAGCCCGCTGCCGCCGGGACCACCACCATGCCAGTGCCGCCAGTGAAGAAGGCCCCGCCCCGCGCGCGACTGGATCCGCCGCCGAGGGGCCGTCGTGACCCGGTCCATGCTCAGTGGCGGGGAAGAAGGGGGAGGGGCGCCGGATCCGCCAGTTCCGCCCGCGCTGTGGCTGGATCTGGCCTCCCCGTGCGCCGGCCAAGGTCGAGGGAGAGGGAGAGGGATGTGCGGTCGCCGCTGCTAGATCTGCCCACGCTGGGACCGGATCCGGCCTCCCTGTGCGCCGACAGAGCTCGATGGAGAGGGAGAGGGAGAGCCATGCGCCACCGTCGCCGGAGATCGAGAGGAGAGGGAGGTGTCCGCGCCCTGCCTACACCGGTGGGGGAGAGGGAGAGGAGAGGGAGGAGCCATCGCCGGGGCTGCCGTGGGAGAGAGGGAGAGGTGAGGGAGAGGAAAGGGCGAGTGAGGGAGAGAGAGGCGCCGGTGGAGGAAGTGAGGGAGAGGAAAGGGCGAGTGGGGAAGGGCCTCCCGTGCGTGCGTGTTTAGGGCCGGCGGGGTTTTTTTATTCATTTTTTTCTTTGCCGAGAGTTCTTTTTGACACTCGGTGAACCTTTATTTTTGCCAAGTGTTTTTTTTATGATACTCGGTAAATCTCTATTTGCCGAGTGTTTTTTGTTCGACACTCGGCAAACCCCCCTATTTGCCGAGTGTTTTTTTTGCCGAGTGTTTTTAGGGTAACACTCGGTAAAGAATTTGTTTGCCGAGTGCCCGAGGAAATACACTCGGTAAAAAAAAATACTCGGCAAATTTGAGAATTCCGGTAGTGAGATCAGGTACCATAGTCTCAACGACCTACACATCTGGCGGCTCTCGCCACTCCACTAGTATCTCTATGGAGGCGGCTTTGCAATTGGACTCGGAATTGGAGCTCGGGTTGGGCACGCCCGACAAAAAGGACGCCCAGTTTGCTCAACCAATCAAGAAGCCCCGCATGATGAAGCACATCGAAAGCCTGGTCCAAGAATTCTTCCGTGCGCAGTCAGCGAATCGCAGCATCTTGGGCGGCGGCGGCATGAATGTCCTGGAGAGCTGGTTCTGGGAGCTGGGCGTCAGCTGGGTTCTCCAACTCGATGTTGGTGCATCTGCGTTGGTACTCGGGGATCCTACAGCAGGTGAGATATGGAGCTGGACCCGAGCTCTCACACAAATCATGGAAACCATTCGTCTCACGGAGTCTTTCTTTCCCAACCATGGTCATGGCTTTGTGGGCATGCCTGGTATTAGCAAGGAAGAGGTAGAGCTTCCTCCTGAGAGCGGGAAACAAGCTACTAGTCTGGATCCGGTACAGTTCGCACTGTTTTTCCAAGAAGCCATGTCAAAAATGCTCGTTTTTGTTGATGTCATGTTTAGTAGATCTCTTTCTATACGTCGGCCACCGTACATCTCAAAGTCTCTCCATTTCTGTCTCGATATACATAGTGCTCTGTCCAAGGCGTTATCGGGGATCAGATTGCAGTTCCATTCGTCGCCCCCTGCAGAGGTTGAAAAGATAGAGAAGGAAATGGTAAGCCTCTTGTCCTCAAGTCATTGGAGGACTCGTTAGGTACTGAAACTCCACAAGGATCATAGGACATTCACGAGGCCACTTGCTCAGTAATGAATCACATCAAGTTTCTTCTGGGCAATCACTGGGCAGTTGATCCATTAGTATCCCAAGCAGCTAGCCTTAGTAAGTATGTGCCTCAGACTCGACTTGGAGAGGCACCACCTTTCATCAGCCTCATCACGGAGATGGTTTCTTGTCTTGAAGAAAAACTCATCACCAAGTCACAATTATTCCTAGATAAAGGCCTCGGGTTATTATTCCTCCTCAACAACTCAAACTTCATACGGGAGCAGCTCAAATACCCTCTCTCTTATATCAAAGTCGATGTGGCAGACGACATCTCTCACAAAGTCGAGCATTATATACAGAGCTATATACAGGTATCTTGGGCACCAATTTTGGCATGCTTGTTCAAACCTACACCGCTGTGTCTGGGGAGAAAGAGAAACCACTCCCCACTGTTCAAGTTCGGGTCTGAATTTCAGAAAACCTACACTACCCAAAAGTTGTGGAAGGTTCCAGACCCTAAGTTAAGAAAAAGGCTGCGGACAGTTGTCACCAAAAAAATCATTCGAGACTATACAGAATACATAGAGGATAACAAAGTTAACAACACAAAATTCAGTCCCCAGGAGCTGAAAGAGATGCTGCATCACTACAAGAAACACCCCCCTCTAGACACGTTTTCTTTGTGACGCTGGTTGAAAGCGTATGTACATGGGCACGTAACGACGCTTCTAAGCACGACTTTGGAAACGTGTCAACTGTTACAAGACATGTAAAGACACTTCTCGAGACGATTTTAGAAATGTATCAAAATGACACGGTGTTAGACATGCTTTTAATCGTCAATAGCGTCTAGACACGTTATAAAGTGTGTCATAACACCGTCCATATATATCTAAACACACTAATTGACACGATACTAAAAACGCCACAAAACGTTACAGATATAGAGATGCTTCATATCGTTTGTACCATCTAGACACGTCACAGAACGTATCAAACAATTGTTTATAGGCACGTAATGACACCTTTTGATACAATAATAAAAACATATCAAGCTAACACAAAATTAGAGACTCTATTTGACCGTTACATGCTTGTAGATATGTGATAAAGTGTATCAGCTTACCGTCAATAACTATCTAAAAATGCTTTTTTTGAACATGTAGTGTTGTGGTAACCTTTCCCTAATTCTCTACACATGGTCAAGAGGTCAAAACTTCCTTGCCTGTATTTTTTCCATATTATTCATAAAAAATGTTCTCACACTCAACATTCCATAATTTTCTCACAACAATTCAAGCCAAATAAAATACATGTTTTCCCCATATTTTTCCAAAATTTTCGCACGCTCAACAATTTCATAATTTTCACTCAAAGATTCAAGCAAAAGAAAACACATGCTGCTTTTTCAATCATATGACTAACCTCAATTTCTCAATCATACGACCAATCTATAAATTACTGGACTCAATTTCTCAATAATTCAAGCATTACATGTGAGTGGCATTGATTTCTCACTTAGACCACCAATTGTAAATGAAACTTCTTAAAAAACATATTACAAAGAAAACACATGCTAGCAGCCTACAGAAACTAAGATGATCTTCGATCCATCATGCAGGAACACATCCATCACCTGGGTGAAACAGAGCAACGCACACCCTCCTGCATAGACAAGAGTAACCTGAAACAAATATGCCTTGTAATAAGTGCAACCTGAATAATTATTATTATATTTATGTATGTCAAAATTAGTGGCACTCAATTGTCCACATACTCTAAAAAAAAGCCTGATAATACCTGAAAGCCAGTTAGTCTAATTTGCTTCATCCGGTGGCAGTTCATCATCACCCATGTCAAAAGTATCTCGTGGCTTAAATCTTACCACAGAATTCCATCCTTCAGCTTTTGGGTGTTCAACATAAAAGACTTGCTCCACTTGTGAAGAAAAGACACAGGGATTATGCTCCAGTTTTTCCCCAGTGTGTATTTTCTTTGAAAAATTCACAAGTGGTAATCCAAACTCATCGTTTCGTAAACCAGCACGATGATGGACATCATACCAATCACATTTGAAAAGAACAACCTTGCAGTCAGTGTATGTCAGTTCTATTATATCTGTTAATCTGCCATAATAATTAATCCCATCTTCTGTAATGTTCACTACACCACTATTTTGTGTCGACCTTGCAGCCTCACGACTCAGTGTGTGGAACCTGAAACCATTAATAATATAGCCGATGTATCTCACACCATGTTTGCTCGGTTTGGCAGCCAAAGCTCGAACTTTTTTAGTGATTCCTAGTCCATCACCTAGGATAACCTGTAGTGAAGAAATTAATTATTAGATCAATTTATTCTATTAGACTCCTTGCCTAATAAGCTATTTCAGTTGTACTACCTTCTGTTCCAACCAGTCAGGGAAGTGCTGGTCTATCAACTTATCGATGGAAGCCAGAGTCAAAGTAGTTGAAGGACACGATTTTCCTTTCTCCTCATCCACAAACTCTCTACAACAATGGAGTATTTGTTATACAGTGATGGCTTCAACATAATAAAAATTTAAAATAGAGTCAAGAGAAATTATAGTACACACTTGCGGAATTCTTCAAGTTCATCGCAGTGTCACAACACGTATCGATGTGCTTGAATAAGAAGCTGGCTATCAAAATGGCTTACAGTAGCTTTTCCAATTGGTTCTCCAGCACTCTCAAACATGTACATATCTTTCATATTGCCTGAAGGTTCGGGATTTCTAGCCGGTCTGTTAAAACGAGTATCTCCATCAGAAATCTGGAACAAAATGTCATGCACTCCTCCATGCAATACCCTTCAGCAATCGAACCTTCTGGCTGAGCTCTGTTCTTCACAAGCGCTTTAAGCCGAACAAAAAATATAAATGAAATCATGAACATTTGTTGTTAGTTGAACAAATTATTGACAATAACCCTGCAAAATGTAATTACATACCTCTCCATGGGGTACATCCACCGGTAGTGAACGGGGCCACCAAGTCTAACTTCTTCTACCAAATGCACCATCAAGTGCATCATCACAATAAAAAATGATGGTAGAAAATTTTTCTCCATATTACAGAGTGTTACCACAATACTCTCTTGAAGGGTTTGTAGCTCATCAAGATCTATCACCTTCGAGCATAACTTCTTAAAGAAATTAGATATTCCAATAACTATTTCCATGACATCTTTCTTTGGGTAACAGGATCGGAGTGCCACCGAAGGATGTCATGTAGTAAAACATGATTGTCGTGACTTTTTAGTCCAGTCAATGTACAATCTTTCATGTTAACACACCTAGAAATGTTTGATGCATAGCCATCGGTGTTCTTAGGTTTTGGAATACTGAATGAGAACCTCCTTTTTCTCTAGACATGGTAAAAGGCGCATCGAGGCACAGCTTTGCTTTCCTTCATTATCTACCACAGGATGAAGATTGTGTCAATTCCAAGTTCCACTAAATCCAAATCGTGCTTTAAGACCATCCTTTGTTTTGGAAGGAATATCCATTAAAGTTCCAATTAAGTTGTCACATAGATTTTTCTCTAAGTGCATCACATCTAGATTGTGCCTTAGTTTGTTCTTTTCCCAAATATGGTAACCGAAAGAATATTGACCGCTTTTTCAACCAATCTTCCGCTTCTTCTCCTTCTTGCCATTGTTCCCATCTTTCTGCTTTCTTTTGTCCTCTTTTACGCTTGGATTTCGATGGCTTTCATCACCTTGCTTTCCTTTCTTTTTTTTCTTTGTTATTTCCCTTTGTATTCTTTGTTGTGAGGTCCTTTTTCCCTAAAACAAAACTCTACCTTCTAACATTTTTAAAATAGAAGTACCACTCATTATTTCAGAGCAAGTCCAACCTCTACCATGCCATCAAACTGGTTCTTTTTTGCCTTCGATATATGTGGTTCTGCAGGGAGCCACCTACGATGTCCCATATAGCACATCTTTTACCATTCTTCGGTGAAATGATTTTGTTGCTTTGGACCACATGATGGGCATGCATATGTACCACTTGTGCTCCAGCCATATAGGTAAGCTAATGCAGGAAAATCATTTATAGTCCACAACAAAGGCAGCTCGCAGAGAGAAATTTCTTTCGAGAAGAGGCATCACATGTTTGCACTCCTTTCCATAATTCTAAGAGCTCATCGATCAAGGGCTGTAGTATATATCAACATCATTCCCCGAGAATCCGGTCCAGAATGATCATTGACAACAAAGATGAGGATGTTTGCTTCATGCAGATCCAAGGTGGCAAGTTGTAAGGAACCAGCATTACAGGCCATGTAATCGTGCTTTGAACTCATATTCCCAAAAGGGTTAAATCCATCACTTGAAAGACCAAGGCGTACATTACGAGCATCTGCTGCAAATTTAGGATATCTACGATTAAAATCTTCCCAAGCTTCACCATCCGCCGGATGTCGCATTTTTCCGTCTTTTGTGCGTCCGTCCTCATGCCATCTCATGTCTTCTGAAGTTTTGGTAGTTGAAAATAACCTTTGGAGCCTCGGTATCAATGGAAAATAGCGCAACACTTTCGCTGGTTTCTTTTTCTTCTTAGGTCTAACTGTAGAACCATTCTTCTTAAAATCTTTCCAATGAGAGCTCTGCACACATCACAAAAATCTTTCTTAGCTGAACTTCCTCGGAAAAGCATGCAATCTTTGGGGCAAGCATGTATTTTCACATAGTCAAGGCCTAAAGCACGGATGATTCTCTTCACTTGATAATATGTCTTAGGTAGGTCTACATGAGGAGGATATGAATCAGATAGCACACCTAGAAGTCTTGTAAATGATTCTTGTGTCCAGCCATTTAAGCATTTTAAGTGATATAAGTTTACCAAAATGACAACTTAGAAAATTTACACCCAGGATATAAGCTTGTGTGTGCATCCTTCAAGTATCTTTCATATAGATTCTGTTCACTCTCCTTAGCATTGTCATCTGCAGGATGCACATCCTCAACTACTGCTTTGTTCCATATCTCAAAATCCTGATTCAACATCTACTACACCTTCAGACATACTTGGTAGTGACTCAAACATTTCATTCCTGAAAAAGGCAGCTTGAAGTAGTTCTTGCATGCCATCTTGTACTTCTTTGGAGCCCTTGAGACACCCGGTAGGCAAGTTTGTAGTGTCGGTTAACACGTCAACAAATGCAAATTGTGGACTTTCATACATCTCTCCATGATGAACCCAGGTGGTATAACCTTGAATAATACCATCACATCTCAAATGTGTCCTGACTTCATCATGGCTATGGTTTAATCTGTTTTTGCATTTTTGCAAGGACAAAGTATCTCGCTATCACGTGGAATGTCCCGGTAAGCGAAAGTCAAAAATTGCTCAACACCATCTTGATATGCAGATATCCTGTCTTGGCTTACTCATCCAACTTCGATCCATGACCCTCTAACAAGGAGTAAGAATGAAATGAAATCAATCAGTTTTTTCTTTTGCAAGACATGTTTGACTACTTAAAAATAGTACTTGACTGGCAGCAACAAAATTAATTAAGATTATTAGTTTCTATGGTAGATGAACTAACTTCCTTAATTTGAGTACTCAAACTAACCATGATCGAGTCCAACTTGCTCAACCATGACTAAATGAAAACGATGACACAATTTCACATTAACACAAGGCATAAAAATATACAAAGTTTAGACATTTAGTAAAAGAAAGCATATCTGAGGCAGATTAATATCAGTAGTGAATTAAACCATACAATATGAGTTTTGAGAGTCTGCAATTATTCCACTTTAGAAAAAAAGAAAGTCATGTAGAGAGTCTGCAATTGCAAGTTTCCAGAACTCTCTCTGCTGCAGTTACGGGCAATGGAATCCCCTGCTCCTTTCATGCAATCATAGCATAAGGAGGAGGCATCACTACAATTAATCTTATAGTAATCAGGTGGGGGGTGCAAGCCAGGACTGCTTTCCCCCTTCTTGTCTTTCTTATTTGATTCATTCAGCTTAGCAATAACCATCAAATAATATTCTGTTGATCTACAGACTTCTGCAATGCAGCACCCAGATTTTGTATTGCATATTTTCTTTAGTAGTCCATATTTTCTCAATGATTTTTTCCCTTGTCGACATAATTCCAGTACAGACCTTTTGCCACTGTTACTTGTATATAATGGAATATTGACTTCTGTACAGCTATATGCAAAAAGTTTCTATAAACACTGTGCAGCATAAGAATGATGGAGTTAAGCTACAGCCATTTTGTGCAATGGAATATTAGCAGGTTTGATTACCCTGTGTTAAGAAGGCTCAGTTTCATGGTCAATGTGACCCGACGGTATATAATTTGAGCTATTTAGATTGCATCTTCTTTTGCCTTCCAAATTCAATTTGCTTCACAGACACATATTCCCCAAATTCACAAATAATTTTATCACTAGTTTTAATTCGAGCACATGTATCTACTAAGTAAACAGAGTAACAGACACACATATTCACCACTCACCAGATGGCCGCGAGATGCGACGGGCCGATGGCCGAAGGCTACCGGCGGCTTCTATCGTCCGGCAGGCAGAGGCAGAGGCAGAGGCACAGGTGCGCAGGGTGCAGGGTGCAGGGTGCAGGGGAGGGAGCTACCGCAAAGCCGACCCGCCGCCTCTCTGGTGCTCACCACGCTCCTTGTACCAGATCGAGAAGGAAAGAAGCGGCGCCGATCGAGGGGCTCGGGGAGTCCGGGGTCGACCGACGGGGCATGGGCTGTGATGCGCGGATATCACGCACGCCACGGATACAGATAGGCCTCCGATAAGCCATGGATACGTATCCAGGCCGTACTCAAAATATTGGATACGTATTCACTTAGATACGTGTATCCGGCACGTATGGGCCATATTAGATACGGCCTGTGAAACATTTGGCCAGCCAACATGCTTCCGTAGTTCTGCTAAAAGAAGCATGCTTCCATAGTTGAGGACGCTTTCACACGTGGACCTTGAATTGTTTTGAGGGAAAAAACAATACTCGTGGGCCTTAAAATGATAAGTAGTAGTAGATTCTTGGGCAAATTTCATGATAGTCTTGCGTCTATCTGGGCTACGTGTTTGACCCGCCATTGAATCTGAGCATGAGCTACTGCTCTAGTGGTGGGTCCAAATTTTTTTGCTTGGTCGACGGTCGCTCGGCACTCGGTCGTCAGCTTGGAGTCTCGAACACGTACGGACAGTCGGCATCGGTGTCCTCGAGCCATCGTCGGACGGAGGTGGGGTACACAGACTCGGACTAGGAGAGAGACATGAGTCGATGCAAGATCTTGCATCGGTTCATCCATTGGGCCCGGGCAGGACGTTCGCCATCGTCCTCGCCTGGCGCCGCCCCGTGCTGCTTGTGTGCGTCCGTTGCAGACGGTGCCAAGGTCACCCCCAGCGTAGGCGCCGCCGCCTGCGCCGCTCAGGAGAGGGAGATTCGTCCTGGGTCGCAAATTCGGTCGCGCCTGCATGCGCCCTCGCCGGCCGCGCCCGCTCCAGTGCAGATGGTCGTGGATGAGTCGACTTCTCGTTTGGGCCGACGTGGTCTTCTCTCTTGGACGAGCTCTTTGTTTATTCTGTGAACCGACTCAACCATTGTGCTTATTGGGCTCGCCTACGAATAATTTTGTTTTTTTAATTGGCTAAGGTTTTTTAATTTAAAAGACCATATAAAATTCAAATAATTCCAACCATAGATCGTACGAATTTTATAAGATTAAATCACGACATTATTCCAAATCAGGCAGCAGTGGAGAAGGAGCAAGTGGTGCAGCACGTCATCACCATGCATGGGTCTGCAGGCGGATCAGCTTCACGGCATGGTGGTGAGCTCTCCTACTGTACAACTGCCCGAACTTACAGTTTCCTTGCAAGCACAGAGTAGTTTAGATCCGCCTATTATGTCAGTTGAAAGCCAAGCTCTGTCACCAGAGATATCCACATTTGCTCAGACTAGTCATAACACGTATACAATACCTGTGCCACCTGAGCCCACATCTGCGCACATCCAGCAAGATTATGTCAATCAATCTGTTTCCATTGATGATCAGTCTAGCCGAGAGTTAAACAATAACAACTCTGAAAACAACTTTACACTGATTGACAGGTTCTTAGATACAATTTCGAAACCCATGGAGGCCATCAAGATGCTCATTGAGCAGGAAGCCAAGAAGCAGAAGACAAGCGCCATCCAGAAGAAGGCTGCCGTGGCTCCGGCCATGGAGGCTTAGGCGCTGGTCATGAGGGGATCAAGTAATCAATGTTAACCCCTTCAGGCAAGGGGTTTAGGGCGATACGCCATATGTATCGTAGGTTTCGTCGTATTAGTAGAGCCCTGTGTGGCTTCTTCGGGGCTGTCATGCCTAGGGAATACACAGCCAAAAGCGCCTATTGTATTCAATTCCAGGGCACATTCAGCAAACTGAAACTTCAACCGATTTGGAAAGCAAAGGCGGAACCCAAATATAGATTTTTTGCTTGGACTTTGCTGCATAAAAAAATCCTAACGGCAAACAATTTGATTAAAAGAAATTGGCCTAATGACCCAGTATGCAAGCTTTGTGGTATTGACCCGGAAACACCGACACATCTTTGCAAGGACTGCACTTTCTCAAGGCAAGTTTGGTCCTTCATCAAGCGATGGTTCAGCCTATCGGTGATTGATAACGTCGGAATGACAGGATCCCTACACAAATACTGGCGAAAGTGCAGAATTAAGACAGACAAAGATCAGAGAAATGCGTTTAATGGTATTATGATCTATTTTTGGTGGAATTTATGGAAGAAAAGGAATCGAAGAACATTTCAGAACAAGTCGCTGCAGCCTAGTCAGGTGGCACTCCTTTGCAAGGAAGATATAGAGCAATACCAGTTGGCAACAAAATTTCATGATGGACCACAACAGGAGTAGTTCTAGTATTTGTTGGTCACTGTTCGGTTGGTCTAGTTTTGCGTTTTTTCGGCTTCAGGCTGTTTTTCTAGACTTTAAGTTGTCGTTCAGGTGGGTATTTAGTAGGGTTGTCGGCCGGTGTGCCGTGGTGGCGGTGAGCTTGGTCTCCCGTTGTTTGTTGTAATTCTTTTTTCTTGTTCCTTTTTGCTTGTCTAATAAAAATCTGGCAAATCTCTTGCCGCCTTTCTAAAAAACATATTTTCTTGAAAAAATTTTTGCTATTTTTTTGAAAATTATTTCAAAACAATATGAATATTGTTGGAGATTAAAACTAATTTGGTGGTACTTCCACATATATTCGTTAACATATATACAAACAATATTCCAAAAACATGAAACCAGCAAAAGATCCGATTTGGAAAAGTTCATAGATATTCATTAACATATATATATACAAGATAATTACAATCGGAATTTCGTATGAACGTATTTTGTCTTGCCGCCTATTTTCTAGTGTACAATTGCAAAAACTTGCCGCGTAGTGGAGGGCTCGAACATTTTAATTTCGCGCCTAAATCACCCCCACGGCGTGAGATTACGGAAAAAACGCATCTATTAACCTCCCCCACTCCTTCCCGTCTCCACATTTGCGAGACCGTAGCACGCGTCAGTGCGGCACACCCGCACCCCAAATTCCTCGACGCCGACGCATCAACTGCCCAAGGCCTGGCCGCTCCTCGGACGGCGCAGACCATCCGCCGGTCGTCGACTAGTCCTGATCTGCCATCGGTGAGCCTCTCCCCTCCTGGCCTTCACCTGATCTCCACTCTCCAGCGCCTCCCAGACCGAGCGACCGGCCGGCCAGCAGCCACAGCCAGAGCCAGGGCTCCAGCTGCCCAGGCCGTCCCCGCCGCTCCTCTCTGTTATTCTGCTTCCGGCAGTCCAGCCTCTGCGAACGCGCATTCGTACCCCGACCGGCAGCCTGGGCGCGGCCGACCGTCCCGCCCCCGCGGTGCCCGGTGCCCCTACTGCCTGCTTCCTGCTGCAGTATTAGATTTTGTCTCTAAAATAAAGTACTGCAGATTCTCTGATTTTCACATCTTAAATAGTTGCCGTATGCATATTTTGATCCATGTCCTTTTTGTCTAGAACACATTTATTTATGATAGATCGAAACATGTACATGTGAATTTAGTAGAATTTCTTTCATGAACATAGGACTCAACCTCAGTTATGAGCTCTGAACAATTCTTATAAAAAAGACAATTTTATTTCTTATATGAAAACATATAACATTGTTTATGATTCTGTTTGTATTTTAGTGTTAAACGATTTTGTATAAAATTGATCTAAATTTACTCCATGAAACATCTATTAACTATATGTAATTATTTGGCTCTACGATTTCTCCGAATTTGTATGGAGTAGTTATTTGACTCCTGGATTTTGTATGGAGTAATTATTTGGCTCTATGACTTCTCTTTATTCGGTTTTGTCACTATGTGAAAATCTAATGATCCCATTGTGTAGATTACTAGAGCGCAGTCAGCGCTACAAATTTATACTTATCCATCTCTTTTTTCTGTCGAAAGATTCATGTTCTTCATTTCCCCTCTCGTATGTATGGTTCTCACTTGTTTTGGTTCCGTCGACATCTTATGAGTGCACTATGTGATTTACGATCAGCATTGAAACTTTTCTTGGTTATCTGCTTGTTGAGCAACAAACTAAAACTGCTCTTTTTGCAAGAGAAATCATGGCAAGAGGACCTCGACGATTAAGAAACTTGCACCTTGAAGCACAAGATGAAAGACATGAAACAACAGGAGCCTGATGATTTGGTAGATAATGAGATTGAGGAGAATTTACAAGGTCCTCTAGATGTTGACAATATATTAGCCCACATGCCAAACCGACGTGCAAGTCCAATCAAGATAATATGTAAGTTTGATTTTTGTTTTGGTGACACATCTAAATACAATGTCAAATAATATAATTTCATACATGTAGGGCCTAATGGACAGGTGCGACAAGTTTTAGGAGATTTTGGAGTCTCAGACTTATCAAAACTAAAAGGAGGAAAGGTAATTGTAGGGACCGATGAAAATGGTGTACCAAATGAAAGGTCAGCCTCTGTTCTTGGACAACACCTTGGTGATCTAGCACAAACACAAACATTTGCGCCATTACACATTCAAAGATGGGACAATGTTCTATTCAATAAACACAAGGAACTAATAATCATGGATGTTGAGGTAAATGTAATCTATACAATGCTAGAAAAGTACAATATTGTTTGTTCCAATCATCAACTATTTACTTTTTCTTTGTACAGTCAAAATTTGTCTTTCCTAGACAAACGCTACAGCTTACAAGAGATTGGATCTTAAGAACTGTAAACAATAGGTGGCGAGCCTACAAATCTAAGTTGAAGAAAGAACATTTCAATCCTGAACAGAGATCTCTAGAACAAATTATACAAGGTAGACCAATAACTCATTAATGAACATCGGTGGAGACCTCTTGTTAGCTTTTGGTGTCAAGAAGCACATAAGGTGATATCTTTTTATCTAACATTTACAAGAAATTTGAAAGAAAGTAATGTAACATTTGTGCTTTACAATTTTGCTATGTTTACAGAAATTGTGTGCAACAAACTCTCGGTGTGCAAAAGAACAGAAGAATACGCACACAACGGGGAGGAAAAGCCATGCTAGACTGAAGAAAGAGATGGTGATATATATTCTAACTGTTGTTATGTGTAAAATTCAATGATCATGTAATAGAATTGATTGGATTCTCAATTTTAATATCTTGTGCAGGAAGATCGAAGGAAAGGAAAGGTTCATAGGATAGAATTATGGGACGCTGCTCATAAGAAAAAGAGTGGGAGATAGAGCACCAACAAAGTGAAATTAGTAATGGTATATTTTTCTGCTACTTGTGGATTCGATTTGGAGTTATTGTTATGATTATGTGACCTTGCTATATGCTTATTTCGATAGGATGCATCATTTGAGGAATTAGAAAAAAGAAAAGAGCAGAACAATGGTAATCTTTCAGCTAATGATTTTAACGAGGTGTTCAACGAGATTGTTGCTAAACAATTAAAAGCACGTGGGTACTACGATGATAAGTACTGGAGTCAAGTGCAAGTTTCTAAAGGTATTACTCTTGTTACTGAAACTGAAGAAGAAAGAAGGTATCGTGACAAAGTGAATACAATGGACAATAAGATGCAATGCATGAGTGGTGCTATGAAACTTTGGCTTGCTTTTGTGTCACAAAAGTACCCAGATGATGATTTGCTAAAAAGAATGGAAAGAGCTCTACATGATGAAGTAAGCCTCCATGGAGTCCCTGTCTATGTCTCTCTCTCTTAGGAATGAGTTTATTCATATCTTGTAACTAAGCGTATGTTTTTTCATTTTTACGTAGGTTGTTGATACTTTAAATGGATGGTCGACCGATCTCGAGCAAGACTGTAGTGATGACGGTACCCATGGCACATGTAGTGATGATGGTATTGAGATCGACAATGATGATAATGCGTACTCTCCGTAAAAATCTGTTAGTGTAACACTAACCTTTCTTCACCACCTTGTTTGTGATTCTACATTATTGTAGCTATGAGATGCAGCTACAGGAATTAGAAGGGAGCACAACCCTTATTTCTAATTTCTAAGCTACAATATACCATGTAAGTACATTCGAATGTCTTAAATTCTAAGGTTACAAATATGCAGGGGGCACATACCCAGAATTCTAGTCAAGTCAACAAGGATTGTTCCGTGCCAGAGTTACCACGTGAGCCAATGGTTGCAAAGGTATGTTAGAAATATACAAGGGGCAAGAAAATTAAGGTCTGCTCTTTTTGGTTGTCCACGTAGCTTCAATAGTGCTTACTGCTGATTGCTTCTCAGATAGCCTGCATTTGTGATTTTCTAGGGATAGTTCTTGCCAAACTCTGCTCACCGATCTGCTCTTAGAAAATAAAACCTTGCAGATTTCAATTCACAAAAACTAGAGACAAACCTGAAAACTAAAACCTTTCAGATTTGAACCACAGATCATAACTCTTTTATTATTTAGTGTAAAATGGTCTCACTGGATGCTTTGTCCTGAAAGAAAGCACAAAATAAATATTCCAATGTATTGCTATTTTATGGTCACATGCAGCAACAATTATTTTGCTGTTATCCTTACTGCAGGCAAAAGAAAAACTGTCATAGCAAGTAAATAGGCATGTGACTAAAAGTAAATTTACTTAGCAAGTAAATATTCCATACTTGGCTTGTTCATATAGGAAAGACTGGTGGGAGACTGCAGCTCATAAACACATTTGAAGGGAAATATGCTGCTTCCTTAGTTCCATCTAGTATGTATGATATTTTTTTGAAGGGGTCTTAATGTGAGATTTGGTTAACAATCTTGCTATAGCTCCCAATATGAAGTTAAAAACAATAATCTGATTAAGAACTATTGTATGAGATGTGCTAACATTATGAACTATTCTAGTCATGTACATCTATTTGATTATCAAAATCCGAATTGAGTGCAACATAAACCATGTTACATGTCACAAAATTGATAGTGCAACTATGACTGCAGGTGGCACATATTGAGAATCAAGGTCATGCAGATAAGGGTTCTGAAGGTCTAACTTTTCCACGTGCTACCACAATGACCAATATTGTATGTCTATATTTTATATTATTGTAACACTTCAAAGTATGGCTGAACTTGCTAGATCAATGATATGGTTTGATTGTGTCTATTGCAGAGATCTCAAAGAATTGAAGCTCCTGCTTGTAATCAATCAGGATCGGTATGTGCTTGTTTCCTTTGTTTTGAAGCTAAATTAATTACAAGTTTGATGATCATGACTATGTTTTACAAAATGATAGAGCCAACTGGAAGTCTATCTTATTTCACTAAGAAACAATTATAAAATCGTGGCCAAAGGAAAGCTAGTGACTACTGATAGCACTCGAAGCATTGGTGGCACTGTGCTTGGAAAAGAATTTGTTGGGGTTTATGTTGAGACCCTTGAAAATAATGGCAATGGAAACAATGGAGATGAGATGTTACCTAGACCACTCTTTTCTATCAAAACTATGAAAGATGCTATTGGCTTTCTTGTTGCTTGGCCTCGTTCGCATGTAAGTTCTCTCTTATATTATCGATTTTTTATTTTGTATTTCTAAAAAATATACTACATATCCCTCTAAACACATGTCTCATTGTAGGTTAAAAAACTTAAGAGTTCAACTCAAGCTGGTACATCCTTGGTATCTTTCATTCTTGCTATATTGGTTTTATTAGAATTCATGTGTCAACTCAATCTTGTCTTATTTTGCAGCTTGATGGAAACGTGTAACTTGATGTGCTTGGAAAGAGAAGCTACAAGTTTCAGAGTGAACAAGATAGACTTTAGATGTTAGTGAAAAATATAGATATTTGTATAATATTGCCACTTTTCCTATGCTTCTTTATGAATATGGTTTGCTTCTAAGAGTGCACTTTAATGGGTCATTAAACATTATCTTGTTTTGTAAAGACAGTGGATTTTTCAATGCAATGCCTTCATGATTCACTTCCTCATTATCTAGTCATTCCAATTCATGTGTGTCCAAATTTGTAGAAGTCTCTTTATTTCTAGTAAGAATGTGTAACTATAAATATGGCTATAATAAAAATATACACATTATAAAATGGATAAATATCTTTTTTTAGATGACGTTATAAAACGTTACTATATGATGTTTCTATATTAGTAGACACGAAATATAAATGTGTGTAAAATTGTCTCTATTTTCTTGAAACGCAAAATGATGTTACTAAACAATGTATCTATATTGTTAGACACGTAATATAAATGTATTACTTAAACGTCTCTATACTTCTTGATACACAATTTGATGTCATTACAAAACGTGACAACATTAGTACACACATAATATAAATATATCTATGAGAACGTCTCTACACTTTTTAACACACAATACAACATCATTACACACCGTTACTACATTAGTACACACATTATACGAATGTATCTATGAGAACGTCTCTAAATTTCTTAGCACATATGAAGCGCTGCTATATAACGTAACTACACAAACAACCACGTTATACAAATGTATCTATAAAAGTGTATCAATGTCCGTAGGCATGCAACAAACGTCTCTACAATACGTCTCTTTATCACCTTGACACGCTTAGAGAACTCGTCTCTACAAGTCCTGACACGGTCCATGCAAAGACGCTTCTAACACACTTTATAAAAACATGCCTACAATCTTGTAGAGACGAAATAAAACGTGTCTATCATATAAATAAAACGTCACTACAGGGGGTATTTCTAGTAGTGAAGGATGACGAATAGACTGCAACACGGAAGACAAAGTCGCCATAGCTTTCCATTTGTGCTGGCATTCTGATTAAACTTTGTTGCTTCAAATGATTTGACTTCTGAAGCTGTATATGAAGTAGACAAAAATTTGAATCACTATAAAACTTCATTTGGCGATTTGTATCTCCCTGTGCTATTCATTTCTGAATAAATGTGGAGCAGCTGATAGCTGTATGTATGTAATGTACCTTCTGCCTTGGAGGATTGTACCAACACCAGTGGTGTTTACTTATTACTGATCTTCTTTTTTCTCTTCAAACCAAGCCTCCTGCATTGTTATTTCTCTTAAGGCATTTTTTTTCATAATTGTGTCATGGCACGTATTTTATTAAGAGGAGGTGAAAACGTTGTATAACCCGCAAGAAACTTGCCGACACTACTAGATGCCAGAAGCCAAAGCCCAAACAACCAATAGCGCTGGCAACGACGCAAATTAAGTGCATGTTGCCCGCCTGAATCCACAGAGCTGATGAGCTGCCTCATCAGCAACCGCCCTAACTAGATCGGTCGTTCACCAACAGGACAGTGGTTGATCTCATCGTCCTGCCCTGCCGCTGCGGCAGCCAGACCCGGCCACGCAGTCAGGCAGGCAAGGCCATGCACGCACGCAACGTGACTACGTGAGACAGATAGACAGGTCGGCTCGCACGGGCGCGTCCTCTGCCGGTGAACGATACGGCCGTCGTCCGCCGGCGCGTCGCCGTCGGCCACGATCCGGATGAAACTGTACAGAAATATCCCGTGCCGAACCGCATCGTTTTATACATTTAATCCGATCGAATTCGTATTTTCGGACAAATTCGAATTCGGTTCGAAATTCGGAACACCAAATTCGAAATCGGAACAAAAACGGTTTAGACATTTTTTTCGACCGTTTTCTACTTTTCTACTTTTAATTCGGAATATCCCGAATTCGAAATTCGGTTTAAACCAAATTTGGCCCACTAGAAGTCCAACCTTAGAAAAATTGTATCTTTTTCATACGATCTCAGATGAAGATGATTTTTATATGAAAATTGTAGTTCTCGACAACATCTACAATTTTCTAGTTTTCAATTTTTTCATTTGAGGTCTTTAAACTATTCAAAAAAATTAAATAAAGTTTCAGCAGTATATTAAATCACGTACAAACGTTTGTTGCCTTAGAAAAATCATATCGTCCTTACATGGTGTCGAATAGATATACTTTTTAAGAAAGTTGTAGGACTTGTTAATTATTATTTCACTTGTTAATTATTATGCACTTGATCCTATGGGTCAATATTCCGTATTGATTTTTCGTATACCGACCGTGTTCGAATTAGTTCGTTTTTGAAATTCTCGATATTTCTTAAGTCCGTACTCGTTTTCATGTTCAACTTAATCGTTTTTGCTTTCATTTCCGTATTAAATATAAAAGTAGAAAACGGTTAAGAGTGTTCGGATGCACCACCCACCACCTCAACACCGACTGAACAATGCGATCGAGAGAGAGAGCAGATCGCGATGCCCATCCCAAATGATTGCCATTGGCCGGTTGGCCCATCCAGTCCCTATCCACAGCGTCGCCGCCGATGCGCGGTTGTATGCCCTGCCCCTGCTGCAGTGCAGAGCGCTGACACACGCATGGCGCGCGTCCAACGGGAAGGATGGGTGGTGGCGTGGCCGCAGGGCAGTGGAGACTGGAGAGAGAGATCCGAGAGATCCCCCCGATCCAGCAGCAGGCCATCCATGGAGCTCCACGTGCTCCTTCGTGTAGCAGCCAGGCACGCATCCCCGTCCCTCGCGGATCCTGCCTCCCGCCATTGCGCCACCAACCACGGATGCCATTGCAAGCGCCACCAGCCCACCCCCACGTACGCGCCGGTGCTGCCCTCCCTCCTATCATCCCCCCATGTCGCCCCGGCGCCTCCGCTTTATATAACCCTTCTTCCTCCCCGGCATCTCCACAACGAGCTGAGGCCGCAGAGCAAGCAAGGCATCCTCCATCAACGACCCATTCCAATGGCGCCCGCCTTCGGCCGCTCCATCTCCTTCCCGCTGAGCCCGGCGCGCTCCTCCTCCACCACCACCAAGAAACAGGCGCGCCACCTGCGTTCCATCAGCCTCCCGACCTGCCACGCCCACCCGCTGCTCGCGCACCTCCACGCCACCACCCGCGCCGTCCGCGCCTGGGCCGCCACCGCCGGCGCCGACCCCTGTACCACCACCTCCACCCCGTCCGCGGGCCTCGCCCACCTCGACGCGCTCCACGCCGCGCTCTCCGAGCTCCTCGTCCACCCGGAGCCCCGCGCCGCGCTGGCCACCGCCATCGCCAGCGCCTTCTCGGACCGCCTCCTGGACGGCCTCCTGGTGCTCGCCGACGCGCACGGCGCGTTCCGGGAGACCCTCGTCGACCTGAAGCGCCACGCCGCCGAGGCCCAGGCCGCGCTCCGTCGCCGCGACGCGGCGCGCCTCGCGTCGGCCGTCCGCGCCCAGCGTAGCGCCGAGAAGGACCTCGCCCGCCTCGCGTCCTCCGCGCTCGCCGCCGCCAGACTCCCTCTACTCCCCGTGGCGCCCGCAGCCACCAGCGTCGCCGAGGTCGAGGTGTCCGGGGTGCTCGCCGAGGCCCTGGCCGCCGCGGCGTCCGCGTCCGCGGCCGTGTTCGCCGCGCTCGAGGCCGTGTCGTCCGCCGCCACCGCCGCCGCCGCGTCTGCTTCCTCCAAGAAACCGGCGGCCACGGCGACGCTTATGTCTCTGGTCACCAGGAGCAGCAAGGCCACGGCCGCCTCCGACGAGGACAGGGAGCTGGCTGTGCTAGAGAAGATGGAGCGGCTTGACGAGTGCATCGCCGAGATGGAAGCCGGGAACGACAAGGTGTTCAGGAGCATCCTGCACGCTAGAGTTGCACTGCTCAACATTCGCACCCAGACATGCTGATTGTTTTCGACATCCATCAAAACACTCAAAGATGTCGTTGTTAACACAAAAATGCAAGTGTACATACAGATTATTGAACGAAAATTGTTAACACAAAAATGCAAGTGTACATACAGATTATTGAACGAAAAAAAGCTCTAGCGCCCCTCCAGTTCCCTAAAAAAAAAAGCTCTAGCTTGTTTATCTGGCTCTTGTTCAAATGCTTGCATTCCTATGAACTGTGATATGCGTACATTTCATCGGACAAAATCGATCGGCACTCGTGTTCATCAGCTTAAATCCATCTCTTTGACGGACGGTGCATATAGAAAATACTTTATAATCCAAAAAAATGCTCATTAGAATTTTGAATCCATTGATCTATGGATGTGAGCGAAGGAGGGAGAACAGGCTCCATTAACGCAAATTGCTCAAGTTATTAAGATCTCTGCAATTTCACTATTCTTAAGTGAAGCCATGGCTCTGATCTGGATCTAGATCAAGTTCCTGATGACACATCACTATTGCGCGTTCGAACGAGAGACAAAACTGATGAATGCACCTATTCTATTGAACATTGCCCAAGATCCCAGAGACATTGAACACTAAACAAAAGGAGGTGGCCACAGAGTCGGTCATTGGGCACGATGCACCACTACTCAGAGGTATTTTAAATTTAGGCTTTGATAAACTTGATAAATTTAGGCACGATGGTCACACAGTCATATATGCATAGCTCTTGCCTCTAAGCCTCTAGATGGTTTAAGAAACTGCTAAAACATATGCATGGATCAAAATGACTTGTTTCAGCTTCTCTATCAGTGTGGTTTATATACATCCTAAGTATCATATTTTTTTATTTGAAATTCTAATTTAACTCCCTTTCTGTTTCTCTTATTTGATAGGATGAACAATGTACTTTTCTAGTTTAATTTGTACATTTTGTTTTACAGTTTTACCAGATAACCAACGAAACTAGTTGCCCATAGTTAATATATGTACATACTTAACATTGGCCACCTGTGATGAAACTAATGTGAAATGTTTGTATTATCATAGTATGTGGGGTAACCATGTAGAGTAAAGCTCCATCACAAATAGATAAAATATATCTATTGTATTCATACAACAATGTTGAAAAGAGCCACTAGATTCACCCGAGAGGGTCTAGAAATTCCGGTGTTAATCAGAAAAAAGAAAAGGTCCAACATTAAATATTGGATTTTAGGTTGATCTAATGGGAAAGAAAAATGTCTACATAAAGACTCCATCTCCAAGCAAAACACAATTAATAAAATAAAATGTTAAGTAAAATATTATGAAAGTTAATAGTTTGATCTCAAAATGAATTAAAAGTCCATACAAATTATTATTAGAAAGATCTAAATGGAATAGAAAATTATAGCATCATCATCATCATCATCATCATCAATGTCGACAAAGGAGAAATAACTAAATGGAATGTGTCTATTAGAACGATCTTGGCTCAAATTTTGATGTTTTTCATGGTGATAACCAAGGAGAAGAAAACTTATTCAGTCGATTGATGTTATTAAAAAATTGTAAAAAACATATACTCTTTTGATATCTTACAGGCTATTGGTCGATCGATTCCTTGTGCAAGCACATGGATGAGAACCTCGTGATGAGCAACGCAAGAGACATAGTCGGTTTTTTTTTCTTTGTGAGAAGCTGGTCATAAGTGGAAACAAATATGGTCATAGCATGGTTCACAACAATATTGTAGAGTGGTATAAATAGTAGGTCAGAGATTAGCTACTCACTGATGTTGGTGATGGTTCCACATTTTATTTTAGAATGCTTGTGCCAATGGATGTGTCGTGTGGTGACAGGGCCGGCTAGCATCTTCTCCAGGCAATAGTGGCTCCACTAAGCATGAGCAGTATTAGAATGATTCAGGTGATGTTTAAGGGCAAAAAAGATAGTTATGGATTAATGTAGGGTACAGGATGATTCAAATTTTAAAGTTACAAGAAATCCAAAGAATTAGATTTTTCTTTACAGATCTCGTCAAAGAACTAAAGGCTACTCACTACTGGAAACACGTGCTTTGCCGAGGGCCTGAGGATTTGCCGAGGGCCAAAACTCGGGCACTCGGCAAAGACACTCTTTGCCGAGGGCCAGACACAAGAGCCCTCGGCAAAGAACGGCCCTCGGCAAAGAATTGCCGAGGGTACGGCCCTCGGCAAAGAGGCCTTTGCCGAGGGTACGGCCCTCGGCAAAGACAGGCCCTCGGCAAATCAAATCTTTGCCGAGGGCCGAGGCCCTCGGCAAAGATGTCCTCGGCAAATTAGGCCCGTTGGGTCACGGCGGCCATTTCCCGTCAACCTTTGCCGAGGGCCACCAGTTAGGCCCTCGGCAAAGGTTTTTTTTCCTGTGCAACCAGGTTATTCGGCAAATTTTTTTTTTAAGTCTTTGCCGAGAGCCCTAGACCAGGCCCTCGGCAAAGATTTTTTTAAAACCAGTTTTTCGGCCAAACTTTTTTTTTATAAATCGCCTTTGCCGAGGGACCGAGGCTAGGCCCTCGGCAAGGGCCAGGATAGGCCCTCGGCAAAGATTTTTTATTTTTTTTTAAATTCTTTGCCGAGGGCCCAGATCCACGGCCCTCGGCAAAGATTTTTTTTTTAATTCTTTGTCGAGCCAAGGGCCCCTCGGATCCACTTTTGGTTCTTTAGCAAAGATTTTTTATTTTTTTGAAAATTATTTGTCGAGGGCCACAGGCAAGCCCTCGACAATTTTTTTGGTTTTTTTATGCCCAGTTTTTTGTGGTGCTACAATACATTGTTTTGAACTCAATTTTAAAATTTAGGTTCAAATTTGATTTTGTTTTTAAAATATATTTCCATAATTTCCGAAAATCACGAAACTTTGAGATGTCATGTTATCGAATAGGCTATGGTAAAAATTTGAGAAGGCTTGACGAAGTGCATGGAATATTGCAATGTAGTGTCTCCAAAGTGATTATGTCATGTCTGGAATCACATGTGGAGATGTCTGGGTTTCTATCCGACGCCGCAACTCGCCAAGCCTTCTCAATTTTTTTCCACAGCCACACATGCGATAACATGACATCTCGCCAAGTTTCGTTATTTTCGGACTTCGATGGATTTTATATAATTTTAAAACACTTTTCCTAAGCGAGTCGGTCATCATGTTACGTGAACAACATGCGTGAAAATTTGATGCGGGTCGTGGATAGGGACTCAACATGCACCAATTAACATGAATAATATTTTTCGAAATACTACATTGCAATATTCCATGCACCTGCAGCTCAAATTTGACATATTCAAAAAAAATCAAAGAATCGAAATAAATTAAGGAAATATACAAAACAAAATCAAAATTGGCCTAAATTTTAAAATTGAGTTCAAAACAATGTATTGTAGCACCACAAAAAAACTCAAATAAAAAACTAAAAAAATTACCGAGGACTCACCCTGGGGGCTCCCTAAGAAAGAATTTTTTAAAAAAATAAAAATCTTTTGCCGAGGGTCAGGATCCGGCCCTCAAAAAGAATTTAAAAAAATATTTGCCGAGGGTCGTGGATCCGGGCCCTCGCAAAGAATTAAAAAATAAAATAAAAATCTTTGCCGAGGGCCGTGGATCTGGGCCCTCGGCAAAGCATCAACCCTAAATCGGGCCGCAGCCAAATTCCCGATCGGAAATTGTGAAAAAAAAAGCAGTCGATCTCTCCTCCCCACACGCCACCGCTCATGGCTGCCCCCATGCCCACCACCACACACAAGACCCAGCCACATGCCCCCGCACTCTGGCCACTGGCCGAGCCCCGGCCACCACACGCGCCCCACCTTCGATGCCATTCTCGACGGCCCAGCGCCTCCCACACCGCCACACACACACCATTCTCAAGGCCTGAGTCTCCCAGCCCAGCAGCCTGTCCGCCCAGCGGCTCCACCACCCACCACACTCACTGCCACACATCACAGCACAACACTGGCACCACACACAGCTGCCAGGCCACCAGCCTGCCCCCCAGCCTTCACCTCACCTCGCCCCCCACCACCCCATCTTGCCCCCCCACGCCCAAGGGCGGCCGAGGTCGCGCCCCGCCTCCGCCTCCGTCTCCGTCGAGCAAGGGGAGGTCGACCGCCTGATCGGCCCTCCGGTGGCTCCCCTCGCGGGCTTTCCCCGACCCCAGCCCCAGCCCGCCCGTCACCGCCATTGCTTTGTTGGAGGGGAGGAGGCAGGTGGTGAAGTTGGAGGAAGAAGAGAAGGAGAAGAGGAGAAGGAGGAAGGGGAAGAAAAGGAGAAGAAGAGGAGAAGGAGGAAGGGAAGAGAAGGAGAAGAAGGGAAAAGGAGAGAAGAAAGGGAAGAGGGGGAGAGTACTCCAACGTCGCCGACCTCGCCGGAGAAGAAAGTGACCCCCAGACCATGACGCCTGACTCCACCGCAACCCTAGGTAAAACTCTCGTTGTCGGCCTTCGTGCCGTATGTGGTTGTGTGGGCCTTCGTGCCAGTAACTTGATATGAGGGCCTTCGTGCCGCTTGGGTTGTCGGCCTTCGTGCCGCCAGAATGTCGACCATCGTGTTGTTTTTGCAGGTTTTGGAAACCTCCCCATGCGTGGGAGGTGCTGCCAAATTTTGAACAAAAATAACCTATTGTCTTTTTATGCGGGAGAAGAGTACGTCGGAGGGGACCCGGAGGACCCGATCGCCTTCGTCGACGTCGCATGTTCTGCCTACCTGCGTCGCCACGCCATCAAGCGCCGATTCGCCACCGCCCGCTAGCCTTACTTCACCGACACCCTTGGTATAAATAACCTCTTTTGCGCATGTCTATCGTAGTCTGCTGCAGTAACCCAGTTAGGCGTCTCCCGTCCGAAAGAGATATGGTCGTAGGTATGCGGATCTTTGCGTATCTGTGAGCGTATCTATTTCGGATTGTCCACGTTTTTGGACAGCCCATGGATGCGTAGATGGGTTAGTTTCCATGGTCCGCTCCGGTCCAAGAAGGAGTTTCAGCAACACCTCCCTGTTGTTCTCCGGATACACACTCTCCCTTGTAGGACGTGTATCGGGAGAACAACGGGGAGGTGCTGCCGAAATTCTGTCTCGGAGAGGAGCGGAGCATGGAAACTGACCTCATCTATGCATCCGCGGGTGGGATTAGGACCTATCCTCACCTATTAGACAGTAGGAACACCGCGTAGATGCAATTGATGGTCACAATACTCTATGCTGTAAATGTTAAAGGATGGAGGACCATCAGTGGATGTACACGGGCTTGAGAAGCGGGAGTGACTACGACTATGAATGGGTGAAGGGGACAGATGGTTTCTTGAAACATGCATTTGGCCCAGGGGCAGGAGGACATTCTCTAGTTTGGTGTCCCTGCAGCAAATGTGACAATAGGAGAAATGTAGACGAGAAGACCATGGGTAGACATCTTGTGTTCAATGGTTATACGCCTAGCTACCAACAGTGGATCTACCATGGTGAAGCAGATCGTATAAGAGCGGAGGTGGTGAGAGCACGCCTCGAGGCTTTTGATGATGATGCCGGGGTAGCAGACATGCTAGATGACGCCCACCAAGCTCACTTCGCTGAACGACGTGAGAAAGAGGAGATGGAGGAATCCGCGAAGGACTTCTACAAAATGTTGGACTCGGCACAGAAACCCCTTCACGAGCGTACAATAATTTCTCAGCTAGATGCGATTGGACGCGTAATGGGGTTGAAGGCCGAGTTAAACCTGAGTCGAGAAGGCTTCGATAAGATGTTGGCCGTGTTTGGCACCATGCTACCGGAGAAGCACACTTTGCCGACGAACTTGTACAAGGCAGAGAAACTCCTTCGTATGCTTAAGATGCCGTATGACAAGATACATATTTGTCCGAAGGGGTGCGTCCTATTTAGGAAAGAACACAAGGATGCAAATTACTGTCCGAAGTGTAAATCCTCCAGGTACCTGGAGGTAGACTCTGGTGATGGTCAGAAGAAGCAGCTTTCGATCCCCGCAAGAGTGCTACGTCACCTTCCTTTCCTACCAAGGATCCAATGGCTATTCACGACTGAGGAATCCGTGAAACAGATGACATGGCACAAAGATGGCAAACGGTACAATCCTGGGAAGATGGTACATCCGTCTGATGCTGAAGCATGGACGTATTTCAATGACAAACATTGTGACAAAGCAGCTGAGGCTCGTAATGTACGTGTCGCGCTGGCAACAGATGGGTTCAATCCTTATGGAATGATGGCTGCCCCATACACATGCTGGCCTGTTTTTGTTATCCCCCTCAATCTCCCTCCCGGCATCTCCTTTCAACGGCATAACGTATTCTTGTCGTTGATAATTCCTGGACACCCGGGGAGTAATATGGGTGTGTTCATGGAGCCTGTGATTGATGAATTGATCCACGCTTGGGAGAAGGGGGTATGGACATACGATCAAGCTACAAAGACAAGCTTTAAAATGCACGTTTGGTACCACTACTCCCTGCATGATTTCCTGGCGTATGGGTTATTCGCCGCCTGGTGTGTTCACGGGAAGTTCCCATGCCCAGTATGCAAGGAAGCCGTGAGGTTCATTTGGTTGAAGAAGGGTGGCAAGTATTCGTCGTTCGACCAGTATCGTCAGTTCCTCCCTCTAAACCATGAATTTAGAGAAGACATCAAGAGCTTTACGAAAGGTGTCAAAGTGACAGACCCTAAACCGCACTTGAGGACTGGTGCCGAGGTTCGTGTTCAGATAGATGCTCTTGTGCCCAATGAAGAAGGTGGTTTTGTGGGATATGGTGAGGAACATATGTGGACTCATAAATCCGGCTTGACGAGGCTCCCCTATTTCGATGACCTTCTTCTGCCACATAACATTGATGTAATGCACACTGAAAAGAATATCACCGAGGCACTTTGGGGAACTCTCATGGACACTGACAAGTCTAAGGACAACGTTAAGGCTAGAGTGGACCTAGCGACGTTGTGCGATAGACCGAATCAAGCGATGCAACCTCCTAGTGGCCGAAACAAGAACTGGAAAAGGCCTAAGGTCAATTTCGTCTTACAAATTGATCAAAGGAGGGAGGTACTAAAATGGATGCGGATGTTAATGTTTCCAGATGGATATGCAGCGAATCTTAGCAGGGGAGTGAACTTAGGCACTCTGCGAGTCAACAGGATGAAGAGTCATGACTACCACATATGGATTGAGCGGCTTGTTCCGGCGATGGTCCGAGGCTATGTCCCTGAGCATGTCTGGCAAGTGCTGGCAGAGTTGAGCTTTTTCTTCCACCAGCTTTGTGCCAAGGAGATATCTCAGACCGTCGCTCAGGACTTAGAAAAAGCGGCACCTGTGTTGCTCTGTAAGCTAGAGAAGATCTTTCCACCCGGCTTCTTCTTGCCGATGCAACATCTGATTGTGCACCTCCCGTCCGAGGCACGTTTGGGGGGGGCCGTGTAGGCCCGTTGGTGCTATCCAATCGAGAGATGTCTAAAGACTCTTCGCAAAAAATGTACAAATAAAGCCAGAATTAAGGCTTCCATTGCAGAGGCATGCCTTCGGGAGGAGGTGGCAAACTTCACAACGCTATACTACAAGCCGAACCTTCCTAGCAATCATAATCCACCCTTTCATTACAATACTGGCGAAAATGAATCGACCTTGAGCCTTTTCCAAGGCCAACTCGGCAGCGCAAGTGGATCAACCCCAAAGCTATTGGGAAATGAAGAGTGGCGCAGTATCATGCTATATGTGTTGAATAACCTTACCGAGGTGCAGCCGTTCATCAAGTAAGTTCTCAATGAACTTATTTCAATATGCCGTCACTATTCTGCATCCAACCCCATTGATTCTCGTTCGGACAGGGAATTTGTTCGTGAATTCGCATCAATCAAGGGATCCTACCTCGCATGAACAAGACACCCTTGTTTCACGGGGGTGCGGGAGCGGAGGCCTGATTTCATTTCTTGGTTCAAACAAAAGGTAATGTCCAATTTAGCTCAGACGTTCGATCGTCCAAGGTGATCGTCGTTTGATTAATATAACGATCTTTCATGATTCACCTTGCGGTGCCTGCATCGATTCGTCCCATGAGCGACGAGTTGAAACAGTTGCAAACGGCCGTGATGTTAGGGTGAAGTCATTTACCGGCTATGACGTGAACGGATATCGCTTCCACACAACAAGTTACGAGCAGATTCGGCCCAAACGAAAAACCACAAATAGCGGAGTTTGTACGCCCGGCACTGATGGCCTCGACTATCATGGTAGAGTTGAGGAAATCTACGAACTCTCATTTCATGGAGACGAACCTCTTACACCTGTCATGTTCAAATGCCACTGGTTTAATCCTCGATCAACGAGACGAACCGCTCATCTTGGGCTAGTGGAGATTCGAGAAGATTCCATCTATCCTGGAAAAGATGTCTACATTGTGGCTCAACAGGTCGTGCAGGTGTATTATACTCGATACGCCAACCAAGACAAAGAGGATCTTAAGGGTTGGGCTATTGTGCACTAGGTATCTCCACATGGAAAACTACCTGCACCAAACGATGATGATTACAACTTCAACGCAAACACATATGATGGTCAGTTCTATCAAGAAGATGGGCTACCAGGCACGTTCGAGATAGTCTTATCCGAAGCAATCGAAATGGAAGTAGACAACGAAACGGTTGATGACGAGGTCGATGGAGATGTGGTGGTAAATGCCAAGGACATAGCAATGCTTGAGCGATTACTTCTAGGCAATGACGACGATGACAACATAGAACCTTCGGATAGTGTTGCCCATTTGGACAATTTTGACAGTGATGATGAGACCTATGATCCCAATCATGAAGATTATTCCTAATACATGTAATACTATGGTTTTTTAATTTGTGTTTTGTTTATATATTTTGAATCTATTTCTAATATATGTACTAATTAGTCTTGTTCATTCTTTGTGATTGCCGGTGATTGGACAAAGATGGCGAGCAGACGTCCACGCCGTGACACGCCCTCGGTTTACGGGAGAGACCGCCCTCTCCTTCGAGGTGAGGGGTCGTCGTCCGAGGTAGCGTCCGTAGGAGGTGACGAGAGGAGGACCAGGGGCAGCCGCCGCAAGAGGCAGCGGTCTCCTCCCTCGACACGTGACGAGGTGCTGGAGGAGGAGCACGTGACGGCCACGGCCTCGTCCTCGTCGGAGGATGAGAGGGGTCAGCAGACGGGCGAGGGAGATGAGGCGCTCGAGGGCGAGGGAGGCGAGGCGCTCGAGGGCGAGGGAGGCGAGACGCTCGAGGGCGAGGGAGAGGGTACCGCTACTCGGACTCTCTACGAGCGAGGTCCCACGAGCCTCCCTCCTGTTCCGCTTCCTCCTCACAACCGCCAAAGGATTCGGCCTATGGCAAAGAGGTAAGTAACTATGGATGTTATCACAACTACTTCATAAGATTTGTTGGAAATCTTAAGAGAAACTGATAAATTTTCTTAATCACTTGTGCAGGGTCCTGGTTGGTTTTGTCGGGTACTCCAGCACGCACCCCCGCGAGCATCCTTGGTGTTTTGTGCGTGAGAATGGTACCCGGCATTGTGCAACTGTCCAAGAGCCGGTGGTGCGGAGCCGCCTCCAATCGGATGATGTACGCTACTGGTCACGGATGACACTTACCGCAACAAGCGGGAGCGAGTATTATTGGAGTTTTGGGTAAGTCTCTCTCGCACAACATTGCTTAATACATCGCATTCATTGGTTAAATCTTTTATCGAAATAATGAATGGATACATCGGTTTTGTATGCGAAAATATTTCAAGGCCAAGAAGGAGTTGAGGCCCAGCGGATCGAAGGCGGCCGCAGCTTGTGTAGGAAATACGTCACCGAGATGCATCACCATGGGCGTGTCCAGCCCACATAGACTACTACAGGTCGGTACTTAGGCAGTCCCTCCCCAAGCCTCAAGCAAGACGGATTATGCTGACCCGGGACCAGTATCTTGAGGTAGGCGAATAACATTCATAATGATTCGTTTTGATATTAAGTAGGTTCAATTTCATCTTCTTATATGTCAAATACTCGATGACTTGTAGTAGATTCCCTGGTGGTGCCGATCGTATCCCGAGTGCTGGGCCATGATCGTGGACAAGTGGTTATCACAGGACTTTGTTGACACGCACGAGAGGCAGCGAGAACAGCGTCTAATGAGGCAAGGTCCAACTCACCATCAAGGCAGCCGTAGCCTCCCCGGATACAAACAAGCATACGTAAGTGATTTCTTTCATTTATTTTGATGCTCAATTCTGCTTGATTTCTCACCATCTTCCCGCTCTTCTCGCAGGAGGCTGCGCACCAGGCGAGGAGGTCTCGAGTTCTCTCAAGCGTGGGCTATGTCCCACATGGGCAGGGCGTCGTCCTCTGTCTCCTTCGACCCGGCTGCCCCGCCCCAGGTGTACTCCGCCCCGAACGTGTACACTAAAGTCCAAGAGTACATGTCAATGGTAAGGCAGATCTATGGGGAAGATTACAATGTGCGCACTGAGTCCATTGATGCAGAGGCGATCATGAGGCTCGGAGGAGGCAAGAAGCACGGGCGGTTGTGGATTCCAGACGGCGCCATCGACTCCTGCCACTGTTCCTCTCCTCGATGCTATCCGAGCACGCGAGCACGAGCTCCACCAAACCCATACGTCCACGGCCTTCTCCAAAGATCAAGCAGTCCAAGCACTCTGTAATTCCTGTTTTACTCATCGTATGTAGATATTTACACACCTAAATTAGATTTGCATTACTGATACATTGGAGTAAAATATTGCAGGCCGAGCTGCAAGAAACAAAAAGGCAAAGTCAAGAGCAGAACACGGAGCTGACCGCACAGCTGCAGGCCCAAAAGGTCGCGTTCGAGGCCGCGCAGAAGCAGATGGCGGATATGATGGTGATCATGCAAAGTCTTGGGCAAGCATCAGGTGTACCTGTGCAATTTTCAGCTCCTCCACCTCCTACTCCTGCAGCTACTCCTGTAAGTATGAAAGTTCACTTTTCACTTGTGCTTTGCATGTATGTCGGCCTTCGTGCCGTTGTGGATGTCGGCGTTCGTGCCGTTGTGTATTTCGGCGTTCATGCCGTCGTTTCTTGCAGGTTTTGGAAACCTCCCCGTGCAGGGGAGGTGCTGCCGAAATTTTCAATTGAGTCTAATCTTTTTGTATTCCTACAATACTAGATGCAATCTCTAAGTTCCAAAACTGTTTTCCCGGATTACTCACACATGCAATCTCTGCTCCTTTGTGCGCCTTCCGTCCATGGGTTCCAATCAACCCGCTAGTGCGTCCACCGGGTGATCTGCTTTCCTTCACCATCGCCTCATAGGCTAGCTTGATGAGGACTCGTGCTAGGTGATGTGGTTGGACTTTAGCGTGATTTGTGATTTATGGTTGTTACTTGTGCTTGGATTTCATTAACTTGTCGTAATAAATATGTGACTTGTCGTTGTAATATATTGTGATTTGTGGTTCACAATTATGGTTGTGATATATTGTGAGAAAATGGGTTCTGTGTGATATATATATGTATATATATGAAATGCTTGTGACGATGGAATGCAAAAAACAAAAAAAAATTAAATTTCTGTCTCTTTGCCGAGGGCAATGACCAAGGCCCTCGGCAAACAAGGGTCCTTTGCCGAGGGCCCAAGCAATAGCCCTCAAAGAAAGATTTTTTGGAAAAAAAAATCTGACAATTTTTTGCCGAGGGCCAGGAGCAGCCCTCGGCAAAGGGTTAAAAAAATTCAAAAAAACATTTGTTTGCCGAGGGTCGGCCCTCGGAAAGGATTTTAAAAATCCTGAAAATTTCTTTGCCGAGGGCGAGAGGAGGCCCTCGGCAAAGGTTTTAAAAAATTATTTGCCGACTTTGCCGAGGGCGGCCTCGGCAAAAAAGAATTTTTAAAATCCTGAAAATTTCTTTGCCGAGGGCCGGGAGAAGGCCCTCGACAAAGGTTTTAAAAAAATAAAAAATTATTTGCCGAGGGTCGGCCTCGCAAACAAATTCAAAAAACCATTTATTTGCCGAGGTGGGCCTCGGCAAAAAAAACCGCCAACGGCGCCGGCGCTGACGGCCTCTTTTTTTTCCGAGGGTCGTCCTCCCCTCGGCAAAGGCTTTGCCGAGTGCCCGATAAAGGGCCTCTCGACAAAGACCCCTTCATTGCCTAAAATTTCCCGAGGGTCTTTGCCGAGGACAGCCCTCGGCAAAGCCTTTGCCGAGGGTTTCTGGGCCTTTGCCGAGGGCTAGAGGAGGCCCTCGGTAAAGCATGCGCCTCCAGTAGTGACTTCAACCTAGCCTCGGCAGAAATTACACAACCATGTGGTAGGAGCGGAATAAAAGGGAGGAGGAGAGGTCTTTAAGACAAGAAATTGGGTGACAATAGATGTATGAAATTCATGTAGATGGATGCAGTTAGGAATAAAACATTGAGAGATGGCAATTAAATTCAAACAAACAAACAAACATTTTTTATCAAATATTGTTTTTAAGTAAGAAGAGCTAATGGAGTAATGGTTATACAACGAAAAAAAAACCTAGCTACCCACTATTTGCACAGCTCACTTTGTTAACTAACTGGTACTAAAACTAAACTAGGAAACCCAACAGATAAGGATCATATGGATTGATAAGATTCTAGACTTTGCAGTAAACAAACTGGACTAGCTATTGTTTGATGGGACCTACCCATTCGTGCAATGCAAATTTGTCCTTGCTAGAATCAAGTCTCTCTCTGGAAATACGGTGGTTAGCTGCCATCTTGAATTTTGCAATTGGTGATTATATTCAATTAGCTAAGATACTCTCTTATCCTCTAGTACTAAAAGATGGACCTAGAAATATGATTACCCCAAACGTCTGCTAGCTCCCTCTCTCGCTATCAATTGAGCACGATTTCCACTACTAAATAATAATTGTAAATATATATGAACATATATATCTGGTTAGCATTACTTGCTTGTTCCAATAATGAAGCATATTCTGCTGCTAGCTACCTGCATATAATCTCTCTGTCTCTATTTATGTCAAAGATTCATGTCACAGAAATCTCTTTGCGGATCTGGCGGCTGTTAGCTGAAAGGGAAAAGAAGACACAAATAATTCAGCATGCAAGCGTTCGTGCGCAAACCAACTCAACCTCTGTAACCAACAGCAGCCGGTATGAGATAAGGAGAGGAGAGAGGAGATAGCCCTAAGAGTTGGAGGACGACAACCCATTCGTGCAACATTATGACTGGCATATATTATTCTCTATCTAGATAGTACATGATGCATCTGGCCGGTGATATATATGATGGTGGGAGAGCACCAAGGTACAGATTAAAGCATGTTTTTTCTCCTCCATTCAAAATGATAATGCGATGATTATTAAGGTTGTAGCTTGGACCAGACGACGTTCTTAGCATGTGCACAGCTCAATCGGTTGTTTTCAGTCGGCACACCGGTAAACTAAAACAAGCATCGTTGGACGACATGATACATGTACTTGTTAAAGTTTTGCGTGGTGTGACTTTTAGCAGGTACGTAAGATGATAAATCCAAGTTGTTAGGCGTTGCTTGTTTGCAAAGCTTATGAATAATGGACCTATAAAACTAAAAGAATTAGCTTGAGATAGGCACTGACTGTGTTTTTTTCCTAAAAAAAAAGATATGGAAATTCCGTCTATTACTATATTTGTGCATGATATTTAAGTATATCAAACAAATGGTGCTTGGAATTAAAGAAAATTGAGGCATAATATATATCACTATATCACTTCTCCTATAATTCAGGTGCTTGATTTTTTTTATTGTTGTTCAAACAATAGGTAATTTTATCATTATTTGACTATAAAAAATTATCAATTCTCTTTTGTAAGTCGTACTTTTAATTGTACTAGGTAGCGTGCCCGTGCGTTGCTATGGGATAATCATGTATTAATGGAAATAAATACTTATCCTACTACACTCGACAAAACAACTCATACAGAAAAAGGATCCATCAATGCTGCGAACAGCCCACACACTGGCCATACGCAGCAACGCCGCAAGCATTTCTAGTGGTTTCGATTTGAGAAATGTATGGGTAACCAGAACAACTTTATATGGTCAAACGTCTAGCAAGCGCAACTGGTAGTTCACTTTAGCTAAGCGCCTCCTTGGAAGCCAATGATCAAGTCTACCATCAACATTGCTTTTGACCAGTGCTTCTAACCGATTTATCAAATTTGAGAGAAATCAATACCTTTGAAAGATAAAAATGGGATCTACAACTTTTGTTTTAGAGTAATGGTGAGATTCCGAACCAATCAATCCCATAAATTCATTGAAAAAATCAGCCTAATTCACGAACAATCTGAAAATCAATGCAAGGGTTACCATGGTTTGTACACGTAAACATTGCATCTAGTTGTTTCTTAGAAATTTCTCACAACAGATGAACTAAATTTGCAAAGAATTAACAGTTCCCACCTAACCCTTTTTCCTTCCTTTTTATTTTCTTTCCCCAACTCGTCTTCTGCTATTTCCCTTGTTTGTCTTCTTGACCGTAGCCTCCTAGCAGCTATACAACACGAAGTAGAAGCACCAAGATACAAACAACCTATACGTATGGAAAAACAATAAGTAGAAGCAGCAACCTAAGTGCTCCAGACAACAAGGACCCAAGCTGTGGGTGCTCTTGCCCACCAAGTTCTCTACAAGGGAGAACTCAAGTAGGAGGCGACACATGAATAGGGATGTCAGATATTGAACCCTAATATATTGTCATAGGAAAAGATTCATATCAAAATAAAATGAGCAGGAGTGGACATAGAACAGAGTCACGAGAAAGAAAAAAATATTTTTTGGTTTATTATTTCGTTTCGTGGGTCTCACACATAACTCATGCGCTCCCCTAGGAGAAGCCAAACAAGGGAGTGGATATCAGGAATGGTGCTTGTAAGGTACCGATAGAAGGCCCCAAAAACACAAGCATATCTGCAAGAAACACACAGAACACCAATATCAATTTGTCAACTAAAAGAAGACAAGGGTTTGCTGAATTGTTCTAGTTGGGAAAACACTACCAAAAAAAAGGAAGGAACAAATTTCCCTACAAAAATAGAGGGGAGGGGAGCCGAGTGTACCTCTAGTGATTCTTGATGAACTCGACGGCAATGTACTTGTCTAGTTGGATCTTGGATCTGCAACATCTTGAGCGTGAAGTACAGAACCAGGACAAGAGGCACACCGGTAGCACATCTGAACGATGCGAACCAGACCATCGCGTTCTGCCCCAAAACATCCCGTACTCCGTCGCACAACACCGCCGTCAAGCGCGAATTTGCGCCTCCCTAGACCACCAAGAGCAGTGTCCAACTCAACTACCTGACTATGTTATCAATCGGTGGAGTTGTTGATAGATGGTCACACATAACAGGTTGAAGGTTGAGTTCCCAGTAGGATGTGTAGACAGGTTTGCTGCCACCTACTCTTTTCCAATCTGAAATTTGTTTGAAACAGGCAATAAACAAACCATTTTACTTTTGTGATAAGCACCAGACAGGCAAAAAAAGCAGGCAGTGCATGCACGGGACATGTATGATCATTAGTGGTGCGCAATTGAGCAGCAAATTAAACTAAATTACAACAACGAGAACAAAATAATCCCAGATAGTCATTCGGGGTGCCCACGTCAGTATCAGAATATCATTGTTAGTATCAGACAGGATCAAAAAATAAACTAAAGGCACTGCGGATATTACTTGAAGATGTGGAGCAGCTGCTGCAACTGCAACTCGGAGTCACCAGGGGAAAGTGGTTGGTTAGTGACCAACTCATCTGCAATTTACACCAGGTTAGAATATCTATATATGTCGGTGTGAGTTATGAAGCAGTTCACACATTGAAAAGTGATGTCGGAGTTCATAGAAATCTTACCAAAAATTGAGCCAATAGACCATATGTCAACCAACCAGCGTGGAGTAGTGTGTGGAACCAAGGAGAATCCCAGGGACCTTGTACCACAGGGTAAGGATCTGCAGAAATTTTTTTAGGTTAATTCCGTTGTTAATTAATCAGATCCAAGAACAGGGGCTAAGAGGGAACATCGTGGGTGTACTTTTTGATGGGCACGGTGATGGCATGGTTTGTACACATAAACATTGCATCTAGTTGATTCTTAGAATCTTCTCTCACAATAGAAGTCCTAAATGTGTAAATAATTAACGGTTTCCTATAAACCTATAACCTCTTTTTCTCTTCCTTTCTATTTTCTTTCCTCCAACCTACTAACAATATGTCTATGGCTTGCTGGCATGGAAAATCGTTTGTCTCTAGAATGTCAGAATTTTCTAAACTCTAAGTTAAACACATTCATAATACATATTCTCTAGATCTGCATATACCTCGCTCACAGGAGCTACTCACCTACGATGATCAAATGTTAACTTACCTCTTGAATTCACGCTCCATATGTTGTTCCAATCAGCCCTCGCGTCCCCGCCCCTTGGTGCCGCTGGCCAGCTGCCAAGCATGTCGGCAGCTTGCCGCTGGTCTCCAGAAGGCCACCAGACGGCATTCCCCGTGGCCCCGCACAGGCGCGCTATGACACAGGAACAATCCACGCGGGCGCTGCTTGCAGCGTTGGCGTGCTGCGCCCTTGGGCACGGATGCTCGCGGTCGTAGGTCACAGCCTCGTGCGGCCGCCGACCATATCCGCCTTGCCTCTGCCCCATGCAGCCACCGGTCCGTCGCCCACCGCAGCCTCATGCTAACACGCCGACGCGCCATCATTGCTGGAGTTCGTAGCCCAGCAGCCGCCCAGGCGGCCACCTCTATGGGTAGGGTTTGTCGATTTGGGGAAAACGGGAGAACAGAAATTTAAGGGAGACAAATAGATGAGAGAATCATAGCTAGCCACAGGAGATGCAGATGCAAGTAGAGAATGCAAGGAGAGGAAGTTACATAACTGGTGGTGGTGGTGCTACCGTCGATGTCGTTGGAGCGCGGCGTTCATGCCCCTGCCGCCCTGCCCTCCTACCCCTGGCTCTGCTGCCATCTCCTCCCCCAGTCGATGAGGGCGCCGGCGTCGGCGGTGCGGCCAGCTGTGAGCGGGCGCGGGAGCCGGGCGGGCACGTGCGGCGGCGGCACGGTGAGGGCGACGATGGGGGCGCGGTGGATGCGTAGCCGTGCAGATGAATCACGGGAGCGATCCTTCCTTTTCAAATCACGGGAGCGAGGTTTGAGGCTAAATCACAGCAGCGGAAGGAGCGTGGGGCGTGGAGCATGGGATCGCAGGAGGCAGGACCGTGGACCCACGGTAAAATATCGCACCAAAAAATGTCCACGTTTTGTTTTTTTAGTTGTAGGAGACTAGTTGGTTGTATAAGATTGTCGCCCCAAGACACCTTAGATATAGCAACTTACAATATATGTTGCTGCAATGTTAAGAACTAATGGTTGGAAATGCAAATATACATATGCTACTAAGTTGTGATCCCTGCTGAAATTGAAGCTGGGGAAGTTTGGCCGGTTATCATGGCGGCTGGGTTCTTATTACTTGCTCGGAATGTAGTAGCTAGCTAGTTTTGTTTAGCATATATACATAAGCTAATAAAACATGTTTGGATTATTGTAGAACCGCCAGCAGTGCAGCAGGTAATATCAAATTTCGAGGCTAGATTAGTGAAGATGTAAAATTACGCATGTAACCCTGCTATATTCTAGAGAGTTCCATAGGAAGTAATCTTTTTTATCTAGAGAATTCTCTATAAGTTCAAAATATTTTACATTATCCAATGCCATGAATTATGCGGTGGTTTTTTGGTTGTGTTTTTATTGGGTGGGTTCCACTTGAAAAAGCTAGTCAGAACACATAATTACATATTTTTGAGACAATATTTGAATATCAGGATTACACTCATTTTGGGACGGAGGGAGTAAGCTAGGCATAAGAAGATGACTACCAAACTTCCAAACCGTGCATTGTCGACCGTGGATGTCTGAAGCGCTGGAAACTGCATGCCGCTGGATAGATCTAGAGCTAGGTATCATACACACGAACACACGACGACAGTTGACAGGGGTAGCAGAGCAGTCGTGCGGCTTGCTGCTTGCTAGAGTCGTACTACTACTCGTGGTCAGCTATGATGAGCGCTGCCGCGTGAGACGTGTGTGTACATACACATGCTGACATGCATGCATGGTGTACGTGGTGGGTGGGCGAGAGATGCAGGGGAGGAGACGACGACGACGAAACACTTGGAATCTGCTGTCCCCCGATCGCATGGACATGGAGCGACGAGCGAGCGGACACCAGCGCACGCACGCTACTAGCTGGTGCCCGTGCCGGCGCCGCATATGGTGGATCGTCCATCGTCGATCGAGATGTTGCGTGTGCACAGCATGGATCCGGCTGTTGCGGCCCGGGAATAACGAATCTCGCCTCACCTGCCGCGCGTCCGGTTGCTGGCGAGCCTCCTGCACAACAGCATCCCAGCCGCGCGTGCATGTGCGATCCCCGTTGTCCATCTCCATCTCCGCGGCGGCGACGACGACCGTGGACTCAGCTCGTCTGCAGCCGCATCTACTGGCTAGCTAGCTATGGAGGAGAAGCTAGACAACACGGTGGCTGGCATGCATGCCTTCTGGCAGCTAGCTAGCGCGCCGAGCTACTGCTAGCTAGCTACGTAGTACTACGCGGCCAGATGATAGTAGGGCTAGCTGTGCAAGCCACGTGCGGCCGATCGAGCATGGATCGGAGAAGCAGGTTGGTTACCACCGGTGGATCGGATCGAATGGATAGAATACTCTGCTAGCTAGTAGCTCAAGCCCTGAAGATGCCCGGCCTCGTGTGCCCTGGCACTGTTTACTTACAGCGGCGAGCCAGCTACTAAACCGCCCGGCCGTGTACGTGTGTTCGTTGAGTGTTTGACAAATGCGACTGCAACCATGAGATGATGATCAAGCCTGATGTGTTCTTGCCTGGTTTGGCCTGGAGTCCTGGACCACACAGTTGGCTAGCTAGTTTACTTCAATCATATGCATGTGCGATGGTCGTCGTGACGTGCGTGCGTGTTACAGATCAGGGCGTCCCCTGCTTCCGTAGTTCCGTTGCTGCCTTTATTGCACGCATGTCCAACACCTCACCTTTCTGCAGATGGAGCCAACATGACACCTAGGCATGCATAACCTAAGCATGCATGATCCATCTCAGCTGCTGGCGCCACGGCCTTGCATTGGTTTGACTCCAACGGCAGCCGCTGCTCCTTTCCGTCCAACCTGTCCTCGCGGATCATGTCCCCCTAGCTAGCTCACTGCTCACTGCGCTGCTTCTAGCCACCCACACGTGCAACCACCGAGTACCAAGCTTTTCGTCTTCCTCTCGGCTCCTCCATATATACGAGCCTCCCTTGCCTCCCCCTCTCCATCTCAGACGACGACACAAACGAACAATCGACCTACCTTAGCTTGCAAACCCAAGCAAGCTACCTACAACTACAACAACAATGGCGCCCAGCTTCGGCCGCTCCATCTCCTTCCAGCTGAGCCCAGCGCGCGCCATCACCCGGCCCCGCGCCGCGGCCGCGCGCCACGTCCGCTCCATCAGCCTGCCGCCGTGCCGCTCCCACTCCCACCCGCTCCTGGCGCACCTGCAGGCCCAGACCGCCGCCGCCCGCGCCTGGGCCACCTCCGCCTCCACCTTCCCATCCACCGGCCTCGCACTTATCGACGCGCTCCACGCCGCGCTCGCCGAGCTCCTCCTCCTCCCAGAACCCCAGACCTTGGTCCGCCGCGCCTGCGCCTCATCCGACCGCCTCCTCGACGCCTTCGTCCTCCTCGCCGACGCGCACCGCGGGTTCCAGGAGTCACTCCTCGCGCTCCGCCGCGACGCAGCCGACGCCCGCGCTGCCCTCCGCAGGCGCGACGCCGCCAGGCTCGCCTCCGCCGCGCGCGCCCAGCGCAGGGCCGAGAAGGACCTCGCCCGCCTCGCCGCCGCCGTCTCCTCCTCCGTCGCCAGGTCCGCCCGCCTGGCTGCGCTCGGATCAGCCACCGCCACCGCCGAGGAGGCCGAGATGGCCGCCGCGCTCATGGACGCCGCGGCGGCCAGCACCTCGGCATCCGCCGCCGTGTTCTCGGCCGTCGCATCCGTGTCTGCCGCCACGTCCTCCAGCAAGAAGGCCGCGACGACCTTCGCTGCTGCCTTCGCCAAGAAGCCGGAGACGGCCGATGTGGCGCCGGATAAGCTCGAGGAGCTTGAGCGATGCATTGACGAGTGCGAGAGCGGCAGCGAGGTGGTGTTCAGGAGCATTGTTCGGACTAGGGTTTCGTTGCTCAACATCCGTACTCCGGCGATCTAGAGAATGTATCAGTCGCCAACACAAGATAGCTAACTGTTGTGTACTATAATGCGTACTCTAGTATATATACTGTACATTGAAAAATAGAGAACATATATACGAAAAAGAAATTGTGCCATACGTATCGCAGTGAGTTTTGTGGTTTTGCTTGATTTTGTCTCCTTATATACTACTACTACTACTATTGTTTACTCATCCGCAGGCAGTTGGAAATAACACAGAAATTAAATTCAGTCAAAAATCATAGCCCCAGATAAAATAAAAGCTGTACTGTAATTATATATCAGGAGGGCATTACCTGACTGTTCATCAGATAAAGAACGAAATTGGAGCAATATCATTTGTAGCCGGTAGCTTAAGCTAACGTAGTCACACAGAATGGAATGCTGCACGTTTATCGTACTCCATCTGGTCCATTTTATCTGGCGCTAGTTAGAATGACACGGTCTACTAGATTACACTTTGACCATTCATTTGCTTTATATTATATTATTTATGCTTATAAACTTATAATCATTGGATAGTATAATTTCGTACAAATCTAATCATATAAAGTTTTTATTATAATAGTTAAAAATTATTAGCCTAATTATTGGTCAAAGTTTTTAAAGTTTGAATCTTGATATATGCGTGTACGTCAGATAAAATGGACCAGAGGTAGTATCAGGAGTATCTTCCTCACTAAACACACACTCAATTATCACCTCAATCCATGTGCAGTCTATTGTGTAGAGTACTGACCAATAATGGCCACTATTCTGTCGTCGAACCGTACCCCACGATCCCACTACCTATACATTTTAAGCAGTGAGACTAATTGATGAGGATTATGAATGATGTTATACTTGTTGTAAATCTTTATATTTTTAAAAGCCCCTGTTGTGCAGCTTCCTATTGTATGAACTCAAAGAATGAAAATTGTTTATAAGGGGAAAAATCAGGAAATTACTAAAATTTTGTTATTCTAATAAGTCGTTCTGACTTTTTTTTACATCCATTTTGTTATGTATCTAGATATAACATATGTCTGAATACATAGCAAAAATCTATGTACCAAAAAACTCAAAGCGACTTATAATTTGGAACGGATAGAGTATATATATATATATCAAGCTAGAAATTAAGTTAAAATAATTTAGAATAAAGGGAGTTGCAAACAAACAAAGAACGTCTAGTACACAATCTTGATCGTGAACATTCAAAATTTGGCCCAATGGTCCTCCTTTGATCCAACAGCCCACGGACATCTACTTCATTCTCATTTGCCCCTGTTCTCCTTCCCTGGTATTTTCCCTTGGTTTTGTGCTAGCACTGGCGGAGCCAAGTGCAGGCCATACTGGGCTCCGGCCCCCCTTGCTATCAAAGATTATTAAGGTTTATATGTATATGATTGCAAGTCTAAACTGTCCATCTAAAGAGCTAGATATTCTAAGCTTGTCTTCTTTATAAAATGCGCATATAAATTAGTAGTTGTTTCATCTATCTTTAGTAAGTACTAGCTGACCACAAAACTATGATCAATCTGACCAATTTGGCCCCTCCTTGATTGTGATTCTGGCTCCGCCACACTATGCTAGCTGTTTGGCTGGCACAATGCAACCGTGCTCAAAACATCTTCTCTACTTCGGCCTAATACCGGAGGGGGGAGGAGGATAGAAACGAATATCGCTGAAAGTTCGATTAGGATTTTTAAAAATTTGTGATACTTTAACTAAAATTTGAAAATCTTATCTGAATGAAAAACGAAATTACTTGCGTATACATTTATCCGAGGTCACTGTTAAGATAAAATATCACGAAAATTTCAGTCCTTGCCCACCCGCGTTAAAAAAAGCAAAACATGCTTTCCAAAAAAACAAACGTATAAAAGAAATGTAGAATTGGTTGACATACTTATACAGGTCTTGGATTCGAGTTGGTTCTTTTACAGAGAGTTAAATTAAGGTGAAAGAGGGAACCTTGTGTTCCCCACTCACCTTGGTACACTATATCTCCTATAACTAAAAAGAAGATACTTTTTGGTGCGACATTTGTTTTGGTTCTGCCTCTTCGCGTGCGATACCGCGACTAAGCTGCGCAATCACCGACAATCTCCCACATCCCGCAACAAGGAAAGCCCCGATCACGCCTTCGTCCCCGCCATGCCTGGATCATCGGGGTCGTGGATGGAAACCCATCCGCGTGACATCCGCGCCTCGCGACGGTGACCATGACTCCGCTCTTTCCCTTGCGACCCATCCGTGTTCGTGGTGTTGACGAGAGGCGAACAGGGCGATTCCCAACTCCCCTGCCAGCCATGGGCTGCCACGCCAACAGCGCGACCCCGAGCCGCCGGAGTCCCTCGGCCCCTGCTGTCCACGCTCGCGGCCTCCAACCAGGCGGGCGGCGGCATGGGAGACACCTCCTCCACCTCGGATCGCCACGATCCTCTCCCCGCAGTCTTCGCCTGCCCTCGCCCTCACCTCGAGGTGGTGCGTCCTCGCCGGGCGACTCCCACATCAAGTCCTCATCCGCCCCTTCCCTAGCGGTGAGCACCCACAAGGTATGCCATCTCTTCTCTTCCCTTCCTGCTGTACGAAACTGAGTCTCTTCTCTTCCCATACCGCTGTACGAATCTGAGCACCCATTAAGCTATCTATGGTTTTAGACCCAAACCACTAGACCCAGACCCTAACGTAAGCTATTTTGATTTGGATTGACACAATTAATTTCTCATTACAAGTATATATTGTTCAGGAATGTGAATGCTAATTGCCCCACGAAAAAATGTCATTAGACGAACTCATCAACCTTGAGGCACCTTGCGAGTCTGATGCGAATGTGGTGGAGCCTCTAGCTTCTGAACTTCAAGCAGAAGGGGAAGCTGGTGTTTTGGGTAGTAATTGGATCAGAATCCATCTGCTAGGTACATGATCTTGAAGAGGGGTAAGTGGAAGATATGGACCTCACAAACGATGATGTAGTGAATGGAAAAGAGTATCTGTACTAAGGATGAAAACGGAACGGAAATATCTCGAACCGAACCGCGTCGTTTTCTATATTTAATCCGATCGAATCCGCATTTTCTTGTCCGACTTTACCGTTTTCGCTTTCGCATTTGAGATGTTTCGTATTTCAAATGTAAAAGTAGAAAACGGTTTACACATTTTTCGACCGTTTTCTACTTTTCTACTTTTAATTTGAAATATTCCGAATTCAAAATTCGGTTTAAACCGAATTTGGCCAACTGCACAGGTCATACAGCCCAATTACAGGCTGCTCACCACGTAGCTGCATTCTTTCTACTAGTGGCTAGCTGCCCTCTCTTATAGACGGCGCCCAGCCTCATCTCTCTTATTATGTATTTGGTCGTGCACTTGTTTAATGCTATGCACTTGAACTAGATCATGCACTTGTTAGTTGTGAACTTGTTATGTATTTGGTCATGCACTTGTTTAATGCTATGCACTGTGGGTCGGTATTTCGTATTGAATTTTCGCATACCGACCGTGTTCGACATAATTCCGCTCGAATTGGTTCGTTTCCGAAATTCTAGATATTCTGTAAGTTCGTGTTCGTTTTCGTGTCCGGCTTGTCCGCTTTCGCTTTTCCTTTCGTATTTTAAATGTAAAAGTAGAAAACGGTTGAGGAGTTTTTCGACCGAGTTCGACCGTTTTCATCCTTAATCTGTACATATTGAGACAGTAATTGGTTTCGAGGTCAAGCTGGACAAGGGCCATGCTGCTGAAAATGCACCAGTTTATGAGTGAAACAACATCTCTGTTCAAGAAAGGTGTATCCTCTTGAATGGAATATTATGTATTTATGCTAATATACATTTGCAACGGCAGGTGTGTACGTTTTTTGAAGAATCATTTATTTCTTTGGATGCCAAACCATTACCGGAATTTGGTAATTATCCATGACTCAATTTTCATGTGCTTTTTGGGGTTTGCAGGTAAGTTCATGCTAATTGCATTTCTACAGGGTAAAGAAAAGGCTTAGCAGATCCGAGCTGGGAGCTAGGCAGTGTGTGTTGAGGTTGTGCCTGAGGCACATGTTGAAGCTGCTTCTCGCCTCCTCGTAGAGGAGCGCACCACCGCAACAGCAAGCAACCCCTAAGTAATCCCTTGTGACAAGGCAACAAGGGCTCAAGTTATCCCAGATGCTATAGCCAGTATGTACTAACCACAGATGGTCTTCGCTTCCTTAAATATGCTGTTAATTTTCATTGACTTCACTATTTTTTTCTTTGCTTCGGTGGAGGCTGAACCATTATCTTCACCAAGATGAATGACTCCGCATTAGAGCTTTCTAGTCTTATTCCTGAACACCGTTCCTTACATGGAGATGTTGTGCAATGCCAATGTGAGGTGAGTTGTCGAAACCCGAAAATTCTAACTCTACAGTTTGTCAATATCGTTCTGTTTTAGCAATCTATAGAAAGCCAAAAAGATATTCGTTGGTTGGTGATCATATGAAGGTAAATGCAGAATTTGATTGCTTGTCCCCCCAAAACTGTGTAGTTTTGCTGTGACTTACTTTCTATTTTCTAGATGCAGAACAGGGCATACATTTGTTGTTGGTGAAAAAGATTGTAGTGATTTGATTGCTTCTGCTGCTTGGGAAATGAATAGATAGGAGAGGAATAGATAACCAAGCTTTATTAAAGATTTGTCTTTATTCTATAAATCTTCATCATCCTGAATATTTGGTATCAATGGTTCTTTTAATAAGCAATTCAGTTAAGTTTACAATGATGATAGGTATCCCTCCATGCTCTCGATCTCTCCCTTGCGCGCAGCTATTTTCCTCTCAGCAGTCCATATGGCAGTCTGGCAATCAGATCTGAAGGGGCTTGTAGCCATTGCCATAAAAACTCCCGGTCTTCCAGACTTGCATTGATGCTGCCCTCGCTGTAGCGATCTCCACCCTGTAGTATCTCTTTTATATTCAAGGAACCCTAGAGATAGGGGAAGGTGACGCCCGAAACTATCGTCTCCCTCTGATCAACGCAGTCCCCTCCAGTCTATGATGTCGTAAAGAGGTATTATCTCCTTCCCTCTCCCAGCAGATTTTTTTTTTCATCAGTCTTATCTTATAGGGTATGGAGGTCGTGGTGGAGTGGTATTTTTATCCAGTAAAGTAAATCTTATCTATTGTGTTCTTAGTGATGTGTTGGTACTTTTATTTTTCAAGAATATATGGTTGGAACATATAATGATATATACAGTAGCATGTGTTCCTCTGAACAACATAATTTATTGTTGTCCATTTTAATTGCGAGTACTAATGTTGACATTTTGGCATTTTCCCATGTTTGATGATTATTTTTATCAAAAATATAAAAATAATAATATATGAAGCAATACGCAAGGAACATGTTTATAAAATTGTTAATTATGGAGAAGCCTATGACACGTGGGCCATGCATCTTCAGCGTACAACTTCTCCTACATCTTCTCATATATTACAACTAAAAAGAACAAAACGTGGATACTTTTTGGTGCGACATTCCAACGTGGGCCCATAGTCCTGCCCGCTGCGTTCCCGCAGCCCTGGCTCCTACACCCATCCCTTGCAACAAAATTCTTTCTTCCAAATTAGTCATGCACAATTATAGCAATACAATTTGCTAAATGAGGACTATATATACGAATGATTGATTATAGACCAATCTCCATTCTTTTTTTTTTGGAAGGAAGAAAGAATATCAAGGATTACGTGAAACCAAGCAACCAGACCACCTTCCATGCACGGCGCCACGATGGTGCATGTAAACACGAATCGTGCATGTACAATAAAGAAGGAAGCCATGCAACCAATCAAGAAGGAAATTGCCATCATCAAAGACCACACCAACCACAGGCGGCACGTTAGCATGGTCATCAATCTCTTCTCTCATCACGTCTAAAAAGACTAAAAAGTGGACAGCATTTTGGTGCGACAATCCAACATCGGGTCATCGGTCTGCCTGCGTGCGATCCCATGCTCGTTATCCCACCCAAATAATCGCCCCCACAATGGCCCACACGGCGCTTCTTCTTCCCTAAAATGCCACTCCACACGAGAATCACGTGATCACGCCTCATCATATGCCACCGATAGATGGAAACCTATGGCCAAACAAATCCACCACCACCGTAGCGCTTGTGAAAAAAAAAATCTCAAATTGCCTGGCCGAATAGGAAGGAGGGGAAACGGACGTCCATCTGGGCGTAATTAACGCTCGTGAAAAAAAATTCTCACGTCTCCGGCCGGCCAAATAGGAAGGGAAGAAACGGACGTCCATCCGGCGTAATTAAGGCTTGCGAAAAAATACGGCACTTCTCTTTCCTAAAATCACATTACATGCGAGCCCGGATTTTCATATTCTCTCCTCCTTCTCTCTTTCCTTATAGCGACAACTCACAAAAGAGAGGCAGACGAGATCAGACGCCATATCCTGTTTCCCCACCCCACCACGAACCATCGTCACTCTGGCCGTCATCGATCATCGTAGTGGATCGATCATCGCGCAAGCCGCCGTTCAGCTCGTCCTGCCCGTGGAAGAAAGGAAAGGAACAGCGTCCAGCGGCCAACCGGACAACTAGCGTGCGTCTCCGCCAGACCCTCCCCACCGGCTCACCGTCGTCAAAGGATAAGTATTTCTTCGCCAGCGTCTTCCACCACTGTTGCCCTCTTGGTAGGGCAAAGTCCACTATCCTCGTCAGTTTGACAGTTTAGCCGCCGCACCCATCGATCTCGGCAGTACTAGGCGTAACCGCGCATAACCCCGCCTACCGCATCATCACCCAGGTATATGTCTCCAAAACTTTCGTGGCCAATCGTCACTTGGTTAGTATTCAGGTTGCTTCTCTGGCTTTCAAGTGCAATTCCTGTTTGATGTTCCCTATAGCATTCAGGTTGCTTCTCCTGCTTTCATTTTTTGTAGGCCTCCATTTAGGTTCTATGTCATCCAACTAAACAAGCCAGTTAGGAGCAAGTACCGCAATACAAATTTATATTTTTGTTTATGATAATTAATGTTGCTTTAGCTTTAAACAATAATTATTTATATGCAGGGCCATACTTTTATAAACAGGACAGCTGTAGGTGACATATTAAGATCGAGTTTTGTCATGGCAGTTTGCAATAAGATTGTTTTGATTTCTTCAAAAAATAAGATTGTTTCGATTTTATGCTAAAACTTAAATTATATTCTAATTGTTCATGCATCATGAAGACGGATTTAAAAAAACAAACGTTCTGAACATCTCTTAAATTACATTTTAATTGTTCATGCATCATGCTTATGTCGACCCTGTGCATGCTGGAGCTTTGGCCAGCAGAAGGAGGGAAACGGACGTCCATCCGGGAGTAATTAATATGCTCTTTTTAATTATTCTTTGCAATATTATTTGCTTGATCATAAGGCATAAGAGCAGGAGAGCATAGCAGTTCTATTTTAGTTCAGTAGTTGAGTCATCTTGTGAACAGATGCACAGTGCAATTTATTCATGATTCAAATTCTGTGTTTTTGGAGCTTCCTAGAATTTTCGTTCTGATCCATATATAGTTTTTGCGTTGCTGAGGCTGTACTACTGGGAGCAAGAATGACGCAATAGCTGGTATTGTTGTGGCGGTTCTCACGGTGTGGAACTGTTTTAGTGTTATTAGTAGTATATATTTAGTTTATGTACACTTCCTACCAATAAATTAATGAACATGCTTAAGAGATGGTATATCATCATTTCGTTTTCTTTTGGGGAAATATATGCATCATTTTGGTATTCAGATCGAGCAGCGGCGATCCAGCCCCGAATGGCCGCGCTAGGCCGGCGGGCGCAAACTTTGTGGCACTCACGTCCGCCCGGTAACGCAACACTCGCGCATCCTCCTCTCCGGCATCGTCTCCCTCCCTCCTCCACCGCCGCAACCGCTAGGACACGCAAAGGTGCGATCTTAACACCGGATTCGGCTCCCCTTGCACCCTTGGTCCCCAAAGGCATTGCCTTTGCTCTTATCTGTGGTTTTGTGTGGTCATGGGTTGCTTGTGATCTCTTCTCTGGGGGTGGTTTCCGGCCGGTTACTGACTTAATGTTGCGGGGCTGGAAGTGGGTCTCTAGGCTGTAGTTTTTGCCGCCGTGGAATGCCAAATCTGGAGCCTAGAGGACAGTGGAGGCCTCCGCGCCTCGTCGATGTCCGGTCAAGGCTATCCATGCAGAATGAGCTGTACTTTGATCAGCTTCATAGCAAGTGGTGATTTTGAGTAGTTAATACCTTCTTGCCAGATATATTTTAATCTACCTAGGTAGTGGGGAAATAACAAAGGACACAGGAATACCTCCATATTTTAAGTTTTCCATTTGCATAATACTATATAAAACTTGACTGTGAACAGGGGCCATGTCAGCTTAGGAAGCCGTCTGTAGGGATCATATCATCTCCTATTCCAGAGTCACTGAAAAATGTTCAAGTTACAAAAAATAAGAAAGAGATGCTTCTTGTTTGACTACACTGTCTATCCCTTCTTCTATATACAACACCGAGTTCTGAAATCTGAATTGCATTGAAATTTTGCTTGCCTCCTGTAACTACTTGTGTTCTAGAAAGGGTGAGTAGCTTTGTTGCAATTTCATGATCAGTGACTTCTTAAGTATGATAATCCTATTATAGAATGCTAGAATTATATTCTGTTCGTTACAAGTCTTTTATATTGAATTAAATAATTGCCTACATCTCATTGAATTACTAATGGAACAATGTTTCAAAGCGGCAAAGACATACTAAACTGGATCATAATTCAATACTAGGGGCATATGGTTGATGTCATGTAATGTTATTATCTAAAATATGAAGAAGGGTGACCTTGGTATACCGGTCTTGTATGAAGCAAATTGATAATTCATGGAGATGGTTAGTTTTAAAAGGTTGAGGAATCAATTAATCTTGTTATAGTGATATGAACTTTTATGTGCGTATGCACAAATATACAATACTGTAAATGCATACCTTGATGATTGCAAACCATCGATGAGAGTTTTAGCCATGCACAAGATTCAATTTGTAATATTGAACATCATGCTCGCATTATCATTTTTTTAAACAATACAACGTGTTCATGCTCAAATTATTAGGACATTATTTATCCTGTTGCAACGCACGGAAAGGTCTATACAGTAGAGTTGGTGAGCCTACGACGCCGCGCTCTCTGTGAGAGTGTTAATTTCACGAACTTTGCTTTTTGGATTAAATATTATTTTAACGTCGGTATTTAATTTCACAGTATTGTTATCTTATCGTGCGATCCGTGTGTTTTTAGTACAAAAATTATGTTAATTTTATGAACTTTGCTTTTTGGATTAAATGTCACTTTAAAGTCGGTATTTAATTTTACAGTATTGTTATCTTATCGTGCGATCTATGTGTTTTTAGTACAAAAGTTTAGTTGGCCCGTAGCAACACATGGGCACGCTACCTAGTTACTGGAAAAAAAGAAAACCAACCATTTCTTCGAACATTTGAAACTGGGTGTTTGAACTAAGGAATATAATATGGAGTAAGTGGTAAGTGAGAGGCGAGTCTCAGACTATTCTATTGAACTAGTTGCGAATCAATACAGTCACGTTAATGCATGGACGCCTTAGTTCTCAGTGTCCAAACAGTGTCTTCAGAGCTAGTAAATTTTCAGTTTACAAAGAACGTGAAATTAAACTTACATGTGTCCCCTCCAATTAATAAACAGTATATCAAAACGGGCAAAATAACGGCTACATATATCCATCTATTGACTCGATCGGCCTCTGGCGCGCTTAACCGCGTGTGCATCAGGGTTACAGCTAATAAAAATAGTAACATTTGTCGTCGATGGCATGCATCGCGTGCATGCAGGATGAGAGACATTTGGAATGTGGACACCAAAACCAATCTAGACTGGCTAGCAGAGTCTACTCTACTCTGATCTGTATGTACGTACACCATATATAGTTTGATCAGAGTCTACTCCACCGTGATTATTAAGAAGCAAGTTCACACGTACGATAGGGGGTCTAAACATTGATCGGTTGAGCTGTCACAACTGCAGGATACGCGCGCAATGGCATGCAGCACACCTGTCATGTCTCATCGCCATAGACATTTTGCCTGCCTGCCTGCAGCTAATACAGATCGATGGAAGCAATGCAAAGCAAGCTCCAGTGATGTAATCATGACCCGGTCTAAGATGGACAGATGGCAACTAAGTTATACATGATCTAATGAGTATGAAATTTTTACTATAATTGAAGTATACAATAATTAATCCACCATAAAAAATTTCACCACAATTGGACCATAGAAGCTGCAGCTATGAATTATTCTATTTAATTACAGAAAAGCATATATCTAAAGCTACAACAAAAACTTTGTACTAAAGAATACCATATTATATATTCACTGTGTAGATATACTCATGTGGAGTAAAAAAAAATGGATTTTCTATTTTATGATTTTCCTATGATTTACTATGATTTTTCAAAGATTCAGCGAAAATAAATAAAAAAGAAAAAAAAAACAAAACTACTGTTACGGTATCAAAACCACCGTCCAAAACCATTTGGGGGTTATTTGACCGGTTTTAGAAAATTCAGAAGTAGAAAATCTGGTTTTATAGTTTTGGGATGAAATAGTCCACGCTGAATAGTTAGGGATTATGTAGATTTTTTTTAATAATTTATCTTCACCGGTAGAACTGCAAGTGGATCTGAAACAAAAAAAAATATTTTATTTGTAAAGCTGAGCCGTGCCATTCGAAGCCTTAGACTGACCTCATGTTGTACAGGAGTATTGCTTGGAAGCTTGCTCATCTCTTCTTCCCTGGGCCTAAGGGAGTAGCAAAGCCTTCGATTCCGGTAGCGATGGATGGATGTTTTTTTTTGACCTTATCTGCTGATGATAACCGATGCCAGCTGTGGATGTCACGGTGTTGCTGGTGGACGGTCCAGTGCCCACAACATCTGGAGTAGAAAAGAATAGAATAGAATATATGGTGCACGAGGGCATCTCTCATCTGACCTGGACCTTTTCTAAAAAAAAAATCTAACCTGGACGACCTGAAAGGAACCCCACCATCGTAATCGCATACCATGTGGGCCTGTTTGCTGGTTGGGGCTGGTGCTGGTTTAGGCTGGCTGGTGCTGGTTTTTTATAAGAGGAAAACACTGTTGGCTGGCTGGTTTAGGCTGGCTGAAATCAACAAGCGAACAGGCCGTCCAGGTCAGATTTTTTTTTTAGAAAAGGTCCAGGTCAGATGAGAGATGCCCTCGTGCACCATATATTCTATTCTATTCTTTTCTACTCCAGATGTTGTGGGCACTGGACCGTCCACCAGCAACACCGTGACATCCACAGCTGGCATCGGTTATCATCAGCGGATAAGGTTAATAAGCTACGGTTGGTTGGCATCGAGAGAAACATGTTAGACTCTAAAAAAAAAGAAAGATTATGGTCCAAGTTATCTTAAGTTAGAAATGTTTTCTCTTCTATCAAAAATTATAATGAGTCGTATTTGAGTAGGATTCACGCATAGATTTTGGATATAAATATTAGACCCCGGCTATTGTAAAAAAAAACATCCAATCAATCAATACCAATTACTTTTTCGGCTTAACACCAACCCTTAGGAGTAGGAGTAGTGTAGATCTCGGCGAGTTCTTCAACAAGCAGGGCTGCATCGGTCCGGCCGACCTCCGGCTTGTCTGTAAGTACCATCATGGCTTATACTTCTATTTGTAAGGCTGCATCGGTCCGGCCGACCTCTTGTGAGCTCTAGTATAAGCTAATTATCGATCCTTATCTAGTTCAAGTACGCCTGCATCGGTTAAGTTCGACCTCCACTACTCGAATTATATTAAGGTCAAGTTATCGGTTCTACTTAAGGGTGACATCTTTCGGGTAGATTCATTAAGTTATCGATCTTGCTGATGTTCCTATTGTCATTAGTTTCAGCAATATCAACCTGCCCGATCGAGATCGATCTAGTTCGGCTTCACATCCTTTTAGTCCATCATTTATTTTGTTACATTGCGACGGTTCTTATTTTAAACCATGGATTATGTTTCATCGACTGTTCTACTTCGATCTTGATCGTGCATAGTACGCGGTTAAGGCATGTCTGATCTTGAGAATGTTTACTAGCTAGTTAAATCTGGTCTATAGCTTGCTATTACGGATATAACGATCCGGTCGATCCCCACTGTTAGTACTTTAAATTGGAGTATGCTAGTCGGTAGACTTGCTTTTGACCGTACGTGATCTTGGCTGTTTGCTATGCCTCAGATAGGCTAAATAGCCGATCGCCGACACTTTAACGCTCATAGTATGTTTTCATGATCCCGTTAAATGTGAATAGATCTGCTTTACTTTAAAGGTTTAATCTGTTATCTTCATTATAGCTGCCATCGATCCGGGTCGAACCCCACCGTTAAAGATAATAGGCTAGATTTTATGATTTTATAAATCTGTTCGTATTAAATAGTCGATTGTTCTCATGTTATGATCCTTTTTCTATCTGAATCGGCTATTTCAAATGATTCTTTGTGGCTTCACACATATAGCATGTCTTTCAGAAACCTGTCAACATATAGATGGTTTTGTGGATTCTTTGGTTTTAGTTTGTTGTTATCATCATAGCTGTATCGATCCGGTCGAACCTCACTGTTGATGGTAGTAGATTAGATTCAGAGCGTTTGTAGATCCATTTATACTAGACAGTCGATTTTGTTCGCATGTTATATCCTTTCTCGTTAAACTTATCGGCTCAATGCTTTACACCGGTTATACTTATCTAGCTGATGATGTTACTTATATCTGGGCACATTGCATTCGTTACTATAAAATCAATTATGACCCACGAGTGTTACAGTCCTTAACAACCGATTTCTTCTCGTATCGGCTATTTAATCGATTTTTCCGTCTGACTGCTCCCGAAGCGGCACACTTGGAACTGTCTGGGTAAAACCATCATGTTCCACCCTAAATTACTGATAAATTTTCTCTCCTTATCAATTGCAAGTCAAATTGATCGCACGCCTTCGAAATTCACAGGTCGATCGGTCTGCGTTGAAGCCAAACAGATCTCCAAATTGTGTTCCATCAAGCGAGATCCTTCCAAATTGCTGCGTGTTGACATTTTTGTGCCGACAATAATAAAAAGCTATATATCAAGCTAGAAAGTTAGAATTATTTATAATTTAGAATAAAGGGAGTAGCAAACAAACGTCTCTAGTACACAATCTTGATAGTGAGACCATTCAAAAATTGGCCCATTGGTCCTCCTTTGATCCAGCAGCCCACGCCCATCTACTTCATCCTCACTTGCCCCACTTCTCCTTCCCTGGTATTTGGTTTTGTGCTAGCTGTTTGGCTGGCACAATGCAACCGTGCTCAAAACATTTACCCTACTTTGGCCTACCGGTTCCACTAAAAAAAAAAACTTCGGCCTACCGGTTGTGAGTGACACAAATATATACCGTAGGGGGAGTTGGGCAATAGAGAAACGAAGAAAATCGCTGAAAGTTCGGGTAGATTTTTTTAAAAAAAATGTGAAACTTTAACTAAAATTAGAAAAATCTTGACAAATCTTATCCGAATGAAAAAAGAATTGCATATACATTTATCCGAGGTCACTAAATATCAGGAATTTTTTAGCCCTGGCCCCCACCCACGCTAAAAGAAAGCAAAACATGCTTTCCAAAAACAAACGTATAAACGAAATGTAGAATTGGTTGACATACTTATCTTGTTCTTGGATCCGATTTGGTTCTTTTTAGAGAGTTTAGATTAAGGTGAAAGAGGGAACCTTGTGTTCCCCACTCGCCTTGGTACACTATATTACTGATAATGATAATAAGAAAAACCAGCCATTTCTTCGATCATTTGAAACGGGGTGTTTGAACTAAGGAATATAATACGAAGTGGTAAGTGAGGCAAGTCTCAGACTATTCTGTTGAACTAGTTGCGAATCAATACAGTCAAATTAATTAATGGACGCCTTAGTTCTCAAATGTCCAAACTGTGTCTTCAGAGCTAGTAAATTTTCAGTTTAATTAGAACGTGAAATTAAACTTACATGTGCCCCCTCCGATTAATAAACAATCAAAACGGGCAAAATAACGGCTACATATCCATCGATTGATTCGATCGGCCTCTCTGGCGTGCTTAACCGTGTGTGCATCAGGGTTACAGCTAATAATAAGAGACATTTGGAATCTGGACACCAAAACCAATCTGGACTATACCTAGAGTCTACTCTAGTTTGATCTGAGTCTACTCGACTCTGATCTATATATACACAATATATAGTCGTTTGATCTGAGTCTACTCTAGAGTGATTAAGAAGAAGCAAGTTCACACATACACAATTGGGGGTCTAAACATCGATCGGTTGAGCTGTCACAGCTGCAGGATACGCGCGCAATAGCATGCAGCACACCTGTCATGTCTCATCGCCATAGACATTTGGCCTGCCTGCCTGCAGCTAATACAGATGGAAGCAATGCAAGCAAGCTCGAGTGATGTAACCATGACCTGTTCTAAGATGGTAGCTAGGAAACAGCCTGTCGTTAAGTGTGGATCAGACACATAGAAAACTAGGATCATCAGGCTAGCTAGTCTCATTAAGAGTTTTATTCAGGTTTCATCCGCTTTTAATAATTCATTACATAAATATTTTTGATATGATGGTATGGCTTCAATTTTTAAAAAGAGAGAAAAATCCAGTTTCATGAAGACGAAACTCTGTTGGCTCGGTTTACAACTCTAGATGAGTCATTAAATTAAATGTCTAAGAAACAACAGAACGAAATCGTGCATTGAGGATGATTATTTCTTCTATATTCCTTGCATTTTATCTTGCGTGACATTCTTGATAATAACGCTACAAGACTCTTCACTTAGGCCCGGTTAGACATAGCTTATCCACTAGCTTCATGAGCTTTTGAAGCTATTTTGTACCACACAGGTATTTTTCAAACAACTTCACAGGTTAAACTCCTAAAAACCTGGTCTCATGTAAGAATGGGGTGCAATAAAGCTGAAAATAGCAGTTTCACCGAGCTTGAACATGAACTAGGGCCCCAACACGTGTGGAAGTTAGATTTGCCCCGCGGGAAAGATGACGATACACCGGCATGGTCAGGTGCGAGCGAGCACGGCTACCGGGGAGTGGTCGCCAGGGTGTGAGCGGGTTTGATCACCTAGGTGCACGGGGGCTCAACTGTCGGGACGCCGCCCAAGCTTAGCCACCGGGGCACGGGTGGGTGCAGCTGCTGGGACACGCGCGGACGTAGCCGTTGCCGAGAAAAGAACGAAGCGAGTGTCAGAGGAGAGAAGGAAAGAAGTGAGAGAAATAGGATAAGGAAAGAAGTGAGGTATTTGTTTTTGTCAAACGGTGTACTAAAACAGTTTCACCTTCACTGGCAGAGCTACCGGTGGAGCTGGCTAAAAAAAGTATTTCATTGGTAAAGCTAAGGTGTGCTAAACAGATCAGCCTTTTAGGGCATATTGTACAGAAGTATTGCTTGTAAGCTTGCTCATCTCTTCTTCCCTGGGCTAGTAGCTAGCTAGGTCAACAATCCGATCCGATCTCTATGGAATATGGATGGATGGATATTGGATAGTCATGGTCTGCGATTGAGGTGGCGGGGTTCCTTTCAGGTCGTCCAGATGAGACGAGAGATGCCCTCGTGCACCATAGATTCTATTCTACTGCAGATGTTGTGGGCACTGGACCGTCCACCGGCAACACCGCAGACATCCACAGCTGGCATGGTGCCTGCCAGCCGTAGCCTAGAATCCCACAATACTATGCAACAATGCGGACTCGAGACCCCAAAGTCTACTCTATGTACCTCTCTTCAAACTGCTCCCTCCCATATGCATTTTCAAATTCCTTCCATCCTCGGATTTCGACTGGGCATCAGGGCATGCATATGTACCTTGCTTGGTTATTGGTTTTTTGTTTGTTTTGGGAGGGGGTGGTTATTGGTTTGTTGGGTAGATCTAGCATTGGGTTGGATGGGACTCGAGACCCCGCTATCACCGCTGGATGTACGGAGTCTCTCTTAAGCTCCCGCTATAAATTTGTAGTCACTAAACTTAGAAGACACTTAATATAGAAAATAAAAAAGATGAGCTTCTCTTAGGGTGTTACTAGCACCCGGACGTCCGGACGGACGCCCGTGACTGCTTATTTCCCGTGTGTAGCGAGCGGATCGCGCGGACCTCAGCTTGCTCCGAGGCCACCAGGCGAGCAATGCGCCGCCGGGGCCACCACCGCCGCGGGCGTTTGCGTACTCGTCAGGTAGGATTTCCCGTCGAGCTCGAAAAGCCGCGGCGAGATGGAGGGAAGGAAAGGGAGGGGAGGGAGAGGAGAGGGCGAGGCACGCCGCGCGAGGTAGATGCTGAAGCCTTGCAGCAGGCCACTGTCCGCCAGCCACCGGCGCCATTGCGACATGTGCAACACCCGATCTACTTTCAAAATATCCAGATGAAACATTTGCAACATATGTCTAAAGACAGATGAAACATTTGAAACATTCATCTGAAACACTTGCAAAAAAACACGTGAAACACTTGAAAACCATTGCAACACGTACGCAATATCCAAATAAAACACTTACAATATATGTGTGAAACATATGCAACATCTGAATAAACACACTTGCAACATACATCTGAAAAAACATATGAAACATTGGGAACAAACATTTGCAACATAAGTGTACAACCATTACAGCATATGCAGTATCTCGATCTACTTTTGCAATATCCACACGAAACCCTTGCAATATACCTCTGAAACAACTGAAACACTCGAAGCATGCACTTGCAACATGTGCTTTCAGCGCAAAGTCACCTTGCGCTTGAGGGGCCGGCATGGGCGAGCAGAGTCCGTCCCGCGGGCGTGCGACGCACAGATGAGTGGATGAGGATGGGTCCATGAATGAGTGAATGAGGCGCGTCGAGACATGAGTCACCGGACGGACGCCCGTGAGACTTATCATTATCGCGTCTCTTAGCATTGATTTCTTAATTGATTCGATGCAAAGATGCCAAGATACCGTAGCTTTGATTGTTTTGAGGGACTATGTGAATGAATTACTACAATCTACCTAGCTAGAAAATTCACAATACGTACTTCGATTTTCATTAGGCGGTTATCTATATACCTACTAATAAAGAGACAAAACTTCAGCCCATTTTTTTTGGTCCGTCCAATTTTTGGTCTGTCTCCGTCTAGGTATCAGACAATGGAGAGTTTTTCTTTCCGTCCAGACTTATATATATAATAACCCGTGCTCAATAGTATATAAACATACAAGGCTTTTTGAGGTAAATCTGAATAGGAATCATAATATAAATAGAGTCCTTTATCTGAGTAGTGAGTAGGAATCATAATCCAAATAGGAAAGAATATCTCTATTTCTCTTCTATCTTTATTTTCTTTCCTGTTTGTTTCAAAAAGGCTCAGACTTTTATGTTTTTTGCCTTATTAGAGACTGTCTGTCACGAACAAGAGGACGTGATGCTTTTCTTGTTTCCATATATTTTATCAATTTATATTTTTAGTTACGGACAGAGTCTTTTCCTGTTTTGATGTACTTTTTATTTCTGTTTTTCCAAGTTACGCCTTTCCTTTTTTTTTGTTCCGTTTAGAGTCCTTTTCTTATTTTGATGTCTTCTTTTTTTTATTTCTGCTTTTTCCAGTTCCGGTTAGAGTCCATCGCCCATGAAATTTGTTTCGTTCAGAGTTCATTTCCTGTTTTGATGTTTTTTTATTTCTGTTTTTTCCAAGTCCAGTTAGAGTCCATCTGCGATGAACTTTTTTAATATTATTAAAGTGCCAAAACTTTAGCCTTCAAAATTTTTTGTTCGGCCTCCCGCTTTAATCCTCCGCTCCATTCTGCAGTCGTGATGATATACCAAGGGCCTCATCTCCACGTGGACTCCCATATAACGAATCTAATAGGACAAATCGAATACTATATAATGACTCAATAAATTGAATACAAATTGGGTTAAATTGGACACCAATTAAACCATATACACAAGGCACCATATCGGCGCAGGTGAGGCGGCGCGAAAAGGTGTTGAGGTCTGAACGAGAATGACGATGGCACGAGGCGTGGAGGCGACGGCAAGGTCAGGCAACGGTGGCGCGACCTGACGAGACGGCGTCGTGACTCGTAAGCGAGACCGAGGTGAGGATGAGCAACGACGACGACGCGGGGTGGGGTAGGGAGACGGCAACGCGGACAAGGTTGCCGAGTCGTTGGGGCGTGCGGCCGGCGGGCCACCGCGGCGTGGTCGCGTCGGGGCTCCATGGCCGCCGAGGTGCTGTGACCGTCAGCTCGTCAATGCTCCGTGGACGCATTGGCAAGGCTTCAGGCGGACGAAGTTGGAGGCCTTGGGTGCGAGTGGATGAGGCCTCGTGACTCCGAGCTAGCGGATAATAAGGATAGGAAAGAAGAGAAAAAAAAGAAAAAGGAAATAGAAAAAAGATTATTATGTGCATTTTATAGTTTTTACCTAGCATAAGGACCATTTTTTACCAAATATTTCATCAAAACAGCTTCATCTTGGTCATTGGAGCTGCTTGTGGAGTTGAAGTAAAAAAACTGCTTCACAGGTGATATTTCTCATTAATTAATTGTGTGTTATTGCTCTAGATCGGCTTTTTAACAAAAATTGCACGATGAAATGTTTATACCCTAAGTAAATTCACTGGTACGTAGTATTCTCAATTGCATTTGTTGATTCTTGGATGTTATAATAGGAAGTAGAAATGAAAATGTGCACCCTTGACCCTTCATGCGCTGTGTCTGTAATTGATTACTTAAGTAGAATAAAATATATTGACAGCAAAATTATTTTCATATGTTTTTTTAGTATAATGTCGAGTGCAATAAAAATATAATGATGTAAATAAAAAAATTATAGCTTTAAAGACAAAACAACACATACATGTCAAGACTTTGGATAATGCTATACATTTTCTCCTGTTGCAACACACAGACATTTTTGTTAGTATATATAAGGGCACTTTCAATACAGAAACCATCATAGTTTCTATGGGCATTAATTATACTATCACCTAAGCGTTTTGTTGATGTGACAAGGTATTTATTGAAGAGAGAGACAAAAAATCATATAAACCGGGTCTAAGTTAGAAACCATATCTACACGAGAACCAAAACATCAAGGGATGTGATTGGTAGAGAATAGAGAGAGAGTGTATGTGATTGGATAGAAAATTACACTGTAAAAACTATCCATTGGGACCATGATTTTTATATACAGTGTCTATATGTCTATAGAAATTAATATGTATAGAAACTACATAAGGTTTTAGGCTTTTAGCATTGTGATTGACCTAAACAAGCAAATTCCCGTGCTCCGCGTTCCAAAGCATCAATCGACAAGATTGAGATGTGTGATCTCAGCCACTGGTTCATAATTGCACGCACTACTACATAATGTTACTGTAGGGGCGGCTCTAGAGCCTCTGTAGGGGCGGCTGCGCCAGCCGCCCTTTCCAGGGTGTTCCTACAGAGGATGTCTCTGTAGGGGCGGCTGGTGTTTTCAACCGCCCCTGTAGTGAACTTCTATAAGGGCGGCTGTATCACCAGCCGCCCCTGCTGTGTGTATTTGTAAGGACAGTTCAATCAAGAACCGCCCCTATAGTGAATTTTCAGCAAAAAAAAATAATTCAAATTCAAATCTGACCATATATATATAATTCAAATTCGAATCTGACCGCCACAAATATACATATATACATCCACAAAAATTCAATGTGTGACCACAAATATACATATATACAGCCCCGCATTTCAACAACTGGGCGTTAAACGCTACCAGGTCATAAGTTAAGAGTGAAAAAAAAAGTTCTGCAATCAAAAGTATGTACAGGAAAGCAGTCACAACATGCTTATGAGGGCGCTGATTCGGCCCCATCATGGAGAGCGCAGCACACGGTGGCCTTGTGATGACCCTGGTACACCGGTACACCCTGATGGCCTCTCCGGTTGACATCGCCCATAGCCTCATTGTGGTGTCTCAAGAAGCCGCAAGAGAGAATGCACTGACAGATTAATCAGTAAAACGATGAATCATCGGGAAGGCAGAGGGCAACACGGTGTAGTTCATACCTGTTATCGATAAGCACCATCGACCGAGAATACACAATCCCCAAACCCAGTGATGGCCTAAGAAGTTGATTGCCGGTGATGCTTTAGGATCTCATTCGAAACATAAGATGAGTATGAGATGGAGAATTGTTAAAAGAAGACTCAAACATTACCGACTAAAGTTCTTTCCAACTTGAAGCCATCAACATTCCAAATCTTTACAAATGTGGTCGATGATGCAGGCAAGATACCTACAAACAAACCCAAGAATGTCACATGGAACCCAAGAGGACACAATAATACACCGGAAGAACCATGAAAAATAGCCTTTTAGACCATTATTACATTACCCATTAGGATCGCAAAATTCGGTGAAAGCAGGCACTTGAATATAGCCATCATGGGCTTGCGGTTTGTGCAGAGAGGTTCAAAGGTAATTGTCTACATAACATAATTTGAAAAATTCAGAAATCACAAACTCTATATTTATACGGTTATTTTTGCGTAATGTGATCGACTGAGTACCCTTAAGCAGGCGCCAAATGTAACATGTCCCACGGTTATTTGCAGCAACCACCATACTCCCATCCCACATGACTGTCAGAGATCTAACTGGGTTAAAGAAGCAGGGCTCGTTTTCATGTCAAAATCGAACCCTAAAACCCAAAATAAATTCGGGAAAAAGAAAATAGTGAAACCCCATCCCCAAACCCTAACCCTAATCCCCAAATCGGATGAAATCCGAGAACAAAAATGAAGAAAAACCGAAAGGGGAAGAAGGGGAAGGGGGTGGCCTACCTCGCCGCTGCGCAGCGCTGCTCGCACGTCGGCGCGTGGGGAAAAGAAGATAGGCTTGGGGGCGCTGCTCGCCGGGCTCCGACCAAAGAGGCGCTGTGGCCAGGCCGCTCGACGGCGGCGCGCTCACCCGCTGGGGAGTGCGCACGCCGGCGAGGGGGCCGGCGACAGCGCCATGCCTCCCGCTCCACCGTCGTTGCTCTCGGCCTCTCACTCGGTGACTGCTGCTGCTGTACTGAGGAAAGGAGAGCGACGAGAGAGAAGAGAGAGAGGCGAAGAGAGAGAGAGGGCCGGAAAGAATGAGCTAGGGTTTTCCTCGGGGGTGCGCTGCGTCGAGTTTTATTCCAAGCGAAACGCGCGGGTCGCCGTTGGATCTAGACGGACGGCCGAAATTGAACGGGCCAGCGTCCCGGCCCGGGCGGGCGTGCGGAGCTTTGCCGGCCTAGGCCCAGGTTGCGGCCTGGGTGCAGCCTGCGCGCGCGTGCAGTGATGGACCGAGCCAACTTTTGCCGGTTTTGGGCCGAAACAGTAAAGAATGAGCCCAATTTTCGTTTTTTCTTTTTTCCAGAAAATTGAAAAATAGAAATTGGGTCAAAAGAAAATAGAAACGAGGATTTTCCTGTGGGTAAAATTCATCAAATTGAATTATTTTCTGTTGCGTATTCAAAGATGTTATTTTCATTATTAAATTCGAATCAACGGGAGAATTTAAGTTTGATCAAACTTGGATGTGACAATGTTTTACATATTTTAAAATTTAAAATTTGACAAGTTCAAACTAAATTTTCAAACCCTAAATGATTTCAGATCTAAAAGTGATGAATACAAAAGTTGTTCAACTCATCAAGATCTACAACTTTTATTTGGGTCATCTTGTCATTTGACAAAATTTGAACCTTTAAAATTTGAAATTTTAAAAAATGACAAGTTCGAACCAAAATTTGAGACCCAAAATGATTTCAACATAAAAAGTGATGAATACCAAAGTTGTTCAACTCATTAATATGTACAACTTTTATTTTAGTCATCTTGTCATTTGACAAAATTTAAACCTTTCAAATTTGAAATTTTGAAAAGCGACAAGTTCGAACCAAAGTTTGAGACCCAAATTGATTTCAACATAAAAAGCGATGAATACCAAAGTTGTTCAACTCATGAATATCTATAACTTTTATTTTGGTCATTTCTTCATTTGACAAATTTTTAGCACATATTGTTCACTAATCTTACACATGTCTCATATAGTTTATAAAACCTTATGAGAGATGTGTCACATTTATGAACAATATCGTTACCACTTTGTCATATGAAGTAATGACTAATAGAAAAGTTGTAGATCTTGATGAGTTATTCAACTTTGGTATTTATCACTTTTTCAGCTGAAATCATTTGGGGAACCAAAATCTTGTCTGAAGTTGCATTTTTTTGAAATTCAAAATTTAAATTGCTCAAACTTTTCATATATATATATATTGACAAAACAAACAAAATAAATTGATAGATAATGATTTTAGAAAATTTTAGAAAAAAAAATCATCAGATTTGGAGTTAGTACGAGGAAGAAAAACTAGTTACAAAGTTGACCCATAGATTAAAAAAAGAAATCACACTGTTCACTATGATCATGTAAGATTCATCTAGAACAGTGTGATTTCTCTTTTTAATCTGTGGGTAAACTTTGTAACTAGTTCTCCCTCATACTAACTCTAAATGTGATGGTTTTTTTCTAAAAATTTCTAAAATCATGCTTCAGCATTTAAGTTTAATCAAACTTGGATGTAACAATATTTTACACATTTTAAAATTTAAAATTTGACAAGTTCAAACCAAATTTTCAAACCCTAAATGATTTCATATGTAAAAGTGATGAATACAAAAGTTGTTCAACTCATCAAGATTTACAACTTTTATTTTGGTTATCTTATCATTTAACTAAATTTGAACCTTTTAAATTTTAAAATTTGAAAAAAGATAAGTAGGTACTGCAGGGGCGGTTGGTGATTGAGCCGCCCCTACAGATCGGCCTCAACTGTAGGAGCGGCTCAGGTTACCAGCCACCCCTACAGTGCCATCTATAGGGGCGGCTGGGCTGCTGGGACCCGAGGACGCCCACTGTAGGGGCGGCTGAATCATCAGCCACCCCTACAGTGAAAATACCCCGTTCCTGCTGTGACAATCTGACGTAGTGACGAGGCGTCGTGCGTGGCGGGCATGCATGCGGTGAACTCCACGCCGCGTACTTGCACAGCTTTCTAAGGGCTGGCTGTCCTGTGAGGCTGTGACTGCAGTCAGCGTGCGAGCGTGTGCGTGTGAAGCGTCCACTTCATAGAAACTTCGTCGGTGATCCATCCAGCTACCTCTGCTCAGCTCAGCTGCTGCTGTGTGCATGGCTTTTCAAACAGTGACAAGCACCGCGACAACCCAACAGCTCCAGATAGCTACCTCGTCGTCGTCCTTCCTCTCGACGTCGTCTTCCTCGTCCTCTCCTCTTCGATATATATATATACACGCCGCACGGACACACTTTGTTGGCTTGTCGTCGAGCTCGACCGATCCATCAGTTCCACTTCCATCGTCGCGCCCACCGACACCAATCACACAGCTAGCGAAGCCATCATGACAGCACGAACATAGAGATCGATCGTACGTGACGACGACGGCGATATCAATGGCGCCGACGACGAAGACCGTGCCGCCGGCGGCGAGCTCGGCTAGGCCGCTAGCAGTGGCTTGGCACGTGCGGTCGGCAAGCGTGCCGTGCCACACGCACCCGCTGGCGGACGTGGATGACCAGCTCCTGGCGCTGCGGTCATGGACGTCCAACCCGGGACCCAAGTACCCGCTATCACTAGCGCACGTGCGCGCGCTTCTCTGCGTGCTGGACGAGCTGCTGCGCCTCCCGCTGGCGCAGGCCGCTTTGTCCCGCTCCGCCGGCACCGCCGACTCCGACGGCCTGCTGCTGGACGGCTTCCTCGTCCTGGCCGACGCCTTCGGAATGTTCCTGGCGGCGTTGGTGGCGCTCCGCCAGCACGCGGCCGAGCTCCGCGCCGCCGTGCGCAGGCCCGACAGCGCCAAGCTGGCCTCGGCCGCTCGCGCGCAGCGACAGGCTGGGAGGAAGCTCGAGCAGCTCGCCGCCGCCGTCGCTCGCGAGGCCGGCGGCGGCGGCATGGGCGGCGCGCACGCGGAGGCGGCCGAGGTCGCGAGGGCGGTTGCCGAGGCCGTCAACGATACCGCGGCGGCGGCCGCGGCCGTGTTCCTCGAGGTCGGCGCCGTCGCTAACGCCGCGGCGGCGTTGGCGTCGCCGGCCTCGGCTTCGCCCAAGAAGAGCCGGCTGCTGCCGCTGTCCAGGAGCAGGCAGAGGTCGGTGATGGGTGACGGTGAGGAGCGGCGGGAGGGTGCGGCGCTGGAGAAGCTGCAGGAGCTGGAGCAGTGCGTGAGGGAGCTGGAGAGCGAGAGCGAGAAGGTGTTCAGGAGCCTCGTGCAGACCAGGGTTTCCTTGCTCAACATTCACACACGCCAACATTTTAGTTACAGCTTGGTGTGAAATGAATTAAGGTTGATGCATCATGCTACACACGACCTGAACAAAACCAAATAAAGTTGTATGATTATTATTAAGAGGTTAGTATTTTTTAGGCTGCGATCATCAGTGTTCATGCACGGGCCAATGCAAAACGTGCTTGTACTGTATGTGATTACAGCGGTGAGACATTAATAACATTGGGTTCTTTTTTTGGCAAAATAAAGAGTATTGATCAATGCTTACGCAAAATACTCTCTGTTTCATATAGCCACTACCCTATTTCACAAAAAAGGAATAATCTTTAATTCGGCCTCGCATAAGTTGTGCACTCAGCCAAACAAAAATTGAAATTTCAGCCTTTGACAAAAAAAAACTAAAAATAGACAATATTTTGAGCACAAAGCACAAATTCAAACAACAAAAACCTAAGCATTGAGGCTATTAGAAGGCAACCACCCATGATTGGCAAAAATTTTCATGGCCCAACTTCACTTCACAATTGGCCTAACACTCTTATTTTGTAATTTGGTCCAAAAACTTTGAAAAGAATAAATTCTTTTTTTTTTGTCAAATACAACATCATTTCTACTCAACCAAATAGACCAGCATATTGCACTCACCCCACCCAAATTTGGAGACGCGACTTTATTAGCGCTATTGTTTGCAGCCAATCCCCAAATAAATTAGCTACATTATGTGGCAGTTGTAAGCCAAAAGCAAGACTTGAGGTGCTCTCCAAATGAATATAGAGACATGGTAGTCCAAAATAAATGTTGGATAGTTTCCTTGTTATCGAAACAACAATTTTCACTAACTTTCCAACGTCTTTTGATTAAATTGTCCTTGATTAAAATAACACATTTATTTAAGAACCAGGTAAAGATCTTAATTAAGTTTCCACATGAATCCATTTGGAGGCATCAAATTTTGATTCATAATTTGGAGGCATCATTGAAAAGACCATTTTTGGTAGCACCCCATTTCAAAGAATCTTGTTGGTCATCAAGTCGTACAAACGCAACTTTCACAACTGGCCCATTCCATTTAGTTGACTTATCTCCCATTAGAGACCTACGAAAGGAGATCAATATTGAGGGGTACAGAACTAAAGACATGTCACACTATAGCATGATTCTTCCTAGTAATGTTATATGAGATGGATATATATGATTTTTGAGGAAAAAGTTAACCATCCATTTATCCTCCCAAAGACGTAAACCACTTGGGCCTGTAAACTTATGCAGGCCTGTCTTTGTGTTTCTCTCTAAACTCTTCAGAAGTTCTAGGGACAGCTCCGTCCTAGGTTAAGCTCCTTAATTAGCAGGAAGCTTATCATGCAAACGACGATTACATATATATTACTCCATCCATCCCAAAATAAGTGACGTTCTCGCTTTCTGAGTAGGCAAATGATTTTAACTTTGACCAAATATTTTAAAAAATATTAATATTTATAATACATAATTAATATCATTAGATAATTTTTTGAATCTATTTTTATAATAAGATATAAATGTTGCTAATATTATAGTGATATACTTATTTTGGAGCGCAGGGAGAATATGTCCTGCACCCATTGTTACATCCTGGACTGCGTGCAAGCGTGCATATAGAATTGTACATCAATCTGTGCGTGAGGCTACGCTGCTTCCGCTTCCACACGCGCATACAAAAATACAGTACAACACGAGTAGTCAAGCATTCATACGGTGTAAAACGTGCGCAAGTCAATTTTCTCCTTCTTGGAGGTAATAAGCTTCCACGAAAAAATTCATTTTGTAAGGCACGCCCCCAACCCTAGCCCTCGACCCCTCTGGCCCCCTGCCCGCCGCCACCGCCAGTCGCCTCCACTCCCTACCTCCCGCTCCTTTTCCCCACCCCCGCGAGCGCGTGCGGGCGCAGGCGAGCCACCGCCGCCCCCATCCGCGTTGAGCTCCCGGCCAACGCCGTCGACTACCTCTCCGCCGCTGTTGGCCGCCTCCCACGGGCCGCCCACGCCGGATCCCGCCACTGAGGACGCTGTCGGCGGACGGCCACCCTCGGGCTCGCCCACCGCCGGCGGCCAGTCCCTACCGCCCAGGCTCGCCCGCTCCGCCTTCGACGACGGGAGCCGCCGCCGGGGACGTCACTGGACCCGCACCTGCCGGATTCGGCGCTGGGATGCCTCCACGTGCTCCCTCATGGGCTGCACCACCACCAACGTCGGGCGCCGCCGCTGTGGCCGCCACCAAGGCCACCCCCACCGGATCCGGCGCCGAGGCGGCTCCGCGGGCTCCATCAACGCCCTCGCCGCGGCCGCCGCCGCCGCCGACGGAGGTTGCCTCCCCGCAGCCGCCGGATGCTGCCCTGGGCACTCACGCCGACGCCGATGCACGTGGCGCTCGCGGGCCAGCTGTCCGACCACTGCCGAGCGAGTCCCCTCTATCGCCTCTAGCCTCGCCGGCGGCAGCGTCAGCGTTGGCTGCCACGGCTGACCCGCACGCGGATCTGATGGCCGGCTGCTCGTCCCCACCTCCGGGCGGCCTCGACGGCGCTGGAAGCTCCTTCACCCTCTCACCCGACGCGGCGCCTTTCCACCCAGGTTGTTCCTCTAGTGGGCGCACGATGAGCCGTCGCTGGACAGACGATGACGGCGAGGAGTCCGATGACGACAACCCTACCACCTACCTCGACGCCGTTCGTCGCCCGACAAAGCCGGTAGATGTGTCCCCACCGCGCGCCCAGGCTCGTCCGGTCATGACTCGATGCTGTGGCGTCGTGGATGCTGGACGGCAGGGACCGGGGTGAAGACGGAGGAGACACAGTCGGCCACGCCCCTAGCTGGTGCACGGCCTGACTGCTCGGCCATTGGATGGCCGTATCCCTGCCCGGCAATGACTTGGTCGCCGTGGAAGGGTCTCCGCCCCCAACGCCGATGGGTGGCGGGAGGTCCTCCCATGGCAGGAGACGCAACCTGCGACCACCTCGGTTGAGCATCGCCAAAAGCAGCTCCCGCAGGCTCGAAGGATCCCCGCAGAGCTTTATAACAGATGCTTTAACTATCTCTCCTACTCGCACCGTGTCGCAACTTGCCGGTTGCCACGACGTTGCCTGCACTGCCACGGCTACCGCCACCTCGCTAAGGACTGCAGGCGGCCCAGGTCTACGAAGTCGGCGATGAAGGGTGGCAACCTACCACGGCACTCTGCTCGTGGTGACCCTCTGGCCTCCCAACCACTCAGCGGTCCGAGCTCGGATGGGGCCGCGCTTAAGGCCATGGGGGGTGCCGACGGCACCTGCCGACGACGACGCCACTGACGCCGCCAGCGTAAGCCGGCGGGGACATTAGCAGGGGTGTGCCTGCCGACAACCCCTCATCTTCTGGGTGCTACACTTTGCTTCCTTGAGCCAGATCCACTGGCATTGGCGTTGTGTGGGAGCGCGGGACCTCCCGCATGGGTCGTCTCGTTTGACCTGATGTTGGAGGAGCTTGCCGCCTCGTTCGTCGTGAGCCGGCCAATGAGAGCAGCAACACCTGAGTGCCTGCCTACTCAGACGGTAGCCCCTCAGGAGGTTGAAGCACCACTGGTGGACACCTGTTCTCCGGCAATGGCTGCTCAGTGGACTACGGACTTATCTTTGATGTCGTCAGTGCAGGGGCCGCCGCAGCTCATGCCACCACGGGCAGGACCACCTGGCGTCGCAGATGGCTGCACCACCCCTAGCGACGCGACGCCCATGCCACGCGAAGCTGCCCGACGTCTTGCTTGGTTCACTGAGGAGGTGCAACTCAAGCGAATGACGCCTTTGATCACCAGCCCACCAAGGCAGCAGATGGCAACCACAAGGCAACCCCTGCCAAAAAGGAGCAGACGTATTGCTGCTCAGCCGCTGTCGCATATTCCGCCCTCCAAGGGGGGCGAGGTGCTCCTCATGCAGTGGATGGGCTTTGCACCGCCGACAGCTCTAATTTCATCCGTGTCCAAGCGAGCATACGAGGACTTATTTGCAGGGAACTTGACGTCGAGCGAAGTGGAAGCTCTGGACGAGCTGTTCCCGACGACCAATGCTAGGACTGGTAGAAGACTCTTCTCGGATGACGAAGCAGGGTCGCGCGGCCAGCAACAGAGACCGTAGGTTTCTGCGCTGCACTTAGTTCGGTGGTTTACTTTTATGTAATATCGAAGTTCGAAACAGTATGCTAGAAAGGTCCAATCACAACTGTAAGATCCCCTAGAGCGCTCATTAGAAGCATGTCGTGTGTATGGTTAAACTCTTCTTCTTAATTATAATGATACGTAAATCTTTTGCGTATTCGAGAAAAAAAAACATACGCAGTTACAATGACACGCTGTCCAAGTCTCCATGCACCAAGAAACATTGTTATTGCCATTTTTAAAAAAAAATCTGAACAAGTGATATGCTTTGCTCTGTTACTCTGTTTCGCTGTATGAACCGTGTTGCAGTCTTGCAGTCCTGGGCTGGGACTGGGATGTGGGAGGGAGCTAGCAGTTGAAACCTGCACATAGGGAGAGCAAGGAGACAAATAGATTTTTTTTAAGACTCATGAGAGAAATAGCTCTCTTTTTTTTTTGAGCAACAGGAGAGAAATAGCTAACGCAGCCAAAACAAAAAAAAGGAGAATACATCTCGGCTTGGCATGTTAATCTGGTCCAGATTAGTGTATGTTGTATTTGCACCCTTGGGCCATGACAGGCCCTAACCTCCTCTCAAAAGCCCATTCAATCGTTTGCCCACAAATTGCGGGCCGGTCAATCGGACATTCCCATCAGCCTACGGCCATCACATATCGGAGAGTGTATGTTTTTTTTCCGAAACACTCGTCGCTATGAACGAGCACATCACTTTCCACTCAGAACAATAGCATCATTAAATCAAAAAATAAATCTAGTATCACGTAAAATCGAGGACTTAAATTTGGATGACTAAGTTACACCCCAAGGATCTTAATCAGCTGTCGCTCGAGATTGCTTGTTTAGAGTTAAAGGGAAAACCAAAGATGAAACCATCTTATTAACATAAGATCGGTCACACACCTAAAGGGCTAGTACGTCTGGATCGCTTGAGGGTCATAGGGACAGCTCGAGGATCGATACACACTACTGCATAACGACTTTGTAGGGGCGGCTCCAAACCATTTCTACATGCGGTTTGGCCAGCCTGCCATATGGTCCCGTTTCTACAAATCGACGATTTGTATAGATGGTTCGCCAGCCACCCCTACAAATCGGTTTGCGGGGATGGCTGATTATTTGTAGGGGCGGCTGGCCGTTTTCCAAAATTTACAAATTTGAGTAAAAAATAGCAAAAAACACGCGCTTCGTGGCTGCATGGTTCAAAACCACGACCTCAGCCTCACGCATTCTCTCCTCTTAGCACTACAACTCACACTCAATTGTGTCCATATTAGATAGTCCTTCCGCTATATTATGCTCAAACGAATTTAAAACAAGTGTTAGGGACTCTAAACGAATTCAAATGGAAAAGTGGTCAACTGCAAATTTGTATAACTTTTTTATATCTACAACTTTCATTTTTGTTGTTTCTTCATCTGAGATTGTTTGAAAATTTTTAATTTCAAATGTTGAAAATGTAGACGTAATTATCCTCAACTAGATGATTTCAAATAAAAAAATGTCAACTACAAAGTTGTATAACTTTTTGAGATCTACAACTTTCGTTGTTCATCCTTTCGAGGTCGTTTGAAAAAATTGAATTTCAAATACAAGAAATTCAAACTTAAGTTTTCCTTGACAAAATGATTTTAAATTAAAAAGTTGTCAACTACAAACTTCTATAACTTTCCAAAATCTATAACTTTTGTTTTGGTTTTTTCTCCATATGAGGTTGTTCAAAAAATTCAAATTTTAAATTTGAGAAATTCAAACATAGTTTTCCTTGACAAGATGATTTGAAATGAAAAAGTTGTTAACTACAAGGTCTATAACTTTTTGAGATCTACAACTTTTGTATTTGGTTGTTTCTCCATCTGAGGTCGTTTGAAAAATTCAAATTTTAGTACTTAATTTTTACGGATCGACGGCCATTTGTAGGTGGCAGCTGGATCTAGAACTGCTCTTACAAATAGAGCCATTTGTAGGGGCGGCTGATAACACCAGCAGCCCCTACAAATAGATTTGTAGGGGCAACTCATGTAGGGAACCATTCGTGGGGCAGTTTTAGATTGAGCCGCTCCTAAAAAAAAGAGGCGTAGCTACAAATTCTTTTTGTAGTAGTGTCACAAGAGGGCCATGCAACCTTAGAACGTTTCACCATTTCTTTATGGTTGGACCAAATATATTAATCGGGCATACAAAAGAAAGAGAAAAAACAATTACTTGATAAATCGGATGAGTTAGACAAAAAGGCCAAATTGTTACGGCTTGATGATGAAGAACTAAATCTAAGTATATGTTAAACGAAAGGTTAGCCCAACTTCCTAGTGCAGACCAGGGTTTCCTTGCTCAACATTCTTTTTTTTCGCGACCGTGCTTTGGCACATATTTCATTTAAGAGGGAGTAGAAAGTTTGTTACAGGACACTCGCCTTGCTGCAGGATCAGTAACGAGGATTACCTGCCTGTAGCAGTTAGCAGTTCCTAGTTGGATTTCGGTGATTGATGTCAATACAAGATTACTATGACTAACGTGTGTTTTGCGTAGAGGCAATTAAGTTAGGTCATGGTAATGGAGATCGATTGGGCAATTGAGGTTGTCATGCCCCTACGATGGAAATCGTTTCGGTTTTCAAAGGATGGACGACAAGGTTAAGGATAACTAGTTCTAAGTGTCAATTGAAGTTGGAGAGACACTTAGAGTAGTTTAGGACTTTGTTTTTTCCTTTGGCCGCATTTCATGAAGGGGGGGTATGAACGGGTAGCTTGACCTAGTTAAGTCTAGTGAGTTAGGTGTGGTGCACACTTGTTTAAACTAGCTCTAGGTAGCTCCTATGAATGCCTAAGATCTTTTGGAGCAAAATTCATTCACATATATTCGGAAGTTGGAAGTGAATGGAGGGTCAAACACTGACCGGACGCTGGCTCGGTATGACCGGACGCCGGGCCGCAGGTCCGGCCACCATTTGATCGAGGTGATCAAGTCTCGATGTGACCGACGCTGAAGAATGTGTGACCGGACGCCGAGGACCAGCCGTCCGGCCGACTCCACTAAGGGTCCAGACTTGGGAAAGAGTGACCGGGTCCGGTCAGACTTACCGGGACCACGAGGGTTCACCGACGACTCGAAAGAAGGGTCCAGACTTGGGAAAAGAGTGACCGGACGCGTCCGGTCCAGTCATGACCGGACCACGAGGGTTCGATGTCCGGCCGAGTCCAAGAAGGTTCCAAAGAGGTTTTATGCGCGACCGGACGCGTCCGGTCAAGCAGCCGGACCTCGCCAAATATCCGGCCGACTTTTTAATATCGTTCATGGGTTGAACTGACCGGAGCGTCCGGTCATCACGATCGGAGCGTCCTGGCCGTCCCCGCAGAGCTCATAACGGTTCGCTTTTTCAGGTCGGCTTATAAATAGAAGGTCCACTTTGAGTGGAGGATCTTTTGCTCATTCCAACAAATGAGAAACACGCTTGTGAGTGCCAAGAAGAGCAAGGTCCTAGTGAGGTGTTTGTGATTTGAGAATCCAAGAGAGTAGCCTCACTAGCAAATCAAGAGTAGCAAAGTGTGCATCCATCTTCTCATTAGGCTTCATGGGTCAAGTGAGAGTTCGTGCTTGTTACTCTTGGTGATCGCCATCACCTAGACGGCTTGGTGGTGATTGGGAGTTTGGTGTTCACCAATGAGCTTGTGGGTGACCCAACTCAAGTTGTGAGCGGTTTTGGGTGATTCGCCGACGGAGTGTCAAGAATCAACCCAGAGAGAGCACTTGATCCTTGCGCGAGATCAAGGGGGAGCTACACCCTTGCGCTGGTGCTCCAACGAGGACTAGTGGGGAGTGGCGACTCTCCGATACCTCGACAAAACATCGCCGCTTTCCTTCTCTCTCTATTTACGCTGAGCACTTACTTTGAGTATTTACTTTGAGCATTTCAATACTTGTCTTACATCCATAGAATTGCTTGCTAGAGTAAGTTTGGAACGTTGGTTGCGAGGTTGTTGTGCATTAGTTTGATATAAACACTTTTTAGGCACAAGGGGTTAATTGGGCTATCCGTAGGATTTGATTATTGCAAGAAAATTTAGAATTAGCCCAATTCACCCCCCCTTGGGCATCTTGATCCTTTCAATTGGTATCAAAGCCTCGTGCTCACGCTTTTAAAGCTTAATCGCTTAGAGCAAGATGTCTCACGGGATGGACCTCCTCCTATCTTTGAGGGAGATGATTTTCCATATTGGAAAATTCGCATGGAGGCTTACTTAGAAGCTCTAGATGTTGGAATTTTTAGAGCCGCCTCTCAAGGGTTCCCAAAGACCTAGGAATGCCGCACAACTTCAAGGCGATGAAGTGAATTATGAAAATGGAATGCAAAGGCTCGCAACACCATCTTTAGAGGCCTTTGCAAAGATGTGTTCAATCGTAAGGAACTACAAAGACGCCCATGCACTATGGTCGGACGCTTGTGCGCTCCATGAGGGAACCAAGAGTGAGCGTGAGGAACGCTATCATCTTGTGATTAAAAAGCTAAATTCTTTTGAGATGTTTCCCAAAGAAAGTGCTAATGAGATGTATTCTCGATTAAATGTTCTTGTAGAGGAAGTCAATGGGCTTGACTCACTCAAATGTCACCATCCGACGCTAGAGAAAAATCTTGAGTGTCCTCCCATTGACAAATATGGGCACATTGTGACCGTATACATCAAGGTGATCTTTCCGCCGCTACACCAACACAAATCTTGGGAAAGATCAATGCTCATGAGATGTACATGCACATCACACCACAAGATGGCTCATCCTCTACAAAGAAGAAAGAGAAGGACTTAGCATTCAAAGCTAGCCAAGACAAGGGCAAAACAAGACTTGAGTATGAGAGCTCAAGTGATGAAGATGATGAAGAAAGCCTTGCCCTCATGGTGAAGAAGACCACCAAGATGCTAAAAAGGCTAAACAAGAGTGGCATCAAGTTCGACGGCAAGAAGAAGAAGTTCTTCACTAGCTCAAGAAGAAAGCCAATCTCCGAGATGGATTGCTACAATTGTGGCGAACTTGGTCATCTAGCTCATCAATGCACAAAGCCTAAGAAAGACAAGTTCAAGAACAAGGGCAAGAAAGATGATTCAAGTGATGAAGATGAAAAGAAGAAGAACAAGCCATACAAGAAGAGAGATGGCAAAAGAGGGAGTTCTACAAGAAGAAGAAGAGTGGCAAGGCCTATATTGTCGGTGATTGGCTCACGGACATTGATTCATCAAGTGGATCATCCTATGATGATAGTGACGATGAAAAGGTGGCCGCCATTGCTATTGATCTTGCATCTTCACCACCACCATCGCCATCATCATCTACACACCTATGCCTTATGGCCAAAGGCGAACGCAAGGTAACTAAGAGTGATGATAGTAGTGATGATGAACATGCTAGTGATGATGATAGTGATAGCGATGATGATGACTCACCTACTTATGATGATCTTGTCAAAATACTAAGAAAATATACTAAGATCATTAGAAAGAGTAGAGCTACAAATGAAAAACTTGATGCTAAAAATGATTCACTCTTAGCTAAGTGTGATACATTAGAAAAGGCTAATGATGAGCTCAAAGAAACAAATGATTCTATATCATCCAAACTCAAGGAGCTCAAATCTTCTAAGAAAGAGCTTAAAGATAAAAATGACAAACTTGAGTGGGTGCATAATGAGCTTATCACTAGTCACAATAAGCTAAAAGATGAATATGCAACTCTAAAGATCAATTATGATACCCTTATTATTGCACAAGAATTCTTACCAAATGAGTCATATGATGCTACTAACCATGTTGTTAAGATTGATATAGCTATCTCATGTGATGACTTAATTGATGAAAGCATTGAGCATGAATCTAGTAGCAAGGGCAAGCAAGTGGTTGAGTGCAATGACTATGATGAGTATGTCAAGCTCAAGAGTAACAATGAGAAGCTCATGAAAGATCTTGAAGAGATGAAAAGTCACAACACCATTGTGCTAGAAACTCTTGATCATGACAAAGAGGTGATCCTTGAGAATGAGAAGTTAAAAGAAGAAATCAAGAAACTCAAGGAGGAGAAGAACAATGATCTTCTCAAGGAAGAGAACAAGAAGCTCAAGATGGAGAAAGAGCATCTCAAGGTGGGATTGAGCAAGTTTGCTAGAGGCAAGCATCTCCAAAGTGAGCTACTCATGAATACCGTCATGAAGATGGATAGAAGTGGCATTGGATATATGGCAAGTGTAGAGAAGAAGAAGGCTCAAGCTCAACACCAACAATCAAAGCCAAAGCCAAAGCCAAAGCCAAAGAGATGCTTTGAATGTGGACAAGAAGGCCACTTTGCTCATGAGTGTCAAACTCCACCACCACAACCCTTGCCCAAGCATGCTAGACCCTTTGCTTTCAATGCTCACTACATGCTTAGAAAAGATTCGAGTGGAAAGATGAAAGTCATGTTCTTAGGTCCTCCCAACAAGAGTAGGCCTAAGAAAATTTGGGTGGCTAAGTCACTTGTTGAGAAGGTGAAGGGCCCTCAACAAGCTTGGATCCCTAAAGCTTGAATCTCTTGTGTGTAGGTGAACTACAAGACCGGTGGAAGTCATTGGGTTATTGATAGTGGTTGCACTCAACATATGACCGGTGATCCTCGTATGTTCACCTCACTAGATGAAGAGGTAGATGGACAAGAGAAAATAACATTTGGAGATAATTCAAAGGGCAATGTTAAAGGATTGGGCAAAGTGGCAATATCAAATGATCATTCCATCTCCAATGTGCTCTATGTTGCTTCATTGAGCTTCAACTTGCTATCCGTTGGGCAATTGTGTGATCTTGGCTTTCAATGCCTATTCACCGAGAAGGAGGTTGTTGTATCCAAGTTAGATGACAATCAAGTGATATTCAATGGATTTAGATACAACAACTTATATCTAGTTGACTTCACCTCCGAAGATGCAAACTTGAAGACTTGCCTATTCACCAAAACAACACTTGGGTGGCTATGGCATAGAAGACTTGCTCATGTTGGAATGAGCTCACTCAAGAAGCTTATGAAGAATGATTTGGTGAGAGGGTTGAAGGATGTGAAGTTTGAAAAGGACAAGCTTTGTAGTGCATGTCAAGCCGGCAAGCAAGTTGCAAACACTCATCCAACCAAAGCTTTCATGTCAACCACAAGAGTGCTAGAACTCCTACACATGGATTTATTTGGACCAACAACATACAAGAGTTTGGGAGGAAATCTCTATTGTCTTGTGATTGTGGATGACTATTCAAGATATACATGGGTGTTCTTCCTTCATGACAAATCCGAAGTTGCATCTTGTTTCAAGAAGTTTGCCAAGAGAGCTCAAAATGAATTTGAAGTGAAGCTCAAGAAGATAAGAAGTGACAATGGCAAAGAGTTTGACAACACAAACATAGAAGCTTATTGTGATGAAGTTGGAATCAAACATGAAGTCTCCGCAACCTATACTCCTCAACAAAATGGTGTAGTTGAGAGGAAGAACCGGACTTTAATCACTCTTGCAAGGACAATGCTAGATGAGTACAACACCCCAAGCTCTATGGGCGGAAATCAATCAACACCGCATGTTATGCATCCAACCGCCTATTTCTTCAAAAAGTTCCTTGTCAAGACACCATATGAGTTGCTCAATGGGAAGAAGCCGGACGCCTCCTTCTTTAGGGTGTTTGGTTGCAAGTGCTACATCTATAAGAAGCGGCAACACCTAGGGAAGTTTCAAAGGCGCTGTGATATATAGGTTTTCTTGTTGGTTACTCATTGAAGTCCAAAGCATATAGAGTATTTAATCATGCCACCAGCTTGGTTGAAGAAACATATGATGTGGAATTTGATGAATCTAACGGCTCCCAAGGAGCACATGAGAATCTTGATGATGTAGGTGATGAACCATTGAGGGAGGCTATGAAGAATATTCCGTGGGAGACATCAAGCCAAAAGATGATGAAGATGATGTACAAGTCACTAACCAACCCTCTTCATCAAATGTACCACAAGATGGTGAAAAGTTGGGAGAGTAGAAAATGAAGATACTCATATCTCCCATGAGCAAATGGTGGTACAAGCACAAGATGTTGATGCTCCACAACCTCCTCCTCAAGTGGTCAATAGAAGAAATACACCTCTCCTACAAGATCATCCTCAAGATCTCATCATAGGGAGTCCAACAAAGGGAGTGATGACTCGATCCCAAAAACTTACTTCATTTATTGCTCATCACTCTTTTGTCTCTTGCTATGAGCCTACCAAAGTAGAAGAAGCTCTTAAAGATCCGGATTGGATCAATGCCATGCATGAAGAGTTGAACAACTTCAAACGCAATGAAGTTTGGAATCTTGAAGAGCGACCAAGAGGTGCAAGAGTCATTGAACAAAGTGGGTGTTCCGCAACAAGCAAGATGATCAAGGTGTTGTTGTGAGGAACAAGGCAAGACTAGTAGCAAAGGGGTTCTCTCAAGTTGAAGGTTTAGATTTTGGAGAAACCTTTGCACCGGCTGCAAGATTAGAAGCCATCCGTATCCTTCTTGCATATGCATCACATCATGAAATGAAACTATATCAAATGGATGTGAAAAGTGCATTCTTAAATGGCTTTATTAATGAACTAGTCTATGTTAATCAACCTCCCGGTTTGAAGACCCTAGATATCCTAATCATGTTTATAGGTTGTCCAAGGCACTATATGGGCTTAAGCAAGCCCCAAGAGCTTGGTATGAGCGCCTTTCGGGATTTCCTTATTGAGAAGGGCTTCACCATTGGGAAGGTCGACACCACACTATTCACCAAGAAGCTTGATGGGCATATCTTCATTTGTCAAGTATATGTTGATGATATCATCTTTGGATCATCAAATGAAGACTCATGCAAAGAATTTGGTGAATTGATGTCTAAGGAGTTCGAGATGTCAATGATTGGTGAGCTTACATTCTTTCTTGGTTTTCAAGTCAAGCAATGAAAGAAGGCATCTTCATCTCTCAAGAGAAATACACAAAAGATCTTCTCAAGAGATTCAAGATGGATGAATGTAAGTCAATCAAGACCCCAATGCCTACCAATGGACATCTCGACCTAGATGAGGGAGGTAACTCTGCTGATCAAACTCTCTACCGCTCTATGATTGGTAGCTTGTTATATTTAACCGCATCTAGGCCCGACATCATGTTTAGTGTGTGTATGTGTGCTAGATTTCAAGCTAGTCCTAAGGAAACACATTTAATTGCCGTAAAAAGAATCCTTAGGTATCTTAAGCACACACTACATTGGCCTTTGGTATCCCAAAGGAGCTTTATTTGAATTAATTGGCTATTCCGATTCGGACTACGCCGGATGCAAAGTTGATAGAAAGAGCACATCCGGAGGGTGCCATTTGCTTGGTAGATCTCTTGTGTCTTGGTCCTCCAAGAAACAAAATAGTGTGGCTTTGTCCACCGCCAAGCGAATACATTGTCATGGTGCTTGTTGTGCACAAATATTATACATGAAACAAACTTTACTAGACTATGGAGTAGTTCTAGAGAGAGTTCCTCTTCCGTATGATAATGAAAGTGCGTAAAACTTGCAAATAATCCGGTTCAACACTCTCGCACCAAGCATATAGATATCCGCCATCACTTTCTAAGAGATCATGTAGCTAAAAATGATATATCACTAGAAGGTGTAAGATCCGAAGATCAATTAGCGGATATCTTCACTAAACCGCTAGATGAGGCTACATTTTGTAGATTGCGGAATGAGCTCAATGTACTTGATTTTAGTAACTTCACTAAAAAATTGAGCTTGTGTTGTCCCTTGCATTCATTGTAATATACAACATGTTTAATTTGTGGCAATGCATATAGGGCTTGTCTAACATGGTTAAGATAACCGCCAAAAGCGTGTGAAGAAGCTTAACCTTGGATCAAACTTGACAAGCAACTAGATTTACTTACAAGTATTACATATGCATGAATGTTGTTTTTGTCGCTTTGTTCCATTTGCCCTCTTGTTGCCTATTTCCTCAAAAAAGAATTATAGCCTAAGGCAAAATATTTTGAAAAATATGAGGGTTTGAGAGAGGTCACTCACATCAGTCCCAATTGGTGTTTATTTGAATCTTATTCAAGTTGGGACTTGATTGGGAACAAAAAACAAAGGAAGGTTGAAGGTTTGTCGGAAAAGGTGCACGGACGCCGCACCGGACGCCGCTGTCCAGTCCGGGCCAGCCTTCACAGGAGGTGAATCATTGATGAAGGAGTGACCGGACGCCGCGCCTGCAAGGCGTCCGGCCAGAAGGGTTCAAAGGTCCGGGCCGATCAAGGAAGGACAAGTTATTTTGACCGACCCGCGCCAAGGTCGGTTATGGACCACCGGACGCTGGTCCGTCCCCGATTCCAGAGGATTTGACCTTCGAATCGACCGGACGCTGGTGGTAGCGTCCGGCCGCTACCACCGAGCGTCCCGGCCGTTGGATCTCGCGCGATTTCGCCTCTTTTCGCTTTCTTTTCTATCGCGTTTTGGGGATTATTTATCCGAGCCGTGTTCTTTTCTTTGACCTAACCAGCGCCCACACCTCCTCGCGCTCTAATCTCGCGCCACGCCACCGCGTTCTAGCTCGAGCAAACCGCCATCGCTTAGCCGCCGCCGCGTTTTCTAGCCCGAGCAGCCGCCATCGCCAGCGCTTAGCTGTCTGTCCCGCGTAGCCCTCGCCTCGCCAAGGCTGCTCGCTCGCCAGCTCAAGACTGCACAGCTCCACCAAGGCCCAGCCAAGCCTGCAAGCCGAGCCACCACGCCGCTGCCAAAGATCTCGCCGGCCTCCTCGCGCCTAAGTTCACGGCATCAATCGCTGCTAAGGTCAGCTGGTTTCGCCAAGTGCTTTGCCCTGTCCTCCCATTGATTGGTATGGCAAGTTTTGTGTTTCAATCTTGATCTCCAATTGTGACCTAGATCAAATTCTAAACGCACCGATTCCCCATTGCATTCGTGGGCATTTGACCTAACCCTAGCCCGGTTCCAAGGATCCCCGCGCGACATCTTATCTCTTCTCGTTCATTGATCGCCGTAGAAAGCCATTCGATTCAATTTCGTGATCTACATTGCTTTCTCTCGCTAGGGTTTCGCATCTATTAGCAATATGGTATTTATTTGTATATCTATCTATTCTATCGCGCAAACAAGTCGGTTCCGCTGTGTTTCGTCTGAAGTTGGCGGTCTTCTCGAGCCAAGCTCATGAGTAAGGATCGAGGCCAAGCCTCGAAAGCGGCAGCTTGACAGCTTGATCTTCATCACGCAGCTTCACCATCTTGTCTGCTCGTATGGCTCGCACCAAGAACGCTTGGTGGTGGCCTGTGATGATGATCGGAGGCCCCGCCCGCCAAACCACCCCGGATCAAGGGCAAGGCAACCAAGCAGTGACATCCAAGAAGCGGAAGTACCCCGACGCAGAGACAACCGAGAGCAAAGAATGCTGCAGCAGGGCCGCAGAGCGTGCCGAGAGAGGAGGTGCCCGCAGCTGAGTTGTCATTGCAGATCGGCCGGCTTTCACCAAAGACTCAGAGCTACGATTGAGGAGGTTGAGCGTCACACGGTAGTCCAAATTGGATCTGCCACGCTTGCAGGATTTACGGGTCGCCATTGAGGAGGGTCCACAAGACAAAGAAGAAATTTCACCACCAAAGCAGAGCCTCACCAAAATCCAGTGAGACTCTCAGGAGAGTCGAGACCGAGCCGAGACCTCAGCCCACGCCTGGCCGAGTCGCATTTAGTGTGCGCAGCCCACCTAGGCCAGCCACACACAGGGGGGTTCTCGCCTCCCGCCTGCACTACGTGGTCCGCCTCCAAGGGTTCACCTCGACTTGAGGGCCACACAGCCAAAGTGTGTTCAAGAACAAGCGTTTTGTTGAGTTTGAGGTTTGGTTTCTCCGAGGAGGGATGAGAGAGCAAATGAGGGTTCTACACGCCACCGCATGAGGATTTCTACAATGCATATCTTAACAAAGGGGCGCAAAGTTCGATCACGTAGGGTCTGGCTGATAGAGTCCATTGTGGCAAAGAAATGGAGAGGGCATTCGCAATACTTGTCATATTTGCCAGATCGATGATTTGATTGGATGGACGGGCATATATGTACCTTCTTGGGTCCGCTGCTTTATGCCTCGCTTACATTGATCCTCATCACAGATTCATTCACTTTGCTTTCAAAGGCAAAGACTACAGAGTGACTAGTGGCAGAGTCGTGGAGATACTGAGACTACAGGAGCAGCCTCAGAAGATGCATGAGGTGTGCTATGGACATCGTGAGCCTCCCAGCGCCCTCATGGAGGGCAGTGCCCCTCACAGATTTAGTGCGGCATTGCTTCAAGGAGCCGCTTGGAGAGGGGTCGAGCAGAACCCCAAAGGACTTGACTCCTACAAATGAGGATACTAGAGGCCATCATCGAGGACACCGCTTCCCTGTGTTGGGATATGTGAGGGCCCGACTCGCCATGCAGCTCCGCTTCTCAATGCCATCATGCATGATGACAAGTGTTTGACATCCGGGACCTCCTTCTTTCGAGATGGAGGATACTATAGCCGAGGGATTCAAGGGTCGCAGTGCAGCTTCCCTATGCTCACTGGATCACATTCCTCATCCGCAGAGTAGTGCTTGATAAGCCCCCGCATGATGGATGAGTATACAGTGCCACTACAGAGTTCCCACCTACAACCCGTCACAGAGGATCGACACGCCACTCCTCAGCACCTGGGCCACCCTAGCTGCAGCCGCCTGACGTGCTGTAGTCTGCAGCTCATCAGATGAGATAATCGAGAGGGATTGCAACCACCGAGGAGGAGGAGCTAGAGGCACAAAGCAGGAGGTGAGTGAGTACAAAGGATGCCCTCGACGACGACTACCACCTATACCTCGATGCCTCCACGCAGACACGATGCGTGAGGCAGTAGCTCCAGCTCGCCCCACCGCCCACGCATGCACCCCGCCTCATTGCTATTCTTGAGCGGATGCAAGCAGGATCGCACACGACAGCACAGAGATAAATGCCAACTTCAGACAGCTTCAGCTCACAGATTTAGTTTCAAATGGCAAGCAGCAGCTTTCTTCAAAGACCAAAGAAGCACTTATGCAAAGAAGAAATTCATGGATTCATGCAAAGATGTAGTGACAAATTATTGGGGTCCCACTCACACACCTTTCGCCCCACCACCTTGCACAAATTCCCACCACTTCGACGACTCCAAAGAAGACAGCCCAAAGGCTTCGGAGAGTCAGTGACAGCCTCCCCTCCCTTTCCTTTCCTTCACCTCCTCAGACAGTGTCCCAAAGGTTAGCCTCACCTCGTGTAGCCCCAGCTCACTCCTTATCACACGGGTTTCTCACCAGAGCAGACTTCCTCACTATTCGTGGCTCGAGTCGCCGGGCCTGTGAGTCTTGGAGCATCATTCAAAGAGTTGACCGGCATGCCTACTCCGCCTCACATGCATGCCGCCGGGTCCGCCTCACAAAGACCTCCAAATATCATGACTACTCAGAGGCTCCCCTCGTCTGTCAGCCTCGCGATCCTACGACAGACATACTTGCAGCCACAGCAAAGACCAGCCCCACTGCACCTAGACTGCTTTCAAATGACACTTCCCGCCTGTGAGGGTCGTCACTACCAGAGCTCAGGTCGATGATGATGGCGCCTGCCCATCTTGCTCCACGATTTCAAATACCTCGACTTGTCCACTGCAGCCCGCCCCGTCCCAATTCCTAGGTTTTGGTGTTTGACGCCAAAGGGGAGAGGGTTTGAGTATGTAGACTTAGGGGAGCGAGTTTTAGGGGAGCTAGTTATCTAGTATTAGCTTATTATATACTTTTGGACTTTTATTTGTGTGATACACTATTACTTATGCATTCGTGTTTACTTTCATGCATGCATATTATTATATATGTGATAGTGCTATCTACGTGATTGTGATATTTGACATGTGTGACTTCTACTTTGCTTTATCTATATGTCATATCACTTGTGTGATGCTCATTTGATTTTGCTTCCGCTTTTATACTTTGAAGCAAATGAGCTTTGTTATTTGTACTCATGCTTAATCCATATTCTTTGAGTACATTGTGTTGGCTTGGGTCATATAAGCTTGACTAACTCTTTTGTTCTTATTGACAAAAGCTTATATGAACCAAGCCCGCCAAAAACCTCACCCATAACATACTGAGGTGGTGTTGTCATCAATCACCAAAAGGGGGAGATTGAAAGCATCTAGGCCCTAGTTGGATTTCGTGATTGATGTCAATACAAGATTACTATGACTAACGTGTGTTTTGCAGAGGCAATTAAGTTAGGTCATGGTAATGGAGATCGATTGGGCAATTGAGGTTGTCATGCCCCTCACGATGGAAATCGCTTTCGGTTTTCAAAGGATGGACGACAAGGTTAAGGATAACTAGTTCTAAGTGTCAATTGAAGTTGAGAGACACTTAGAGTAGTTTAGGACTTTGTTTTTTCCTTTGGCCGCATTTGCTATGAAGGGGGGTATGAACGGGTAGCTTGACCTAGTTAAGTCTAGTGAGTTAGGTGTGGTGCACACTTGTTTAAACTAGCTCTAGGTAGCTCCTATGAATGCCTAAGATCTTTTGGAGCAAAATTCATTCACATATATTCGGAAGTTGAAGTGAATGGAGGGTCAAACACCGACCGGACGCTGGTTCCCGGCATGACCGGACGCCGGGCAGCAGGTCCGGCGCCCCATTTGATCGAGGTGATCAAGTCTGATGTGACCGGACGCTGAAGAAACATGTGACCGGACGCCGAGGACCAGCCATCCGGCCGACTCCAAAGAAGGGTCCAGATTTGAAAGAGGACCGGACGCTGTCTGTCAAGGTTACCGACCGGACCGAGGGTTCAAAGTCCGGCCGACCGAGTCCCAAGAAGGTTCCAGAGAGTTTTATGACCGGACCACGAGGGTTCGGCGGACCGTCCGAGTCCAAGGCCAGAGGGGTTTTATGCCGGACGCGCCGTCAGTCTGACTCTCGCCAAAGTCCGTCCGATCGACTTTTTAATACATCGTTCGCTGGTTGAACTGACCGGAGCGTCCGGGCATCACGATCGAGCGTCCGGCCGTCCCGCAGAAGCTCATAACGGTTCGCTTTTTCAGTCGGCTTATAAATAGAAGGTCCACTCGTGAGTGGAGGATCTTTTGCTCATTCCAACAAATGAGAAACACGTTTGTGAGTGCCAAGAAGAGCAAGGTCCTAGTGAGGTGTTTGTGATTTGAGAATCCAAGAGAGTAGCCTCACTAGCAAATCAAGAGTAGCAAAGTGTGCATCCATCTTCTCATTAGGCTTCACGTGGTCAAGTGAGAGTTCGTGCTTGTTATTCTTGGTGATCGCCATCACCTAGACGGCTTGGTGGTGATTGGGAGTTTGGTGTTCACCCGGCGGAGCTTGTGGGTGACCCAACTCAAGTTGTGAGCGGTTTTGGGTGATTCACCACGACGGAGTGTCAAGAATCAACCCAGAGAGCACTTGATCCTTGCGCTGGATCAAGGGGGAGCTACACCTTGCGCCGGTGCTCCAACGAGGACTAGTGGGGAGTGGCGACTCTCCGATACCTCGCAAAACATCGCCGCTTCCTTTCTCTCTCTATTTACGCTTGAGCACTTACTTTGAGTATTTACTTTGAGCATTTCAATACTTGTCTTACATCCATAGAATTGCTTGCTAGAGTAAGTTTGGAACGTTGGTTGCGAGGTTGTTGTGCATTAGTTTGATATAAACACTTTTTAGGCACAAGGGGTTAATTGGGCTATCCGTAGGATTTGATTATTGCAAGAAAATTTAGAATTAGCCCAATTCACCCCCCCCCCCTCTTGGGCATCTTGATCCTTTCAACGGTCAAAGTTGTTTTTACCATGTCGCTGTCGAAAACAATATCCTTTAAGAAACCGGAGGGAGTAATCTTTAGGGCGATATTACATACAACAGTTTTGCGACCAACATGCATGCTCAAGCTAAAGCAGCAGAAGCAACGACACTAGCTTCCTGTAACGGGCATCCTAACACCCGGACGTCCGTGGCGCGAGCATTGTGTTCGGATGCCACTCCCCTTCCCAAACCGCCCGACCCCTGCAGAAACGAATCCCAAAACGCTCGCCCTTGCGTAATGGAATGCACTTCAAGTGCAACATCGCAAACATATGGAAAAAATATGTAGTGCAACATCGGAATATAAATACTGTAACATCGCAAAAACATGTAGTGCGACATCGAAAAACATGTACTGCAACGTCAGAAAAATATATACTGCAACAACGAAAATTATGTACTGCAACATAAAAAATTATGTACTGCAGCATCGTAAAAATATGTAGTGTAACATCGAAAAAACATGTACTGTAACATCAAAAAAATATATACTGCAACATCGAAAATTATGTGCTGCAACATCGAAAATTATATAATGCAACATCTCAAATAGTAGTACTGCAACATCGCAAAAGCATCTGTTGCAACGACCCAAAAATTCTATTGCAACATTCGAAAATCATATGTTGCAACATAAAAAAAACCATTGCAACACGGGAGAAACAGCAAAAAAAAAAGTGTACAAAACAGCCCCTGACCCATCACCTTCGTGCTTGCCGGAGGGAGGAGGGAATAGGACCCAGAGCTCGCTAGGACACTAGCCACCGCCGCGTCCCTCAGATCCAGAGGAGGAGGAGGATGGCTCAAATCCAGAGGATGAGGAGGAGGAGGAGGGCTCAGATCCAGAGAAGAACCGACCTACCTTGTCGGAGCCGCCGCGGCCGTCCTCGTCTCCGGGCGGGGGAGGGAGGGAGCGCGGGCGGGCAGGACGGTAGCGAGCTGGCGCGGGGGCGCGTTGTTTGTCCTGGGGGCGCAAGCAGGCCCGGAGAAGCGGCGCGGTGGTGCGGCAGCGAGTGGGTGCGGGGGAAAGTGCAGGCGGAGTGGGCGCAAGGGAGCGGAGGGACCGGACGGGGGTCACGGGATCGGAATAGAATAGGATGTGTCTGGCGTGCAAGTCGAGGATGGACGTCCTAATAATAGAATCGTTATTATCGTTCCTGTAACCAGCTTGCGACCAGTGCCCCGCATCCTCTATGATCTTCGACAACAGCTCCAAAGGTTGCACGCTCAGTCCCCCAAAAGTTCTTGCATTGTTTCTTTCCAAATCGACCAGCCAATGAGGAAGAACAGTGAATCAAAGCCCCGGTCTAAGCTTTCCTCTCTCGAATCCACCGAGAAAAGAAGATGTGTTCCTCGCGCGGCGTGATGACGTCCTTGCTCAACATTCACACACCAATGTTTTAGTTACAGCTTGGTTTGAAAGTTGTTGACTTGTTTCATGCATACGACCTGAACAAAACCAAATAAAGTTGTATAACTATTATTAAGAGGATATTTTTTTTAGTCTGCGATCATCAATGTTCAGCAAGAGCCAATGCAATACATGCTTGTGTATTGGTCCATGCTTATGCAAAATATTCTGTCTTGTATATACTACTCCTGTTCCAAAATAGAGACCGTTTTAATTTTATCATAAGCTTAAGTTTTATAGAAGATACACCAGCACCTAGAGTATCAAATTAGTTTAATGTTAAATTCACCATGAAGGAGATCCATGTAGGCTGTAGAAAACGAATGGAAAACAACCCTCCCTGCTCCCTGGTTTCACGGAAGGGCGTCTGACGCTCCGGACACGTCTTTTCTAGGCCTGCAGGCAGCGCAGTCGCCTCCACCACAGGGGACCACACCCGCCAGCCGTATCACCGGGAGCCGCGCAGCTGCCTGCCCGCTGGCATCTCCCTCCCCTCGCGCCACTCCGTGGCATCGAGCTCCGTGCCAGCGTCGAGCTCCGCGTCGACAAGCCTCCATTCGTCCAAACAGCAAGTAGATGCTACGTTGAAAGCGCATGTTGCAAGAGTATATTTCAAGTGTTTCAGAGGTATGTTGCAAGTGTTGTATATCGATGTTGCAAAAGTAGATCGGGATGTTGCACATGTTGTAATGGCTATACACGTATGTTTTAAGTGTATGTTCCGAATGCTTCAACTGTTCCAGACGTATATTGCAAGTGTTTTATCTGGATGTTGTAAAAGTATATCTAGATGTTGCATATACATGCATGTTGCAAGCATATGTTTCAAGTGTTTCAGGTGTTTCAGGTGTTTCACACATATGTTACAAGTGTTTATCTGCATGTTGCATATGTTTGTAATGGTTTTCAAGTGTTTTAAGTCGTTTTATTTCAAGTGTTTCATCTATCTTCTTTTGTATGTTGCAACTGTTATATCCGGATGTTTTAAAAGTAGATCAGATGTTGCACATAGGATGCACGTGGGTAGCGGCTGACGGCGTGGGCGACGTCTAGAATAGCGCGGGCCCGCTGCTAGGGCACTAGCTCGCGAGCCCGACACGCTAGGGTGCTCGGTCGCTCGTTGTGCGGGCATCGTCCGGACGCTAGCGCCCCGGATCGGACATCCGGGCGCTAGCAAGTCCCTGGTTGCCCACAGCCAGTTAAGTACATGTACATACATGACTCGCCAACGAACTAGCTAACTACCCTTGCTACACTTCAGGCTAACCATGGAACGTGGACGACGTGCTAGCCAGTTTCTCGCTAACACAGCCAGTGCCGAGTTCATGTGCAAGACAAGGATCAAAAAAGAGTTCATGTGCAAGACAGAGCAGAACAGAGTAAGATTGAGGGCAAAACAAACCACTCATTTGGAAGTCAAAATGACCAAACTTTCAAGTTTCAACTCGTGCTTCAGCTTGATTTCCTCTATGCTGTTCCAGGTACTTAAGTAAAAAATGTGCAACAATTTTACCACAAAGAAAATTAACAAACTTGTGCTTCAGCTTGATTTCATCGACTTCACACAGAGCTTCAGGATGTCAGTCGTTGGAAGCAACAACATTTTGTTCCAACTCCGAAACAAAGCAGTGAACACAAACGTAACCAGGACTAACAATGCTACACATATGGATACTTCTCTTAGATTTTATTAGACTTTAATAAACATCATTTTCAGTTAATGCAGCACTTGGAGAAAAATGAAAGTTGAGAGTGAACAATTCATGAGGCTTGAAAGAGCATATAAACATCATTTGGTGCTGTCACTGATGCTGGTACAAGCTTACAACGCAGAAAGAGAGATAGCTCTATGCTGTTCCATATTTATTTTAAAAAGGGAGATAAATAAATATATATACTCAAATAGACTTGGTTTAATCCTGGTTGATTATACACGTGTGCTTTGTTCACTTACATCTTCAGAAGTCAAGTCATCTGAAGCGACAACATTTCTTTCCAACACACCAACATAGATGAATACCTACAGTGACTTGTCATTGGCGGTGTATTCTGTTGATCATCCTTCGAATAGGTCTTGCAACATCTCTTGTAGCTCTTGGGGAGCAAGTCTTGGCGTTGTAATATTGTTCTCCTCTATGTAATTTGTGTAGGCTGGAATGATTTGCTCAATAATGATAGCTGTTCGCAGATTTTTCCGAACCTCAGGATCTGGGACCTTCCACTGCTTTTGAGTGATGTAAGTCTTTTGAAACTCAGACTCGAACCTAGTCAGGGGAGTAGTTTTTCCCAAGAAACGAGGAGTAGGATTGAACAAGCATAACAACACTGGAGCCCAAGAACTTGTACATAGCTCTGCATGTAGCCAACCTCGTAGCCGCCGCGCCGCGGTGTTCGTCGCCCAGCGTCCTCCCACGCGCGCCCTGCCGCCGCACCCACAGGACACAGATCCGGCCCTGGGGCCACCAGATCCGGATGAGGGAGCCGCCCCGGGCCGCCGCAGCCGCCGGCGGCGACCCTGCCGCGCTCCATGCGGCCGGACGCGAGCACGGCACCACCACAGCATCGAAGATATCATCCGCATGAGAGACTTGGTATGCACTGCGGTCTCTTCCTTCATGCACCGGCATAGCCAAAATAATATCAGGGTCTTCTTCTAAAAAAAATTCCTACTACCTTTTTCACAACAATTTCCTTCTTATTATCAAAACAACAATTTTCACTACTACCTTTTCAATGTCTTTTGTTTAAATTGTCCTTGATTAAAATAGCACATTTAATTAAGAACTAGATAAAGATTTTAGTTAAGTTTTCACATGAATTCATTTGGAGGCATCAAATTGTGATTCATAATATGTTTGTACATTGACTGTACCGTGAAAAAGACCATTTTTAGTAGAACCCCATTTTTTTGGGGGAACGGTAGAACCCCATTTATCCTCCCAAGTGGGAGTGTCATCTAAGTTTCATTCGCATTTAATAATCTGTCACGTAGACATTTTTAATGATGTGGCACCGTATTTAAAAAGAGAGAAGAAATGAGTTTCATGGGGATAAAATTCCCTTGGCACAGTTACTAACTCGCAATGAGTTATGTAATTAAATGTTTATGAAACTATAGAATGAAACTATGCATCGAGAGTAATTGTTTCATTAAAGTTTCATTTTATTTTGTTTGATGTGGCATTCTTGGAAACAACGCTATGAAATTCTCCACTAAGACTGGTCTTAGGGCACTCCCAATGCTAAAAACCATCGTCGTTTCCATAGCTTCAAGACTTCACCACTGGAAACTATTCTTCCCAATGCAAGTTTGCACAAGTAGTTTCCATGGAGAAAGAAATTTAATGAATACTTGTATGCAACATAAACAAACAAGGATCAACTGTGCCAAACATTATGTAGCCATGATGGTATTTGAACTGATCAACTGCATCATGGAAGCAATTGTGCAAAGATACGTCATAGAATCTAGCGAGCGACATGGAGGAGATGAACAAGATTTATAGGCCCCATTTGGCAGATCTCTCAGAGCTGATTCTCTGCTGAATCCAGCAGGAGTTCTGCCAAACAGTTTTTCAGAGAGAAGTGATTCTCTGAAATGAACTAGGAGGCTGAGAGCTGGAAAAATAGCTTGCCCTGATTCTGTGAATAGATTCTCCATCATGATTTCAAGAGTTTATGCTAAAGAATCAAAGAGAATCACTTTCAGTCACAGAATCACTTCTATCAGAGAATCAATTTCCATAGAGAATAAGAATCAGATGGAGCTCTACCGAACAGGCCCATAAACTTCTGGCAACATTGCACAGCCATTCAATAATTATTCAAATTAAAAAACTTCAACATCCGTGTCCACCGTGCCGCTGAATGGAGCCACCAATGAATGAACGGCCTCCTCGCCGAGGTCTTGCTGCCCACTGCATCCACGTTGCGAGATGGCACTAGTGGCCACGCGAGATGGCACTGGTGGTCGCACGAGTCGTTGCTTCGCCGGAGAGGCACCAGGAGACGCGAACCCGGGATGGTCCGTAGGAGTAGGGCCGTGCTCATCGGCGTCGCGGCCACGCTGCTCGCGGTGGCGGGCGTGCCGACAAGCGAGGTCCGTGGTGGTGTGTGAGGCCTGAGTTGTGCCGGCGAGTGAGGTCAACTGTGGCGTGAGGGAGGCTCTGCGGCGGCGCAAGGACCCGTGGCAGCGCGTGAGGGAGGCTCCACGGTGGTGGCGCGCCGACGAGTGAGGTCCACAGCAAGCCAGCAGGCTTGGTGTGCGTAAGGCTTCGCACATGGGATCCTCGATCGCCGATGGAAACCATGCCCTTCTCCCCCAACGCGGCCTCGGATCGATTCGACTGCATCGTTGCGCGTGAAAGATGCCGCTCTAAGATAAAAAAAATGTTTCTTTGTTTTCTGCTCTCTCTTCGCAAAAAAAAAGTTAGGCGCCACATTAGCAAAATGTCTACGTGGCAAAGCAATTAATAGGGATAAAAACTCTGATGGTTTCTGCGTTAGGAGTGCCCTTAGTGAACCACCACATAGGATATTCTATACAAAAATTGGAATTTTTTTAGAATAATATTAAATAAATAAATAAATAATTGTAGATTTATGTGTTACTTTTAACAAATAGCAAAGCTAGCATCTTATCGGCAATTGCACAGCCCATGAGGGAGCTATCGGCCTCTCCGAAGCCGATAAGCTGATGTGGTCGACTAGTATCTTGTCGGTAGCTGGCACACCGATTGGGACTATCGGCTCATGGTGCGCCGACATGTCTGACTTGTCCTTTTTTCAACTCATTCAAATCAATTTTCATGTCGACTTGTTTATCCTATTGCCACTAATCCAAATCCCAAGAGGCTTATTCCACGGATATGCTATTCTAATGTGATGTATATATATTATTCTTAATCAAGGACGATGCGTTGAAAATTGAAGCATGGTAAATCAGTACATTTTATTTTTCTTTTATCGATCTAGAATAATGTTACGTGGAGCTCAAAAAATCTTTAAGCTTTTTAAGTAGATGTTAAAAATTCTAGAAAAAATCATATAACGTTGTGGTTAGAAAAGTAGTATTTTATCTACTAATTTAGAGTAAGGATCGACTCAGGATAATTGTTAGTCAGAGTTAAAAATTAGCTAGCTGGGTAGATTTCTTCTAGTGAAATCTATCCACCTGGGTAAGTCCAAAACTTAAGTTGAGTGCTCATATTTTTTTGGATTTATTTAAGAATTTAACGATGTTATTATTTCAGTGGTTGAGTGAACGGAGAGCTCCTGGATTGCCAGCCCACCCCCGCTACCTGCAAAGGCTGCAAGCACGCTCGAACCAGGATAAATCTTGTCTTGATTGTTAACGAAGGAAGTTTGACGCATCGACCATTTAATATATGCCGTGGTTACGAACCCACAACACATGTGACCCATATCGTTTAGGCCCTAAACGATGAATTATCCGGTTGTACAATTTAAACTATTAAAAACTAACTAAACATAATCGAGTCAAAACATGGTTAAATGAGCTAAGAGACCTTTTAATTTACTATTTATTTGATAGAAGGATTATAACTACCATATTTGGAACTTGACGGAGGTATCGGCTCAAGGAATACAGGGGCGTTGATGGCTAGTTGCCCAGGGTCACCGTGAACTTGGGTTCAGATACAGATCGGGGGCTCCCAGCCCCTCATTATATAGTCCAGGGGTGAAGTTATAGATAGAGTCCCAATCAGTGCATAAATAGCTTAACACAAGTTCAAAATATCTTTCAAGACTGCAAAAGTTATTATATATGTCAACTCTGAATTTTTTACATCTTTTTTTTAGAATTACATAGTACAACATAGTCGCTCACAACGCACGCACACTCACCCCTATGAATACATGCACGTAAACCCTAACCCTGTGAGCTTCTTCGAAGACTAGCCGACAAAACCTTGAGATTGACGAAGGTATCAAAGGCGCCTCGCTGTCGACTGGCCAACAAATTCTCGGATTGACAAAGTCACCATAGGCGTCTCGCTGATGACGGAACACGTTGCCTACCACTGAAAGCGCAACGCCGTTAAATTATAGAATATTTTTCCCCACGAGAAGTCGAACCTTAAACCAGCGCAACGCCGTTAAATTCTGGAATATTTGTTCCCATGGGAAATCGAACCCTGGACCTCACCAGGTGCTACTGAGGCTCTTGTAACCACTAGGCTACGTGCCCTTTTTCGCGATTTTTACATCTTATTTGAAAACCTACAAAAGGTCCCTAAGTTCGTTTGTTTTAGGTCAACAGAAAAAGATTCCTATAAAAAATAAAAAAACCATGTGAGAATTGAAATGTAATTCTCAATTTTTTATTTATATACTTTGTCCATGCTATGAGACTTCAAGTCGCTTTTAACATTAGCTCTACCGTGTGAAGTTGTGTGGACCATTCCTAATCCTCCGTCAAGTAAAAAAAACATTTTCAATTGTATACACCATGTTATCGGACTAGTAGCAGTAGCCGATAGGATCTAGTAGATGATAGGAGCCACGCACTTAACAGCAGCCGACAAGTACTAGTTGGCGCATATCGGCTATCGGTAAGCCGATAGGAATCTATTTATGCAATTTAGGTATTTAGCCATCTAGTTTTGTAATTTTTAATAAAAACAATATTACAGTACGATAAAATATTACAAAAATTTTGTAAAATTTTAAAAAAGATAAATCTGAAGAAGTGATACTCTGTTTTGCTCTGTTCTACTCTGTTTCGCTGTATCAACCGTGTTGCAGTCTTGCGAACCAGTGATTTTAGCCTGAGAATGGGAGGGAGAAGCTGAAACCTGCACATATAACGACAGCAAGAACAGAAATAGATGACGCAGCCAAAACAAAACAAAGGAGACATACATCTCGGCTTGGCACGTTAATCTGGCCCATATTGGTGTATGTTGTATTTGGTCCCTTGGGCCATGCCAGGGCCTGACCTCCTCTAAACAGCCCATTCAATCGTTTGCCCACAGATTGTGGACCGGTCAATCGGAATTCCCATCAGCCTACGATCATTCAGAATCGAAGGGGAAGGGGTATGGCGACAAAGGACGGGAGGAGCTGGGTTCGCAAATCGGACCGGAGAAAAGGAACACGTACACGCTAAAGTCACTGCGTTGCCGTTTTGAAGACGGGGGCAAAAGAACCACAGCCGCACAGCATCCAGGTGAGGTCAAGTCAAGAACGTAGCGAAATGGCGTTGGCAATAATGCACTGTCATATTTGGCTTTGGCTTTTGGCCCCAAAAGCCAAAAGCTTAACCAAAGGGACTGTTTTTGGATGGTGCTTTTTCAGAAGCAGCTGTTTTTCCGTAGTTTATTTTTGAAAGCTGGGTTGACCCTGCTTTTGGCTTTTGGCTTTCTGCTTTTCGAAATTGGTGGAATAAAAAGCTCTTCCATAGTTGTTTCAAGAGAGATAAAGATAAAAGGTATATTTTATACTTGTTTAACCAAACAGCTTTCAGCTTTTCTACAGCTCACAGCCCACAGCAGCTTTTCCACAGCTCACAGCCCACAGCAGCTTTTTCCCACAGCTACAGCTCAACCAAACAGGGCCAATGTTACAGAGCTGCAGTAGGTAGCAGCTGCATCAGCTTGGAGCCTTCACTACTACAGAAACCATTTTTAGGGACGGCTCGTAACTCTTTGTAGGGGTGTTTTGGCCAGCCGCCCCTACTAAACCGTCTCTACAAATCATACATTTGTAGGGGCGTTTCAATCTAGAACCGCCCCTACAGTACGTTTTTCCGTAAAAAAAATCAAATTTACAATTTAAATTTGACCAGAACACTATTTGTTTCCGCGTATTCCATCCAGCGTTCGCGTTGCCGAACGCCCCGCGACCAACGTTCCAAACCGCGTTCGCATTGCCGAACGCCCCGCGACCAACGTTCCGAACCACGTTCGCGTTGCTGAACGCCCCGCGACCAGCATTCCGAACCCCTTAGACTACAAGCACAAGAGTATTATATAAACTACAATTACAAGTCCAATTCACAAGAATATATACAATCCATTATTAAATATACAAATTCCATACACATTGTTATCAACGTCCTAGAGCTAGCCTTTCAGTCTCACGAAGGTGTTGGTACTGAGGATTTCTACCTAAGTCAGACTCTCGGTCATGGTAGGCGTCTTTGACGTGTACAATCTGGTCCAATATGAAGTTGCAAAGGTTGCCGACGAGCTCTAAGAGTTGGTCATCCTTGTATGGGTCTCTTTTCATTCCTTTCTCTTCTTTCCACTACAAGAGAACAAGTTTCGGTTTAGTATTTCATATCATGTACGGAGTTTTTATACTACGGGTGAAGAGGTTCAAACTTACCCTTAAGGGGTGTCTCCTGTAGGCACCGGTGTTACTCATCATAGAACATATATAGTATCCACAATGTACACTCCCAAGCTTCTGCTTGGGGCACTGTGTGTTTTGCATATAAAATGTTAAGTAATGCTTTTGACAGCCATGTAATAGAGTACTGAAGTAGTAAGTTACACTTACCGCACATAGTGTTTTATAGCTAACTTTTCCTTCCTTGCTGGATCATGCCTTCCATGATGATTAGTGATATAGAACCTAAATGCTCTGTTTGAATTATTTTAGCAAATACATCTTGTTAGTATCCAAAAGTGAACGTTACAAGTATGTATACAAATATATAAGCTAATAAGGATTGTCGATATGTATACGTCTTGAGAATCGATATGAAGTCTTTGTATGTCACCGGGTCTCTATCTATTGAATCAAAGACCCATGACATGCTCCTTCCGACATCGACGGCTATACAAATCTAGTGGTTGCTGCATGGATTTAATCATAGAACTAGATAAGCTCTTTTGCATTGAATAAAATATATCGAACAAAGCTTTAAGTATAGAGTTGAACTTACTCGAAGTTGTATGGTAGCCATATAGTAGAGTGTTGTTGGAGAGTTTTAAAAGCCAGAGCAATGTATGCCGCAACCTTAAGGGACTCTTTCCTTAGTTTCGCCGTACGGATGTGCTCTTTCTCCCGAAGAGTCTTTGCAGCAGCTAGCTCTTTGGCATTCAATTTCCACTGTTTAGGGTAATTAAAATTTGTTTGGGCTATAGCTTGAGGGTCTAGATACCTGGCTTTCACACTTGGCATTTGTTTGATAATGTGCACTTGCATTCTATAAATCACGGCGTGGGTTAGTTACAACAAAATTCAAAGATTACATTCATATCATATCGGGAGGATAAGGACTTACAGGCACCACGTGAAAATTAGATTCATCTCCATTTCTCCCAGGTGAAAGCATGTGTGCATGTCATTGAAGTCAAAGACAATTTTCTCGGCTGGGCTTCCAAATGTGCCGGTGAGGAAGCATGCTTGTATGAGGTCTATGCTCGTTGGGAGAACACGTAAGTACCAATCATGAAATCTTCTCATTCCAAGTGGTAGGTGCTGGATGTCCCGATTTGGTAGGAAGGGCTTGCCTCTTTCATATGTTTTCGGGCAATCCTTTGACCATTTGACGGCATCAACATTTGGATACTGCTTTGTAATTTGGTGGAGTTTGCTAGTGACGGCCTCCTCAGAACCCCGTGATGGGACTTTTTTAACTTGGTTCTCAGGCTTGAACTGGTATGGGAATACCACTTGGATACCGACGAGACGTCTTTCATCGAAACATAAACTGACCTTATGGTGATTGGATGCTTCTTTTGAAGTTTCCATTCAGGCACGTCCTCATCTTCTTGTGCATCACCTTCTTCAGGAGGCACTCGTTGTTCATGTATCGGCTGTGCTTATTGAGAAGACTGTGGCATCTCATCATGCACTTGCTCGGTATGAGCTGGAGAAGGTTGTGGCATCTCATCAGGCACATGCTCGCTAGGAGGCGGGGAAGAATGTGGCATCTCAGGAATGTGGTGGTCACGAGACGGTGAAAATATCTCCCCGACCTCAATAACTTGCTCCAAATTTGGGAGAGGGGGAGGCGGCGAAGAAGCAGTCAATATAATATCCCGTTTGTGCCAGAGGATGAATTGCCCCATAATGTCTCCAAGTAACACCAGCCCCTCGGGAGTTGCGTAGTCTATCCTCCACTACATGAACTCGGACTTCACGGTATGCACCTCGACCCTAGTGTAGTCTGGCGGTATCTTTATTATTGTGGTGTAAACCACTGGGAGGATGTGCCACACCCGTTGCCACCTTCATCACAGTGTTCTGCCGGCCGCTGAGAAACACCAAGGTACAACTAGTTGGTTCCCATATGTGATCGATGGGGGTTGTGGCTGCAGTGAAACCTTGGTTGCTAGGAACTTTTGGAGGGCTGCCAACTAATGCCAGTTCTCATGGCGGCGTCACTAATATCCATGGCTCCATAGACAGTCCTTGCTCCTCCGCGCCTTCGCAGCTAGAGCCTTCACTTGGAGCTCAAGATTAGTCTCCCGGTCTCTGCCATGTTTCTTGTACATGTGCCTATCCTCTTCGAATCCTTGCTTCTAGGTCGTCCTTTTCCCTAGCCCCCTAGTGCGGCCTATGTGCTCCTTGTTTCCCAAGCCAATGCTAAGCCCGTCCCTCTCTCTGGAAGGATTGAATGAGCCCTTCTCCTTGTCTTCAGCATATTTTAGTATTCTTGATACTGCCTCTTGGGTCTCTGGCTTATCAAACTTAAGATTACCACCGGATGATTCTGTACTCCTCGCATATATCTAATTCCTTGAGCGTACCTTCAAATTTGTCACATCGATATTCCCAGCAGTTGCGGCCTCTTCGTCTATCTTTCTAAACTGCTCTTCCTTGGCATAGTAGCCACCGGGGCCTAGATGATGGTGGTGTTTGTTCCTCTTCGCCAGCTCGGTGTTACGGGCACTGAGCTCCAATACCTCCGGTGAAGTCTTTTGAGCCACGAGCTCCTCCCATTGACTAGGTGTTACGGCCACGTAGTAGGGTATGACGACAAAGGACGGGAGGAGCTGGGTTCGCAAATCGCACCGGAGAAAAGGAACACGTACACACTAAAGTCACTGTGTTGCCGTTTTGAAGACGGGGGCAGAAGAACCACAGCCGCACAACATCCAGGTGAGGTCAAGTCAAGAACGTAGCGAAATGGCGTTGGCAATAATGCACACTGTCATAAGGTTATAGAGCTGCAGTAGGTAGCAGCTGCATCAGCTTGGAGCCTTGAACCTGCTGCAGCGAAAAGGCCCATAGCCGGCTACCTGGCGGGGAGCATGGAGCTCGAGGGTCTCATCCACCGAGAGCGGCGGTGGCGGTGGGCGCTGGCGATTCCGTTCACCAGAGGCCGCCGCAGCCCTACTACGTGGCCGATTACATCAACAACTATGGCATCAGTAGCACCACCACTGCTTCATCAGCTACCTGCACAACCACAGCCAGCAGCAGCAGCGCCTCAGCTCTAGCGGCGACTCCAGCACACTGCACGCAGTTGGGTCCTAGCTCCGCACGGCATCAGCAGATCCATCGTTAGCTTCACTGGATGGTGTCCTAGTCCTAGCCAGGAGGAGGAAGAAGAAGCTCTACAGCAGCTACAAACCTGCTGGCCACCTACGTCAGAGCTGGTAGGATTTTTTTCCTGCAACCTTCTCGCATATGCTCCCTTTTGTTGATGTCGTTGTTGCATTGGAAATAATTGATCCTAGTGCCAGCGACGACGACCATCGGATTATTGTTTCTGGCAGTAGGCGTGGTAGGGGTGGAGTGGCATCAGCTCACAGATTCCAGGCACTAGCAGACGTCCGTGACGCTCTTGCCGGTGCCTTGCAACATGTCCAGCTCTGGGACTCGTGGCTCTGTTCCTCAATCCAGCTGCACGCTGAAGCTACAAAGTCAAGCGGTGAGATGAGTAACCTCTTGCTAGCAAAACTGGACAGGCTGGATGAGGCCATACGGGACATAAGAGCTCAGTTCATGTCCTTGACCGGTGATCGTCACCATGACTCTAGAGCATCAGGACTGGAGGAGGACCTATCACCTGGCATTCACAAGGCCACTAAGTCTACGGCTCTGCGCTAAGCCGCATCATTGTGTTGTCGACTAGCTACAAACGATCTGCAGTGGATCCTCCTCCTACCATTCATCAAGCACCAGCGTCAGTTCGTGTAAATGGTAAGGACGCCCCCGCAGCAACAGGCAATGAGAATACCAGTTCTTCTACCAACTTGATCATGGTGATGATCCGTTCTCTAGAAGAAAAGCTCACCAGAGTGTCAGAGTCATTTCCAGACCAGAGCCTCAGGTTCCTATTCTTGATCAACAACTTCTACTTTGTCTGGCATCAGCTTCGTACAAATCAGCGGCTTGTTGATGTCCCCATGTATGCCTTGGCTCACAAGATCGATGGTTACATAAACAGTTATATTCAAATATCTTGGACACCAGTGTTGAAGCCCTTACATGATCGTACACCTTGTTGCTTAACGAGATACTCGGCACAACATAATTTCGAGACAAAGTTTGAGAAGACCTACATCAAGCAAAAGCTCTGGAAGGTTCCAGACCCAGAGCTGAGGGAAGAGCTGCGGGCAGCCATCATCAAGAAAGTCATTCCATCCTTCACAAAATTCTTGGAGGATAATGTTGTCGGTGCCTCAAGAGTCACTCCCAAGGAACATGAAGAGATGTTGGACGAGCTATTTGAAGGATAAATCAGTGCATCAAACCATAGTAGTTATCAGAAGTTTATTTAGTTATGCATGTCTCCTGTAGTCCGGTATGATACTCTAAGGTGTCACTCTCCGTTTTGCACTGTTCTACTCTGTCTCCTGTTTGAACCGTGTTGCATTGGCCTAGGGGGAGGAGAAATTTTAATATTTAACCTTCAATTCGCATGCCTCTCAATATTTGACATCCAATTCGTAAATCTTTCGAAATTTGACCCTGTGCACGCCAATTCTTTCGATCTAAGGGATTTCTTAGATTCCCTCTCCTTTTCTATTCGCAGGTCAATTTTACATTCCCATCAACTTTGATCAATCATTGTGGCGTGTTCTTGGTCTACTACTTCTAAAACTAGTCTATTCGGAACTACTCTGCTTCAACCCTGCTGATTGGCGAGACAGTGCAAATATACAGGCCTAAATGTTTGGTTACTAATTAAATTTTAGCAGTACTCGTTTGCTTATTATTCTTGCAGTGCGTCATTTAAGGAGATACTAGTTGAAGTTCTTGTTTGCATAGATAAATCCCTACTTTCAGCCTGTTCGCTGGTTGGTTTCTGGGCTGATAAGCTCGGCTGGTGTTTGTTTGTTGTGAGAAAAAAATACTATACCATAGCTGATAAGTCATGGCTGAAACCAACAAGCTTAACAGACTGTTTGCTTCGTTGTCAGATTGACCCCTCTCTGCTGTGGAGGCTAGACATTCAATTCAATCTCGAGTATATACTGACACCTCATGACTCACGATGGCACAAAAATCATTAAAAATTCCAAGCAACAACATTTTATTCAAAACCCGAAACAGAACATGAAACATGCATGAAAACAAGAAGTAACAAACAACTTGTCTTCTATGGTGCCCTTGTTTACATCTTAGTATTGTGTGCACCAAGCCACCGAAAAGGAAAACATAGTTGCTCTCCACCAACTAAAAACCTCCTGGTAAGTGATAACAAGTGACCCCCTGGCTAAAGCACAGAGACGCAAACAAAAGAAACACCCAGCAAGGTGCATCGATTTCCTCATCTCCATTTCTTTTTAGAAGGAACGGCAAGAGATTTTGCCACAAGTTTTATTAGACGATAGAAAAACAAGAACAAAGAACAAGAGGGTTTGCCAAAGTCCCTAGAACACACCTTAAGAAATCGACTTCCTCATCTCCATTTCTCCATGTTGCCTTCCTTTTAGCTTGTTCTTGTACGTTACACTTGTTCACCCTTCAAATAGCTCCTGCAGCATCTCCTCGAGCTCCTGAGGAGCGACAGTGATTCCTAGGGTGATCCTATTGTTATCCTCCAAGTAGTTGGTAAAGCCTGAAACGACTTTCTCAATGATAGCTACACGCAGCCTTTTCCTCAGCTCAGGGTCCGGGACTTTTGGGCAGCGTAGGTTGTCTGAAACTTGGACTCGAACTCTTTTTTTTTTTTTGTTGAGGAAATTGGACTCGAACTTTGGCAGCGGTGAGTAGTTTATCTTGAAGCAATCAAATGTGGGATTGCGAAGACATTTCAACACTGGTGCCCACGACACTTGGAGATAACTCTCTATATACCAGCCGATTTTGCGAGTGAGGTCATGCTGGACCTGCTGCCCTATGAAGCAGGTGTTGTTGATCAAGAATAGAAACCTGAGACTCTGGTCTGGGAATGACTGTGATACTCTGGCAAGCTTTTCTTCCAGAGAAGTGACCATCTTCAGGATGAGCATAATTTGCAGGGAGCAATGCCTTAGCTGACAGCACTTTGATGCAGTTTACGACGGACCGAGTGGTCTTGTGGATATCGGGCGATGGCTGCAGAGTCTGAGAAGTACCCCGAGAACATGAAGAGTCATCGTCCAAGCATGACATGACAGCAGTCCTGATGCGATCCGTTGTGTCACAGACGGCCTGATCCAGCTTCCCCAGTTCTGCTGACAAGAGGCCTCCCATATCGTCAGTTATTCTTGTGGATTTGTACATAGGGTGAGGAACGGAATGACATCATGATCTGTTCTGAGGCTAGGGAAAGAGCGTAGCGCACGTCTAGAAGTGCCCGGAGTTCCCCAGCTGCCCTGGAAACCATATGTTGTTGCTCTTGGCAGCTAGGATCATCAACATTCAGAGAAGCAGCGACGATGGCGCCAACAAAGGTGAGTATCTTCCACAACGTTGCTTCGATGAACCGTACAAATTCAGGACCTGCGGGTGGCGCAACAGTTGCTTCCTCCTGACTAGAAAATCCACTAAAGCATGTCCAGATGGACGTGTTGATTTGCCGTAGAGCCAGGATCCAGCTCTCTACAAGATGATGCGGCTACCGTGAGATGAAGCTCCCCCGCGCAGATGCACTAAGCTCGGCGAGATGGAGAAGCCAGGCGACGTTCAGCTCCGAGAAACACCTGTCCGGTGCAGTGACCTTGCCACTGGCACCGCCACAGAACTCCTCCACCAGGCCCTTCAGGTGCCGGCGCGTCTCCACCAACTCTTCCTTGAATTCCATGGCGTCGAGCCCCTCATCGGCACTTTCCTCCACGACCAGAGGTCGTTCGCCAACGGGATTGGATGAGATGGTGGTGTAGGTGGTGGTGGTCGAGAAGGTGGTACCTGAAGTTGTGGTGGTGGTGGTGCCAGAAATCGGCCACAGAGAGCCGCCGCCGCCGCTGCCGCTGCCGAGCCCGGTGGATGACACCTTCTTGGACCTCCATGCTCTCCGCCAGAGCGCCGCCATCGTGGCTACTTCAAACCTATCTGTGCAGTGCGTGGATTTGATGACCAAGAGATTGAATCCAGTGGTAAGAGGAATGCTTGTTATAAATAAGCCACTTTTTGATCTTCAACCCCCTAAGTCACTACGAGCGCCCCCGACCAGTACAATGGGATGTGGCTATTTATCTATCTCTTGACTCAGAGATGGGAGCAGAGCAGGTTTGGTAGGTCTGACATGTGATTAGACGCTAAGTTCAAATTAAGTGTTCCTGTACTTATGCTAATTGAATAATTATAATTCTAATATACAGCCCATTTTGGATTTGGGACCAGAGCTCGTGGAACATGAACTGGGTGAGCCTTCTGTGCTTGCACAAGTTCAGGCTTCAGCACAACGACAGTCTGAATGCCTCTGGCAAATATTTGATTCGTGTAGCTGTGGCGATACCCTGATTGCGCTGCTTAGCATGAAAAGATATTGATATCTCATCTATATTAGTTTGCTCAAAACACTGTTAAAAAGAACCCATTATCAAGAGGATCAAGAAACAACGAGATTAATCGGAGAAGAGAAAAAATGTATTTGAGCAGGTTAGTTACAACCGGTTTGGCATCAGGTGCCATTGGTCGCCTTTATACTTGGCTACGCCTGCATTTTCCTTCACCACCTGATAGGTAATTTACTTTATGGTCTGCACTTAGATGTGTTGCCTGCAAGTTGCATTGCATGAGCAGATTATGAGGCTTCCCTTCCTTCCTCTTTGTTGTGGCATGAGTGAGCTCTCCACTCTTGTGTGCGCTTGGGAAAGACCTTTTCTCCTGTGCTTGCTCTCCTTGCCATTGTCGGGGCCGGTACGTGTGTGGATTTGGCTCGCCGGCCTTTATCGCTGGAGGAGCCTCACACCAACGCATCTGGCCTGTTGCGATGATGGAGGTGCACTCTCTCCCCTTGTCCCCCCCCTCCCTCCCTCCCTTAGCTCTCTCTTCAGACTGTGAGAATCTTGGCCCCTTCTCCTAGGAGCCCGTTGGTTCTTGCCGTTCTCTTGTTTTTAAATCTGCAGATCATGTGCATAACTGATATCCTTCGTTGGACAATGATGATTAGTTGTTTCGTTCTTCATGTTATCTACTGAGGTTTTGTGATTGTGCAATGATGAATTTTTTTAAGACAATGGAATTGTGCAATGATGAATGATTATTTCATTCTTCCATGATTCTTGCTATTTGCATCAGTTTTGTGATAGCGATGTCATTATGGCTCAGCAGTTCTCTTTTGCATGTGTTGTGTCGTTTTTATTAGTTGCTACATTTTGTACGTTTGTTACTGAGCATAATTCCATTGTCAGTGATGTCTTTGATCCACATAATTTGCTGGTTGTTATATTGCTGAGCGCACCCCATTGCCAATGATGTATTTACTCAGCACAGATTCATAGTTTGGTGGCTGCAATGGGTCCCTCTGTTTCGGTTTGCTACAGATCTATCCTCTTTGTTTTCTTCCTGGTATGTTTTAGTCTTGTTCTTTTGGTACATCAACTAACACATTTAAGCTTAAGCTACACTACCCCTACTGGTCAGTACAATTTAGAGGTTAGTATATATTGTGCCCTTTGTACTACGTTTACCTTTAGTTTTGGAGGTTAGCACACATTGCCCCTGCTGATCAGTACCATTTGTTGTTGTTGTTGTTTGTTCTAAATGCAGGATACAATACTGCAATTGGAATTTCCAAGCATAGAAAACAATGCTGGTCGTAATCTCTTTATCCCTATCCTTCACGTAATGCTTTTCTTCCCCTTTTAGTTTCATACTCTAGATTCTATGTTCATTATTCGACATGTATATTATGGTGGTCTTTTGAAGCTAAACAATGTTGTCATAGATCTAAATTTTTCAGGTACAAAAATATTTGTAGGCACACAACATTGATTGCTCTTTATCCAACTTTAAAAAATACCGTAACCACATAACGCATACCATATATTTCTGTGCACTCTAATGGCTCTTTTGTATTTCCTACGCTTGAGTTCATAGTCTGAACTATATGTTATAGACATATTCCTGTGAATTTGAAAGATCCGTTCATTACTATGCTATCTTGAACCTGAATTGATTGGTCTAATTGAAACTTTGTTCTACAGACAATGCCGCGTGCTCTCTCTTATCTGTCCAGCTCTCAGACTTAATCCAGAATGGTCATGAAGATGGACCGATAAGAGCCTCATGCACGGGGGAAATGGCTGCAGCTCTCAAAACTGGCTATCCGCGATGAGAGGTAAACAAGGAGCAGTCATTCTCTACATGCTAAGATTGTGATTTCATCTTTGCTAAAAAGATAAACTGAGGAAAAAGCATTGCCTACAGATTCACATGGCATAACAATAGATTTTTTGTCTACCAAACATAGTGATTTGTGGCTCGCCGTGAGTGTATTTTATTTTTTCTGGAACGTATCTGCATTTTCTTATTGCATTGTCTTTACCTCGATTCAATGGACATGTTGTTGCCTGCTTAATTTTCTCTACAAGATCTGCACTGGATTACTAAGCGCCTTGTTTTTTTAGCCGGTTCCATGCATTTTGTTTTCGTATAATTCATCAGGGCTAATTGATTGGTGTTCTTTTTAGTTTTCCTCAGAGATCAACTGCTGCTTTTTTTCTGGGGACCAAAGCCTCATTTTGACCACATTCAGCCATCTCTAGGGTGTCTGACAAAACAAACATCTACATTAGCCTGCGAGATGCCGACGATAGTGGCCATGCCTTTGTTCCTATGTACTAGGTGAAGAGTAAGAAGCACAGGGACTTGATTTATAGGTTAGTGACTTGCTTCATACCTCGTTTGTGGTGAGTATTTTTCAATGCATAGTGTACATACGGCTAGGTTCAGAGAATTCAGTCTCATGTCATTCTTAAACTTGCTGATGATGAAATTACTGTTTTTGCGATTTAGTGACCATCTGCTACCTCAGAGACAGAGGGCATTGCAAAACCTTTAAACTACCCCACTTCAAATTGATTTGGAACAGATTCTGTCATATTTTTTTGTTTCAGAAACCTTCGAAGTTTCCATTAACACTAGCTCGAGTGTGCTCACAGTTACAGCAAAAGACATTCATACTGTCCTGTTTTGTTGTTAGCTTTAGTTTACTGATACTATCTTGCAACTTAGAACTACGTGTTCAGTTTCCCTACACCTGCTACATTTTATTTTATATCATCTACATGAACATACAGGTCAAAGTGATAGCTTACAACTTACAAGGGTGACCCAATAATGAATCTGCTGCCACAGTGAGGTTGGCCTCCTATGAAAAGGAAGAAAAAAAATTAGGATCTGGACAAGTACCTAGGTAATCGCTTGGTCATCTAGAGCTGCTGCTTTTTTGCATTGCTGTGACATCATTTTTCTGTCTACAATACCTCCATGATAAATTTAAGTTCCATAATTCAGTATTGCTTCTGGATAACATTGTGCCTAGAGCCTGTGTGAATTGATAGTTTCTGTTTCTGTACGAACTGGACAGTAAAGCACATGAAGATACATCAATCTCGTCTCTAAATGCAGGCTTGTTATCTGCCAATCCACGCGGGTATGGAAATTTCATTTCGTACCATATTTCATTATAGAGAGTTACATGTGTCGTTTCTAGATATTTTGTGATGATTAGGTTTTGTACCATTTACCCCTTGCTCCCTTTGATTTTGGCCAATTGGAAGATTGTTGCTGCGTTGCTGATGTCTGATGCCTCTTCATCATCTAGATGTTGCTGTTCAGATCAAAGTCTCGAAGCATCTAAAAATTCCAGGCAAATTGTGAATGTGAAGGTACATTTTTGCTGCAGGTCATGTCTGGGTTCTCCAACAAAAGTGTAAATCACAATTATAAATGTGCAAAATTGTCAAAACAAAATCTTTAGGTCTGCCTGGTGTACCACTAACCCATTTAATAATGTCCATTCTTGTTGCCGAAATCCATGGCCATCTACATGTTTGTTAGCCTATACTTAGATGTCTGGTGGACTAGAAGAAGGTAGCTGATTGCTAAATTCTAAGACTAAATATTAATTGTTAACTCCTCAAGTTAAATAATTATATATGCTGCGCATGGCCATGTAGCCCAGTGCCTCATATATACTTTCCATGGACATATGGTATTCCATTAGAAATAAGTCAACAAGATGCTAGCTGTAGCATTCAAATCCTCAGGCCTTGCATTTCAGCCGTCTATGATGGACTCTGGAAAAAAATAATGTGTTTATGTTTGGGCAATATTCCACATTCCAGGACTGCATTTTGTAAACCAAAAGATGTTTTAGCCATTAGTGATGTCAAATATTAAAGGTTTGTCCGGGTAATCCTAGCCCTACAAGTAATTATGGCTTCTAAATATGAGCACATTTGATTTGTCACTGAAAGGATAAACAAAGGTTGTGTTTGTGATGTTGTCTAAACAAAGGTTAAAAACCTCTCCGATCATTTTAGCATCTCATACATCCAGTTCTTGCCCTTTTAATGTATCTTTTTCTGAAATGAAGGTTATCATCAGCCTATAGGGGAAAAAAAAAGTAAGGTCACTTTTTAGACCACCATTTCATGATTTACGAAGTTAAGAATTTGCTTCTTTAGTTCACAGAATTAATTACTTCATACAAACATGCCGTTCTACTCTACTCCAAATGGAACCGCTCCTATCATACATGTTTGTGGTTACATCTACAAAAATATAAGTACAACAAACATTCTAGCTCGTGTATGAGTACTTATCTATTATTCAATTTACCAAATGCACTATGAATCCAACTTTCTCTATCATTATACGTCTACTCTGGTGCCTTGAAACTCCAACATCTTGATGAAATCATGATTGATATCTTTTGAGGCCTCTAAAATTTTTAAAGGTTTCCTTTCTACTCTTCTTTTCCTATGATCTAGGGCCTTCTAATCAGGTTGGCGCTGCCTAGATCTGTGTTGGGTTTGCTAACTCTACAAGGGGCTCTTCAAAAATAAGTTCTAACTGTTTTATATTATACTATTTGTTTTTCTCATTTCACCTTTGAATCAGTTTGTCGTTGCCTACATCTGTATTGGCCTCCAGCATTTAGCCTCCAGGGAATATTGAGCCTCCAGCATTTAGCCTCCAGTTTTTACTATGAATTTCTGTCATCTAATTTTGCAGACATATTCTTGCTTCCTAATACTATGATTTTATACAGGTATGGATTCACAGAACCAAACAACTGAGTCCACCTCGACATGTCAAACCTATGTATCTATAGATAACGCCGCCTCGAGGACAGAATATGGCAACATGTTTATGGACTTTTAGACCTTCTCAATACTGTGTACGCTTTAAAATACTTCTGCTCAAATCCTGTCTATTTTCTCTTTGTGTCAGAAAACTAAGTACACATCTTTGCATTCAAATATTGCTTCAATCCGTTGTGCCCTGTGTTACTATTTTTGGTGTAATGGCGATGATAACCATGACCTCTTGTTCACATTCGGTCCCAATTAGACCCTGTGACTCTGAATGCAAATTAGACCATGCTGCTTATGAAATTAACAGCTGCTTATTACAGTCTATGTACTCCATATTCTAGATCTTTTCTGCACCTGCCTACGCGCGCGATGGCGCGCGCCTTGCACTAGTTGCTCATTATGGCCAATGAAGACCCATTACTATAAAGGCAGGATAAATCCCATTGTACCATGACTGTAAATGTTAGAGAGTCCAGGAATATTCTGTAGCAGGCAAATGATACTCTCAGGATCGGTAAAAGGCTCTACCTTTTGTAAAAGGGATTGGGAACCTCGATCCAATATAAAGCCTCGGTGTCACCGTTACAACATACTTCATAATGTATCTAGCGATACTAATTTGGTGGTGCTATTTTCTATTAATTTGATTAAATTTATAATAATTTAACTTAGACCAACTCTATACATTGATTTTTGTTGAGACGAGGTGAGTGCCTCGTTAATACAGAGTGAGTATCTCCTTTATATGCGTAGCTGTTCCGGTATCCAATACAGGAGTGACTAGCGCCCAGACGTCCGACGCGAGGACGCATCCGGACGCCTGCACAACCTGCCCCCGTGCGCTGATTTTATTCCTGCCCTACACGCGCACCCATTCTGTCACAGCGCCCACGCGTCCACACGACTCGCCTCGCACGCATAGCCCGCCCTGTCCGCATCGATTTGAGGCCATTCGCCCAGTCCCGCACACGCACCCCGCCCCTGTCACGCCCCGACCGGCTACCCCCAGTGCGCCCTGTCCGTAGGACACCGGCGCGCCGCGCGCCCCGTCCGCCGACCCCAAGCTCGCCGTGCCCCCATCAATACCCAGCGCCCGTGCCATGCCACCATCACTCCCCGCGCCCCTTAGCTCTCTGAACAACATGAAACACATGCAACATGAAACACTTAAATGCAACATCCATATGAAATGGATGAAACATCTAGAACATACACTTGCAACATATGTATGAAACATATGCAACATCAGATAAAAACACTTGTAACTTGCGATATGAAAACACTTACTGCAACATAAGACTGAAACAACTGAAATATTTGGAACATATTGTTGCAACATATGTGTAAAACATATACAACATCTAGATCGAAACGCTTGCAACATGCGTCTGGAACAGATGAAACATTTTGAACAACACCTCTGAAACATTTGCAATAAGTGCAACATCCCCGATCTACTTTTGCAACATCCATATGAAATAATTGCAACATACCTCTCAAAACGTCTGAAACACTTGAAACATACGCTTTCATCGCAACATCTACTTGTTGAGGTCATGCTTCACGGCGGCCACGACCTTCTAGTGGGGAACGCTGGCTGCGGTGACACCCCGGCAACACCCCGGCGCACGTGGGGGACAGGACACGGCGCGTAGCAGCGGGGGCGCTGAGCGCAGTGAGGTGGAGCGGGCGCAGCAGGGGATGGAGCGTGGCGCGATGTGGGATGGGAGCGCGACGCTGGATAGAGGAGCCATGTGGCGCGAGATGGGTGCACGGCGGGGAAAATGGCAGCAGCCGAGCAGCGAGCACACACACAGCCGCACACGATAGATGAGTATGGGAGTGAAAGATATTTTTGAGAGGGAGACGCAAAGAAACCTGTTGGGCCGCGCTGGCCAAGAAAACGGCGCGCCCGCTCCTAAGCATTATCGATGCAATACCGTTCAGGTGAGGACATGAGGTAGTGAGGTCTTGTCGGTGCCAAACTGCCAGCAGTGTCAGTCAACACTCAACACACTCTAGTCCTCATCAACGCGTCGCTGTTTCAGAGACGCGCACTGCCGCGGGCCCCGCCAGGTCAAAGTCAAAAAAAGTAACGCGTTGGTGATGTTTCAGAGTACATGACCCTCTAATGCTTGCAGCTATATATGGGCTCCGGCCGGGCGGGCCCGGTGCGCATGGGTTGCAAGTTTGCAACTAGCTAACGAGCTCACCGTGCCGGCAGCATGGCGGCTGTATGGCGGGGAGCATGGAGGTGGACCGTCGCATCCACCAACCGAGGCGGCGGTGGCGGTGGCGGTGGCGGCGGCGACGACGATCCTGTGCATCCACCACCGCAACCTGCTCTGCTTGATCACAGTTACGATGTCAACTGTGGAGCCAGCAGCACCGCTTCAGGTACCACCCTGTCCAACACTGCCACCACCTACGCCACTAGCACCGCCGCGTCCCTTCCGTTCCCATTCACCGCCGCCGCCGGGGGCGTCACGGGCGAAGAGAAGGCGGAGATGCGGGAGCACATCAGGGACCTCATCATCCATGGATCCCGTGGTGGATGTGGAGCGGCTACGACAACTATCGGCAACGGCGGCGGCAGCAGCAGCAGCGCACTGGGCAAGTGGCTCTCAGAGCTGCAGGTCAGCTGGGTTCTGCACCTCGCCCAGCTGGACGCCGCGTCCGCGGGGAGGACCTTCGTGTCGCGGCGACTCCAGCACACCGCACGCAGCTGGGTCCTCGCTCTCCACGCCGTCAGCAGGTCCGTCGCTAGCTTTACTGGATGGTGTAGTAGCCAGGAGCTGCAGCAGGAGGAAGAAGCTCTGCTCTGGCCACCTACTTCAGAATTGGTAGGATTTGTCGCTGCAACCTTCTTGCTCATGCTCCCTTTCGTCGACGCCGTCGTTGCACTCGACGACGTCATTAGCCCTGCTAGCAGTAGCATTAGCAGCGACGACCATGGCCATGGTGGTGTCGTTTCTGGCAAGAAGGGTGCAGTGGCATCAGCTCACAAGTTCAGGACACTGATAGATGTCCGTGACGCTCTCTCTGGGGTCTCGGAACAGGTACAGCTCTGGCACTCGTGTCTCAGTTCCTCCTGTTCGTCATCAACCGACGCAGAAGCTACGAGGATAAGCGCGGAGATGAGAAGGCTGCTGTTGGCGAAGCTGGACAAGGTGGACGAGGCCATGAGGAACACGAGAGACTGCATCAGGACACAGTTCATGTCCTTGACGACGGACGGCCATGGCCATGACCATACAGCGTCAGGACTGCATCCATCACCTGACATTCATGTTGCCACTCAGTTCGCAGTGAGCTACATCATTGTGCTGTCGACTAGTTACAGCTACAACCGTTCATCAGTGGATCCTGCTACTGCATATGAAGCATGTCTGTCTCTCTGTGAGAATAGTACCGGTTCTTCCACCAACCTGAACATCGTGATCATCCGTTCCCTAGAAGAAAGCCTCACCAGGGTGTCGCAGTTATTCGCGGATCAGAGCCTCAGGTTCCTATTCCTGGCCAACAACTTCTACTTCCTGTGGCACCAACTGCTATCTCAAAATCTGCTTTCGGATGTCCTAACGGATGCCCTGGCTCGCAAGATTGACAGTTACATAAACAGTTACCTGCAAGTATCCTGGACGCCGGTGTTGAAGCCCTTGCACAGTCATTCACCTTGTTGCTTTTTCTTCACGAGATACTCAGCTCAGCGTAAGTTCTTGTCGGAGTTTGAGAAGACCTACACTGCGCAGAAACTCTGGAAGGTTCCAGACCCAGAGCTGAGGAAAGTGCTGCGGACAGCCGTCGTTGACAAAGTCATTTCGGCCTTCACAAAGTTCTTGGAGGATGGTGGCATCAGCGCTTCAAGAGTCATCGTCAGTCCCGAGAGTTTGCAGGAGATGTTGGAAGAGTTATTTGAAGGATAAATAACCGGTGCACCACAAGTTACCAACATTCAGTTAGTATTGCTTCCATCTATGTTCATCGTTTCATTCTGGTTTTAAATGAGAAATGATCTTCAAACGACTTGACTTATGGATCGAGCTATCGACTACAGTTAAGGTGAAGTACTACAAGTAATAAGTCTGTTTTGGCTGCTGAACCTGTAACTTCGTCAAATTTGTAGTTGAGGTATTAAGTCCAATTAATGCAGATCTCGCTCTCTATATGCAAAAACTGCAGTTAGACAGGAGTATGATTCTTGCTCATTCTTATTTTGGCAATTAGCCCCTGTACTTGCTACTACCGCCGCTAATGTGTAGTTTGTTCCTATTTTCGTGTCGAATGTGGAGCAACCATTCCCTGGAGTAGTGTAATTTGCAATCCACATGGAAGGACTGTACCAAAACAATGTCAGCTTGTAAATTGCAATGCTCTGTAATATTTAGCTGCAAGTGAAGAAGTCTAAAGCTATGCTTGGTTTAGGATTTTAGGTCCTTGTTTGGCACAGCTGAAACTTATGCAGAAGTCTCTGCTTCATGAAAAAATTGAGCGGCTGTCTAGTCATTTTAATTTGTGGACCGGGTAGATGCTGAATCAAGTCGTAAAATTGTGAAATGTGTCTAGAATGGCCTGAGGTCCATGCAACTTGTCTAATCAACTAGTCTTTCTCCATGTTCGTAAATTGTGACACTATTTTTGACATTTTGATATATCTACATTTGGGGATATGATTAAGTTTAGGCAAAGGTAATTATGCCAACAATAATTTATTTGACTAGATTAATTATATATAAGAAAATTAAGAACATCGTACCCACCGATACTGACATGGAATGAAATGACAATCCCTCTTCCATTCAAAGCGGTCTGAAACTTATAACAAATGATAATGCTCCTATCAGGATGTCCATCCGGACGGACAGGACAGACCCGCCTCGCGCCGCGCGTCCCTACGCCTTTCGCCTCACGCCGTGCGCCCCTGCACCTCGCGCTTCGCACTTTCCTAAAAAAATCTCGCGCCTTGCACGGTCACACTAGACCCGCCTCGCACCGCGCACCCCGTCCGTGCCTTGCGCCACATCAACTAGCCTCCATTGGACGGCAGCATGTAGATGAGCACATGTTGCAACCGTATGTTTCATGCGTTTCATGTGTATGTTGCATATGTTTTATCTGGATGTTGCAAAAGTATATCTGGTATTGCATATGTTGCAATGGTTATACATGTATCTTGCAAGTGTATGTTTCAAATGTTTCATCTGTATGTTGCAAGTGTTTTATCTGGATATTGCATATGTTGCATTGGCTATACATGTATGTCACAAGTGTGCGTTCCAAATATTTCACCTGTTTTAGACCTATGTTGCAAGTGTTTCATCTGGATGTTGCATATGTTTCAAACATATGTTGCAAGCGTCTATTCAAAATATTTCATCAGTTTCAGACATACGTTGCAAATGTGTTTAAGGATGTTGTAGTTGCTATACACATATGTTGCAAACGTATGCTTATAAATGTTCACATGTTTCAGACGTATGTTGTAGAAGTGCTTTCATGTTGCAACATTAACAGGCGTAGAGAAAGCGGGTGCATGCAGATGCGGTCCCCGTGGGCGTAGCGGTCCCCACCTGCATACGCATCAGCAGGCACGAGGCGCTCAACTGCATGCGTACGCGCACTAGCATGCAGGGGCGGGTGTGCAGGCGCAACAGTTGCATGCGGGACGTGTAGGCGCAGAGTTGCATGCGAGCTGCAGTTGCATTGGGGGCAGGCTTAGCAGCATACGTGGCACGCGGGACAAGCGTAGCAGGCGGGCGCGGGTGTCCGAACGTTAGCCACCCCGTATAACCAAACAAACTTTGTTTTTTTATTGAGCAAAAGAGTCGGCCATCATTATATATCAGCATAAGAAGTACAAACTCCATAAGGAGGCGAAACAAACCAAACATATCTTCCTACCAAAAAATTAATATAGCTCCTAGCTAAACAATGACCATTAAAATTGGAGCTTCTTGACGAAATCCACTCTTGTGAATCCATCCTTCCTGCTCTTGATCTTCTGAATGATAGGGCCATGCGTCCCAAAACCTTGTCCATGGATGTTTCTTACTGCGTCGACCCAGTCACTCGCCACCCGGAAAAGTTTGGAGACCATGGTCACTGGCCAAAGCAAACTTCGTGACAGGCGCAGCAGGCGGGACAGGCGCACCAGGCGGCTGCACGGGTGTCCGGACGTCCGGACGCTAGCCACCCTCCCTGTCTAACCAAACAAACTTTGTGAAACTGCTAATGTATAAAGTTGAAAGACTCCGAGGGCTCATCACTAAGGCCTCAAAACACATTAATCTGCGTGCAAGGTGCCGGATCACCATGCTGTTGTATTGGACAGAAGACCCCATCAGGTTTCGCGGGCCTTAATCTGCCTGCAAAGTGCCGGACAGCGCTTAAATCTCAAGGTTTCCGAGCGAAGCCACACAGGTGAAACGAGCGAAGCCACACATATTGGACTCCGAGTACTTATGTTTTGGACCGTGCCAAATTTCACTTTTTTTTTTTTTGCAAATACTCCCTTTGTCCTAAAATAGAAGTCGTTTTCACTTTTCGAGAAGCCAGTTTTTTTAACTTTGACCAATTATATATAAAAGAATATTAATATTTGTAATACATAATTAGTATCATTAGATAGATCGTTGAATATACTTTCATAATAAATTTATTTAGAGATATAAATATTGCACGTATTTTTTATAAATCTAGTTAAAGTTGAAAAAGTTTGACCTACACATATCTCGTAACGACTTCTATTATGGGACGGATGGAGTATATATATATATATATATATATATATATATATATATATATATATATATATATATATATATATATATATATATATATATATATATATATATATATATATATATATATATATATATATATATATATATATATATATATATATATATATACACACACACACACAAAATAACTCTATCCCGCCCGCCGCCCTCCAGCTTGCACCCCTCCGTGCCGGTTAAGCCATCCTCAGTTGCTCAACCACATGTCGTGAAATTAACAAGATGAAGTGGAATAGTAGCTAAACTACATAGGGTTTTTTAATAATATTATTTAAATAGAAAATTGCAAAACTAGAAAGCAAATTATAAACATCGTAGATCTAGACAATCGTTTTGTTGCTCGAAAAAAAAAATCTAGACAATCGGTTTTTGGCACCAGCTGACGGGTGAGTTATCGACCCTCCAGAGTCCAATATGTGTATGCCGGCCTTCCAATTGTCGATCGAAGACTGCACGTTCCAATGGCCGATGAGAAGACTCAACGTCAGCTATCGGCTATCGCGCGTATCGGTGGAGGACTGCTGGCCCTATAACTTGCCGACAGGATTTATTGGCATCCTAATTGCTGGTTAGATTTGTTCCTTTAACCTCTCAACATTTTCCTGATCAAAATGAAAGAATTTGGGACCTCTAAAAATAATGTGATTTTTAAGTAGATAATAAAAATTAAGCACGATCAATTTTTCTTAGATCACTACTATAAAAAAATCAACGATGCTCGTTTTTTTTTTCCAAAGAGGGGCTCTATCAAGAATCATCTCTATAAATAGTTTTTTTTTAATATATTTCTAGAAGCAGTTGATTCTTTTAGGCGCATTTAGAAATGCACTCTATTTGGAGGTTGCAAAATCCACCCGTCTAAGTCGATTTCTAAAGGCTCCTGACAATATGGCCCTCCTTTAAAAATAATTGGAACATAAAAAAAACTTTAACTCATGTCTGATGAAGATAAACTTTACATTAAATTTGTAGGTGATATTTTTCATTTAAGGGTCAAACAAAATATAGGAAAAAGTCTACATAAGCCCCTCAGCTTTAGCGCCGTGGCTACTTCACCCCCTAAACTTCACATCCGTCTAACAAGCATATTAAAGTTTCCTAAACTGTTTAATTAACCCCCTGGAGTGGTTTTGGCAACTGCTTTTGCCTATGTGGCACTACAATCTGGCAGCCCAAGACTCGTTGGCAGTGGGCCCAGCTATCAAACCCCTTCGCCATAGATCTGCGTGCCTGTGACGACTCACGCTCAACCACAGTGTCATCAGGGTCAGAGTCTGGTGGCTCTGGGACAGGGATCAGCCTGGTCACGTCCGTCCATGACACGTGCCTCGGCCTGGTTGCGCTGTTGTGGTTGCGCGCTGCGCTTGGGCTCAGCCTCCGCGCCATGCTCTGTGGCCCCGTGCCGTCCCCCTCGGCGTCCGACTATGGCGACGACGAGGTCGAGTACGAGGGCAAGGGCGATGACGAGGAGAAGGCGATGGTGGTCGTGCGCATGTCACCGTGGTTGCTGTGGAGGCGGCGCGGGTCCAAGCACTTCCGCGTGCGGGATTGCCATGTGGACCTGACCTAGGACCTCTCCCGTGCGCGCTTCCCATCCTCGGGCTCCCAGAGACCTCTCGTTAGGTACTTCGTCGCTGTCGTGGTGGACGGTGAGATGGAGGTCGTCCGAGGACATGGCGGAGGAGGCCTACAGGAAGACCAAGGCTCGCCGCCCACCTAGACCTTGCCCTGTCCTCGTCTCGCGCCGCGAGCATGTGTCCATGCGCAACGGGGAAGGCGGCCGCGGCCACCGGACATGCGTTGTCGTGCACAGCAAGGAGCGGGAGATCTCGGTGGATCTCGTCTCGAGCGCCTAGGGCCAGGGGCACTTCCACCGCCGCCGCAGTGGCTGCCACCAATGGTGCCGCATCACCTCCTCTGCGGCGGCCGCGGAGGACACGGCCCAGGCGGAGCAGCAGCACCGACCATGCTCGCGCGCCTGGATCACCTCCCCTTTCTATGATGCATGGGCCCGAGCGCCAACATGTCAATGTGAGCTAGTTTGGACTATCATGTCGGCAAAACCAGGAGCCAAAACCACTAGAAGGGGTTAAATGTCTGGTTTAGAGAAGTTTACAGTGTCGAATACATGGTTTCATAGTTCGGGGGTAAAGTAGACACATGAGCAAAGGTCAGGAGATTACGTAGATTTTTTCCAAAAAAACATTTAAAGTTCTCAGACTTTGAAATACATTTTTTTCAAACCACCTTGCATGGAGAGACACTTTGACCAAAGCTGTAGTGTTTGGCATGATTTGAATCTTTGCGGTTCAAACTTTTTCCATTTGAAATCATCTAGGGGCCGAAATAATCAATACTTTATGTGATCTAAAACAATCTTGTCTTTTCAAGGTATATATAATTTTGTCTTTTTTTCTGAAACTCATCAAGGGATCAGAAATGCTGAGGAACTTTGTTAGCAGGAGAAAACCAAACCACATAAAAAACAAGAGAATTGCTGAGGAATTTTAAGTATTGATGGCTAAAGTTTTGAAAAGGTTTGATTTAGGCCAATTCTAGATGAGGTCAGGCCGTCAGTTTCAACTATCAACACCGCGTCATAAATATCATGAAATTTCAGCTACATCCTACACGGCTACACTGGTACAGGTCAAAGTCAAGGGACACCTTTGTGGACTCGTCATGGACACTGGACACACGCTTTGTGGACTTTTGTTGAGGTTGATTCATTATTGAATTGATGATTGAAGCATAAAATAAAATTTCATTTGCATCGCTCTCTAGATTGATTGATTGATTCCATTCCAGTTCTAGCAGTGTGAGCCGCTCGCATGGCGGTGGCCTCAGCCTGGCCCTGGAGGAGAGCATGGATGAGACCGAGGGGCAGCGGCGGCATGACGCCGACGACGGAGGCGGTTCGCTGCCGCCTACCGGTGGCGACAGCACCACTTCAAGTATACCACCTACACCGCCAGTACCACCACCACCACCACCGATTCAGGCGGAGAACCGCGGACTCATGATCTCCATCCGTTCACGGCGCCGGTCGTGGGAGAAAACACGGAGGAGCTGTATGTAGCCAAGGAGCTCGAGGAAGACGTGGCCAAGAAGCTCGAGCATATCAAGGGGCTGGTCGTGGAATTCAGTGGCGATGATAGCACCGCCGTGCAGACGTGGCTGTCGGAGCTGGACGTCGGCTGGGTTCTCCACCTCGCCGGAACACATGAATCTTCATGGAGCGTCGTTACCTCGCACGGCTTCCAATTTCTTGTAGAGACATGGATCGTAGCGCTACGCAAGATCGGTGAATCCATCCTGACAAGCCTTGATGGATGGTACAGCCAGAGCCAGAGCCAGAGGCAGGACCAGGATGAAGGAGGGAGAAAGCAGCCATCTCCTTCTGAATTTGCAGAACTTGTCCAAGCAACTGTGCTCAAGATGCTGCCTTCCGTTGACATTGCTGCTGCCGCAAAAACTACTGATAGGCCGGGGGCACTGGCACCAGCTGAGAAGCTCCAGGTGATAGGAACGTGGACTCGTACCTCTGTGTAACCCGAAGATCCGGGTAGACTTCTTAGGGTTCCTCTGCTCGCCTTTGCACGGCAGCCTCCTGGAAGCCGGTGCTCGGCACGGTGGTGAGGAGGCGAGGTACGGCAGCCTCCTGGAAGCCGGTGCTCGGTACGGTGGTGAGGAGGCGAGGTAGCGATGCCGTGGAGATCCAGAGGGGACGGTGGTGGCCCTGTAGGCGTGACGGTGGTGGTGGCAGTCTCATCCCGTCGCTGGCAGCACGGCCTTTAGATCGGTTGAGGGTTTCTCTGTAGGTGGGTGGCGGCTCCTGTCAACCTCGTTCCCTGAGCCCAGTCCCCACTCCTCTATTTATGTGCTGTGCGACAGGGGCCCGCCAACCAGTTAGGGTTGGGCTCCCCCGATCAAGGAGCAGAGGCAAGGGCCCAATAGGCCGTTGGGCCTATTGGTGGAGATCAACTAACATTCTCCCCCTTGATCTCATTCCATCTTTCACTTTCATATCATTTACTTTTGTTCATTCCATTACAGATTAGCACATAGAGCATGCCTCATCGTCACGGTTCATTGCCGATAGACTTAACAGCTACAACTCACTACTCTGTTCTGAAATAGATACTTATCTCTGGGCCTTCTTTTGTCCAGGAATATTTTAGGCTTTCCCTTAAACCCAAGCTAGCTATATGTTCTCTGAACACCATGTCCTCTGAACATGTTGGGTGGTAAGCCTTTTGTAAGCGGATCCGCGAGCATCTTTTCTGTACTTATATGCTCAAGACTTATGACTTGATTCCGGACTTTATCTTTCACAACATAATACTCTATGTCAATGTGTTTGGCAGCACCACTTGACTTATGTTGTGAGCATCCTTTACTGCCAGATTATAATCGCAGTATAACTTTAGTGGTCTATAGATGTCGTCAACCACCTTCAAACCGGGTATGAACTTCGTTAGTTAGTTCACCTGCCCGTTGCCTCATAACACGTTACAAACTGTCATACATTGTGGACGATGTAGTGATAGTTTGCTTTGAGCTCTTCTATGAAATAGCTCCCCTTTGCGAGATGATAGAAAATCCACGTCTGGATATGCATTCACTCTCGCATAATCAGAATCTGAATATCCCACCATGTGGAGTGAATCAGATCTTCTATATGTCATCATGAGGCATTTCGTTCCTTGCAAATAATGCAAGACTTTCTTTACTAATTTCAGTGTTCTATTCCAGAATTCCTCTGGAATCTGCCAAGTAAAACCCGGTAACAAATGCCAAGTCAGGGCGTGTACATACTTGAGCATGTTGCAAGCTTCCGACAGCTGAAGCATATGGAACCACTTTCACTTTATCGATTGAGCTCATATTGGTTCCTGGGGCATTAAAAATCCCCATATCTGTCGCCCTTGACTATAGGAGCAGGTGAGGAACTACATTTGTGCATACTAAATTTCTTTAAGATCTTTTCCATGTATGCCTTTTGTGACAGTCCTTATACCATTTTTCTTCTATCTCAGTGAGTCTCGATCCCTAGAACGAACGAGGCTTCGCCAAGATCTTTCATATTAAATTTCTTTGTCTCCAGTAGTAGACTGACATCACTACTAGCAAGTAAGATATCATCTACATACAGGACAAGAAAGATAAACTTCCCATTCTTAAACTTTGTATTGACACAATTGTCCTCTACATTATCTTTACTTTGTATAGACACAATTGTCCTCTACATTCTCTTTAAAACCCAAAATCCTTTATTGTATGATCAAACTTCAAGTACCAGTGTCTTGAAGCTTGTTTTAATCCATAAATGGATTTCTTTAGACGGCATCCCGTTCGTTCTTTTCCTTCTATAACAAAACCTTTCGGTTGTGCCATGTAAATATTTTTCTCCAAGTCTCTGTTGAGAAATGCCGTCTTTACATCCATATGATGTAATTCTTAATCATAATGTGCCACTAATGCCATTATGATTCTAAAGGAAACTTTACATGAGACTGGAGAAAAGGTCTCATTGTAATCAATTCCTTCTCTTTGCATAAAGCCTTTTGCCACAAGTCACACTTTATATGTCTTTATATTCCCTTGAGAGTCATGTTTAGTCTTGTAGACCCATTTACAGCCTACTGTTTTGACTCCTTTACGAATTATTTCTAAATCCCAAACTTTATTGGCATTCATCGATTTCATTTTATCTTCCATGGTCCAAGCCACTTTGATGAATGATCACTTCTCATGGCTTCTTCAAATGAGGTGGGATCATCCTCCATTTGAAATTCTTTAGTGTTGTACACTTCATAATCAGCAGGAATAGCTGATTTTCTAACTCTTTGAGACCTTCTAGGGGCCTTCACATTTGGCACATCTTCTATTTGAGGCTGTTGTTGCTCCCCCTCATGTGTGGCAATAGGTTCTTTAGGATCCTGAAGAACAAGTTCCTCATCTTCATTCGTTGTTGCCACAGGTGGAATAACAACAGGTACTGACACCATAGTATCTTGCACTGTCGGTGCAGCGACAGCATGTAGTGAGAAAATTGGCTCATGAATCATTGGAGTGAGCGCATACACCCGCTTCACTTCATGGTCAATTTCTCGAACTACCATGCTCCCCCTCATCTTTTCGTCCTCTAGGAAGACAGCGTGTCTCGTTTTCACATACTTTGTATGTCTCCCTGGACAGTGGAAAACGGAAACCTTTTGACTTTTCTGGGTAGCCAAAGAAATGGCACCTTACTGTTTTGGGATCTAACTTCCCAATGTTTGGGTTAAATACTTTAGCCTCAGCAGGGCTCCCCACACACACGCAAGTGGTTTAGTGAGAGCACTCTTTCTGTCCACAACTCATACGGTGTTTTGGGCACCGACTTTCTTGATACTTTATTGAGAATATGAATGGCCGTTTTCAACGCCTCCATTCACAGGCTCAACTGTAAGGTGGAGTAACTTATCATACTGCCCACCATATTCATCAGGGTACGATTGATTCTTTTAGCTACTCTATTCTGCTGAGGTTTGCCCGGTGTAGAATACTGGGCTACTATGCCATTCTTTTAGGGTATGCTGACCGTAGTACTCCTCCACGGTCAGACCTAACTATCTTAATCTTTAATATCTTAAATTTATCCAATACATCTTTTCTTTCGTTGATTGGATAAATATAGCCATAATGGGAGTACTCATTATGAATGTTATGAATAAATCATTACCATCCACACTCTTTTCAGGAAAGCTGATCACAGATGTCTGTGTGAAAAATCTGTAAAATTCCTGCGCTTCTTTTGCCATCTTTCTTAATCTTCTTTACATACTTTCCTTTTATGCATTCTCTGCATTGAACTTAATCTGAGAGCTCTAATGGAGGAAGAATATCATTCTTAGCTTGTCTTTCTATTCTCCCCTCGAAATATGGCCTAAACGACAGTGCCATAATTTCGACAACGCATCATGAGCTCTCTTATGCCACCTTTTCCAGATTAACACTCTGTGACCAGCTGCTTTATCAGCTAAGTGGCATATGTCTTTGAAGAGCCAGTGAACTAACTCTTTATTCTATCGAGGTACTCGGTGACCATGTCATATTCTGAGATTGAGTCCACAATTGCAGGTTCAATCATGTTCTTTATCACAGCCAAACATTTCTTGTTTGCAGTGACCCACTTCTTATGCTCAAAAGCCATAGGATATCTTTTGGGATTCAAAATCTCTTTCTTTAGTTGCCCAAGTGGCATCATTCTCTTTTGTCTCCCTCACCAGTGCCACAATCTCAGTGGAACACGGTGAGATGACTACCCAGTCCACCTTAGACAAGATGAAAACCAGGTCAAAACTTTTCTTAATATAAAAATAACACCATTTGCATGCCTTGATTCCAACGTTGGTCAAAATCAAAACATACAATTATTCTTATACACTAATTCTACATCACCGTTGGGCAGAAATAGAATTAATGCATAAATCTTTAACTTTCACAACTGTTCTTACACACTAATTCTACATCACCGTTGGACAGAAGTAGAATTAATGCATAAATCATTAACTTTTTATAACTGTTCTCATGCACTAATTCTACATCACCGTTGGGCAGAAATAGAATTAATGCATAAATCATTGAAATTATCAACTTTTCTTATACACTAATTCTACATCACCGTTGGCCAGAAGTAGAATTAATGCATAAATCATTAAAATTATGATATTGTTATTAACAACGTTGGTCAGAAAATAACAACATCATAATCATGTCAAATCTCTTTTTCTCCAATTAAATACCACATTGGTTCAAAATAACTGGAGAATTAACAATTTCTTTAGCAGCGGAAAAACTTTCTTTTTCTCCAATTAAATACCACGTTGGTACAAATTAACTGGAGAATAAACAATTTCTCTAGCTGTGGAAAAACTTCTCCTTTTCTTGAATTTTACCCATAGGGAAAATTGTATTTTCTATTTCCTTTAATCCATTAATCAATTTCCAGGAAATAAACATTTACTGGAAAAACTTTTCTTTTCTCCAGTTAAATATCATGTCAGTTCAAAAATACTGGAGAATATACTTTTTCTTTAGCAGCGGAAAACATATATTCAATTTCTTGAATTTTACCCACAGGGAAAAATATCTTTTCTATATTTTCTTTTGAGCCAATTTGTATTTTCAATTTTCTAGGAAATAAAACCTTTCTTCGGAAAATGAAAACGAAAAAAAAATGACTCAAATTGATCATCAGTATTTTGGCCCGGCCAAAAAACCAGCCCGGCCCGGCTATTCTCCTTGTATTTCAGCTGCCAAGATTTCAGCCGCAACTTTGGGCTGGTCGGCAAAAGCTGCCACGGCAGCGGCCACGCCCGCCTAGGCCACGGTTGGCCTGATCATTTGCAGCCGTTCGATCTGATCGACGGCTCGCCCGCGCGTTTCAGGAGGTCAAAAGCCGCCGCGGCCGGGTTCCTCAGAAACCCTAGTTCATTTTCCTCGCCGCTCTCTCTCTCTTCGTTCTCTCTCTGTCGCCGTTCTTTTCTCAAATAGCAGAAAGCACAACCGAAATGAGCAGCGAGTGAGGACAAGAACCATGGCGCCGTCGCCGCTTCCCCTACGCGGCGTCTTGGCCTCCCTAACGGTGAGCGCGGCCATTGCCGTCAGCGGCTTGCTGCTGGCGCCCCTTGCTGCCGAGCCCAGGCGAAACGGCTCCCCGGCTCGGTCTTCTTCTCCCGCGCCAGCGAAGGTTCTCGCGTGGCGAGGTAGGTCTGTCCCCCTTTTTCCCCCTTCTTCTCCGATTTGGATCTTGATTCTCTTATCCGAACCGGTGATGGGGATTAGGGTTTGGATCTAGGGTTAGGGTTTGGAATCCGACCTTCCCCTTTTCCCCTTTCTGTGATTTGAGCGGGTCTAGGCCAAACCCCTCTTTCTTTGTTTTTCTTTTTGTGCTCGGATTGAACCGATTTGGATTTCTTTTCTTCTCGGGTTTGATTCCGATTGGGATGAGGGGGTTAGGGTTCCGAATCTCTTCCCTTCCCCTTCTTGTTTTGGGATTAACCCGATTTGGGATGGGTTACAAATTAGGGTTATTGTTTCATTTTCTTTTGATTTCTTTTCCTTTTCGGAGTTCATTTGAATCTCTTCCCTTCTTCCCCTTTTTCTTTCTCCTATTTGGACTGATATCTATTTTCCGAACCGAAGGTGGGGATTAGGGTTAGGGTTCATGTGGTGACCCCTGTTCTTTTCTTTCCTTCCTTTCTTTCTTTGATCCGAACACGGATCTCTTCTGTTCTTGCCGTGCGCCGGTGTAGAACAGCGGTGCTATCATCTTTCCCCCCGCGCGGTGGCGGTGGTTTTTCTTTCTTCTTTTACCCGGTTAGGGTTAGGGATACAGAGGCAACCTTGGCTTTGATGCCATTGATAGGAACGTGGATTCGTACCTCTATGTAACCCGAAGATCCGGGTAGACTTCTTAGGGTTCCTCTGCTCGCCTTTGCACGGCAGCCTCCTGGAAGCCGGTGCTCGGCACGGTGGTGAGGAGGCGAGGTAGCGATGCCGTGGAGATCTAGAGGGGACGGTGGTGGCCCTGCAGGCGCGACGGTGGTGGTGGCGGGCTCATCCCGTCGCTGGCAGCACGGCCTTTAGATCGGTTGAGGGTTTCTCTGTAGGTGGGTGGCGGTTTCGGTCAACCTTGTTCCCTGAGCCCAGTCCCCACTCCTCTATTTATGTGCTGTGCGACAGGGGCCCGCCAACCAGTTAGGGTTGGGCTCCCCCGATCAGGGAGCAGAGGCAAGGGCCCAATAGGCCGTTGGGCCTATTGGTGGAGATCAACTAACACCAGGCACTAATAGACATGCATGACGCTCTTTCCATGGCCTCCCAACATATCCTGCCATTACAAGTAGAATCTACTGACGGTGCGATGGAAGATTTCTTGTCGGCAGACCTGACCAAGTTAGATGAGGCCATATGGGCTACAATTGTTGAGATCATGAATATTGTCATGGCCTGGACCAGGAAATGGTCGAACGACCGCGGTTCGAGTGACATTCACAATGTCATGAAGTCCATAGTAAGCTACACCAAGGTGTTGTGGGCCAATTACGGTTCGGTGAATCTCATTCTAGATGATGCAGTTCTCCGCGGTGAGTTTGTGCCTGAGAATGAAAACGTGAGCCATGTCCCCAACCTCATCGTGGAGATGGTCTCTTCCACAACAACGTCATTCTGGACATCGTCGTCGTTCCTAGATGAGAGACTCAGGTTCCTATTCTCTTGATCAACAATTTCTACTACTTGTTGCAGCAGTTACGCACAATTAGGTGTTTGGGTTTCATTATGGAATCCCTCATCTGCAAAGTCGATGACTACATTGATAGTTATCTCCATGAGTCTTGGGCACCGGTGTTGAAATGCTTGCAGGATCCTGCTTTGCTTCACTAGATACCCGTCTCCTCTATCGAAGTTTGAGTCAAAATTTCAGAAGACCTATGCCACCCAAAAGCTCCGGAAGGGTCCCAGACCCAAAGATGCGGAGAAGGCTGCGGAAAGCCGTCGTTGATAAAGTCATCCCAGTGTTTACACAATTCTTGGAGGATAACAGCATCGTCACCCCAGGATTCACTCCCAGGAAACTAGAGAAGATGCTAGGAGAGTTATTTGAAGGATGATGAACTAGCGCACCATACAAGGCAAGTTGCCCTAAGTATAGCATTGTCAATACTGCCTCCATTTGCATTGAGTTCACTGTTATGCCTGGGTTTTGGAATAAAATGTTGTTGTTTCCATGGACTGGATCTCTGAAGCACGGTGTGAAGGATAGGGGGGGAAATAGCTAAAGCACCACAAGTTTGTTAGTAGTTCTCTTTGTTGTGTAATTGTTGAACATTTTCTGTGATGAAATATACGGGACAGCAGTTTCGCAACAAAAAAAAGAAAAATCAGGAACAGCAGAGAGCTGATCTGTACCTCCAGGCCCCTGCCTTGTAATAGTAGCAACAGTGAATGAAATTCACTTGCTCTTCTTTCTTTGCAAAAAAGATCAGGCTGCCTGTCCTGGCCTCCGGGCTCCTAATTTCTCTGGACACTAGGAGTACCAGATGATACTATCCATGCAGTTTTAAAAGTGTTGCCGTATACATGCAGCAGTAGTAGAAGTTGTATCTCTGGTTGTTCTGATTTTACAAATGAGTTGTTTTGTTTGTTTTGCTTTTGCTTTTGCCCTCAATCTTACTCTGTTCTGCACACCGGGAGAGGGGATGCATGTGAATTCTGCACTGCCAGAAAGGGGAATAGTTGTTGGTTACCTTAAGAAACATGATAAATTTGAGAGCCAAGTTACTCGATCACCCTCCGTGGACATGCACAGGGTCTCGCAATGTGTGAGCACGATCACGACAACAGAAGATGAGAGGAGGATGCCAAAGAATGGGTGAACGAACCAGGCTGTAAGAAGAAGTAACCGGGCCATGTGAAGGTGACTGGGCCGGAGTAGCCCTGTAACGTGTGTGTGGGCTGTTTGTAAAGTTTTTTTTTTCTTTTTACGAAAAGGGGCCGTTGTAAACTTGCAATACAATTTGGATTCAAAGATCCTGAATGGCCTTCTCACGTCGTACCCTGTGCGGGAAGCCGGCAATCCGTGTGGTGCCTCCTCACGTCCAAACTAACTTCTGATTTCAACATAGGTCAAATAACCAAGTAATTTACGTGGGTTTTATGAACAAAATTTGAAAGTTAATTTTTTTTGGTGTACGTATAAAGGTCACAATGTTACAGAAACATAATCTGAGGAATTCGCCTAGAATACTCTGCGTTAGGAACAAACACGCAAACGTTGCAGATAAGGCAGAAGCCGACAATCTCGTCGCCGGCTGAATGAAGAACCCGGTCCTTTATAGATGGCTGTATCCATGATTCAATGGAAAAGGAGCAAGAAGGTGATGCCATGAGAGAAGTAAATTATTATATTTACATGAGGGAGGAATGCTTTGCAGTGGCCAACAAAGGGAGCAGTTGGGAATGGCATCGAGTGCGCGTGCTAGTATAAAATGGCCATACATATTTATTATATTCATCGTGAGAGTCCGGTGGTCCGTTTAGCTATCTATGGCTCTTTTCGGCTCAGTTGGATTAAAGCTGGCGGGTCGTTTTTAGCTGATTTATTGTGAGAGAAAAATACTGTTTCGGCTGGAACGTGAACAGTGTTTTCTGAGGAGCAACCAGCTGGCTCTAGCCAGCCGAACGTAGTCTATATCTATATATGACCGTGAAAGAAGTCAATAAGTCAACACTCAACAGATATAGGCTCGAAATCGATTGGGGCATATTGCGCTCCGATCCCTAGCTCTCTCTGCAGATCGCAAGGTAGCTTATGTTAGCCCATAGAATCACCGGCTCAGATGAGTGAATCACTCATCAGTCTTGTCGAGCACCCGCTAGTGTTGCCGAGCACCCACTAGCTAAGCCGACCACAAACAAGCGTTGTTCATCCCTACACACTATAGCTAGAGGTTGAGGAAGAGGAAGAACAGAGCATACACATACAGTACAAGACACCAGCGTTGGTCGAAGCCCTGTATGAGAGATGGCAAACCTGAACTCTCTTTACTAAGTTGCCGTGGTAGTCTATTTATACAACTCTATCTATCTAGCCATATGACAGCGCACATGCTGTAACAGTAACTAAATACCACAGCAGGACTAACTTCTGCGTTTGTCCCTGCACGTGGCTACAGTACCACAGCAGGAGGCCTTTTCGGCGTCGCCTTTCCTTACTGTGTGTTCACACAAGGAAGCAGTAGATTATTCTAACAATTCTTCCCCTAATCCTACTGTTATCCCTTGTACTCCCTCCATGTCGATCATCTCCTTCAGCTCCGTGAGTCGAAGACGTCCGAGCGGCTTGGTGAGGACGTCCGCGAGTTGTCGACCAGTTTCGACGAACTCGATGACGATCTGCCCTCCATCGACACAGTCCCTGAGGAAGTAGAACTTCACGTCGATGTGTTTGCTCCGGTCGTGCATAACCGGATTCTTCGCGAGGGCAATGGCGGGCTGGTTGTCCACCATCAGTGCTGGTGGGTGAGCTTCCACGTCGGTCAGCTTGCGCAGCAGCCGGCGCAGCCACACAACTTGGCACGCCGCTATGGCCGCCTCTACGTACTCTGCCTCGCACGTAGATAGCGCCACCACCTTCTGTTTTAGCGACAGCCATCAAATTGGTGCCGACCCGAGAAAGACGAGCACGCTAGAGGTGCTCTGTCGTCTGTCAATGTCCCCCCGCCATGTCTGCATCGCTGAACACAGTGAGCTGTAGCTTACTCCCACTGCTCTTTGGGAAGATGATCCCCTGATCTACCGTCCACTTGACGTAGCGTAGTAGCCACTTCACCGCAGCCCAGTGATCCTCTCTGGGATCCTCCATGAAGCGACTGACGTAGCCCACGAAGAACGTAATGTCCGATCTCGTGTGGACTAGGTAGCGCAGACCACTGACGATACTTTGGTAGAGTGTTGCAACCACCTTCGCTGCAGTGCTGGCCTTTATCAGCTTCAGCCGCTCCTCCATAGGAGTCACGCATGGCTTGCACTCAACCATGCCGCTCCGCTCCAACAGCTTGAAGGCATATGCGCTCTGACCGAGGGTGAGTTCCTCCTTCCCCTATCTCACCTCGATGCCGAGGTAGTAGGAGAGTGCGTCGAGATCGCTCATTCGAAAACGAGCCGCCATCTCACGCTTGAAGCCGTTGATGTCCTCCGTGCGCGCGTCGGTGACGATCAAGTCATCCACATACACGTCGACGACGAGCTCCTCCTTCCCCCGTCGCCGCGTGTAGAGCACGTGCTCGGTTGCGCACCGTTGAAACCTAAGCTCGCCTAGCGTGGCATCAAGCTTGGTGTTCCATGCTCGTGGGGCCTGCCGTAGCCCATAGAGCGTCTTGCGCAGTCGGAGCACCCTGTGCTCCTCTCCCTTGATGGTGAAACCTGGAGGTTGCCTGACGAAGACCATCTCCGTCAGCTCGCCGTTGAGGAAGGCCGATTTAACGTCCAAGTGATGGATGCGCCAGTCCTTTGCTGCTACCAAGGCTAGTAGCAAACGGACCAACTCTATGCGCGCTACTGGCGTAAAGATCTCCTCGAAGTCTATGCCCTCGCACTGAACAAAGCCTTAGGCAACGAGGTGCGCCTTGTGCTTGACAATGGCACCGAGCTCCTCTCGCTTGACCTTGTACACCCACTTCAGGCTGATCGGACAACATCCTGGAGGTGGATCGACGAGCTGCCAAGTCTCGTTTTCCTCGATCGCCTTCATCTCCTCCAGCATCGCCTATCGCCAGTTTCCGTCCCTCTCGGCCAGCGCAAACGTGGGTGGTTCCTCTGCACTGACGAGCAGCAGCTCTGCGTCATTGAGCAGCCAACCAGCCAGTCCTGAGGGTCCTGTGCCGCCGACGATGTCATTCAGCCTGTGGAACCGCACCTCCTCACCTTCGTGGAAGGCATCTACGAACTCAGTGATGTCACAGGGAGTTGAGGCGAACTCGATCGGCGTCGATGGAGTTTCCTGTTCCACCGGAGTGCTCAGCACCCTGGTTGTAGTGCTTGGTACTACTTCTGGACAGCTCGTCATAACTCTAGTAGTGCTCGGCACCACTGTAGGAGTGCTCAGCCTCAGTCTTGGAGTGGTCGGCACCACTGCAAGACGTCTTGGCTCCGCCATGGGAGTGCTCGACATTCGTCCTGGAGTGGTCGCCACCACTGTAGAACCTCCCGGCACCACTCCTAGCGTGCTCGGCATCCCTCCCGAAGTGCTTGGCACTGCCCTAGTAGTGCTCGGCTCTACCACTGGAGTGCTCGGCACTCCTCCCGGAGTGCTCAGCACCTCTTCCCTAGTGTCTCCACCACCGTGGATGACCAAGTGCTCGACGACGAAGGTGCTGGTAAAGCCGCCAGCTTCCCTCGTGCTCGAACTATTCCAGTGCCAAGCCGTCTTCTCATCAAACACGACGTCGCGCGAGATAAGCACCTTGTCTCCGTGTGGGTCGTAGAGCCGGTACGCCTTGGTACCCTCCGCGTAGCCCAGGAACACCATCGGTGTGCTCCTGTCCTCTAGCTTGGTGATGTTCGGCTTCGTCTTCCTAACGTGGCCGATACAGCCGAATGTCCGGAGGAAGGACACGTTCAGCTTGCGCCCATACCAAGCTTCGAACGACATCTTGCCCATCAGGGCCTTGGTTGGAGCGCGGTTGAGGATGAACACAGCCGTGGTCACTGCCTCACCCCAGAACCTTGTCGGCATGCCTTTGGCCTTCATCATGGATCGAGCCATGGCGACCACCGTCTGGTTCCGCCTCTCCACCACGCCATTCTGTTGTGGCGAGTACGGCACGGTGTGGTGTCACACCACACCCTGATCAGTGTAGTACGTAGCGAACTCCACCGAAGTGAATTCGCCGCCGCGATCAGTCCTCAGCACGCGGAGCTTCTTGCTGCTCTCGGCCTCCACGCGTGTCTTGAACTTCTTGATCACCGTCGTCGCTTCGTCCTTGCTCATCAGGAGTTGCAGCCACATGTAGCGACTGCAATTATCCACGAGCAGGAGGAAGTACCGCCGACCACCGTTTGTAGCAGGCGTGATCGGCCCGCAGAGGTCGCTGTGGACGAGCTCGAGAGCGTCCTTCGCGCGATACTTGGCCGCCTTTGGGAATGGTAGCCTCCTCTGCTTCCCGGCCAGGCAGCTGTCACACAACTCGCCTCCGTGCTTGATATGGGGTAGCCCTTGGACCATCTTCTCTAGCTGTCCAAGCGCGTCAAAGCTGAGATGTCTAAACCGGGTATGCCACATCCACGGTTCCTCGGTGTGCCTTACCATCAGGCACACTGGCTGCTCTACCTTCAGGTCGAGTAGGTACAACCGGTTTAGGGACCTCTTCACCTTGGCGAGAAGTCGCTGCTCCCGGTCCCTGATCCTAAGGACCCTGTCCTTGATCAGTACCTCGCTACCGCGCTCATCTAGCTGACTAATGCTGATGATGCTGGAACGTAGTTGCGGGATGTAATATATATCCGTTAGCGCGCGGTGCTCCCCGTTCTAGCACTCAAAGATGATGGTGCCGCGCCCTTGGATAGCCACCCTTGAGCCGTCACTAAACATCACCGTACCGGTAACATCATCGTCGAGCTCAGAGAAGGATGCCCTAGAGCCTGTCATGTGGTTGCTGACACCAAAGTCCAGATACCACCACTGCTCCTGGTCAGCGCCCACACGTCCGAGGTGGACTTGGGCACGCGGTTCGTCGAGCTTAACAGTCTTTAGGGCCTTCCTAGGTCCTTCCGCCGTCGTTGCCTCTTCCTTCTCTTCGGTCTCGACGTCATGCAGTGCACAGAATGTCGCCATCAGGATAGTGGCCTCATCATCATCATCAGCTTGCGCCAGATGAGCCTCGGCCTTCTTATCCTGTTTGTGATTTGGGCACTCCCATGTCCAATGGCCCATCTTCCCACAGTGCCGATAGGCGTTGGGGTCAACTTGCTTTTTCTTCTCCGAAGAAGCCCTGCCGCGGCGCTTGCCATCGCCACCGCGGTTGGAGGTTGCCTTCCTAGAGTTCCTCCGAGCAGCCCACTCCTCCTCTTTCAGCAGCAGTTTACCGCTGTCCTTCGCTGTTGTTGCCTGCTCTAGGCGCTCGTCCACCGCCCGCAGACGGCCTGTCACATCCTCAATGGTGAGGGTGGACAAGTCCAGCATCGTCTCTATGAAGAGAGCGATCTGAATGTACTTTGCTGGCACGGAGTGGAGGTACTTGGAGACCGCCTCCTCTTCGTCGATGGTGACACCATGGCTCTTTAGCTTGCTGATGAGCATCTGCAGGTGGAGGGAGAAGTCCTCCATGGTTTCACCATCCTTGAACTTGAGGTTGGTGTACTCCTGCTTCAGAAGCTAGGCCGTCGTCTTCTTTGGGCGGTCGGAACCGACGCGTATCGCCGCAATAGCCTCCCACGCCTCCTTAGCAGAGCTCTTCACCCCCAATGGCTCCCTGTACTCCACCGGTACAGCAGCAAGGATAGCCTCCAACGCTGATATGTCATCTTCCTCATTGTCGATGCCATTGTCAACAGCATTCCAGAGCCGTCGGGCTCTGAGCTTGACCTTCATGGTCACCGACCAGTCTCCATAGTTGGTGCGAGTCAGCGTCAGCCAACTGGTGCCGCTGACCTCCCACACCGTGCGAATAACGACCTCCGGTCATGGTTGGGCAACCACAGCAGTACCACTGCTGTCGCCCATCTCCGAACCGCCCGTCATCGCCAGCGGTTAGTCTGACGACGACGCTTGTACGGCTCCGATACCACTTGTTAGTCCACAGGATCACCGGCTCAGGTGAGTGAACCCCTCACCAGTCTTGTCGAGCACCCGCTAGTGTTGCCGAGCACCCACTAGCTAAGCCAACTACGAACGAGCGTTGTCCGTCCCCACGCACTATGGCTAGAGGTTAAAGAAGAGGGAGAATAAAGCATACACACACAATATAAGACACCAACGTTGGTCGAAGCCCTGTATGGGGGATGGTAAATCTAAACTCTCTTTACTGAGTTACCGTAGTAGTCTATTTATACAACTCTATCTATCTAGTCCTAGTACAACGCACATGCTGTAACAGTAACTAGATTCTCTTTACTGAGTTGCCGTAGTAGTTTATTTATATAACTCTATCTATCTAGTCCTAGTATAACGCACATGCTGTAACAGTGACTAGATAACACAGCAGGACTAACTTCTGCGCATGTCCCTGCATGTGGCTACAGTGCGGTAGGTGAGCCGTTCGGCGCCTGCCACTGACGCGGCTACCGTACCACAACAGGGAGCCTTTTCGGTGTCACTTTTCCTTGCTGTGTGTTCACACAAGAAAGCAGTAGATTATTCTAACATCCTAGCAAGAGCAATAGCATGGAGACCACGGGCACGGACAGGGATGGTGGCCGCGGCGGGGCTTGGAGCAACCTCGGATTCAGCCCCTACAGCATCGGCAGCTCCTGGTCATCATCAGGTACCATAGTCTCGACTGGCTACACATTTACCGGCTCTCACGTCTCCTCCATCTCTACGGAGGCGTCCATGGCCATGTACTTGCCCTTCGAGGCTTCGACTATTACCTGTGCCCGGAACAAATGGAGATGAAGAGGAAGCACATGAAAAGCATGGTCCAGGAATTCTTTGGTGCGCCACTTGCTCAAAGAAATTCCAAGACGAACTTGCTGAAAAGGAAGTTACTGGGTGCCCTATCGGTGAACCGGGGCATCCTGGAGAGGTAGCTCACGGAGCTGGGCGTCGACTGGGTTCTCCACCTAGCTGATGTCGCAGTGACGCTGGAGCATACTCTCCCTGCACAGAGCTGGATCCGGGCTCTCGCTGAAATCACGGAGAGCATCCGCCTGGCCTGGCGTCGGCGTCGCTCTTCCCGGATCGCGGCTCCCTGGGCCTGCCCAGCATCTCTGAGGACAAAGAAGACCCTGTGGCCGAGAGTGGGAGCAACGGGATCCATTCCAGTATGCACAGTTTATCCAAGAAACCATGTCGGAAATGCTCGCTTTTGTTGACGTCATAGTTGCTCCGAATGCTAAGGCCTCTATACAACAAATTGAAGTAGTTACTCTTATGAATCGGGGAGGGACGCAACAATACGGTAAGCTCAGTACCCTGCTGGGTGTGCACGATGCTCTGTCCAGGGCCTTAGCCAAGATCCAGTTGTCATTCCATTCGTCCTCCACTGCACAAGTTCAAAGGATACAGGGCAAGACAGTCCGCCTCTTGTCAGCTAGGGAGGCCAAGGTGGGTGAGGCCATATGGAGCATATTAGGACCCTTGTCATGTAGTCGATAGAGGACGACGGCGTCATCAACTCTTCAGGTTCTCAAATCCTGCAAGGATCACCCGAGATTCACAAGGCCACTCGGACCATTACCAGGCACATCAGCTTCCTGCGCTCTCATTACTCGCCAGTGAATGCAGTTGTATCCGAGGCAGCTAGGCTTGGTAAGTATGTGCCACAGGCACAGATTGGAGACCTATTTCCTTTGAACAGCATGATCGTGGAGTTGGCGTCTTGTCTTGAAGAAAAGCTTGTCAACATATCAAAATCATTTCCAGATCAAGGCGTCGGGTTCTCATTCTTGCTCAACAACTCATACTTCATACGGGAGAGGCTCCTGTTCTTATTCTTGCTCAACAACTCAGACTTCATACGTGGCAGCCCTCAAAAGTACTCTTCTCTCGACATCTATGTGGCGGCTCTCTTTGAGAAAATCGAGGGCTACATTGAGAGCCATCTACTAGTATCTTGGGCACCAGTATTGTCACGCTTGTTCAATCCTACACCTCTTTGCTTTGGAAAACATTATTCCCCACTGCCTAAGTTCGAGTCTGAATTTCAGAAAACATACACCACCCAAAAGCTGTGGAAGGTCCCAGATCCTGAACTCAGAAAAATGCTACGGGAAGCTATCATAGAGAAAATCATTCCAGTCTACAGAAAATACATAGAGGATAACAATGTTACCACTCCAAAATTTACTCCCCAGGAGCTAGAAGAGATGCTGCAAGAGCTATTCGAAGGCTGATGGACATATTTAGTGCACCACCAAGAACAATCCACCGTAGGTTTTTGTCTCTGTTGGTTTTGGAATGAAATGCTGCTGCTTCAAATGACTTGTTGTCTGAAAGCTATTTCTGAAGCAGAGTAACAGCTGAAGCATTATCATACTTCACTTCGCTATTTATATATTTTATTTATGTTTGATAAAATAAATATGGAACAGCACTAAGCTCTTTGTGATAGATTAAAAAACAGGACCTTAGCAATAGATCTAGCGGGTACGACTTGACTAGAACATGATAAACAAACCCTAGAACATGAACTACGAGATCTAAATGGAGAAGAAGGGAGAGGGGCAGTGGTCTCTGACCGTCGGAGGGTTTGGTGGAGCTGCTGGAGCCGTCCATCACGTAGGTGATGTTGCCGGAGAGCGTCGGGAGATGTAGCGGTCATAGGTGTGGTTCAGTGGCGGCGGCGAACCTCGTGGTGGTGCTTCCCGTCACTGGCTACACACCCTCACTAGATCGGTGTTAGGGTTTTGTCGGTGGGGACTGTAGCTCGGTCAACCTCGTGAAGAGAGCCGCCGGCCCCCACCTCTGTTTATAGCGCAGTGTGACGGGGGCCCACCAACTATGTAGGGTTATGCGCCCCCGATCAGGGCGCGAGGTCAAGGCCCAACTCGGCTATTGGACCGAGCTGGTAAGATCACTACTAACAATCTTCCTTTTGATCTCATCTTATTACTTAAACTTAACTTACTTTATCTTTTTTTCATTCCATCACAAATCAGTGCATAGATCGTGCCTCATCATCACAGTCAGTGCCATTAGATTAAACAGCTACAATGCACCTCTCTGTTTTGAAACAGATTCTCAACTAGGCTCTTATTGTCCAGGAATCATAGGCTTTCCCTTAAACCCATGCCGGCTAAGTGTTATCTGAACACGTTGGGTGGTAAGCCTTTTGTAAGCGGATCTGCGAGCATCTTTTCTGTACTTATATGCTCAAGACTAATTATATGATCCCGGACTTTGTCTTTCACAACATAATACTTTATGTCAATGTGTTTGGCAGCATCACTTGACTTATTGTTGTGAGCATAACATACTGCTGGATTATTATCGCAATACAACTTGAGTGGCTTATGCATGTCGTCTACCACTTTCAACCCGGGTATAAATTTCTTTAGCCAATTGACCTGCCCCGTGGCCTCATAATATGCTACAAACTCGGCATACATTGTAGATGATGTAGTGACGGTTTGCTTGGAGCTTTTCCACGATATGGCTCCTCCAGCGAGAGTAAATATATATCCTGACGTGGACTTTCTATTATCTCCCGTATAATCTGAATCTGAATACCCCTCTATATGTAGGGAATCAGATCTTCTATATGTTAACATGAGGCCTTTCGTGCCTTACAAATAACGTAGGACTTTCTTTACCAGTCTCTAGTGTTCTATTCCTGGATTACTCTGGTATCTGCCAAGTAACCCGGTAACATACGCTAAGTCAGGGCGTGTACATACTTGAGCATATTGGAAACTTTCGACAGCTGATGCATATGGAACCGCTTTCATTTGATCGATTTCATATTGGTTCCTAGGGCATTGAAATTCTCCAAATCTGTCGTCCTTGACTATGGGAGCAGGGGAAGGCTTATAATTTTGCATACTATATTTCTTTAGAACCTTTTCTAAGTATGCCTTTTAGGATAATCCTAAAACCCTCTTTGTTCTATCTCGGTGAATCTCTATTCCTAAAACGAACGAAGCTTCACCGAGATCCTTCATATCAAAATTCGAGGACAAGAACTTCTTTGTCTCTAGTAGTAGATTGACATCACTACTAGCAAGTAAGATATCATCCACATACAGGATTAGAAAAATGTATTTCCCATTCTTGAACTTTGCATAAACGCAATTGTCCTCAACATTTTCTTTAAACCCAAACTTCCTTGTTGTTCCATCAAACTTTAAATACCACTGTCTAGAGGCTTATTTTAATCCGTAAATGGATTTCTTTAGGCGACATCCCATACGTTCTTTTTCTTCCACAACAAAATCTTTTGGTTGTGCCATGTAAACATTTTCCTCCAAATCCTCGTTTAGGAACGTCGTCTTTACATCCATCTGATGTAGTTCTAAATCGTAATGTGCTACAAGCGCCATTATAATTCTAAAAGAATCCTTACATGAGACTGGAGAAAATATCTCATTGTAATATATGCCTTCTCTTTGCGTAAAGCCTTTCGCCACAAGTCGCGCTTTAATTTTTTCTACATTTCTTTTGGAGTCATATTTAGTTTTGTAGACCCATTTACAGCCTACTGTCTTGGCTCCTTTAGAAATTGATTCTAAGTCCCAAACATTGTTGGTACTCATTGATTTCATTTCATCTTGTATGGCTTCAAGCCACTCTGATGAGTGAGCGCTTCTCATGGCTTCTTCAAATGAGGTGGGATCACCCTCCATTTGAAATTCCTCACTTTCATATACTTCATAGTCATCAGCAATGACTGATTTTCTGACTCTTTGAGACCTTCTATGGGCCTCGTTAGTTGACGCTTGTTCTATATGAGGCTGTTGTTACTCTTCCTCTTGTGTGACAATGGGTTCTATGGAATCCTGAAGGATAGATTCCTCATGTTCATTCATTGTTGTCACAGGAGAACTAACAATAGGTGCTTGTCGATGCGGGACCCACAGGATACCCCACATGAGAGAGAGAAGATCTAGTTCAACTAGGATTCTTCCCATGTAATCTTAGTAATAGAACTATTAAGTAATCCTACTAGGAAATCTCATTGTAAACCGATTAGGACTCCGGCCTCCTGACTATATAAAGGAGGGCAGGGCTCCTAAAGAAGGACAACGATTGTACAACATAACACTTCATAATCAATCCAACGCAAAAGGCAAACGCTGACTGGACGTAGGGTCGTTACTCGATCTACGATCGAGGGCCTGAACCAGGATAAATCGACTGTCTCTTGCGTTTACCATCGAGTTCAGCATACGCCGAAGCCCGAACATACTGCCCCGGGTACCCCCGTGGCAGGCTATCGGTGGTAAAACATCGACAGCTGGCGCGCCAGGTAGGGGCCTTCGGCGAATTTGCATCCGAGAGCTCGATGGACCTCAACAACATGAACTTCTCGACGGGATCAACTTTCATCTTTGGCTCGTGGATCTGCGAAGCGGACAGCAATGGCAAGCTCCAAAGCCGTCTCCTCGAAGATTCGAAACACCATGAAGACTATTCTATTCCGGCGACTACGACAGACCATATCTCTGGAAGATTCGCGCAGCTCATGATATCCGATTCGACTCAGGTTTCACGGCTTTGCGCATCCGACTCGAATTCAAGCTCCGTATCCGAGATGAAGTCCTATTCGAGTGCTTTCAAGAAGTCGAGTTCCTGTTTGGCAAGATTCCAGAGCACAACCCAAAACAACTCGGATTACCCTCAGAATTTTTTCAAAAGGCCGAGTTCTTTTCCATTTGGGCTCGACAACACGACAAAATCCTATCAGGGACAGTTTGAAGGGTCTTTCAAACCAACACTTGGGATACCACTGACAGGAGCCCAGGAGGGTCTCGTACTAACGATAACATCGCAAGACTGTATCATCCACTGGCCAGGATCCGTTCCTGAGGATAGCGGAACCCAACTAGTCGGCACAACAACAGCTATTCTACCTTACCAAGAGGGAGACTCAATTTACGACGTCGAGACGCATACTGAAGTCATCAGCAACTCCAACAGTATGAAAACTAACAACAATAACAGAACGGCTCACGCACGGGAAGTGCTCATGGTTCGACGTCCTCGGTCACCATTAAACCCCCCAGAAGCACCCGATGTCAGGTCATCAGATGAATCAGAATCCAACATATCACCCTTTGCTCAGGGCTACGATGGAGAAACCGAGAGTCAGAGACAGGCTAGAGAAAGGAAAAACAAGTTGAAACAAGGGCGCCAGCACCGCGCTCGACAGCGTAGAGAAGCCTGGACCAGATACGAGTCAGAATTGGCTGAATATGACAAAAGAAAATCACAACAAGAGACCGAAGAGAGACGCACAGTGAGTACACCTTACGATAAGATTTGAGAAGCATTAGAAGAACTCAGGGCAACTTCACATCACGGAGAGAAGTACGAACAGCTCCAGGACTTGCTCCGGTCAACGATCCCAAGAACGCATGAAGAGAGAGCCCGATCAAGACTACCCGCCAGATCAACAACCCGCAGGCAAGAAGATCAAAATCAAAGGAAGTCCGCTTTTGAAAGACTTGTACTAGGTGGAAGCCATAGCGGAGGAAGTAGGAGGGAACATAGTCGGGGCCATCAATTTGAACAACCAAGGAAGACCAGGAGTAGAGGGCCTACCCAGACAGCCTCGTAGAATTATTCCCATCAAAACAACACTTGGCCAGAAGAAGGAGCCGAATCCAAATTCAAGGAAGCTTAACGCATGATGATGATTTCCCTGTTTTGCAAACAGGTTGGCATCAGTACGATTACCTCACAAATTCAAACCGTCTAATCACTCCAAGTATGATGGCAAAACCGAACCAAGGCAATGGCTCGAATATATTCACAATCGATTGAACTAGCCGAGGAGAGACGATGATATCAAAACCTTGTTCTTTCCCATGGCACCGGAAGCGATGCCCTCAATGGTTCGATAAATTGAACCCGGGATCGATCGAGAATCTGGGAAGACTTGCAAAGAGCTTTACGTGAAAATTTCGCAGTATCATCACACACCCGATCACTCATGCCGAATCGAAAGGACTCAAACAAAAGGGGGCGAAAGTCTCGAGAAATTACTATCGGCGATTCGGTGAACTACGGGCTCAAGTGCATGACATCACCGAACGAGAAGTAATTGAAGCTTTCTCTCACGGAATCATGGCTAGGTGGCAATTTCAAGACTTACGCAAAGAAAATCCGAGAAACAATGAAGAATTCAGATTTAACAAGAGGGAAAAATGATTACTGCAGAAGAAAAAACACGAGAAAGGTTCCCGAATAGAAGCAACCAAGACAACCCGGATTGGCAAAATCATCGAAATAGCAGACATCAAGAAAGAAAGCGTAGACCAGACAATACCGTGGCAATGGCCGACAAATCAAAGAAGTTTTCCAAACCCAGAAGATATGATGACATTGAAAACATACGTTGCCCGTTACACCCTAACGGGAGACACACCATCGGAAACTGCTACACTTTCAATGATCGATACACAAGAAAAGACAGTAAGGAGAACACCAAAGAGGATAATCACAAAAAAGATGAAGACAACCACGAGGACAAGGGATTTTAAAAACCCAGGGGAACGGTAGCAGTGATCTTCTCAGGGGCCCCAGATTGCACAAGCAAACGTCAAGAAAAACTAGCACTACGGACTATCATGACGGCAGAACCGGCTACACCAAGATATCTCAATTGGTCACAATATCCAATCCAATTTTCAAGAGAAGACCAATGGACTAGCGTAGGGAACGCAGGCCATTACCCACTAGTCTTAGACCCAACTATTGCCGGTATGACTGTCACCAAAGTACTAATTGATGGGGGAGCTGGACTCAACATCATCTTTTTAGAAACACTAAGGAAGATGGGACTACAACTCGCTGGGATGATCACACCAACAAGCACGCCCTTTTACGGAATAGTACCCGGCAAAGCAGCCATGCCACTCGGACAAGTTACTTTACCCGTTACTTTTGGAACTCCTGCGAACTATCGAACAGAGTTTATCAAATTTGAGGTCGCAGACTTCGATTCATCATATCATGCGATCCTCGGACGCCCAGCACTGGCAAAATTCATGGCAATACCACATTATCCGTACTTATTGCTTAAGATGCCAGGACCCAACGGTATCCTTTCTCTTGAAGCGATTTGAAGCGTGCTTTTTGATCAACGTTCAGTAATCCAAATTATGCGGCAAAAGCACAGCCGACAATGGGAGAAAACAAATAGACACAATTGCTACGGAGATAAGCCAAGAAGAATTAGAAATACCGGCTAAAGCCCAAAGCATCATCACACCACCAAAAGAAGCCGACGTCAAGCAAATCGATTTGGGCCTTTGGCGATACCTCCAAGACAAAGAACCATCGGTGCCCACCTCTCGGCAAAATAGAACTCGCGCTCACCAACTTTCTTTGGGACAACAAAGATATCTTCGCCTGGAAGCCGGCCGACATGCCAGGTGTCCCAAGAGAGTTGGCTGAGCACAGAATTGATGTTAATGAAAACTCCAAGCCAGTAAAGCAACGGCTACGACGAGTGGCGTATGTGCGTCGACTACACGGATCTCAACAAACATTGTCCAAAAGATCCATTCGGGCTACCACGCATTGACCAGATAGTCGATTCAACAGCGGGGTCCGCACTATTATCCTTTCTTGATTGCTATTTAGGGTATCACCAGATTGTATTAAAAGAACAAGACCAGAGCAAGACTTCTTTTATTCCTCCGTTCGGTGCTTACTGTTACAAGACCATGTCGTTTGGACTAAAGAACGCTGGTGCCACATATCAAAGAGCTATACAAACTTGCCTTGGAGATCAAATCAGTAAAAATGTGGAGGCATACGTGGATGATGTAGTGGTGAAAACAAAGAACCCAGACACCATGATTGAAGATTTAAAGCAAACATTTGAAAACTTGAAGAGATGGAGATGGAAATTGAACCCAAATAAATGTGTATTCGAGTCCCTTCAGGCAACTACTCGGATTTTGGTCAACAACAAGGGATTGAAGCCAAGACCAAGCAAATTCGAGCTATAACTGAAATGGGGCAACCTAGGAGTATCAAAGATGTTCGAAACTAACGGGATGCATGGCGGCCCTCAATCGTTTCATATCAAGACTGGAGAAAAGGGGTTACCCTTCTTTAAACTACTAAAGAAGATGACAAGTTTGAATGGACAAAGGAGGCTGACGAAGCTTTCAAGAAACTTAAGGCATATCTCACATCCTCACCAATTCTCACACCCCCAAGGAAAGATGAAGACATGATGCTATACATTGCGGCGACTACTACTGTAGTCAGCACGACAATAGTCGTAGAAAGAGAAGAAGAAGGACGTGTGTATAAAGTACAACGACCCGTGTACTACATCAGCGAAGTATTGTCTGAATCAAAAATCCGGTACCCGCATGTACAAAAAACTACTCTCACGCCCTACTTATCACCTCACGCAAGCTTCGCCAATTGTTTGAAAGCCACAAAATTACCATGGTGACAGACTTCCCGCTCGGAGACATTTTACACAATGTAGATGCGACAGGGCGCATATATCAAAGTGGGCAGTTGAACTTGGAGCTCTTAACATCGACTTCACCCCACGGAAAGCAATCAAATCTCAAGCCCTTGCCGATTTTGTGGCCGAGTGGACAGAGATTCAGCAGCCTTTATCAGATACAATCCTTGACCACTGGAAGATGTACTTTGATGGGTCGCTCAAACTAGGCGGAGCCGGTGCAGGCATTCTCCTCATTTCTCCAGAAGGAAAACAACTCAAGTACGTCCTTCAGATATTATGGCAAGCTACAAATAACGAAGCAGAATATGAAGCCCTCATCCACGGGCTATGAGTGGCAATTACCCTCGGAATAAAGAGATTACTCGTATATGGCGATTCAGCAGTAGTCATCAACCAAGTAAACAAAGATTGGGATTGCACAAAAGAAAACATGGGTGCTTACTGTGCTGAAATACGGAAACTTGAAAAATATTTCCAAGGATTAGAAATTCTACACGTACTGCGCGATTCCAACATTACAGCAGATGTCCTTGCCAAGCTTGGATCAGACAGAGCAAAGGTTCCACCCGGCGTATTTATAGAAGAGCTATCAGTTCCCTCTATTAAACAACCCGGTGAGACATCCAACGAAATTCAGGCTAAAGGCGTTCAGATCTTGGTAATCAACACCTCATGGACCCAAGTTTTCATCGACTATATCAAAGAAAATAAATTACCAGCAGATAAAGCGGAAGCCACCCAAGTTGTTCGCAGAAGCAAAAACTACGTTTTAGTAGGAGATAGACTCTACAGAAGAGCAGCATCATCAGGAGTACTCCTGAAATGTGTTTCATTTGAGGAAGGCAAAGAGATCCTAGACGAGATACACTCAGGTTGCTGCGGAAATCATGCCGCTTCAAGGACACTGGTTGGAAAAGCATTTCGCACCGGATTCTACTGGCCAACCGCTCTAAAAGACGCAGAAGAACTTGTCAGAAAATGCAAAGGTTGCAAAATGTTTGCAAAACAAGCCCATGTGCCAGCTCACAATCTCATCTGTATCCCACCCGCTTGGCCTTTTTCCTGCTGGGGGCTGGATCAAGTGGGACCCCTGAAGAAAGCAAAGGGCGGCTTCGAGTACATCTTTGTGGCAATCGACAAGTTCACCAAGTGGATTGAATACAAACCACTCGCGAAGTACAGCGCAACCAAAGCAGTCGAATTCATCCAAGAAATTACGCACCGCTTTGGCATGCCCAATCGAATCATCACAGATCTAGGCTCCCCCTTCACAGCTACAGAATTCAGAAGCTGGGCACAAGACTGTGGTTTCAGTATAGATTATGCGTCTGTTGCACATCCAGAAGCCAACGAACAAGTAGAAAGGGCCAATGGACTCATACTAGTCGGATTAAAACCAAGGTTATACGAAGAACTAGTTGACTATGGGTCCAAATGGATTGAAGAATTACCAAAAGTAGTATGGGGGCTACGAACTCAAATAAGCAGAGCAACAGGCCATTCACCTTTCTTCCTAGTTTACGGATCGAAAGCCGTCTCGCTCACCGACTTGATCTGGACATCACCAAAGATAGAACAATACGATGAAGGAGAAGCGAGAACAAACAAGAAGATTAGAACTCGACAAACTCGTAAGAAGTCAGAGTAAATGCTACCCTCCAATCAGCCAGATACCTACAAGGTTTAAGGCGGCACTACAACAAAAGTACCCATCCTCGATCACTACAAGTTGGAGACTTAGTACTAAGAAGGATACAAAAGACTGACGGACGACATAAGCTTCTCAGTCCATGGGAAGGTCCGTTCATTGTCACAAAGGTCACCGGACCAGCACATACAAGTTAATAACCGAAGATGGAAAAGAAGTCAAGAATACATGGCACATCGGCCACTAAGATGATTCTCTGCGTAGAAAAACAACTCAAGATAAAACAGATATGCAAGCCACAAGGGACCAACATTCACAATCGATTTAAAGACGATATTCTTCGATAACATATGTATTAGTTCATATTCATGATCAATAAAGATGATATTCATCCA